>CM053038.1:42182384-42782384 GCA_028564925.1 Lithobates sylvaticus | reverse complement strand
ACAACATGGCAAGCGCAATGGAAACCCACTACTAATGTGTGCTTTATCTAATCCCATTAGGCGTGTCCTTTACTATAACCCACACCTTACATGGTGACCAAGTATCACATATGCTCCATAACAGTGAGGTGGAGTGTCTTTTCCCTTGTTTGGTTTCCCCTTAGTCTGAACACATCCAATGTTAAAGGTACGTTTTTGTGACGTGGTGTGGGGTTTTCTTTTTGTATATGTGTGTTGGATGGTCGGGTTTTTGCTCTCTCCCCTCCCCCCCTTTTTTTTCCCTCTTCCATTTGGGGACAGTTTACTAATGTTTGACTGTATGCCAATATGAAATGACTAACTACATCTTGTTTGTATATATACTAGATGTTTTGTGATGTACACATAGATGATGAAGCCTTGAAGAAGCAGGAATGACCGCGAAACATGTTGGCAGATCCCATACAATTCATGTGTTTTTATATTTGATATTTTGTTTAATGTGCTTTCTACACACTTTTGGGCTTTAGTTGCCCTCATTGCCTCAGTTTTATGAATATATGTATTAACCACTTCAGCCCCGGACCAATTGGCAGCCAAAGGACCAGGTGCCTTTTTGCGATTCGGCACTGCGTTGCTTTAACTGACAATTGCGCGGTCGTGCGACGTGGCTCCAAAACAAAATTGGCGTCCTTTTTTTTCCCACAAATAGAGCTTTCTTTTGGTGGTATTTGATCGCCACTGCGGTTTTTATTTTTTGCGCTATAAACAAAAATAGAGCGACAATTTTGAAAAAAATGCAATATTTTTTGCTTTTTGCTATAATAAATATCCCCAAAAAATATATAAAAAAAATTTTTTTTTTCCCTCAGTTTAGGCCGATACGTATTCTTCTCCATATTTTTGGTAAAAAAAAAAAAAAATTGCAATTAGCGATTATTGATTGGTTTGCATAAAGGTTATAGCGTTTACAAAATAGGGGATAGTTTTATAGCATTTTTATTAATATTTTTGTGACATTATGGCGGACACATCGGACATTTTTGGGACCATAGTCATTTATACAGCAATCAGTGCTATTTAAATGCATTGATTCCTGTATAAATGACAGTTGTAGTGAAGGGGTTAACCACTAGGGGGAGGGGAGGGGTTATGGGCTGTGACGTGTGTGTTTTTTTACATTAGGGGGCGGGGCTGACGTCTGACGTCATTGATTGGCTGTTCCCGGTCATCGGGAAAGCCGATCAATGACAGGCAGAGTAAGAAGCGCGGGGAGAGGTTTGTTTACACAGACCTCTCCCCGTTCTTTAGCTCCGTGACCCGCGGGACACCAGCGGCGATCGGGTCTGCTGGTCCCACGACCAGGGTCACGGAGCTCCCGACCGGGTCGCGAGCGCGCCGCGCACGCGACCCACGGGCAGGCATTTAAAGGATCACGTACAGGTACGTGATTTTGCCTGCCCGTGCCATTCTGCACACGTATATCTACATGAAGCGGTCGGGAAGCGGTTAATAAACTATCTTTCTAATAATAAAAATGATGTATATATGTTTTACCTGAACCACAGGGATTACCATTTGAAAGCCCATCTTCTACGATACTTTTTTTTCTAATATGCATACCTCTAGAAAATTTTCCACATTTTGTCATGTTACAACCAAAATGTAAAATGTATTTTATTGGGATTTTATGTGATAGACCAACACAAAGTGGCACATACTTGTGAAGTGGAACGAAAATGATCATAAATGGTTTTCAAAATAATTTTACAAATAAATGTGAAAAGTGTGTGGGGGGGGCATTTGTATGGCGCCCCCCGGAGTCAATACTTTGTAGAACCCACTTTCTCTACAAGTCTTTTTGGGGGTGTCTCTACCAGCTTTGCACATCTAGAGAGGACATTTCTGCCCATTCTTCTTCACAAAATATCTCAAGTTCTGTCAGATTGGATGGAGAGCGTCTGTGAACAGCAATTTTCAAGTTTTGCCACAGATTCTTAGTGTGATTTAGGTCTGGACTGTGACTGGGCCATTCTAACACATGAATATGCTTTGATCTAATCCATTCCATTGTAGCTCTGGCTGTATGTTTCGGGTCGTTGCCCTGCTGGAAGGTGAACCTCCCCCCCAGTCTTATATCTTTTACAGACTCTAACAGGTTTTCTTCTAAGATTGTCTTGTATTTGTCTCCATCCATCTTCCCATCAAGTCTGACCAGCTTCCCTGTCCCTGCTGAAGAAAACCATCCCCACAACATGATGCTGCCACCACCATGTTTCACAGTGGGGATGGTGTGTTCAGGATGATGTGCAGTGTTAGTTTTCAGCCACACATAGCGTTTTACTTTTAGGCCAAAAAGTTCAATTTTGTTCTCATCTGACCAGATCACCTTCTTCCACATGTTTGCTGTGTCCTCCACATGGCTTCTCACAAACTACAAACAGGACTTCTTACAACTTTCTTTCACCAATGTCTTTCTTCTTGTCACTCTTCCATAAAGGGCAGATTTGTGGAGAACACGACTAATAGTTATCCTGTGGACAGATTCTCCCCCCTGAGCTGTGGATCTCTGCAGCTCCTCCAGAGTTCCCATGGACCTCTTGGCTCTTCTCTGATGAATGCTCTCCTTGCCCGGCCGGTCAGTTTAGGTGGACGGCCATGTCTTGGTAGGTTTGCAGTTGTCCGCTTAGGCTCTGATGAAAGGGGTTCTCCCCTGAAACGCGTCAGCCATCTTGAGGTATCATTTTGATCCACTCAACACCAGGTCCTGGCTTGTCGGTGTTCAGAACAGCGTATTTGTTCAATTGTTTATGCCTTCTACTAATGCTCGTTTGTGAGTATACACTTTACTGTTTTATGCTTTAATAAAGCTTTACCAGTGGTAATGCACTAGGTCGGTGCGCCCTTTTTCTTTTTTTCCTCTAGCCTATAAATACCCATTATTCTGAGGAGGGCTGCAAGACGGCAGGCATTACTGTATGAAGCTGGTTACATCACGCACTGAGGAGCTAGACACCCGAGCGCAGGAGAGATTTCTATTGTTTTAGGTTTGCGGTTGTGCCATACTCTTTCCATTTTCCGATGATGGATTGAACAGAGCTCCTTGAGATGTTCAAAGCTTGGGAGATTTTTTTTATAACCTACCCCTGCTTTATACTTCTCCACAACTTTATCCCTGACCTGTCTGGTGTGTTCCTTGGCTTTCATGATGCTGTTTGTTCACTAAGGTTCTCTAACAAACCTCTGAGGGCTTCACAGAACAGCTGCATTTATACTGAGATTAAAAATTTCACACAGGTGGACTCCACTTACTAATTAGGCGACTTCTGAATGCAACCGGTTCCACTAGATTTTAGTTAGGGGTATCAGAGTAAAGGGGGCTGAATACAAATGCACGCCACACTTTTCAGATATTTGTAAAAAAATTATGAAAAGCATTTAATCATTTTCCTTCCACTTCACAATTATGTGCTGTGACGCGAGGGCACGTGGAACCCAGAATCCCTTGGAAAGGTTGGGAAACCCATGTTTCAGCTCCCCATGCACCTCTTATGTCTAAATCACCCTGTGCCATCCTGGCACAGGGTGATTGAGAAAATATATCTTGGATTTCTTAAAATGTAAGTAATATTTATCCACATTATCTCCCAGGATATATGTAAAGACTATTAAGATGTTAAATTGAGAGAGCTGATCACATTGTCCTCTGTACAATGTAGGAGACGGGTCGACTCCTAGTGGAGCTCCTGCTATTAAGGACAAAATGTCTTATGGTTGTACTTATGATAATGTATAATCTACTGTGTGAAGCTCGTGACAACAAGACTGACCTGTAGTGAAACCCTGATGTGCAGAGTTACATCAGCTGCTTAAAAGGGATTAGTTAATTAGCTCATGTAAATTTGTTACAGGTGTATTGTTAGAGTAATATGAGCAGGACGGGGGGGGATCTCCTCTTCTACTGTATTATAAATACTTGTCATTTTGGTTCTAATAAATCAGTCCATGTTGAGCAATTAAGCAAGTGTTGTCTTGTTTTGTGCTCGTGAGTGGTTGGAATATCTGATATCTATATTCAGACTGGGAGGACGTGGTATATGACGAAAGCATTCAAGAGGAGTGTAGGGACGTTTCGTCACATGTGCCACTTTGTGTTGGTCCATCACTTAAAATCCCAATAAAATACATTTATGTTTTTGGTTGTAACATGACAAAATGTGGAAAATTTCAAGGGGTATAAATAATTTTTCAAGACACTGTATATCGGGTCGCTGCCCCCTAGGTGTGGAACATGGTTTTTCCCTCTCTATTAGGCCCTCACTTTAATATATTTTTAGGTTTTAATTGCTGTGTGAGATTTTTGGTTTACCTGTTCCAATGAGAGGAAGCCAAAACGATAACTACCTCCAAAAAAGGACAGAGAAAGGAACCCGTGTTTAGCTAAGTGCAGAAGATCAGAACCTCTAAAAGGCAGTGATGGCGAACCTTGGCACCCCAGATGTTTTGGAACTACATTTCCCATGATGCTCAACTACACTGCCGAGTGCATGAGCAGAGGCGGCTCTCTAATTAGGCGGTCGCCTAAGGCCTCGCACTCACAGGGGCCTCGCGGCCTCCAAATTTGCCTGTGCTCAATCACTGATTCTCTCTCCCCCTCTTTTCTGTGTGCTAGTATTTTTTTTCCTATTACGGGCGTGAGTGTGGCCTTGTGTAAGTTTCGCCTAAGGCCTCACAAAGCCTAGAGCCGCCGCTGTGCATGAGCATCATGGGAAATGTAGTTCCAAAACATCTGGGAGGTGCCGAGGTCCACCAGCACTGCTCTAAGGTTTCTTTTTGCCGTCTATTGTCGCGTACACACGATCGGACTTCGTCCGCCGAACCTAGTCTGGCGGACAAACCGCCGGACTTGAAAGCGAACGCACTTGACCACACACGACCACGCTAAAAGTCCGGCGGTTCACGTGATGGCGTACAGCACGCACGACGGGACTAGAACACTAGACTAGAGTCCGTGACATACTTGCTACTGAGCATGCGTCCTTTTTGGTTCGCCGGACCATACTACAGACGGCCGTACAAAATTTAAAACCTAGTCCGCCGGACTTTTGGGAAAAAAAGTCAGTCGAAGGCCCACACACGATCGGACTGTCCGGCGGACTTGAGCCCAGCGGACAATCCCTCGGGGAAAGTCCGTTCGTGTGTACGCGGCATATGACTTACTGACCCAACGACTCATTTCTTTTCCTGGCTTCACAGGTGCAAATGGGGACATCACAGGCAACAATAAAACATGACAGAGGCTCTAATCCTCACCCCCCAACTGCTGCAGGTAATACAACATTAAAAGTAGAATACTTGCCTGTGAAGTCTTTTTACTTCTTTCTCGGTCCAGGCGTCCTGATGAACCGCAAACGGGTTGTTGGGCAGTTGGCGCTCTGGATTGGAATGCGTAGACGGTCTTGATGCATCGTTGTCTCTTGGGTTTTGTTGAGGTTTTTGAAGATCCTGCAACGGACTTGGTTTGGAGGCCTTCCTGCTGACTTTCGTCTTGGCTTTCCTCTTAGGCTTATAGTCCTCTTCACTTTTTTCTTCTTCTTCACCTGCAACGTCCAATTCAGCCGGTGAAGTTTCGCTCGGACTGCTTTTCTTTTTACGTGAACTGGGATTTGGCGGCTTGTTTGTATCATTTCTCTCGGTGAAGGCCTCCTCGGTGTTCTCTGGCTCTATGGTCCCTCTTGGAGGTTTCTGGGAACGAGTGTTTTGTCTTTTCTGTATTCCAGGAGTAGAAACCAAGAATTTCGTTTCGGACTTGCCAGTTTGGCGCAAATCCTTTCCGGGAACCATTTCCACTTCAGACTCGGAATCCAAATCATCACTTTGGGATTTTCTGGAAAGAGCGGGTACTTTGTTACAAAAGCTTAAAGGGGTGTGAAAGATTTTTTTTAACTACTTCAATACCGGGCACTTTCACCACCTTACTGCCCAGGCCAATTTTCAGCACTGTCTAAATGACAATTGCGCGGTCATGCTACACTGTAACCAAATAGAATTTTATCATTTCGTTCTCACAAATAGAGCTTTATTTTGGCGGTATTTGATCACTTCTGAGTCTTGAACTTTTTGCTAAACAAAATAAAAAACACCTAAAATTTTGAAAAAAATGTAGTTTGTTATACAATTTTGTAAATACGTTTTCTCCTTCACCGATGGGCACTGATAAGGCGGCACCAATGAGGTGGCACTGATATGCAGCACTGATGGGTGGCACTAATAGGCGACACTGATGGGTACTTCTAGATTGTAAGCTCTAACGAGCAGGGCCCTCTGATCCCTCCTGTATTGATTTGTAGTGTAAGTGTACTGTCTGCCCTCATGTTGTAAAGCGCTGCGCAAACTGTTGGCGCTATATAAATCCTGTATAATAAATAAATACTTATGGGTGGCACTGCTGGGCACTGATAGATGGCATTGATAGGCATCACTGATGGCACTGGCAGGCATTGGGGATGGGCACTGATTGGCATCTCCCTGGTGGTCCAGTGTGGTGACAATCCCTGGTGGTCCTGGCGGCATACTGGTGGTCCTGGGTGGGTATCCAGGGGGGGGGGGGGCTGCATGATAAACAATCAGCACAGAACCCGATTAATGGCTCTTCCTGTTTACATCGTGATCAGCCATGATTGGACAAGGTTGATCACGTGGTAAAGAGCCTCCGTCAGAGGCTCTTTACCGAGATCGGTGTGTCAGACTAACACACTACACCACCGATTGTCGCGATGCGCACCCCCCACGGGCGTGCGAGTGCAGTTGTTCTGGAGTGCCGTCATAGGACGTCCACCCAGAACGAGAGCCGCGCTGCCCAGCAATTATTTAACGGCCGGCCGGCGGGAAGAGGTTTAACAGACATGTTATATTTGCCTCCTCTGTTGGTTGGTTTTGCACAGAGCAGCCCAGATCCTCCTCTTCTTGGGTCCCCCACTGGCGCACCTGGCCCCTCCCTCCTACTGAGATGCTTGCTATGAGGACACCCGACCTTCTGCCCTGTGTGTCCATTCTCGGCCCTGCTCCCTCATTGGCTCACTGGCTGTGATTGACAGTAGTTGGAGCCAAAAACTCCTGCTGCTGGTCTCAGCCAACGAGGAGGAAGAGACGCGGGAGAGCCGCTGATCTAGTGCACATCGCTGGATCGAGACGGCGCTCAGGTAAGTATTAGGGGGGCTGCTGCACACAGGATTTTTACCTTCATGCTGGAAAGTTTGTAGCGGGGGTTTTAGCTCCTGTGCAACAACCAGTTAACTTAAAAAAGGGTAAGTTGAAGGATATGTAAAGGTGTCATACTTACCTCCTCTGCAGTTGGCCTTGATCCTCCTCTTCTGGTCCTCCTCTTCTCAAGTGCCCTGTTTAAGAGCCTCTCTCCCTGGGGGGGGGGGGGGGAGGCAACTCGCACGGGCGCGCTCCTCCGGTGTCCTGTACAGTCTGGTTTATTGACGTTTTTAGGCAGTTGCGTTTAACAGCGTTTCTTTGAAAGCAAAAGAATGGTTTCAGACGCCGAAGTTTCTGACACCAAACGCGTTGAATGACAGGCAGCAATATATATATATATATATATAATGTTATATATATATTATATGTCAGAACCTCTGTAGGGTTTCTATTGCTGTCCATGCATTCCTGCCCCAATGAAACCCTCAACCCCCCTCATTTCTTCTCCTGGATTCACAGCTGTAATGAGGACGCTACAGACAGCAATAAGGCTCGACAGATCCTAATCCCCATCAAACAGATAAAATATTTAGCATATTAAAGTGGAGCTCCACCCAAAACAGGAAGTTCCACCTTAAGGCCTCCACCTCCCCTCCTACAGTGGAAAGGTCTCGGCTAGGAAGCGGGTCAACGTTGCCGGAACGCAGAAAGCACGGACCGCAATGCGGGAGTGCCGTGACTTCCTTGCCCTACCCAGAACCTGGGCGTGAAGCTGGAGTCCACACAGGGGGGTGGGTTGATTATGTTGGAAATTACAACATGTTTTCGGGGGAAAGCCCTTTCATCGGGTCACAGGGATTTGCCAGCAAAAGCTACATTTAAAAATGACCAGGGGGGCACGAGTTACCCAGGACCCTCCTAATTCACCCCTTAGTCACTGTATTAAAAGGCCATTATGTTTCCAAAAAAAATAAAAAGATTTATAAAAGAATTAAAATTGCTGTTGATATTTTACATTGTCATAGTCGCCCCAACCAGCCTACCAGCTCCTGGGCATGCAGGTATGATCCCCATTGGGATATAGTCATTCAATATCTGATCTGTGCAATAAACTATGGATTGTTTTTATTCTTACTATACTCAAGCCTCTCCCCCCCCCCACTGTTTAACCACTTTCAGGGCGGACCATTTTGCTGGCTTAAGACCAGAGCGCTTTTTGCGATTCGGCACTGCGTCGCTTTAACTGACAATTGAGCGGTCGTGCGACGTGGCTCCCAAACAAAATTGACGTCCTTTTTTCCCCACAAATAGAGCTTTCTTTTGGTGGTATTTGATCGCCCCTGCTGTTTAAAATTTTTTGCGCTATAAACAAAAAAAGAGCGACAATTTTTAGGCCGATACGTATTCTTCTACATATTTTTTGGTAAAAAAATAAAATAAAATCGCAACAAGCGATTATTGATTGGTTTGCGCAAAAAAATTATAGCGTTTACAAAATAGGGGATAGTTTTATAGCATTTTTTTTTTTTTTACTAGTAATGGTGGCGATCAGCGATTTTTATTGTGACTGACAATATGGCGGACACATCGGACATTTTTGGGACCATTGTCATTTATACAGCAATCAGTGCTATTTAAATGCATCGATTCCTGTGTAAATGACACTGGCAGTGAAGGGGTTAACCAGGGGGTGGCAGGGTAGGAGTTAAGTGTGTCCTAGAGGCGTGTTACTAACTTTGGGGGGCGTGGCTGTGCGTTAGTGAACACTCATCTCTGCTCCAATCACAGGGAGCAGAGATCAGTGTCACGTGTTGCTAGGCAGAACGGGGAGATGCTGTTTACTTCCGCATCTCCACGTTCTTCCTCCCCGTGAGACGATCGCGGGTGTCCCCTCGGCAAAAGAGTCCGCGGGAACCGCGACCGAATCCACAGAAGTCCCGACCGGCGCGCGCAATGGCACGGCAGCATTCTTAAAGGGACGTACCTGTACGCCCTTATGCCTGTCCATGCCATTCTGCCGACGTACATCGCTGTGCGCCGGTCGGGAACCGGTTAATTTACAACATAGGGACCAAATGAGGACAATTGACTATCTAAAACAGAGTGTGTTGAATTCTATACCGGTGATCCTTTTTTCTTTAAGCCCACTTTTTTCGCGATACCTGGTTTTGACCTACTCCCACTAGGAACGCCTAGGCGATCCAAGCGGAAATTCTCCTCTCACCCTCTCTGCCTGCATTCTTCTGGGTCAGGTCCCAAAAGACTGCAGGACCATTTCACAAGGCGCAGCGTGAATCGCACATGTGCATTGGGCACCCGGCTGTGAAGCGGCAATCCATCACAGCCGGGTGCGGAGAGAAGGCCGCGGGGAAAAAACAGCTCGCGTGATCCCATCGTGGGACAGGCGAGTGCCTTTCTTTAACCACTTCCCTACCGCCCACTGTCATACGACGCCCACAAGGTGGATCTCCCATCCTGGGAGGGCGTCATATTTACACAGTAATCACTGCAACGATCGCTGTGTAAATGTGAATGGTCCCAAAAATGTGTCAAAAGTGTCCGCCGCAATCTCGCAGTCACACAAAAAAAATAAAAAATAAAAAAATCGCAGATCGCCGCCATTACTAGTAAAGAAAAAAAAATGCAATAAATCTATCCCCTATTTTGTAGACGCTATAACTTTTGCGCGAACCGATCTATATACGCTTATTGCGATTTTTTTACCAAAAATATGTAGAAGAATACGTATCGGCCTAAACTGAGGAAAAAATGTATTTTTTTTTTTTTTTAAAATGGGATATTATAGCAAAAAGTAAAAAATATTGTTTTTTTTTTTTCAAAATTGTCGCTCTTCTTTGTTTATAGCGCAAAAAATAAAAACCGCAGAGGTGATCAAATACCACCAAAAGAAAGCTCTATTTGTGGGAAAAAAAGGACGTCAATTTTGTTTGGGTGTAACGTCGCACGCAGTGCCGAATCGCAAGTGCTCTGGTAAGGAAGGGGGTAAAATGGCCCGGTGCTGAAGCGGTTAAAGTCAGCAGCTACAGTTTTTGTAGCTGCTGACCTTTAACCAAAAAATGACCGGAGTTCCGCTTTAATACTTGCCTGTCGAGTCTTTTTGATGCACTGCTGCCTCTCGAGATTTGTTGAGGTTTCTGAAAATTCCGCAATCGATTACTTGCTTTTGTAGCCTTCCCTCTGGCTTTCTTCTTGGCTTCCCTCTCAGACTTATTGTCCTCTTCGTCATCATCTTCTTCTTCTTCTGCAAAGTCCAATTCGGACTCTGAAGTTTCTTCAGTCAGATTGGTTTTCCTTTGACATGCTCTAGGATGTGACCGCTTGGTTGCAATTGCTTTTTCCGTAAAGTGCTCCTCGGTGTCCTCCTGCTCTATGGCCCGTCTCTGAGATTTCCGTGAGTGAGCATTTGGTCTTTTCCGTGGGCCAGGCGTAGAAAGAAGTCTTTTATTTTTGGACTTTCTAGAAACCGTTTCTACTTCCGACTCTTCGAAATCTGAACTGCTTTGGGATTTTCCAGTAGGAACAGCTACTTTCTCACAAGGCTCTGCTAACGCCTCGTTATCTTGAGAGCTTCCTTTCTTAAGGTCGTCCAAAGGTTGAGTAGAATGAGAAGCTTCTTTATTATCTTGCTTGGAATTGAGAGGTCTTGGTTTCCCCTGCACACTATTCAACGGACTAGACGCTTCTTCAGGACGGGAGGATTTCTCTACAGGATTCCTTTTCCGAGTGGGTTTGGAAAGGGTTGACTTCTTCTGGCTGTCCGGCACTTGCCGGCAGACCCTTGCTTCCGCTTCTTCTTCAGAGTCCTGAGATTCTGTTAAAGAACTTTGTGGTTTTGAGGAATAAGGTTCAACAGGTCCCGCCTTCTGCTTGTTTGACTTATGTAGCATGGCTTCCTTCTTTTTTTTCCTTACAGTCCGTTTGCTGGCGTTTTCGCATAGCACAGCCACCTCCTCCACATTGGAAGGTTTCTCAGGATCGGTTATTGGCCGATCAGTCCGTGTTCCACTTCTGTCAGAAGGATCGGAATTTAGCACCTTCTGAAGGTGTGGTGGGCTCTTAGAGCCGGTAAGGCTTCCTTCTTCAGAAGCTTCTGTTATATTAGCCAATAACACCGGAGCAGCAGATGATGGTTTTCTACTTGGAAATTGATCACAAATTGTTTCCTTCTGCGTTTCTTGCACATGGTACTTACTCCAACTGCTTTTACGTTTCAGCCTCTCGGAGGCTCGCACGCCATTTTGAAGTCCCGTAGGATGGACAGTTTGTTGCGTACTTGTTTTAAAACTCTCTGGTTTTATTTCTGAAGCTTTTTTAGACTTATTCCTTTTTTTTATAGGGGAAGGTAGGTAGTCGTCACCAGAGGACTCGCTTTCATCCTCGCTGATTATCATAACGTCACTAGAGGACCTACTTTCAGCTTTACTCCTTTCGGTCAAAGAGCTAGTCTCACAATCTTCTGCGTCTTGTGGAGAACTGGAAGCGGCTTTGTTGTTCCCAGTTTTCGCCTCTTTTGATTTTTTATGCCCCACATCCGTCTTCCCTAAGGAAACATTGGAGGGGCTGCTATTGGAACTGCTCAAGTTCCGACACCGAACCCGATGTTGCGAACACTTTTTTTTCATCCGTCGTCTGGTGTTCAAGGGGCTGAGCATTACGCTCACGTTCAGCGGACACCTCTTGCCATTTCGTTGTCCATTTCTCAAAGTTTGACCTTTAGAGTTGGTCTTCTTGACCGGTAGTTCTAATTATAAAGAAGCGAAAAAAATGGCTTTAGTAAAAAAAAAGGTAGACTATTAGAAAAAATTAATTTAAAGTGATTATAAAAGAAAAAAACAAAAACAAAACATCTCTATACTTACCGTATATATTCAAGTATAAGCCGACCTGAATATAAGCCGAGGCACCTAATTTTACCATGAAAAACTGGGGAAACGTATTGACTCGAGTATAAGCCTAGGGTCAGAAATGCGCAGCTACTGTAATGCCGCGTACACACAAAGGGACTATCCCGCGGGATTATCCGCTGGACTCGAGTCCGGCGGACAATCCCCTCGTGTGTGGGCCTTCGACTGCCTTTTTTTCCAAAAAGTCCGGGGGACTAGGTTTTAAGTTTTGTTTTAAAATTATCCGCTGGACTTGGCAGTCCGGCGGACAATCCGGCCGTGTGTAGTATGGTCCGGCAGACCAAAAAGGACGCATGCTCAGTAGCAAGTATTTTTCTAGTATTTTTCGTTTTCTAGTCCCGTCGTACGTGCTGTACGTCATCGCGTGAACCTCCGGACTTTTAGCGTGATCTGTGTGGTCAAGTCCGTTCGCTTTCAAGTCCGCCGAAGTCCAGCTGGAAAGTCCGGTGGATTGTCCGCTGGACTAGGTCTGGCAGAAAAAGTCCCTTCGTGTGTACGTGGCATAAGTGGAAAAGAGGGTCAACAATGCCCATTTGCAGCCTCACTGTGCCCATTTGCAGCCTCACTGTGCCCATTTGCAGCCATAGGTCCCCCAAACTTCAAACTTGGTAGTTAAGGGTTCCTAGATGCCCCCTAGCTGCATTTGGGGTCTCTGGACCCAAAGGCTCCCGAAATGACATTGCTGCAGATGGACACAGTTGACCGATTTTGGGGCCCCGTATCTCGGGGGCCACTTGGTGCTAGGAACCCCAAATTTGCATATGTTATAATGTTGGTTCCACTGGGTTTGCACACCAAATCTGGGGTTCCTAGCACCAAGTGGCAAATTTGGGTCGGAAAATTTAATTTTTTGCTGCAGAAAAGTGCTTGACTCGAGTATAAGCCAAGGGGGGCACTTTCAGCACAAAAAAAAATGTGCTGAAAAACTCGGCTTATACTCGAGTATATACGGTAACTGCTCTGTGCAATGAAAATTGTACAGAGCAGGAGCAAACCTCCTCTACTTGGGTCCCCTGACGGTGCTCCTGGTTCCTCCTCTCTGTCCAGAACCCCCTTGGGCATGCTCGCTCCCCACTTGGCCCCACCCCCCCGCTCTGTCGACACTGGCTTTGATTGACAGCAAAGATTGACCAATGGCTCCCGGTGCCCAACACAGCCAGTAAGGGGAGAGAAGAGCTGCAGACGTACAGCACTGGATCCAATGAGGGCTCCGGGGGTGTGAGGGGCCAAAAACATAGTTACATAGTAGGCAAGGTTAAAAATAAAAAATAAAAGACACAAGTCCAACCTATGTGTGTGATTTTATGTCAGTATTACATTGTATATCCCTGTATGTTGTGGTCAGTCTAGTTTTTTTTTAAATTATCGATGCTCCTCGCCGAGACCACCGCCTGTGGAAGAGAATTCCACATCCTTGCCGCTCTTACAGTAAAGAACCCTCTACTACGTAGTTTAAGATTAAACCGCTTTTTTTTTATAATTTTAGCGAATGGCCACGTGTCTTATTAAATCCTCTTTCGCTGAAAAGTTTTCTGTTATTGTGGGGTCACCAGTCTGGTATTTGTATATTGAAATCACATCCCCTCTCTTGAGGGTCTTCTCCAGAGAGAACAAGTTCAGTGCTCCCAACCTTTCCTCATAACTAATATCCTCCAGACCCTTTATTAGCTTTGTTGCCCTTCTTTGTACTTTGTACCATTTCCAGTACATCCTTCCTGAGGACTGGTGCCCAGAACTGGACTACTCCAGGTGCGGCCGGACCAGAGTCTTGTAGAGCGGGAGAATTGTCATTTTATCTCTGGAGTTGATCCCCTATTTCATGACCACGGACCTAACAATGACAATATTCTGTTTGCTTTGTTAGCAGCAGCTTGGCATTGCTGAGCCTATCATCTACTAGGACCCCCAGGTCCTTTTCCATCCTAGATTCCCCCCCCCAGAGGTTCTCCCCCCAGTCTATAGATTGCATTCATATTTTTGCCACCCAAATGCATTATTTTAAATTTTTCTACATTGAACCTCATTTGCCATGTAGTTGCCACCCCATTCATTTGTTCAGATCTTCCAGCAAAGTTTTCACATCCTGCGGAGAAGTTATTGCCCTGCTTAGCTTAGTATCGTCCGCAAATCCAGAGATTGAACTGTTTACCCCATTCCCATCCTCCAGGTCGTTGATTAATAAATTAAATAGGATTGGTCCCAGCACAGAACCCTGGGGGACCCCACTACCCACCCCTGACCATTCCGAGTACTCCCCATTTATCACCACCCTCTGAACTCGCCCTTGTAGCCAGTTTTAAATCCATGTACTCACCCTATGGTCCATGCCGACAGACCTTTTTTTGTATAGTAAACGTTTATGGGGAACTGTGCCAAATGCTTTTGCAAAATCCAGATACACCACATCTACGGGCCTTCCTTTATCTAGATGGCAACTCACCTCCTCATAGAAGGTTAGTAGATTGGTTTGGCAAGAACGATTCTTCATGAATCCATGCTGATTACTGCTAATGATACCGTTCTCATTACTAAGATCTTGTATATAGTCCCTTATCATCCCCTCCCAGAGTTTACATACTATTGATGTTAGGCTAACTGGTCTGTAATTCCCAGGGATGTATCTTGCCTAAACATTTTTTACCCTAATGTAAGAATGTATGACGGTAAAATCCCCAGTTGGAGTTAAAGCAAAAACTTGATTTTTCTGGTCGCTATTAACCGGTGAGGTGGCACCCATCACACTTTTCTTCCAATAGAGAGTCGAAAAGAACAAGAATGGGCAGTCTATATATTGTATGAAACATGTGCATGCAGCAGGAAATGCGCTATTATTGCCCCAGTGTCGGATTTGATTGGGCCCGCAGGTAAAAACTTTAACCCCTACAGCCCCGGAAGGTTTTACCCCTTTCAGGACCAGGTCATAGTTTTGCGATACGGGACTGCGTTGCTTTAACTGACAATTGTGCGGTCGCGAGACGCTGTACCCAAATAAAATTAACGTCCTTTTTTCCCAACAGAGCTTTCTTTTGGTGATATTTGATCACCTCTAAGGCCCCTTTCACACTGGGGCGGTGAGCCGCGGTGACGGTAAAGCAGCGCTATATTTAGCGCTGCTTTACCGTCGTTTTTACCGCGGTTTTCGGCCGCTCGCGGTGCGGTTTTACCCCCCGCGAGCGGCCGAAAAAAGGGTTAAACACCCCCCGCAGAGCGCCGCCGTAGCGGCGCTTTGCGGCGGTATTGCCGAGGTTTTACCGCGGTCTCCCATTCTTTTCAATGGGAAGGAGCGGTATAGGAGCGGTGAACACACCGCTCCTATTCCGCTCCAAAGATGCTGCTAGCAGGACTTTTTTTTTCATCCTGCTAGCGCACCGCTCCAGTGTGAAAGCCCGCCGGCTTTCACACTGGAGTAAAGGGGCAGGATTTTTTCATGCGGTGAACAGGCGCTATTTTAGCGCTGCACCGCATGAAAAACGCCCCAGTGTGAAAGGGGCCTAAAGGTTTTAAATTTTTTGCGCTATAAACAAAAGAAACACACACACACACACACACACACACACACACACACGCTGTACTTTCTGCTCTAAAACACATCCAATAGATTTTTTTTTCCTAACTTCTTCATTAATTTAGGCCAATATGTATTTCTTCTACATATTTTTGGTAAACAAAATCCCAATAAGTGTATATTGATTGGTTTGCACAAAATTTATAGTGGATCCTCCTACTTCTGGGTCCTAACTTGACATCCCACACTAGGCTTTGCCCTCCGGAGCGAGACGTGGGACGCACGGCCACCCTCAAGGGATTAGTCAACTTGCACATGCCGATTACACCTAGTGCCAGGCAAGGCCAGGCACTGTACCATGTGAGGGTAACTGCTATGGCTGCTGCCGTTTTTATTCTACTTATTAAAAAAATTACTACACTATGAGACTTTTATTTGTGGAGTCCTTTTTTACATCCTAGTCCCATCACGAGCGGCCATTAAATGGAAGCAATCTGGTATTCCAAAAGCGCTTTTTGACCATCCTGTAAAAAGTGGTCAAACATCTCCGGTGAGTGGGCACCTTTCCATTTAGCACACGTGGAGGAAGAACTAGAAGTTACCGTATTTAAATCGGCATATAACACGCACAGGCGTATAACACGCACCTTCAATTCAGGAGGGAAGTTTCAGGAAAAAAAAAAAAATACAATTTTGAATAAAGAACTTTGAAGCAAAATAAGGGTCAGTGCCCATCAATGCTGCCTCACCATTGTCCATCTGCAGCCTCACAATTGCCATCAATGCAGCCTCACAATTGCCCATCAATGCAGCCTGATCAATGGTCATATGCAGCCTCACCATGGCCATGAATGCAGCCTCACCATGGCCATGAATGCACCATCTGAATGCAGCCTCACCATGGCCATGAATGCAGCCTCACCATGGCCATGAATGCAGCCTGAATGCAGCCTCACATCTGCAGCCTCACCATGGCCATGAATGCAGCCTCACCATGGCCATGAATGCAGCCTCACCATGGCCATGAATGCAGCCTCACCATGGCCATGAATGCAGCCTCACCTCAGATTACTGCTGCCTCTGAGGGGAAAGGGAGGGGGCGGGACGAGCGTCGTCAGATTACATACAGTGAGAATCTCCTGTTTACTCGGCGGCCTCTTTAATACAAAGTCCCGCCTCCTGGACCGGCTTCTATGATAGACAGAACACTGGTCCAATGCCAGCCCAGGAGAAGGGACTTCCTATTACAGAGGCCGCTTAGTAAACAGGAGATTCTTGCTGTATATAATCTAATGGCACTCGTCCCGCCCCCCTTTCCCGTTCCCTCCTAGGCAGCCAAATTGCAGTATCTGCGTATAACACGCACTATTTGCACCCGATTTTCAGGGTGAAAGGGACGTGTTATACGCCAATAAATACAGTATATCTCTGAGCACTTCCATCTGGTGTTGGGATTTACCCCACATGGACTTTTAGCTCGCTTTACTTACAATTTACTTCATCTGCGTCACATATTTATGTTTGATGTTATTATTGCATATATCTTTTTTTTTTTACCCCACAGCCTTTCACTGAAGATCTATAGCGCCTTTATTTCAATATTTACACAGTTTGGTGATTTGTTCACTTTTAAAAAGGGTCAGCTGTTTATTATATGTTCTTATCCTCACAGGGCACCATTATTGGTTTATATTTTTCAGAATAAAGATCACGATTCTCGCAGCGTAACATCTTTCACATTAAGCAAAAAAAAAAAAAAAAAAAAAAAATTGGACTAACTTTACTGTTTCGTTTTTTTTTTTTTTTGACTAAAGTATTTTTTTCTCTCAAAAATTTGCATTTGAAAGACGGCTGCGCAAATACAGTGCGACATAAAATATTGCAACAACCACCATTTTAGTCTCTAGGGTCTCTGCTAAAAACATATACACACCATATATATATATATATAAAGGAAAAAATGTGCAGCGCAAAAAAACATAGATGCGCTGCACAATTTTTCTTTTTATATTTCACTGTGAAGGATTCTGTGGTTTGCCTTTTTTGTGTTCAGCTTGCATTTATTCGTTTAATTAATTATTTTGGATTGCGCTGATTGTTTCACATAGTATATACACACTATATACCGTATATACACACACGAGTATAAGCCAAGTTTTTCAGCACATTTGCTAGGAACCCCAAATGTGGTATGCCAACTCAGTGGACCTAGCACTACGACATATCTAAAGATGGGGTTCCTAGCACTAAGTGGCCCTGAGATACGGGGCCCCAAAGTCGGTTCTGGAAAATGTCATTCTCTGCTGCAGAAAAGTGCTTGATATTTTCCGACCAGACTTTGGGGCCCCATATCTCGGGGCCACTTGGTGCTCGGACCCCCGAGATACAGGGCCCCAAAGTCGGTCAACTGTGTCCATCTGCAGCAAATGTCATTTCGGGACCCTTTGGGTCCAGAGATCCCAAATTGTGTCTGGTGCTAGGGGGCATTTAGGAACCCTTAACTACCAAGTTTGAAGTTTGGGGAACCTATGGCTGCTAATGGGCACAGTGAGGCTGCAAATGGGTATTGTTGACCCTCTCTTCCACTTACAGTAGCTGCGCATTTCTCACCCTAGGCTTATACTCGAGTCAATAAGTTTTCCCAGTTGTTTGTGGTAAAATTAGGTGCCTCGGCTTATATACGGTATATATATAGATATATATATAGATATATATATATATATAGAGATATAGAGATAGAGATATATATATATATAGATAGATAGATACATACATACATATACACACATACATACACACACACACACACAGAGAGATGTAGATATATATATATATATATATATATATATATATATATATATATATGTTTGGGGGTTCCAAGTAATTTTCTAGCAAAAAAATAATGATTTTAACTTGAAACCAACAAGTGTCAGGAAAAGGTTTAGTCTTTAAGTGGTTGAAATTCCCTCATTTACAGAGCGAAGTTCATTCCTTTGATCTAAAAAACAAAAACGTTACAATGTTTATAGTTAGCTTAGCCAGCTGAGGAATTGTACTCTGCAAAGAATCGGGAAAATGGTTTGTTAAGACCGCGAGGGGGAAAGAATCGCAATCTCGATTCTTAACGATTAATCGTGCAGCTCTAACATGCAGTTAGCAAATCGCAATGGCTCCTCTTAGCCTGTCATTACCAGCTGCAAGAAGCCACTGGTTTTAGCCAGGTAATCACCCAAGTAAAAGAGGCCTCAAAAATAAAAAGGATATACTGTAGGCATCCTGCAGTGTACAGTGAAATCCTTCTAACATTCAGTCGTCCTACTTCCACATGACCTGACAATTCTCAGGATATTGCAGGATTCTCTCCCTCCACTTTTTATGATCGTCATCCCTAATGTTTCTTTACGTACAACAAAAAATAAAGACTTACACATACCCCTGTTAGGAATATGCATGCATTTACCTCCTTTATTCAGCATTTTTGTTTTAGAAGATGGCGACTTTGATGAGCTTCCCTTTCCATTGCTCCTCCCTGAAATAGAGCTGCGCACACCATCCTTAAAAATGAGCAAAAAAAAATTTAAAAAAATCAGAAAGAAGCCAAATTGCCACAGTAAAAAGATGTCCTGCAATTCTCTAGGTCAGGGTTCTTCTAAAGCAGGGATATGAAATTAGTGGACCTCCAGCTGTTGCAGAACTACAATACCCATAAGGCATAGCAAGACTCTGAGAGCCACAAGCATGACACCCAGAGGCAGAGGCATGATGGGACTTGTAGTTTAGCAACAGCTGGAGGTCCGCTAATTGCATATCCCTGTTCTAAAGGTTGCTAGGGGGTTCCCTGAGCAATGGTCAATTCCTGCCTCTCATGTACCGTATATACTCGAGTATAAGCCGAGTTTTTCAGCACATTTTTTGTGTGCTGAAAATGCCCCCCTCGGCTTATACTGGAGTCAAGTCAATCAAATTTGGTGTACAAACCCAGTGGAACTAGCACTACAAACATATCCAAAGCTGGGGTTCCTAGCACCAGTGGCCCCGAGATACGGGACCCCAAAGTCGGTTCGGAAAATGTCATTCTCTGCAGCAGAAAAGTGCTTGACGGGGGTTAGAGTTTCCCCTAGAAGAACAAGGTTAGGACTCAGGGATTGGAATAGGGACCTCCCCCAAAGGTCAGCAGTCGTGTCCCCCAGAGGTCAAAGGTCAAGAGGTCGGGCTGACCCACCAAAGTGTTTTCCGCCTACCCCAACTAAGTCGGGACATGAACAAGTCGGGGTAAGCGCTTTGCTATGTCGGGGCCACTTGGTGCTAGGAACCCCCTTCGGATATGTTGTAGTGCTGGTTCCACTGGGTTTGCAAACCAAAGATGGGGTTCCTAGCACCAAGAGATACGGGGCCCCAAAGTCGGTCAACTGTGTCCATCTGCAGCAATGTAATTTTCAGGACCCTTTGGGTTCAGAGACCTCAAATTTTGTCTGTAGCTAGGGGGGCATTTAGGAACTTAACTACCGAGTTTGAAGTTCGGGGGACCTATGGCTGCAAATGGGCATCGGTTCGGAAAATGTCATTCTCTGCTGCAGAAAAGTGCTTGATATTTTCCCGCCCCGTATCTCGGGGCCACTTGGTGCTAGGACCCCGAGATACAGGGCCCCAAAGACGGTCAACTGTGTCCATCTGCAGCAATGTCATTTCAGGACCCTTTGGGTCCAGAGACCCCAAATTTGGCTGCAGCTAGGGGGCATCTAGGAACCCTTAACTTCCAAGTTTGAAGTTCGGGGGACCTCTGGCTGCAAATGGGCACAGTGAGGCTGCAAATGGGCACAGTGAGGCTGCAAATGGGCATTGTTGACCCTCTTTTCCACTTACAGTAGCTGCGCATTTCTCACCCTAGGCTTATACTCGAGTCAATACGTTTTGCCCATTTTTTTGTGGTAGAATTAGGTGCCTCGGCTTATATTAGGGTCGGACTATATACTCGAGTATATACGGTAAGTTCTCAAGGACACCACTGATCTTTTTAGTTATCTGTAAGGGGGGTAATTCTTCCCACTGACCATCACACTAATGTATGATAAGTTTCATAGTTAGTAAGGTTGAATAAAGACACCAGTCCATCCAGTTCAACCTATGTGAGTGTCTACAACTGTCCCTACCCCTGTACATTGCACACTCACATCGGTCCCTACCCTCAAGGAGCCCACAATCCAAGGTCCCCATTCATATACTAGGGCCAATTTTTGGACAGAAGCCAATTAACCTACCTGCATGTCTTTGGATTGTGGGAGGAAACCGGAGTACCCGGAGGAAACCCACACAGGCACAGGGAGGACATGCAAACTGCAGGCAGGTAGTGTCGTGGTTGGGATTTGAACCAGGGACCCTTCTTACTGCTAGGTGAGAGTGCTAACCCAGGCCTCGAAAAACCCCGGTCGCCCGGGCGCAATTGCGCCTAGAATTGGGGTCCTGGCGCAAGGTACCCTGTCAACCTGTGGACACCGACCCCCGCCGCGCGATTGCATCGGGCCGCCCTGGCCAGAAATTTAGGCCGCGGCTTTGCGGCCTTCTGAAATCCTTCTATGGCGCCATCTTATGGTGGCCGTTGGTATTGCAACACCTCTAGCAATGCTAATGCAATGTTAACCACTGGGCACTTTTCAGCTTTCGGTGCTCTCACACTTTGAATGACAATTACTCAGTCATGCAACACTGAACCCAAATTAATTTTTTTGTCCTTTTTTTCAACACAAATAGAGCTTTCTTTTGGTGGTATTTAATCACCGCTGGGTTTTTAATTTTTTGCACTATGAATCAAAAAATACTGAACATTCGGTAAAAAAAAAAAAAAAAATCTTTGTTTCTATTAAAATGTATTGGCAGAGTATTGCCAGAGTATTGCACAGTGCTGGCAGTGTAGCTGTCACTGACCAGCGCTGTGGGCACTACACATCCAGCCCACAGCGCTGGTCCCATCTCTCCCCCTCTCACTGTACTGATCGATACAGAGAGGGGAGGGAGGAACCGGCGTCATGACGTGACATCGGTTTGTGTACATGTAATCGCACCGTCATTTGACAGAGCGATCATGTGGTAAACGGCCGCTATCGGCGTCAGTTTACCGCGATGCACCGGGTCCTCGGGACCTGGCGGTCACGGATGTTTCCAAGTGCGCGCCACAGGGGGCGCGCAGGAGCAAGGTTCTGGGAGGACGTCCTACGGTGCCCAGTGCCACCTGTCAGTCGTTGTCGTTAAAAAAAAAACCTGGCTCCTAACTTTTTTTAGCTGGCTCCTAGATTCCAAGCAAATTTGTCAAGCCCTGTGCTAACCACTACACCGCCCCTAACAGTTGTAGCTTTTTCATTTTTAGCAGGGGTTCCCCAAGACGGGAGAATTATTTCCAGGGTTCCTCTGTGTTGGAAAGGTTGAGAAAGGCGGCTCTAGGTGGAGCAATACTACTTCTGTGTGAGGCCCTGGTTCAGACCCGAGCGATTTTCTGCTTGTAGCTGTAAAACGCTCAACAGGCGAACAAGGGGGGTCTCTCTTAGGGAACACACCTTTACTGCACCCCTCATGCACCAGTGAAAAAGATCAGATACTCACAATAGAATCTGTTGGAGAATCCCTGTCTGGTCGGATAATCTTGGTGTTCAACCCGAAGTCGACCGATATTCTCTCTCCACACCAATACTTCAGAATAGGCTTGACCTGGCGCCCGCTGCGAGTAGTACCACCCTGGGTGGAAAGATCTAGAAAACGCCAGACATTACAGAAGAGTTAAACCTTTTTTGTATAGAAATCTTACTGCAGACACTTTTCTTAGAAACACAGTATTAAGATTTGGGCTGCTTTCACACTGGGGCGGCGGGTCCGTCAGCGGTAAAGCGTAACCGTTGTTTCAGCGGCGCATCACTTTTAACCTGGCCGGCCGCGTTGGCGGTGCTTACGAATCACTTTTCAGGCGCTTCGGAAAGTGCTGCCCATTCATTTCAATGGGCAGGGGTGGTGTAGGCGCGATGTACTACACCGCCCCAAAGATGCTGCTTGCAGGACTTTTTTTTTTTTTCCCCGTCCCGCAAGAGCACCGCCCCCTAGTGTGAGCACTGATCACTTTTATTGCTATTACCAGGAATGTAAACATCCCTTGTTATAGGAAAATGGCATGACAGGTCCTCTTTACAGTGAGATCTGGGGGTCAATAAGTCCCCAAAACTGACCTCTAGGCTGGGAAGAAAAAGAAGAAAAAGAAAAAAGAAGAAGAAGAAAGATCCTGGCTTCCGAGGCGTCGGCATTTTTTCCAAATGCAGAGGCTGGGCGTGACGTCATAACATGGCGTCTGGCCTCCGAAAGATCACAGAGACGTCTGGGGGCCAACCGGATGCTCTATGGTAAACTTCCAGCATGGAGCGATTCCTTCTCCCTCTCGCCGATCGTTACAGGGGAGCCGGGAGAAGCACCGGAGAGTGGAGGGGGGAGGCAGTCCCCTCCCGCTGCCTGTAAGAGCGATCAAGCGGCTGAACAGCTGCTATGACTGTTCTTACAGGGCAGGTAATCGCCGGCTCTAAAGATCATACCGGAATGAGGTCTGTAGCTGCACCCACCATTCAGATATCACCGATCAAAGACGACAACGCCATATGACATTGTTCGTGGGAATTGGTTAAAGTATTACTAAACCCGGGCGCCTGCGCCCACTACATCTGCTCCCCCCCCCCCCCCCGGGACTCTGCGCCCACTACATCTGCTCCCCCCCCCCCGGGACTCTGCGCCCACTACGTCTGCTCCCCCCCCCCGGGACCCTGCGCCCACTACGTCTGCTCCCCCCCCCCCCCCCCCCCCCCCCGGGACTCTGCGCCCACTACGTCTGCTCCCCCCCCCCCCGGGACCCTGCGCCCACTACGTCTGCTCCCCCCCCCCCCGGGACCCTGCGCCCACTACGTCTGCTCCCCCCCCCCCCCCCCCGGGACTCTGCACTCACTACATCTGCTCCCCCCCCCCCCCCGGGACTCTGCGCCCACTACATCTGCTCCCCCCCCCCCCCCCCGGGACTCTGCGCCCACTACATCTGCCCCCCCCCCCCCCGGGACTCTGTGCCCACTACATCTGCCCCCCCCCCCCCCGGGACTCTGCACTCACTACATCTGATCTCCCCAGGACTCTGCACTCACTATATCTGATCCCCCAGGACTCTGCACTCACTATATCTGCTCTCCCCAGGACTCTGCACTCACTATATCTGATCTCCCCAGGACTCTGCACTCACTATATCTGATCTCCCCAGGACTCTGCACTCACTATATCTGATCTCCCCCGGACTCTGCACTCACCATATCTGATCTCCCCAGGACTCTGCATTCACCATATCTGATCTCCCCAGGACTCTGCATTCACCATATCTGATCTCCCCAGGACTCTGCATTCACCATATCTGATCTCCCCAGGACTCTGCATTCACTATATCTGATCTCCCCAGGACTCTGCATTCACTATATCTGATCTCCCCAGGACTCTGCATTCACTATATCTGATCTCCCCAGGACTCTGCACTCACTATATCTGATCACCCCAGGACTCTGCATTCACTATATCTGATCTCCCAGGACTCTGCATTCACTATATCTGATCTCCCCAGGACTCTGCATTCACTATATCTGATCTCCCCAGGACTCTGCATTCACTATATCTGATCTCCCCAGGACTCTGCATTCACTATATCTGATCTCCCCAGGACTCTGCACTCACTATATCTGATCTCCCCAGGACTCTGCACTCACTATATCTGATCTCCCCAGGACTCTGCACTCACTATATCTGATCTCCCCAGGACTCTGCATTCACTATATCTGATCTCCCCAGGACTCTGCACTCACCATATCTGATCTCCCCAGGACTCTGCATTCACCATATCTGATCTCCCCAGGACTCTGCATTCACCATATCTGATCTCCCCAGGACTCTGCATTCACCATATCTGATCTCCCCAGGACTCTGCATTCACTATATATCTTATCTCCCCAGGACTCTGCATTCACTATATCTGATCTCCCCAGGACTCTGCACTCACCATATCTGATCTCCCCAGGACTCTGCACTCACCATATCTGATCTCCCCAGGACTCTGCATTCACCATATCTGATCTCCCCAGGACTCTGCATTCACCATATCTGATCTCCCCAGGACTCTGCATTCACCATATCTGATCTCCCCAGGACTCTGCATTCACTATATCTGATCTCCCCAGGACTCTGCATTCACTATATCTGATCTCCCCAGGACTCTGCATTCACTATATCTGATCTCCCCAGGACTCTGCACTCACTATATCTGATCACCCCAGGACTCTGCATTCACTATATCTGATCTCCCCAGGACTCTGCATTCACTATATCTGATCTCCCCCAGGACTCTGCATTCACTATATCTGATCTCCCCAGGACTCTGCATTCACTATATCTGATCTCCCCCAGGACTCTGCACTCACTATATCTGATCTCCCCAGGACTCTGCACTCACTATATCTGATCTCCCCAGGACTCTGCACTCACTATATCTGATCTCCCCAGGACTCTGCATTCACTATATCTGATCTCCCCAGGACTCTGCATTCACTATATCTGATCTCCCCAGGAGCCTGCATTCACTATATCTGTTCTCCCCAGGACTCTGCATTCACCATATCTGATCTCCCCAGGACTCTGCATTCACCATATCTGATCTCCCCAGGACTCTGCATTCACCATATCTGATCTCCCCAGGACTCTGCATTCACCATATCTGATCTCCCCAGGACTCTGCACTCACCATATCTGATCTCCCCAGGACTCTGCATTCACCATATCTGATCTCCCCAGGACTCTGCATTCACCATATCTGATCTCCCCAGGACTCTGCACTCACTATATCTGATCTCCCCAGGACTCTGCACTCACTATATCTGATCTCCCCAGGACTCTGCACTCACTATATCTGATCTCCCCAGGACTCTGCACTCACTATATATGATCTCCCCAGGACTCTGCACTCACTATATATGATCTCCCCAGGACTCTGCATTCACTATATATGATCTCCCCAGGACTCTGCATTCACTATATATGATCTCCCCAGGACTCTGCATTCACTATATATGATCTCCCCAGGACTCTGCATTCACTATATCTGATCTCCCCAGGACTCTGCATTCACTATATCTGATCCCCCCAGGACTCTGCATTCACTATATATGATCCCCCCAGGACTCTGCATTCACTATATCTGATCTCCCCAGACCCTGCATTCACTATATATGATCTCCCCAGGACTCTGCATTCACTATATATGATCTCCCCAGGACTCTGCACTCACTATATCTGCTCTCCCCAGGACTCTGCACTCACTATATCTGATCTCCCCAGGACTCTGCATTCACTATATCTGATCTCCCAGGACTCTGCATTCACTATATCTGATCTCCCCAGGACTCTGCATTCACTATATCTGATCTCCCCAGGACTCTGCACTCACTATATCTGCTCTCCCCAGGACTCTGCATTCACTATATCTGATCCCCCCCAGGACTCTGCACTCACTATATATGATCTCCCCAGGACTCTGCACTCACTATATCTGCTCTCCCCAGGACTCTGCACTCACTATATCTGCTCTCCCCAGGACTCTGCACTCACTATATCTGATCTCCCCAGGACTCTGCATTCACTATATCTGATCTCCCCAGGACTCTGCATTCACTATATCTGATCCCCCCCAGGAGCCTGCATTCACTATATCTGATCTCCCCAGGACTCTGCATTCACTATATCTGGTCTCCCCAGGACTCTGCATTCACTATATCTGGTCTCCCCAGGACTCTGCATTCACTATATCTGGTCTCCCCAGGACTCTGCATTCACCATATCTGGTCTCCCCAGGACTCTGCATTCACCATATCTGGTCTCCCCAGGACTCTGCATTCACAATATCTGTTCTCCCCAGGACTCTGCATTCACAATATCTGGTCTCCCCAGGACTCTGCATTCACTATATCTGCTCCCCCCAGGACTCTGCATTCACTATATCTGCTCCCCCCAGGACTCTGCATTCACTATATCTGCTCCCCCCCCCCAGGACTCTGCATTCACTATATCTGATCTCCCCAGGACTCTGCATTCACTATATCTGATCTCCCCAGGACTCTGCATTCACTATATCTGATCTCCCCAGGACTCTGCATTCACTATATCTGATCTCCCCAGGACTCTGCATTCACTATATCTGATCTCCCCAGGACTCTGCACTCACTATATCTGATCTCCCCAGGACTCTGCACTCACTATATCTGATCTCCCCAGGACTCTGCACTCACTATATCTGATCTCCCCAGGACTCTGCATTCACTATATCTGCTCCCCCCAGGACTCTGCATTCACTATATCTGCTCTCCCCAGTACACTGCATTCACTATATCGGATCTCCCAGGACTCTGCACTCACTATAATCGGATCTCCCAGGACTCTGCCGTATACAGCAGTCTTGTGACTTCTATCAGTTAAAGCTTGTTGTAGGAGGAGTTTTTATTCTCCTGCGACTGACCTATAATGGCTGCAGGACCCCTAACCCTCCATCTGGACAGTGCCTATTGGCCCTGTGCTGATCACATGCACTCTCCCAAAAAAATTAAAAAATAAATAATAAAAACACCTCTCTGGCAATACACACCAAACTGGAGCATGTTCAGAGCGCCCCCAAGGCTCTGTACTATCAGGAGATGGGTTAGGCACAGTGGAAAAAGGGGAGGATCAGAGAAGACAGGATCAAAGAGCCTTTTTACACAACGCGGAAGATTAACCCCTTAAGTTCCACAGTGAGTATAACAAACATGCTTTATTGCATATACAGATTCTACTTGTTGTGTTGTGGGTCTAGTAACAACAATACTCCTTTAATTAGCAATCACTCATGAAGCACTTACTACCACGTGATGGTCTGTCTTCGGATCCACGCTCTCCAACTGGGTGTTCAGGATCCTCCAATCCGAGGAGCTTCAATTCTCTACTTGAAATCTTACGTGTCCTCTTGATAGAATTGATGGGCTGTTTGCTGCTCTTTGTATTTGGACAGGAAGCCGAAGTTGCCTTTTTTCCATTCTTTGTTACACTCTCTTTGCTTGGAGGATCCTTGGGCTGGTTAGGCTTTACGGCACTAAAATCAATGAAAGGAATTACTAAAAATACAATATACACCTGATAGCTGCACATGAGAAGAGCCGAGAGAAAAAAGATGCTTTAGACAAAAATCTCTTTATTTGCGTACCTCTGTTGGCCTGAGGTGGAGGGCGCCAGAGGCAAACAGCGCCGATCGCCGGCATTCGAAATGCACGGAAAGGACCGAGGACAGTTCAGCTGACCTCAGCAAACCTCGGAAAGGCTCGTGAACGGAGTCTGAGGTCAGCCGAAGTGTGCTCGGGCCTTTTCGGACATTTCCGAGGCTCTCCGGCGCCCCCCTGCTCTGGCCACATGCGGTATTGCATCCCATTGAAGTCAATGCGGAACAAATTATTTTCATTTCTATTGACTTCAATGGGAAAACTCGCTTTGATATGCGAGTACTTAGGATTACGAGCATTCTCCTCGAAGGGCTTATGCTCCTAATCCGAGGTTCCACTGTATATGCTTCCTTTGTCCGGTACCAGCACGATCCAAGATCCCTTAGCCCACCCAGTCATTTGTCGAAACATCAGTGTAGGGTGAAGAGAAGCCTAAGACTGTTTATTCAAACACAGGTACAAAAAGATATACACTCAGGGGACAATTCCGCCTCCCCCTTTGCATATTGACACAGGGCGGGGTAAACTACATTCAGTAACAAAACTACATTCAGACACACAGACAAGAGGGGCTGGAGAATCCCCCCCCCCCCCCCTCTCCCAGCCAATCCACATATACATCCCATAATAGGTTGCTCCCAAAGCAGACAAACAATAGAACAATGGGATAGAGCCACACCTCAAACAAATCTAGTAAAAAGTATACAACAGTCTATGAGACCAAGCTCATACAATATTCCAGCAGTTGGAAAGGTGGAATTAATTTATCTTCATATATTTCTTGAGGGATATTGTTCAGAAATATTACTGTCCCAAGTGAAAGAGCCCCTTCATTCTTTCAAACACAAACCACACATATAGAATCCAGGATAATAGGAGTAACACGAAATGCTGAGACGGGGTGGTTGTACGGTAAGCCTGGTTAGTGCAGACACTGGGGTGCTCGGTCACCCTGTGCCCCTAATAGACACAGGGTAACTCATACATGGGGAGAGGGATCTGGACAAGGAGTTTCCAGAGCGCTCTAAAGGTAAGCTGGCTTCCACAAGCCCCTCGCCCAAAGTGACTCCCGTCACAGTACAGATTTACCGCGCAATTATCAGTCAAAGTGCAACAGCGCTGAAAGCTGAAAATTTGTCTGTGCAGAAAGGGGGTGAAAGTGCCCAGTATTGAAGTGTTTAACCACTTAAGGACCAGCCTCGTTTTGGAATTTAGGTGTTTACATGTTGAAAAATTTTTTTTTCCTAGAAAATTACTTAGAACCCCCAAACATTATCATCATTATTCTCTAGGGTGTTTTTTTTCCTAACACCCTAGAGAATAAAATGGTGGTCGTTGCAATACTTTTTTTCACACCGTGTTTGCGCAGCGGTCTTACAAGCGCACTTTTTTTTGGAAAAATTCACTTTTTTTTAATAAAAAAATAAGACAACAGTAAAGTTAGTCCAATTTTTGTTTTTATATTGTGAAAGCTAATGTTACGCTAAGTAAATTTATACCCAACATGTCACGCTTCAAAATTGTGCCCGCTCGTGGAATGGCGTCAAACTTATATAGGCGACATTTAAAAAAAATAAAAATTCTACAGGTTGCATATTTTGCGTTAGAGAGGAGGTCTAGGGCTAGAATTATTGCTCCCACTCTACCGATTGCAGCGATACCTCACGTGTGGTTTGACCACCGTTTTTATATGCGGGCGCTACTCATGTATGCGTTCGCTTCTGCGCGCAAATTTGTCGGGACAGTGCGCTTTAAAAAAAAAAAAATTTTTTTTTTCTTAATTTTATTTATTTTTTCACAGTTTAAAAAAAAAATAAAAAAATAAAGTTGGGTCACTTTTATTCCCATTACAGGGATGTAAACATAATAGAAAAAAAGCATGACAGGACCTCTTAAATATGAGACCTGGGTCAAAAAGTCCTCACAAAAATTGTCATTTGAAAAAGTGACATTGAAAAAAAATGTGGCTTTAAGAGGTATGGGCGGAAGTGACGTTTTGACGTTGCTTCCGCCCTCCTATGATATGGAGACGGATGGGGGCCATCTTGGCCTCCGCCGCTATCGATGGCTCCGGTAAGCGGCGGAGGGCGTGGGAGGGGGGTGGCACCTCTCCCACTGCCGATAACTGATCTTGCAGCGAATCCGCCACAGAGACCAACATTATCGTTAACAGGGCCGCTTACTGAAAAGATGGATATCTCGGTTGTGGCAGCAGCTGCTGCCGTTACGAGATATTCATCTTCAAACTGCCGATGTAGATCTACAGGAGCCGGCTGGCAAGTGGTTAAAGGAAGGTCTTTTTTTAAAATCCTACCTAAAATATACTGATCTTGACCTTTGACGCCAACACCCAAATCAAATCTTAATCTAGCCTTTTCTCTTTTTTAAACACTTTTTTGTTAACCACTTTCAGACCGGTCCAATTTGCAGCCAAAGGACCAGGCCCCTTTTTGCAATTCGGCACTGCGTCGCTTTAACTGACAATTGCGCGGTCGTGCGACGTGGCTCCCAAACAAAATTGACGTCCTTTTTTTCCCACAAATAGAGCTTTCTTTTGGTGGTATTTGATCGCCCCTGCGGTTTTTATTTTTTGCGCTATAAACAAAAATAGAGCGACAATTTTGAAAAAAATGCATTATTTTTTATTTTTTGCTATAATAAATATCCCCAAAAAATATATAAAAAAAAACATTTTTTTTCCTCAGTTTAGACCGATACGTATTCTTCTACATATTTTTGGTAAAAAAAAAAAAAAAAAATCGCAATAAGCGATTATTGATCGGTTTTGCGCAGAAGTTATAGCGTTTACAAGATAGGGATAGTTTTATAGCATTTTTATTAATAATTTTTTTTTTATTATTAATGGAGGAGATCTGCGATTTTTTTTGTGACTGCGACATTATGGCGGACACATCGGACATTTTTGACACATTTTTGGGACCATTGTCATTTATACAGCAATTAATGCATTTAAATGCATTGATTTCTGTATAAATGACACTGGCAGTTTAGGGGTTAACCACAAGGGGCAGTGAAAGAGTTAAGTATGCCTAGGGGTGTGTTTTTTACTGTGGGGGGGCGTGGCTGTCCGCTAGTGAATGCAGATCTCTGCTCCAATCACAGGGAGGCAGAGATCGGCGTCACTAGTTGCTAGGCAGAACGGGAGATGCTGTTTATCTCGGCATCTCCCCGTCCAGCCGCTCCGTGAGACGATCGCGGGAGTCCCCGCGGCGAGCTAGTCCGCGGGGACCGCGGCCGGACTCACGGGGGTCCCGACCGGCGCGGGAGCGCGCCGCTCCCGGCGAGCTCCCGATGGCACGGACAGGCTAAAGGAGGGACGTATATATACGCCCTCTTGCCTGTACGTGCCATTCTGTTGACGGATATCGTCGTGCGCCGGTCGGCAAGTGGTTAACATATTTCTCCCCTGCAAGGAGAGAAAGATACAATGTATCTTTCGCTCTCTCCTTGTAGGGGAGAAAGAAAAAACACATGGGTGGGCTGCACAGTGACTGATCACTTGGATAGCCAATTAGAGGCTACCACAATGATCAGGTGACCAGAAGCCGGGCCTCCAGGGTCCCAATTGGTTGGCGAGAGCCCGGTCTCTGTACTAAATTTTCAACGCGCACCTAGCACAAAAAGACACATATGTGGCACACAGATTTAATGCCCACTTCCTGGGCGCCGCACGTGTGGTGCCATGTTGTCAAGAGGTAAAACTTCCAAACCATCTACACAAAATTTGTAAAAGTAACCTTTTTAGGAAGGAGTTGACATAGCTTTTCCAGTTGTCGGGAAAACCGAGTTTAAACTTTCCTACCAGCCAGGATGGACAACCTGAAAAGATAAAAACAGCAGATGAAGGTCTCCGATATCACAGGGGGTTCAATAACTTCGATTGTTAGACTAACCTACCAGCTTGCAGCATGCAGGCCTTGTCTAGATGCCCCTGCAGCTCATACACCCGGCCCGTCAGAGACTTCACTTTGTATGGTTCAATGCGATGCACAATAATATTGCTGTGCCAGTACAGGTCCTCACAGTCTCTGCATAAAAAAAAAAAAAAAAAAAAAAAAAAAAAAGGATCAATAATATATATAGGAAATTAAAAGATAAAGTTGTTCTTTAGCCCCCTGCATGAAAATGAAAAGTCAGCAGCTACAAAAACTAGCTGCTGACTTAACCATTTCCCACCCAGGCCAATTCTGACATTTCTCGCCAACCTGTAAAAATCAGTATTTTTTTTTTTTGCTAGAAAAATTACTCAGAACCCCCAAACATTTTTTTTAGCAGAGACCCCAGAGAATAAAAATGGTGGGTGTTGCAATTTTTTATATCACACTGTATTTGTGCAGAAATGTTTTATTTTTTTTTCTTAGAAAACTTTAAATTAATTTGTTTTTGCATACAGATACTATACAATACCCATTTTTGGGTTTAAATATAAAATACGATGTTTACGAGTGAGTAAATAGAAACCCAACATGTCACGATTTAAAAATTGCGCATGCCCACGGAACAGCGCCAAACTACGGAACCTAAAAATCTCTATAAGCAACGCTTTAAAAGCCTTTACAGGTTACCAGTTTAGAGTTAGAGTAACATAGCAGGTCTGAGGCTAAAATAATTTTATCAACTTTATTGCTATCACAAGGGATGAACAACATCCCTTTGAAAGCTTTGGCCATGATAGGTCCTCTTTATGGAGAGATCTAGGGGTCTATTAGACCCCAAATCTCTCCTCTGGGCTCCAATGCAATCAATGAGACAACAGTGGTGTATTTAGGTTTTGTGCTGCCCGACGTCGTGGGAGGGGGAGCAGGACAGAGAGGGACACGGCCGGGAGGAGGGGGGGGGAGAGGGACGGCCGGGGGGGGGGGCAGAGAGGGACACGGCCGGGAGGAGGGGGGGCGGGCAGAGAGGGACACGGCCGGGAGGGGGGGGGGGGACAGAATCTTTTAAATTGGGGGGGTAAGGGATATGTGCTGGGGGTGCTTTGGGAGGGTAGAGGACATGTGCTGGGGGGGGGGGGGGGGGGGGAATCAGACCCCCCCCCCCCCACTAGCACATATCCTCTCCCCTCCCAAAGCACCCCCAGCACATATCCCCTCACTCCATGTGTGCATCTGTTATCTGCCCAGTCCCCCCCTTCCCAGTTACTGTGTCCCTCTCCATTGTAAACTATACACAGACCTCAGACCAGCAGCACGGCTCTTGCACTGAAGCCGTGCCCCTCCTCTGTGGCTCCTCCCCCTGGCTGTGTACACTAGAACGTTGGAGCTGAGGAGGAGGAGCCGAGGAGTGTGTGTGGCTGTCAGTGGGGAGAGCGGTGTCGGCTGCTACGGAAAGGCGGCAGATGTCTCGGGTGCCCACGCTAGCACACCCCTGTCTGGCCAGTTACCAGGATTCAGTTGTACTCCCCTGATGGTGGCCCTGCGTGCAGGAGCTGGGGAGGAGGGTGTGGGTGCTTTTTTTTTCCCCATGCGGGGGGGGGGGGGGGGGTTGGCTTTTTGGGCCTAGGCCAAAACACAACACAGATCAGTCTGAGCAGCTGCTTCTCTGGCCATTGATAATGCAGTGATCATTACCCTGGAAACCAGAAGCGATGAGGATTTAGAGAGAAGGAGGAACAACGTTGGTTCCCTTCACTGTGTGCAGCGCCGCCGATTGCACCGCTCCCGGTCTCTGCGATTGGACAGCAGAGCCCCGGAAAGGCGGCGACAGCAGGAGGAGGATGAGACCCCTTTCCACCGCCCGCACAAGTGGGCACTTCTGCCTAAAAGAGAATGCAGGTGCGGGCCTCCTCCCAGTATAACCACTTTACCCGGAGGACATCATACAAGTGGGAAGTGGTTACAAAACAGGGATCCAGCGCCACGCTCACTCGACCCGGTTTCTTCACTGCTCTTTGGTCCTCGGCGCCGACATCATAACCTTGGACAGCCAACTGCTTGCGGCTTTTACAGCCAGCTTGCCCTCTGCGCATGCACAAGCCTTTTGAATAGTCCTGCAGCCTCTTGGGGACCTGTGATGTGTCCAAATTGGCTGCGGGGAGAGGAGGGGACAAATCTAAGAGACAAAGATTGTACATTCGATACAGAAAAAAAACATTACTTACACTCGCTTTCCTTCTACACATACTCCTTTGTTCTCAACGCCTTTCACAAACCACTCACTGAGTACAAACTTATCCTGGGGAAAAAAAAATAAAAAATAGTTTTTCATTAAACACAAGGAAAGTCATAAGCCAGAGAAGGACAAATTCATGTAAAAAGCTGATTTGGTGTACAGCTAGACTGCAATTTGGAAATATGAATTAACCCTTTCATGACTAAGCCTATTTCTGACATTTGGTGTTTACAAGTTAAAATCCTTATTTTTTGCTAGAAAATTACTTAGAACCCCCAGACATTATATATATATATATATATATATAATATATATATATATATATATATGTGTTTTTAGCAGAGAATCTAGAGAATAAAATGGTGTTGGTTGCAATATTTTATGTTACACGGTATTTGTGCAGCGGTGTTTTAAGCGCAATTTTGGGGGAAAAGGGACACTTTTCATGAATTTTAAAAAAACAAAACCGTAAAGTTATCCCAATTTTTTTGCATAATGTGAAAGATGATGTTACGCCGAGTAAATAGATACCAAAAACATGTCGCGCTTTATAATTGCACGCACTCGTGGAATGGCGACAAACTTTGGTACCTAAAAATCTCCATAGGCGACGCTTTAAATTTTTTTTTTACGGTTACCAGGTTAGAGTTACAGAGGAGGTTTAGTGCTGCAATTATTGCTCTCGCTCTGACGATCGCGGCGATACCTCACATGTGTGATTTGAACACCATTTACATATGCGGGCATGACTTCCGTATGCGTTTTCTTCGCTACACGAGCTCGCGGTGACGGGGTTTGAAAAAAAAAAATTTTTTTATTATTATTTCTTTTATTTTTATATTATGAAATTGTTTTTTTTTTTTTTTTTAAATAAAAATTTGATCACTTTTATTGCTGTCACAAGGAATGTAAATATCCCTTGTGACAGTAATAGGTGGTGACAGGTCCTCTTTATGGAGGGATCGGGGGTCTAAAAGACCCCAAATCCCTCCTTTGCACTTCAAAGTATTCAAATCACCGAAAAAACAGTGTATCTGAGTACTGTATATATATTTTTTTTTAAAGGGCACCATTGGCAGCTGAGTAAACCGGAAGTGACGTCGCTTCCGTGTTTACATCAAGGAGACTGGAACAAAGACGTTTCCGGCTTAGTTCCAGTCTCTCACTAGCCGATGGAAGCGGCGGATCGTCCATTGGCCCTCCCGTTTCACCGGGAGGCCCGGAAAGAGCGGCGGGAGGGGGGGGGGGGGGGGGACGTCCCCTCCCGCTCCTCCGGGATAACAACCGAGCGGCTTTTTAGCCGCATCAGTTGTTATCCTCGAAAAGCCGGTTGCCGGCTCTAAACAACGGTACCGGGATGATGCCTGCAGCTGCGGGCATCATCCCGGTATAACCGCCAAAAGATGTGCGTACGCTCAGCGGGAAGGGGTTAAGCATAAATCCTCTAAGATTAGTATCTAAAATGATCATAAATCATTTCAGAATAACTACAACCCTGTGAAGACGGACACAATTTTTCGCCATAGATGATATATACACAAATTTACATTTTAACCATTTGCTTACTGGGCCAATCCTGACATTTCTCTCATATATGTAAAAATCTGTGTATTTTTGCTAGAAAATTACTCAGAACCCCCCCAAGCATTTTATATTTACAGTTGTGCTCATAAGTTTACATACCCTAGCAGAATTTAGGATTTCTTGGCCATTTTTCAGAGAATATGAATAGCAAAAAAACTTTTTCTTTCACTCATGGTTGGCGTTTGGCTGAAGCCATTTATTATCAATCAACTGTGTTTACTCTTTTTAAATCATAATCACAGAATGACAGAAAATTACCAAAATTACCCTGATCATAAGTTTACATACCCCAGTTCTTAATACCGTGTATTGCCCACTTTAACAGCTTAAAGTCTTTTGTGGTATTTGTGGATGAGGCTCTTTATCTTCTCAGATGGTAAAGCTGCCCATTCATCTTGGCAAAAAGCCTCCAGTTCATGTAAATTCTTGGGCCGTCTTGCATGAACGGCACGTTTGAGATCTCCCCAGAGTGGCTCCAATGATATTGAGGTCAGGAGACTGAGACGGCCACTCCAGAACCTTCACTTTATTCTGCTGTAGCCAATGACAGGTGGACTTGGCCTTGGGTTTTGGATCTTTGTCATGTTGGAAGGTCCAAGTACGTACCATGAGCAGCTTCCTGGCTGATGAATGAAATGTTCCTCCAGTATTTTTTGATCACATACTGCATTCATCTTGCCATCAAGTTAGACCAAATTTCCTGTGTCTTTGTAGCTCCCACATCCCCAAAACATCAGAGATCCACCTCCGTGTTTCACAGTAGGGATGGTGGACCTTTCATCATAGGCCTTGTTGACTCCTCTCCAAATGTAGTGTTTATGGTTTTGGCCATAAAGCTCCGTTTTGGTCTCATCACTACAAATTACATTGTGGCAGAAGGTTTGAGGTTTGTCTCTGTGCTGTTTGGTGTATTGTAAGCGGATACTTTGTGGCATTTGCATAGTAATGGCTTTCTTCTGGAGACTCGACCATGCAGCCCATCTTTCTTCTGGAGACTCGAACATGCAGCCCATCTCTCTTCAAGTCCCTCCTTATTGTGCATCTTGTACAGCCACACCGCATGTTTTCAGAGTCCTGTATTTCACCTGAAGTTATTTGTGGGGTTTTCTTTGCATCCCGAACAATTTTCCTGGCAGTTGTGGCTGAAATTTTAGTTGGTCTACCTGACCGTGGTTTGGTTTCACCAGAACCCCTCATTTTCCACTTCTTGATTAGAGTTTGAACACTGCTGATTGGCATTCTCAATTCCTTGGATATCTTCTTATATCCCTTTCCTGTTTTATACAGTTCAACTACCTTTTCCCCGCAGATCCTTTGACAATTCTTTTGCTTTCCCCATGACTCAGAATCCAGAAACATCAGTGCAGCACTGGATGAAAGATGCAAGGGTCTGTCAGGAGTCCAGAAACTCATTGACCTTTTTATACACACACTAATTACAAACCAACACATCACAGGTGAGGATGGTTACCTTTAATAACCATTCAAACCCCTTTGTGTCAACTTGTCTGCATGTTATCAGGCCAAAATCACCAGGGTATGTAAACTTTTGATCAGAGTCATTTGGGTCATTTCTGTTGTCATTATGATTTAAAAAGAGTAAACACAGTTGATTGATAATAAATGGCTTCAGCCAAACACTAACCATGAGTGAAAGAAATGTTTTTGTGTTATTCATATTCTCTGAAAAAGAAATCATCAATTCTGCCAGGGTATGTAAACTTATGAGCACAACTAATAATATATATATATATATATGGGTGAATGAGCCCAACCTTTACTTTGTTCCTGAAATGACATTGCTGCAGATGGACACAGTTCACCGATTTTGGGGCCCCCGTATCTCGTGGACACTTGGTGCTAGGAACCCCAAATTTGGTGTGCAAACCCAGTGGAACCAACACTACAACATATCCAACATATGCTGGGGTTCCTAGCACCAAGTAGCCCCAAAGTCTGTTCGGGAAATGTCAAGCACTTTTCTGCAGCAGAGAATGACATTTTCAGAACCGACTTTGGGGCCACTTGGTGCTCGGAATCTTATTAGTGTCCCCCTGTGATATAGGAGGAGTCCTTTAGTTCTCTCATATAGAAGAGTAGATTTCTCCCATGGTTCAGAGATGTAGGATCTTTCATTCTATGAATATACTGTAGGACCCACTGACCACGAGGTACTTTGTCGCAGTAAGTGGGCTTAGGCAGCGTATAGCCATATGGTGTGACCAAATCCCCATATTTTTTTGAAAATGTTCAGGTGTTTTAAATAGCCTTGCAGGAGTTAAAAGTCATGTTTGTATGCGTGCGCTGTAATATTTTGTTCTGTCCCCTTTACATCACAGGGCCCCCCCCCACCCATTTACAGAGCAGTCGCCCCCCCCCCCCCCCATTTACAGAGCAGTCCCCCCCCCCCCCCCCCCCCCCCATTTACAGAGCAGTCCCCTTTACATCACAGTGCCCCCCCCCATTTACAGAGCAGTCCCCCCCCCCCCCCCCCCCCCATTTACAGAGCAGTCCCCTTTACATCACAGTACCCCCCCCCCCCCCCCCATTTACAGAGCAGTCCCCTTTACATCACAGTGCCCCCCTATATATATATATCGTCTGAAAGGTGGCCGGAAATTTGGGGTTCCTAGCACCAAGTGGCCCCGAGATACAGGCCCCCAAATTTGGTCAACTGTGTCCATCTGCAGAAATGTCAGTTCGGGACCCTTTGGGTTCAGAGACTGGCTGCAGCTATTACATCATCACAGTCCCCCCCCATTTACAGAGCAGTCCCCTTTACATCACAGTGCCCCCCCCCCATTTACAGAGCAGTCCCCTTTACATCAGAGTGCCCCCCCATTTACAGAGCAGTCCCCTTTACATTACAGTGCCCCCCCCCATTTACAGAGCAGTCCCCTTTACATCACAGTGCCCCCCCATTTACAATGCAGTCCCATTTACATCAGTCCCCCCCCCCCCCCCCCATTTACAGAGCAGTCCCCTTTACATCACAGTGCCCCCCCCCCCCCCATTTACAGAGCAGTCCCCTTTACATTACAGTCCCCTTTACATCACAGTCCCCCCCCCCCATTTACAATGAAGTCCCCTTTACATCACAGTCCCCCCCCCCCCCATTTACAGAGCAGTCCCCTTATCATCACAGTCCCCCCCCCCCCCCCATTTACAGAGCAGCCCCCTCCCCCCTTTACAGAGCAGTCCCCTTTACATCACAGTGCCCCCCCCTATATGCATCTATCGTCTGAGAGGTGGCCGAAAGGGTTAGCTAGGGGGCATCTAGGAACCATTAAATACCAAGTTTGAAGTTCGGGGGACCTATGGCTGCAAATGGGCACAGTGAGGCTGCAAATGGGCATTGTTGACCCTCTTTCCCACTTATAGTAGCTGCGCATTTCTCACCCTAGGCTTATACTCGAGTCAATACGTTTTCCCAGTTTTTTGTGGTAAAATTAGGTGCCTCGGCTTATATTCGAGTATGTAAAAGTAGCACAGCAGTAATTATAAACTAGAGAGAGTCCATACCTGTTGTTTCCAGCTGTCATCCTGCTTCGGGCGGCCATCTTTTTTCAAGGTTAATTCAAGAGCTCTCTTTTTTCGGGGGATGTGTATTTTCGGTGAAGTAAGCGCAACTTCATAGAGATCATCAAGAGGATCCCGGCTGGATCTCCTTTTTTCAGGAACTGAAGTTTTCCTTGCCTGGTCGGCTCCAGGAACCCTCTGCTTGGCCAACTTTGGACCGGTGGCTTTAGCAATTCTTTGGATTTCTTGGGGTTTTTCCTCCTCTACATGACCAACACCATCCTCAAATACACTCAGACTAGCGGTGCGCCTCAAGGATTCATCAAGAGCAGACAACTTGTCCTGTAATTTCTGCATGCGCTTCCGACCTAGAGCTAAAAACAAACACAGAAGAATAAAATATATATAATATATATATATATTATATATATATATATATATATATATATATATATATATATATATATATATATATATATATATATGATAATCCTAAAAGTAAAGCTGTCAGTTGATAAACTGCTAAGAAGCGGGCAGAGCAGAGATGTACCAAACATTCAATCATCTTCAAACCACCTAGGAGCATTGAAACCAGAGATTGAAGGTATTGGCAGGATCACTGAGAATCCAAATATTAATCACGTTTCCGGTAAAACGTGTGAAAGAAAGAAGAAAGGAAGGAAGGAGAAGAAGAAGAAAGAAAGGAAGGAAGGAGAAGAAGAAGAAAGAAAGGAAGGAAGGGAGAAGAAAGAAAGAAAGGAAGGGAGAAGAAAGAAAGAAAGAAAGAAAGAAAGAAAGAAAGGAAGGAAGGGAGAAGAAAGAAAGAAAGGAAGGGAGAAGAAAGAAAGAAAGAAAGAAAGAAAGAAAGGAAGGAAGGGAGAAGAAAGAAAGAAAGGAAGGGAGAAGAAAGAAAGAAAGGAAGGGAGAAGAAAGAAAGAAAGGAAGGGAGAAGAAAGAAAGAAAGGAAGGGAGAAAGAAAGAAAGGAAGGAAGGGAGAAGAAAGAAAGGAAGGAAGGGAGAAGAAAGAAAGGAAGGAAGGGAGAAGAAAGAAAGGAAGGGAGAAGAAAGGAAGGAAGGGAGAAGAAAGGAAGGAAGGGAGAAGAAAGGGAGGAAGGGAGAAGAAAGGAAGGAAGGGGGAAGGAAGGGAGAAGAAAGGGAGGAAGGGAGAAGAAAGGGAGGAAGGGAGAAGAAAGGGAGAAGAAAGGGAAGAAAGAAGAAAGGGAGAAGAAGAAGAAGAAAGAGAAGAAAGAAGAAAGGGAGAAGAAGAAAGGAAGGAAGGGAGAAGAAGAAAGGAAGGAAGGAAGGGAGAAGAAAGGGAGGAAGGGAGAAGAAAGGGAGAAGAAAGAGAAGAAAGAAGAAAGGGAGAAGAAGAAAGAGAAGAAAGAAGAAAGGAGAAGAAGAAAGGAAGGAAGGAAGGGAGAAGAAGAAAGGAAGGAAGGAAGGGAGAAGAAGAAAGGAAGGAAGGGAGAAGAAGAAAGGAAGGAAGGGAGAAGAAGAAAGGAAGGAAGGGAGAAGAAGAAAGGAAGGAAGGGAGAAGAAGAAAGGAAGGAAGGGAGAAGAAGAAAGGAAGGAAGGGAGAAGAAGAAAGGAAGGAAGGGAGAAGAAGAAAGAAAGGAAGGGAGAAGAAAGAAAGGAAGGGAGAAGAAAGAAAGGAAGGAAGGGAGAAGAAGAAAGAAAGGAAGGGAGAAGAAAGGAAGGGAGAAGAAGAAAGAAAGGAAGGGAGAAGAAAGGAAGGGAGAAGAAAGAAAGAAAGAAAGAAAGAAAGAAAGGAAGGAAGGGAGAAGAAAGAAAGAAAGAAAGAAAGGAAGGAAGGGAGAAGAAAGAAAGAAAGAAAGGAAGGAAGGGAGAAGAAAGAAAGAAAGGAAGGAAGGGAGAAGAAAGAAAGAAAGGAAGGAAGGGAGAAGAAAGAAAGAAAGGAAGGAAGGGAAAGAAAGAAAGAAAGGAAGGAAGGAGAAGAAAGAAAGGAAGAAGAAAGAAAGGAAGGAGAAGAAAGAAAGGAAGGGAGAAGAAAGAAAGAAGGAGAAGAAAGAAAGGAAGGGAGAAGAAAGAAAGGAAGGGAGAAGAAAGAAAGGAAGGGAGAAGAAAAGGAAGGAAAGAAGAAGAAGAAAGAAAGAAAGAAAGAAAGAAAGAAAGAAAGAAAGAAAGAAAGAAAAAGAAAGAAAGAAAGAAAGAAAGAAAGAAAGAAAGAAAGAAAGAAAGAAAGAAAGAAAGAAAGAAAGAAAGAAAGAAAAGGATTCTCATTGCGCTGCGCGACGTGCACATGCGCAGTAGGGGTCCGGGAAGTGAAGCCGCACCGCTTCACTTCCTGATTCCCTCACCGAGAATGGTGGCGGCAGCAGCCGAGCGATTGATCGGCCTCGGCTGCTGACATCGCTGGACTGCAGGAAAGGTAAGGGTCCATTTATTGAAAGTCAGCAGCTGCTGTATTTGTAGCTGCTGGCTTTTAATATATTTTTTTGGGGTGGACTCCCTCTTTAAGCTAGGTTCACACTAGAACGTGGCAAGGGAAACACACATATGGCTCCTGGTATTTGTCCACCCCCTGCACCCCCTGCACTTCTCCCCAACATCCCCACCGCTCCATTACAGCATTAAGTTTACTGCCAAATTGTGCTTTAAACACCTGCAGCTGCCACATCATACATATCATCATCATCATCATCATCACACTCAATTCAATCTTCATGCAGATTAATGACTGACCACTACAGAACATGCAGCTGAAGCAGAAAAACAAACGGTTAGGGTGCAAGAAAAGGTGGTGACATCAAATGACATTATAGAAGGACAGGTCCATGCCAAGCATTGAGTGCGCTAGGTACATGGAGGAATCCACCAATAGGCATGCGAGAGAAGGAAGCGTCCATGCAAAAACACACAGAAGCAAAGGATTATGGGAGGAATGACGAGGTTGGAAGGTCGGCACCTTCATAAATCACTTACTGGTTCCTTGGTCACTCGCTCCATGGGGGGCATTAGAGATGGCGCTGCTTGGCAGTGGCTTGAAATTAAGAAGTTTTGAAATAGATACACCTGTGGATGACCCCATATTGTTGTGGTTATAAATTAACAAGTTTAGTAAATAAAAGATATTCTGTGCAACGCTGATCCCAGAGGAGTCCCGCCATTTACAATTCTTTCTGGTGTATTGGGGTCCATTCACACCGGAGATGCCAGGACTGTGCCGGGCCGTCGTGCTCAGCACCGCCCCAAAAAGGTTATTTGCCTGATTTACTATCAGCTCAGTAACACCACTAAAAAAACACCACTGTGCATTGAAAAAAAAAACAAAACAAAAAAAAGAAGGGAAGGAAGAAGTACAACATGCAGCACATATTTCAACAGTGTGGTGCAACATCCACCGCAGCCATTAGGATTGAATTAAACTTCATTCTGTGACATTTCATTAAAGTAAAAAAAAAAAAAAAGTAAAAAAAAAAAAGAGTAATTATATACTAACAACTAACGATTATTTTGTATGTCGACTAATCTATCAATTATTTTTTCAATTAGTCATCAACTATAACGATTATTTTTATTTATTTTTTACGTAATCTAGTGTTCTTTTTTGATTAGCCAATTAATCCTTTGGATAACTTTACAAAAAAAGGATATGTACATAAAAAAAAAAAAAAAAAAAAAAAAAATTGTAAGATAAAAGAATATAACTACACATATATATATATATATTCTTATAGTTATATTCTTTTATCTTACCCTTTTTAAAATTTTGTATGTTCCGTTTTTCTTCTCTGTTCAGAAGTTCATGAATGTTTTTAAAATGCTTTCTTTTTTTAAGGGGGGGGGGGGGGGTGTGGGAGAGAGAGAGAGAGAGAGAGAGAGAGAGAGAGAGAGAGAGAGAGAGAGAGAGAGAGAGAGAGAGAGAGAGAGAGAGAGAGAGAGAGAGAGAGAGAGAGAGAGAGAGAGAGAGAGAGAGAGAGAGAGAGAGAGAGAAAAAAAAAAAAAAAAGAGGAAGAGAGAGAGAGGAGGGGGACAGATGCACGGAAGAGAGAGGGGGACACGGAGCAGCATGGAGGGGGACACGGAGCAGAGAGGGGGGAGAGGCACAGAGTCTGGAGGAAGAGGCACAGAGTCTGGAGGAAGAGGCACAGAATCCAAGTTTCATGAGGTCCAGTGTGAGGTTCTCACAGTCGGTGATGATTTGGGGAGTCGTGTCATCTGCTGGTGTTGGTCCTCCTATGTTTTATCAAGTCCAAAGTCAGCTCAGCTCTCTACCAGGTAATTTTAGAACACTTCATGCTTCCCCTCTGCTGACCGGCTTTATGGAGATGCCGATTTCATTTTCCAGCAGGACTTGGCACCTCCCACACTGCCAAAACTACCAATACCTGGTCACATGATCATGGGATCACTGTGCTTGATTGGCCAGTAAACTCGCCTGACCTAAACCCCATAGAGAATCTGTGGGGTATCATCAAGAGGAAGATGAGAGAGACACCAGACGAGATGAAGGCCGCTATCAAAGCAACCTGGACTTCCATAACACCTCAGCAGTACCCCCATACCACACCACAGTGATGCCGTAATTCATGTAAAAGGAGCCCCGACCAAGTATTGGGTGTATACTATACTGTACATGGACAGATTTCTCACTAAGACAACACTTCTGTATTAAAAATCCTTTTGTTTTTATTGGTCTTATTTTCTAGTTTTGGGGTGTCACTGGCTGGAAGCCATAATCAAAATGAAAAGAAAAATGCTTGAAATATATCGCTCTGTGTGGAACGCATTCACTTTTTGAACTGAGTTACCAAAATAAATTACCGTATTTATCGGCGTTCCATAAACAAATCATCTCACCTTTTTCTTGTTTTTTAAAAAAAACACCCATAAAGCCATTGGGGTTCCAAGGTTTCAGGGGGCTCTTCCTGGTCTTCTGACGCGGCATGGCCTCCCTGGCGGCATCCGGTTCTGTACTTCGCCTCTCCAACCTGGAGGAAACGGCGCTAATATCTGAGAAGTCTGGTGGAACCGCGCTGCCCGGAATCAACGTTGATTGAAGCCTTGTTCTGAGAGCGCTCGTGTTGGCGATTGTTCTAGAGGGTCCCCGAATGGAGAGACGCTGCCGCCATCGTTCCCTTATATCTTTCAGCGGAGTGTGTGCGTTTGGAGGGATGGAGTCCAGAGGAACAGAACTTGTCTCAAGATCTAGGACAGAGAGAGATTTTATGTGCGGCTTTTCCACAATTCTCATAACATTCATTTTCCAGTAAGATTCTCAATGCTGGTTCTCCCTGAAGCCTTTCCCAGTATTAATCCCTGAAGCTTTTACAACGATGTCTTTTGTCATTTGGTAATTCTTACTGTAACTCCTCATAGGGCCAGTGTCAGTTCTTCCTAGCAAGACAACATCAAGCGGTTACTTTTCTGAATAAAACTGTACCAAAGAACAATGGGATACAAGGTAGGAAGGGCAAAGAACAATGGGATACAAGGTAGGAAGGGCAGAGAACAATGGGATACAAGGTAGGAAGGGCAGAGAACAATGGGATACAAGGTAGGAAGGGCAGAGAACAATGGGATACAAGGTAGGAAGGGCAGAGAACAATGGGATACAAGGTAGGAAGGGCAGAGAACAATGGGATACAAGGTAGGAAGGGCAGAGAACAATGGGATACAAGGTAGGAAGGGCAGAGAACAATGGGATACAAGGTAGGAAGGGCAAAGAACAATGGGATACAAGGTAGGAAGGGCAAAGAACAATGGGATACAAGGTAGGAAGGGCAAAGAACAATGGGATACAAGGTAGGAAGGGCAAAGAACAATGGGATACAAGGTAGGAAGGGCAAAGAACAATGGGATACAAGGTAGGAAGGGCAAAGAACAATGGGATACAAGGTAGGAAGGGCAAAGAACAATGGGATACAAGGTAGGAAGGGCAAAGAACAATGGGATACAAGGTAGGAAGGGCAAAGAACAATGGGATACAAGGTAGGAAGGGCAAAGAACAATGGGATACAAGGTAGGAAGGGCAAAGAACAATGGGATACAAGGTACGAAGGGCAAAGAACAATGGGATACAAGGTAGGAAGGGCAAAGAACAATGGGATACAAGGTAGGAAGGGCAAAGAACAATGGGATACAAGGTAGGAAGGGCAAAGAACAATGGGATACAAGGTAGGAAGGGCAAAGAACAATGGGATACAAGGTAGGAAGGGCAAAGAACAATGGGATACAAGGTAGGAAGGGCAAAGAACAATGGGATACAAGGTAGGAAGGGCAAAGAACAATGGGATACAAACGGTACGAAGGGCAAAGTACAATGGGATACAAGGTAGGAAGGGCAAAGAACAATGGGATACAAACGGTACGAAGGGCAAAGAACAATGGGATACAAGGTAGGAAGGGCAAAGGACAATGGGATACAAGGTAGGAAGGGCAAAGAACAATGGGATACAAACGGTACGAAGGGCAAAGAACAATGGGATACAAGGTAGGAAGGGCAAAGGACAATGGGATACGAGGTAGGAAGGGCAAAGAACAATGGGATACAAAGTACAAAGGGCAAAGAACAAATGGGATACAAACGGTACGAAGGGCAAAGAACAATAGGATACAAAAACGGTACGAAGGGCAAAGAACAATGGGATACAAGGTACGAAGAGCAAAGAACAATGGGATACAAAGTGGGGGTGCACCGAAATGAAATTTTGGTGCCGAAACCAAAAATTAAGGGTGCACTATGCCGAAAACCGAAAAACCAATACCGAAAATTACAGTTTTAAAAAAATATTCATATTTTTAATATACATTTGTATTATATGCAACTTTTTAATTAATATCAATTTAAATTAATATGAATTTATTGTTGGCCATTATTGGCACCTTTAGTGCAAGAAAAATGCAGTCCCCGGCCTCCAACCATCTCTTGCATCCTGTCCCCGGCCTCCAACCATCTCTTGCATCCTGTCCCCGGCCTCCAACCATCTCTTGCATCCTGTCCCCGGCCTCCAACCATCTCTTGCATCCTGTCCCCGGCCTCCAACCATCTCTCGCATCCTGTCCCCGGCCTCCAACCATCTCTTGCATCCTGTCCCCGGCCTCCAACCATCTCTCGCATCCTGTCCCCGGCCTCCAACCATCTCTCGCATCCTGTCCCCGGCCTCCAACCATCTCTCGCATCCTGTCCCCGGCCTCCAACCATCTCTCGCATCCTGTCCCCGGCCTCCAACCATCTCTCGCATCCTGTCCCCGGCCTCCAACCATCTCTCGCATCCTGTCCCCGGCCTCCAACTATCTCTTGTATCATGTCTGCAATCTCTTACTTAAACACACTTCTAATAGTATTTGCTAAATTTCTATTCGGTGCACCTCTAACAGACATAATACAGGAGGGGGTCAGAGACTGCAGACATGATACAAGAGATCAATGCAGCTTCACCAGTGCCTGTCAGATGCAGCATCCTGTCTCTCATGCAGCCTCACCAGTGCCTGTGCCCATCGGATGCAGCAGCGAGAGCAATAATTCTAGCGCTAGACCTCCTCTAACTCAAAACTAACCTGTAAACATTTTTATATATTTTTTTAAAACGTCACCTATGGAGATTTTTAAATACTGTAGTTTGTTGTCATTCCACAAGCGGGCGCAATCTTAAAGTGTGACATGTTGGGTATCCATTTACTCGATGTAACATCATCTTTCACATTTTACAAAAAAAATAAATAAGGCTTACTTTAGTGCTTTCTTCTTTTTTTAATTCAAAAAAAATATTTTACAAATAATTTGCATTTGTACGACTGCTGTGCAAATACGGTGTGAGAAAGTATTGCAACGCTCGCCATTTTATTATCTAGGGTGTCTGCTACAAATATATATATAGCAGCGAGCGTTGCAATACTTTCTCACACCGTATTTGCACAGCCTCCAACTACTATATATATATATATATAAATATATATATATATATATATATATATATATATATATATATATATATATATAATATATATATATATATATATATATATATATATATATATATATATATATATATATAAAGTTTGGGGGTAAAACTTTGTTTTCTCCTTCACCGATGAGGAGACACTTATATGCAACACTGATAGGAAGTACTGATATGCATCACTGATCGGTGGCACTAATATGCAACAATGATGGGCACTACTTGCGGGCACTGTACCCAAATTACATTTTTATCATTTTTTTTCCACAAATAGAACTTTTTCTTTTGGTGGTATTTGATCACCTCTGGGGGGTTTTTATTTTTTTGTGCTATAAACAAAAAAAAAAAAAAAAAAAAAAAAAAGCTTCTTTGTTTCTGTTACAAAACTTTGTAAATAAGTACATTTTCTCCTTCACTGATGGGCACTGATGATGAGACACTTATATGCAGCACTGATAAGCAACACTAATATGCAAACACTGACGGGCACTGATAGGTGGCACTACTTGCGGGCACTGTACCCAAATTACATTTTTATTAATTTTTCCCCCACAAATAGAGATTTCTTTTGGTGGTATTTGATCACCTCTGGGGGGTTTTTATTTGTTGCTTAAAAAATACCAAAAGTTTTGAAAAAAATATAAAAATGTTTTAATTTGTTTCTGTTACAGGGGGTCCCCAGGTTACGAACTCGTTAGAGACTTTCCTCCTGTTTGTAAATTGGAAATGTTCGTAAGTCGGCCGTGCATGCGCAGAAAGACAATTACGGACATTTCCGATGTTCCGTTTAATGCCGTTCTGCGCATGTGCAGAAAATTACGGACATTTACGACATTTTTCGAGGCTTCGTCTGGCCACGCATCCGCAGAACGGCCGATGTCCGCGCAGAACGGCAGAGGGTCCCTGCAGCGGCCGGTTCGTAAGTCGGAGTTGTTCGTAGGTCAGGGACCCCCCTGTACAAAACTCTGTAAATAAGTAAGTCTGTTTTTCCTTCACCGATGGGCACTGATGATGAGACACTTATATGCAGCACCGATATGAAACAATAAACGGGCACCGATAGGTGGCACTAATATACAGCACTGATATGAAACAATGACGGGCACCGATAGGTGGCACTAATATGCAGCACTGATATGAAACAATGACCGGCACCGATAGGTGGCACTAATATACAGCACTGATATGAAACAATGACGGGCACCGATAGGTGGCACTAATATGCAACACCGATATGAAACAATAACGGGCACCGATAGGTGGCACTAATATACGGCACTGATATGAAACAATGACGGGCACCGATAGGTGGCACTAATATACTGCACTGATATGAAACAATGACGGGCACAGATAGGTGGCACTAATATGCAACACCGATATGAAACAATAACGGGCACCGATAGGTGGCACTAATATACGGCACTGATATGAAACAATGACGGGCACCGATAGGTGGCACTAATATACTGCACTGATATGAAACAATGACGGGCACCAATAGGTGGCACTAATATGCAGCACTGATATGAAACAATGACGGGCACAGCACTGATATGAAACAATGACGGGCACCGATAGGTGGCACTAATATGCAGCACTGATATGAAACAATGACCGGCACCGATAGGTGGCACTAATATACAGCACTGATATGAAACAATGACGGGCACCGATAGGTGGCACTAATATACAGCACTGATATGAAACAATGCCGGGCACTGATGGGTGGCACTAATATACAGCACTGATATGAAACAATGACGGGCACCGATAGGTGGCATTGACAGGCACTGGATTAATTGGCACTGGCAGGAATCACTGAAACAATGACGGGCACCGATAGGTGGCACTGATGATGAGACACTGATATGAAACAATGACAGGCACCGATAGGTGGCACTGATGTGACAGGTGGCACTGGCAGGCATCACTGATAGGTGGCACTGATATGCAACACCGATAGGCACTACTGGCGGGCACTGATATGAAACACTGATGGGCAGCGATAGGTGGCACTGATAAGCAGCATTGACAGGCACTGATCAATTGGCACTGGCAGGCATCACTGATGGGGACCGACGACATCCCTATTGGGCATTGATTGATTATCGGTGCAGCCCTCTCCAGGGATGCCAATCAGTATAGACCCGCCCCCCCGTCAGGAGAGCAGCCGATCGGCTCGCCTTTAGTCGTGTCTGTCAGACATGATAAAGGAAAAGCCGACACACCACTCTTCTCATTGATTGGACACGGCTGATCACGTGGTATGGGGCCTCCGTCAGACTCTTTACCTCAGAGATGCAGTGCGTCAGCCTGACCACACCCCCAATCGCCGCGTTGCGCCCCCCCCCCTCCACACTGACTTGTTATCCTGCTGGACCTCATATGACACCCAATCAGGATACCCGAACCCCTTCCTGTCCGTCATTCTGTATACGGCGGGTGGGAAGAGGTTGACGTGTGACATGTTTGGTATCTATTTACTCGGCATAACATTATCTTTCACATTATACAAAAAAAAAAAATAAATTGGGGTATGTTTACTATATTCCTTTTTTTTTCTTTTTTTTTTTTTATTCAAAAAAGTATTTTTGTCTTAAAAATTGCATTTGTGCAAATACAATGTGACATAAACTATTGCAAGGACCGTCATTTTATTCTCTGGGGTCTCTGCTACAAAAATAAATAAAGTTCTACAATTTGTAAACAACAAATGTGAGGAATGGGCCTGAAGGGGTTAATGGAGGTTCCTATAGAAAGGTGTACAGAACACACCGGACAGTGTCCTCCAATCATATATATATATATATTCTCTATATACACCCCCTCCCGGTACCCCGATCTCACCGGTCCCGCCAGCTGCGCTCCGCCCGCCGTTTTCATATCACTTCCATTTCAATCTCCCAGCTTCTCCTATGATTGGTCGCCCCTGTCTGTGACCTCACATCCAGCCCCGTCCCCGTCTGTGACCTCACATCCAGTCCCGTCCCCGTCTGTGACCTCACATCCAGTCCCGCCCCCTCCCTTTCCGGCCCCTCCCCCGGAAGCAGCCAAAAGGCGACAGGAAGCGCGCAGCCGCCATCTTGCTCTAGGGAAAATAAAATCCCTGTTAGCGTCCGCTTCAGCCCCCTGCGGGGGAAACCGCTTTTTAGGCTCGCTTTAACGAACTAAGACCGGTGTCCGGGATAACGAACGTCAAAAACGGAGAGCTCCCGCTGCGGCACCTCCTCCGTCTAACGTGCCGCTGGTGGCGTGCCCTCAACTAAGATGGACGGCGGGGACTCGGCTCTTCGGTCTGTGATTAAGAAAGCTAAAAATAAAAAAAGGCACCGCTTCAAAGAGAAAGAAAGATCCGCCTGGATGGGCCATTGTCAGTCTGGAGAGTTTTCTGGGAGTTTAGTGAGGCCGGTTTTCCGTCAGATTAGGCGACCCGTCAGAATATGTAACGGAAGTGACGTTTCATCGCCGCCATCTTGCTACACCAAGCACTCCTCCATAGTAAGGATACACAGAGGGGGAAAGCGGACATATTGTTACACCCACCGGAGTTTTGCTTTTTTTCACTTATTTTTTAACAGTAAACTGAGGTTATATAGTGAAATGGAGGATTTAAAACTCAGTATGAATGTTTAGATGTTGAATTTTAAAAGCAGTAAACTTCTATAAGAGTAACAAACCTATGAGATGGCCAGGCTTGCCGCTGCTTTTAAAATTCAACATCTAACCAGTCAGATGGAGTTCTAAGTCCTGTATTTCACTGTATAAGCTCAGTTTATTGTTAAAAATAAGTGTAAAATGCAAAATTCGGTGGGTGTAACAAGATGTCCGCTTGCTGCCTTATCACTGTATCCTTACTGTGGACGAGTGCGGGGTGTAGCAAGATGGCGGCGACAGAACGTCACTTCCGTTACAAATCCTGACGGGTCGCCTAATCTGACGAAACACCGGTGTCCTGTCAGAAAGCCACTCTCCATCAGAATATGTAACGGAAGTGATGTTCCATCAAGGCCATCTTGGTACACCCCTCACTTGTCCGCACTAAGCCTGCAGTCTGAAGTCGCCAATCGGACATCTTTTTACACCCACCGGAGTCTTGCATTTCACACTTATTTTTACCAGTAAACTCGGCTTATATCGTGAAATACAGAATTTAGAAATCCATCTGACTGTTTTGATGTTGAATTTTAAAAGCAGCGGTGTTCTGTCAGATTAGCAAAAAGTGTTTTCCAGCGCTAAAACTTTCATCTGATTTCTAAATTGCTGCATTTGTAAATTCCAAAAGCCAATATAAAGGAATAGTAGTGGTAACAAAAAAGGACTTGTGGGTTTAACCAATCTTGTTTTTTTTGTACAATTCTCCTTTAAGGGGGTGTGGTAAGGGGTGTGCCCTGTGCCTGCATACTTTTGCAGATAGGTGTCCCTCATTCCCATCTCATAAAGTTGGGAGGTGTGCAACTGTATCAATAACTTACTCAAATGCACGAGATTATAACAAATAATCTGCCAAATCACCCCACTGCCAGACTTCATACATCACTTCCAGAGACAATGAACAGTCTTTTGCGAGCATTGTTTTTGTTGTTTTATTGGGAGGTACAACTTGGATAGGGATAGGAAATTTGGGACGCCCATAGGATAAGTCTTTGCCATCATATTTAAGGATTTACGTACACTTTGAATAAAGTTAGAGCCAGAAGATAATATGTGCATATAGGATTTAGTATTAGTTTCCTCCTACATCTCCATGCAGACTGTTGCTCCTCCTGCAGCTCAACTCCCGCAGACTATTCCATCTAAGAGTTCCCTTACCATTTGTTGGGAAGCACAACCCATTAAGACCATTATGGTCTGTTCCATAGGAGCTGTTTATTAAGGACCTGTTGGAAAACCTAACACGTTAAGACAGTTGAGAACTGTTCCATAGGAGGCATGTCTGAAGAAGGGTGGTATGCGCCCTTTAGGCGCAAAGCGGAGTTGGTTAGAAGTGGACATTGTTTAATATCATACTTCTGGTATTTCATTTCCTGGTTGACACAGCCAGGTGGCCTAAGTTGGAATGTAACCAGTTACACATCAAAGATTTGTAGCATATCAGAATAACAAGGGCTTGGCTCAAGCCCACTGTCAGGTGCGTACTTACCGAGGCCGAAATGCCGAGAGTGGTTCACCCTTGCAACTGAGCGCAGTCCGCCCCCTGGAGGTGAGACAGGGGGTGGATGGCACAAAGAGGCACAGGCTACCCAACCAGAGGACCAGAGGATCAGAGGGTCAGGACTGAAGAGGGAGCCAGGTGCTGGGGTCCGGGAGGCACTGGGAGGTTCCAGAACACTGGTGCAGGTACAGGACTGAAGACGGGCAGGTCCGGGTCACAGGCAGATATTCAGGGCAGGAGACAGCAGGCAAATCCGGGTCACAAGCAGAGGTTCCAGGGGCCAGAGGCAAGCAAGCGGTAAGTCCAGTATACAGTCCAAAGGTCAAGGGCAAGAGAAGGCAGCAAGGTCAAAAGGCAAATCCGGGTCAAAAACAGGTAGTCAGGCAAACAGGATACAGGAAGCAGGAACAGAGCTTTGGCAGGAAGCTGAAGACAAGCCAGCGCTGGACTAATCTGAACCACTTCCTTAAATAGGACCTGTAAGTGGTCATGTGACGCTGTCACGCACTGGGACGCTCAAACGTGCGCTAGTGCGCATGTGCGTACGTCGGAGCGCTGAGCCGCGAGTGCGCATGCGCCGGAGTGCCGTTCCGCCGCGCATGCGCACAGGCAATCGACGCGCAGCGCTCACTTGTAAATTGTCCTGACATTGCCCTCCCCCGAGGGGCGGCCTCCGGACGCCCAAGCTAGCCATCAGTTCAGGATGTTCCGTCTGGAAAGCTCGGATTAAGCGTGGAGCATGCAGATTTCCTGAGGGTTCCCAAGAGTTCTCTTCTGACGGGTAACCCTCCCATTTGACCAGGTATTGGAGTTGCCTCCCCCTTTTCCTGCAACTTAGAATTTTTTCCACCACAAATTCTGTTTCGCCGTCCACCAGTACTGGAGGAGGTGGTGGTTCAGATCTTCCTGGAAAAGGACTAGGAGTGACAGGCTTCAGGAGGGAAGCGTGGAACACCGGGTGTATCCTGTACGAGTCTGGTAAGGAAAGCTCAAAAGCTACAGGATTAATCTTCCGTTTGATCTTGAAAGGACCAATAAACTTTGGTCCTAATTTACGTGTGGGTATGGCTAATTTGAGATTGATTGAGGACAACCATACCTCGTCCCCTATCTTGAAGTCCGGATTTTCCTTCCTCCCCCGGTTGAAATGTTTCTCATACCCTTCTTGGGTCTTCTGCATGGTCTCTTGAATTCTCCGGAAGTTCTGCTGCAAAAAATCAACTCGGTCTTGGACCGCAGGAACAGGAGTTTCAGGCAGAGATCCTGGCAGGAAGGAGGGATGGAACCCAAAGTTGGCCCAGAAAGTAGTTTGGTTGGTGGCAGTATGGACCGCATTGTTGTAGGCGAACTCCGCATAGGGTAGGAGACTAGACCATTCATCCTGGGAATCCGAACAGAAACAGCGGAGGTATTGCTCTAGAGATTGATTTGTCCTCTCCGTCTGGCCATTGCTCTGAGGGTGATAGGCCGAAGAGAGGCATATCTTGATTTCGAGGGTTTTACATAATTCTTGCCAAAACTTGGAGGTGAACTGAGACCCTCTATCAGAAGTGACACTCGTAGGTATCCCGTGGAGTCGAACAATTTCTTTAAAGAATATGTCAGCTGTAGCAGAAGCGGAAGGAGTCCCAATCATTGGGAGGAAGTGTGCCATCTTTGACAAGCGGTCGACCACGACCAAGATGGTGGTGTATCCCTCTGAAGCGGGTAATTCTACAATGAAGTCCATTGATATGTCCGCCCATGGGCGCTTCGGGATGGACAAGGGCTTCAGCAGGCCCCAGGCTTTAGAACTAGTTCCTTTGTTGCGTTGACAAATGATACAAGAGGTGACATAATTCCTGCAGTCTTGTCTCCACCCAGGCCACCAAAAGGAGCGAGAAATTAAGTTAGACGTCTTGTGAACCCCAAAATGTCCCGCAAGCTTGTGATCATGTAGAGTCTTGAGCGTTAAAGGTCTTGTTTCTGTGGGGACAAAGACCTTCCCACGTACCCAGAGTAGACCATCGTGTTCCTCCATTGAGGGAATCCCATGGTCGGTGGGGTGCCTTGATGCCGCCCTGATGGCGGAGACTAAATCAGGTTGCAGAAGGAGGGACAGGAAGTTCTGTGGCGAAAGGATAGTGTTGGGTTCAGATTCCTGGGGTGTCTCGTGAAACATTCTAGAGAGAGCGTCTGCCTTTCCATTTTTTGAGCCGGGTCTGTAAGAAATATGAAAATTAAATCTTGCAAAAAAGAGAGCCCAACGGGCTTGTCTGGGCTTTAAGCGTTTGGCTGTCCTTAGATACTCCAGGTTTCTGTGGTCTGTCCAAATCATGACAGGATGGGAAGCCCCCTCCAGGAGATACCTCCACTCCTCCAGAGCAAACTTAATGGCCAGTAGCTCTCTGTCTCCCACATCGTAGTTCCTCTCTGGAGGACTTAACTTACGTGATGCAAAAGCCACAGGGTGTAACAGGGCCTTGGGACCCAATCTCTGGGATAATATAGCTCCCGTAGCCGTCTCTGATGCATCCACCTCCAGCACAAATGGAAGGGTTGGATCTGCATGCATCAGGATGGGAGCAGACGAAAACAATTTTTTCAAAGTATCAAAAGCCTCTTGTGCTTCCGGGGACCAATGGAATTGAGTACCTTGGTGAGTCAACTTGGTGATGGGTGCCACTATGGAGGAGAAGCCGACAATGAACCTTCGATAGAAGTTTGCGAACCCAATGAATCGCTGTACCCCTTTCTTGTTCACTGGGGCTGGCCACTCCAGTACGGCCTTGACCTTTTGTGGGTCCATGGAGACCCCACCTGTAGAAATGATGAACCCCAAGAATTGCACCGTGGATTTCTCGAATTCGCACTTCTCTGCCTTGAGGTACAATCTGTGGCTGCGGAGGATGGTGAGTACTTGTTTCACATGTACCCGGTGGAGTTCAAGGGAGTCCGAAAAGATAAGGATGTCGTCTAGGTAAACGACAAGGAAGTCGTCAAGGTGTTTACGAAAAATGTCATTTACCAGGTGCTGGAAGGTTGCTGGGGCGTTACAAAGCCCAAAGGGCATTACCAAATATTCATAATGCCCGAATCGGGATCTGAAGGCTGTTTTCCATTCATCTCCTGCCCTGATTCGGATGAGGTTGTAGGCCCCGCGAAGATCCAATTTAGAGAAGACTCTAGCAGACCTGAAACGTTGAAAAAGCTCCGGGATCAGAGGCAGGGGATACCGGTTCTTAATGGTGATTTTATTTAGTTCTCTGTAATCAATGCAAGGTCGGAGGGAGCCGTCTCTCTTTCCCACAAAAAAGATGCCCGCTCCGGCGGGTGACGAGGAGGGGCGGATGAACCCCTTCTCCAGGTTCTCGTCAATATAGGCCTTGAGGACCTTGAGTTCTACTTCGGACAGGGGAAAAATGCGGCCAAAAGGAATCGGTGAACCCGGAAGGAGATCGATGGGACAATCATATGTCCGATGAGGCGGTAAGCGATCTGCCTGTTGTTTGTCAAAGACGTCTTGGAATTCCAAGTAAACTGGTGGTACATGAAGAAGATTATCTGGTGATGATGAAATGGTGGAGCAAGTAGCCACAGCCTGGGTAAAGCAATGCTGGATACAGTGAGGCGACGGGAAGGAGACCTCCCTCTTACCCCAGTTAATTTGAGGTTCGTGGATCCGTAACCATGGAAGCCCCAAGATGATGGGGAACATTGGAGATGGGATAATGTCAAATTGGATAAATTCCTGGTGACCCGAATCGGTAGTGACACAGATGGGTTGGGTCTCATGGGTGATGAATCCAGAGCGAGGAAGAGAGCCGTCAGCCAAATGTACCTGTAGATTTTGTTTCTTCGGAACGAGGGGCAAGTGCATCTTGGTAGCAAATGCCGCGTCAAGGAAGCAGCTGCAGGCTCCGGAGTCAATTATGGCTGATAGCCGGGTTTCCTTTTCCGGTAGCTGTAAGGAGACAAAGAGGGCGACATAAGTCTGGGAGAACCCGGAAGATTGAAAGTTCATTATATATTGTTGGTAGGACTTACTCGGTCTTACGGGACAGGTGCTGAGAAAATGACCCGAAGCCCCACAGTACAGGCAAAGATTGGACCGGCGTCTGCGGAGTCGTTCTTCTGGCGTGAGGGGAGCACGAACTAGGCCCAACTGCATGGGTTCCGTCTCCTGGGATTCTACTGCTGGAGCTGAGGTGGTGGGTGACGGCAAGGTAGGTTTAGAAGAGGTCCAATAAGTACGGGGAGACTGAAGACGCTCGGAACGCCTTTCACGCATGCGGCGGTCCAGCTTGGTGGCAGCTTGGATCAAGTCTTCCAGTGAGTCAGGGGTCTCGGATCTTGCCAACTCATCTTTCGAAGTCTCAGACAACCCCTGGCGATACTGGTATTTAAGAGCCGGTTCGTTCCACCCGGTATCCGCTGACCACTTCCGAAATTCGACGGTGTAATCCTCCACCGGTCTACGTCCCTGAAGTAAATTATGTAGCGTGGCCTCAGCTGTAGCCACACGTTGCGGGTCATCATACAATTGCGCCATACTCTCAAAGAAAGTCTCTACTGCATTGAGTGCTGGGCTTCTCTGCTCCATTAGGCTATGGGCCCATGCCTGTGGCTCCTCAGCCAGGAGCGAGATAATGAAACCCACCTTTACTACTTCAGAGGCGAAAGTCCTGGGTTGAAGCGCAAGGTAGAGCGAGCAGGCATTCTTGAAGGCCCGGAACTTCTTGCGGTCACCCGTGAACCGTTCAGGGGTAGGAACTCTGGGTTCAGGAGATGCCATGATCACAGTGGGGTTCGCTGATCCAGGGGGAGCGGATAATCCACTGGTGGCGGTAGGGCCCGCTAAGGTGGGTGCAGTTGACCCCGAAAGCTGCTGCAGGCGACTGTCCACTTGGGTGTAACCCTCTTGTAGTTTTTGTACAGCTTCAGTTAATGCTGAGACTTGTTGGCACAAAGCCTCAAGGGGTGAACGCACTCTGTCGGCCTCAGACATGGCTGGCTTGTACTGTCAGGTGCGTACTTACCGAGGCCGAAATGCCGAGAGTGGTTCACCCTTGCAACTGAGCGCAGTCCGCCCCTGGAGGTGAGACAGGGGGTGGATGGCACAAAGAGGCACAGGCTACCCAACCAGAGGACCAGAGGATCAGAGGGTCAGGACTGAAGAGGGAGCCAGGTGCTGGGGTCCGGGAGGCACTGGGAGGTTCCAGAACACTGGTGCAGGTACAGGACTGAAGACGGGCAGGTCCGGGTCACAGGCAGATATTCAGGGCAGGAGACAGCAGGCAAATCCGGGTCACAAGCAGAGGTTCCAGGGGCCAGAGGCAAGCAAGCGGTAAGTCCAGTATACAGTCCAAAGGTCAAGGGCAAGAGAAGGCAGCAAGGTCAAAAGGCAAATCCGGGTCAAAAACAGGTAGTCAGGCAAACAGGATACAGGAAGCAGGAACAGAGCTTTGGCAGGAAGCTGAAGACAAGCCAGCGCTGGACTAATCTGAACCACTTCCTTAAATAGGACCTGTAAGTGGTCATGTGACGCTGTCACGCACTGGGACGCTCAAACGTGCGCTAGTGCGCATGTGCGTACGTCGGAGCGCTGAGCCGCGAGTGCGCATGCGCCGGAGTGCCGTTCCGCCGCGCATGCGCACAGGCAATCGACGCGCAGCGCTCACTTGTAAATTGTCCTGACACCCACCAGCTGTGATATGTGTGATTACAGGCATCAAAGAGAATAAGAGCTAGCTAAGACGGCCCAGGGCTAATAGAGATGATTCATGGTTAAACGCTTTCGCCTAGTAGACAATACAGCATGCTTCCTGGAGAATGGGCAGATATTTGAAGGACCATCTCTGGGCGATATCTATTGGACGGAAGGAAAATGGGGGTTGGCTAAGAGTGGGCGTGTATGTTTGAATAAAAAGAGAACACGCAGGCAATTTGTCCCTTTCCCTTTGGATCATGGCTTGGGCCTAAGCCTCATGGCTCTGGCCCTCTCTTGGTCATCTGAGCATAGCTGGAAGAAAGAAAGCCTCGCGGAGAGACTTGCGCAAAGTTTCCTTGATGTTCTTGTATTATATGTTCTGATTGTAAGCTTTGTAATATTGTAATATCTTTTAATACTTTCATGTTATCGTTTTCTTAATTCCTTGGGAAATAAATAAGACTTTATTACTTATAAACCGTGTGCTTGGTTTTCATAGCTAACCTTGTATTATTGTGATATCAACAGTAACATGTGCTTAGAGTTTAACATAGACTAATTAACTATTGGGATTAGACAAATTAATATATAGGTACAATACAATATTTATTGTATAATTTTTACTTCACCATCCGATCGTGTGGTGGCAGAGACATCACTAATGACCGTGTAAAAGCAATGTTCTTAGATCTCTTTACCTATTGCCCATAACTTGTTTCCTCCTGTACACTTGGTTCTTCCTGCACAAACGTAGTTACTGTATTGAAATATGACACATCCTCTTCTATTGAATAGTAGGGGGCCCACTCTGAATAAGCTTCCCTCCTATGGCTCTTGTTGCTCGCTGCCACTAAGCCTGAGGCCTGCAGAACCTCTCCTCGGATTAAAAGCATATCTTCTAAGAAATATGGACTACTGTTCCCAGCCAGCCCAACTTGCAAATCATGTGCCCGCAGGCAACATCGACTTGACACAGATCCCCACAGTCTCTTTTCTGTTCCAAGATTCCCCATCATCCACCGTGTGTATTGATTAAGACTCCACTGGTGACCGTGTAATAGCAGAGTTCCCTTCACAGACTCCTTGGCACCTCCAGCCCTCCACTGTGGTAGGACTCACTGACCTTCCAACAGCCCTGAGTCCTTGATGAGGAACTTTGACTGGACCATGCGTACCGCCAGCTTCAACTGCCCTTCTGCTCCAGGAGTTCCCTGCCATCTGACCGCGTGGTGACGGAGACATTACCAATGACCGTGTAGAGGCAATGTTCCCTGACAGCTCTCCCCGGGCCTCTCCTGCGATCGGCGCACTCCCCCCCCCCCCCAGATGGGGATGGCCTCCTGCAACTGACTAACATGCCATTCCTCACTTCACCCAGCCGACTCTGCCCCACTGTGGAGAATCACCTTAGCTTATATATGAAGCCCGCCCCCTTGCCAATCTCGATTGGGGATTGGTCAGGGCTCACATATGAGCTGCCTGCCACTCCAGTTCCAGGCCCAGCCCCTTTTCTAGAACATTCTCCTCAGAAACAGGGGAGGCTCCTCAGAACTGAAGTGCAGGCGGTAACCCCCACAGCTACTCTGACCACTCCCAGCCCCCCAGATGAAAACAGACAGGCCTAGCTTGCAACATAGGCCTGCCTAAATTTGCCTGTGCTGGATAAACCTAGTAAAATCACCTTACTAGCACCTACCTATTTTGTACCATTTTTTTTGTACCCAATAAAAGTAGTTTGTAAACAAAAAAATTAAATTCAACATCAAAACAGTGTCACGGACTTCTAAATACTGTATTTCAGGTGTAGCACCCTGATGGTTAGGCAGGGTTGCTAGTATATTTATCTGCCAAGTGATATTAGCCTTGGCCAATTGATAGGAGATCAATTGATTCCACCCAATTCCAATTCTGAAATTGCTGCACTTCTCTCTTCTGTGACTAGATGGCCGGGTATCTGGTGACATTAGATAAGACAAGGGCATTGCAAGGACAGATTAGCAATAGGTGGGGTATCCCAGCCAATGGGCAGGGATTTTCTTGGGTCCCTTAGCCTGCTGGGAGAGCCTATTTATTTGTGTGAGGTGGGCTGTCTAGGTGGATGTGAGTCGTATTGCCCCAGCTGCTAGGCCAGAGACCTGAGGCCTATCCAAGGAACAACTGGCTTCTAGGCTGCCTGAGGGCCTATCCAGGAGCAAGAGAGCAGTGCAGGGTTGGGACTGCGGCTTGCAGCCCAACCGAAAGTAACAATTCTGCCGGCCGGAGAACCTGACGTGGTTGGAGGTAGAAGGGAAGCTGTCGCAAATAAGGGACCAACCACCTTATCACCAGGGACCACAGTGAGTAACTGAAGCAAGTACTGGAGCAGTATTCTCACCAACCGGGGACATTGAAGAATTGGGAAATTTCAGCAGGTGTCAAGCCAGGGACCCGGCGAGCGGAGGTGACGCATGCAGAGCCAAGCCAGGGACCCAGCAGGCCAGTGGGGTGACACTTGAGGAGTATCTGTAAGTGCCAAGCTACAGTAGGGACCCAGAAGGGACACGGGGGTGACGCTTGAGGAAGATACTCAGTGAGAAGATTGGAAGAGCCCAGGAGATCCAGTGGCAGTTGATCAGCGGGTCTAAGTGATAGACTGGGAGCTCAGTTTAGTGAAGATCTAAAAAGGAGATTGTGGAGGAAGTGAAAGAGTTTATTGCAACCTTTGTTAGAAACTGTTCAAGATGGTTTTCATAGGAGACAGCGTGTCTACACATGCAGATGTGCTGTCCGGCTGGGTGCCTTTCCCTGCATGGATGCCTACCTATAGAAGTCTTATAATTAACATTGCACCTCCTAACCCTCTCACCCAAGAGAAAATAAATCTCTTTTCTCTTTGCATTCAAGAAGTGTCTGGCACCCATTAATCTACCTTACATTACACCCCTCTACACAGAAGGATGTCAGCTGTCCCTAACTCTGGAGGTCACCATTAGGCCTGGTACTTGGCTACACACGATATAAGCTCAGTTTACTTGTTAAAAAAAAGGGCTTGCCGCCTTCTGACTGTAGGCTTACTGCGGTTGAATGCGGGGTGTAGCAAGATGGCCACGATGGAACGTCACTTCCGTTGCATTTTCTGATGTGTAGCAGATTTCTGATAGGACACCGGTGTTTCGTCAGATTAGGTGACCTGTCAAAACTTGTAACAGAAGTGAAGTTCCGTCTCGGCCATCTTGGTACACCCTGCAGTCAGCATGTAAAATGACCACAGTGTCAGGGCTCAGCAGCCATGATACACCATGGTCAAGTTAGAGGTGGGGGGGCAGAACCAGGCAGGATTAGCCAGGTATTTTAGGTTATACAGGGAGCCAAATGACACAGCACAAGCACTGTGCTGTTATGCATGCTTTAAGAGAACAGGATCTATTTTTTTTTTTTTTTAACAAAGGGTTACAAACACTTTAAAGAAACACTAAAGGTTCATGTTTTAAAAAAAAAATAACAAACATGTCATACTTACCTCCACTGTGCAGCTCGTTTTGCACAGAGTGGCCCGAACCTCGTCTTCTGAGGTCCCTTGGCGGGTCTCGCGGCTCCTCCTCGTATCAGGTAACCCCCTGGGAGAAACTCTCTCCTGGGGGGTTACCTTGCGTGCACGCTCCCGAGTCCAGCATTCGGCGTCCATAGATGCCGAATGCAGGACTCGGCCCGACCCTGGCAGCCGCGTCATTGGATTTGATTGACAGCAGTGGGAGCCAATGGCTGCGCTGCTTTCAATCTATCCAATCAACAGCTGAGTACTCCCTAGCAGGGACAAGTTAGAGGGTTCAGGTAAGTAAAATGGGGGGGGGGGGGGGGCTTGAGGGCTGGTCACTGACAGGTGTTTTTTCACCTTAATGCATATGATGTATTAAGGTGAAAAAACACGAACCTTTACAACCCCTTTAAGGGGTAAAACTAGGCAACAATATGAAAAACTAGTCCCAAGGTTAATATCCCTTTTAAAATTAGCAATTAGCTATGGGGGGTATAGGAATATATTTTAAGGAATCGGTAATCAATAATATTTAGGGAGAGGATAGGTCCACTAATTGAAAAATGGCAGCAGGTATTTAGGTCTCCAGGAGAATGGCGGCAACTGGACTTCCTGATAATGCCTATTTGGCGGCGCAATCCCAATGCGCTCGTGTCACCCGGACACGGCGCATCTCTGATCGGCAGGAGGGCTCTGTGTTTGTCCCTCCTGATCACATGACAGCCGTGTCCAATCACAGCCGTCATGCGATGTAAACACAGAGCCGGTTGCTAGGCAATCGGCTCTCCTCTCCTCACACGGAAGTCGTCGCTGAGGAGAGGAGAGCGGAGGGGATCGCTGCAGCCGGCTGGTGATCAGTGAGTATTAGCTGTTTTTTCAGCTTTTTACTCACTGATCACCAGTCTAGTGTAAACACGCAACACACCACACAGTATAAACATGCATGTCCCCACACAATGTCCCCAAAACACATGTCCCCAAATAATAAAAACACATGTCCCCCACATATGTCCCACTAGAATCACATGTCCCAATGATTATCTGCACACATATGTCCATGATCACCTGAGCACATCTGTACATGATCATTTGCATACATCTGTCCGTGATCACACGAATCAATTATTATACACTTAACGGAACTTTTTTTACCAAAAACATGTAGCAGAATACATTTTGGCTTAAATTTATGTCAAAATTCAATTTTATTGGATTTCTTTTCAAATAGAAAGAAGAAAATATATATTTTTTTTCCAAATTTCCGCTCTTTTTTCGCTTATATCGCAAAAAAATAAAAACGGAGTCGTGAATAAATACCACCAAAAGAAAGCTCTATTTGTGCGAACAAAATGATAAAAATGTTATTTGGGGTACAGCGTAGCATGACCGCGCAATTGTCATTGAAAGTGCGAGAGCGCTGAAAGCTGAAAAATGGTCTGGGAAGGAAGGGGGCGAAAGTGCCCGGTATTGATGTGGTTTTAACAGTATTGCACGATCATCCTGTCGTTTATTCATTTTTTGGCACTTGGTGGGAGAATAATATCATTGGAGAAGTGTTTTGGATGTTGTCTGAAGAAATTCTGACCACTACATCTGATATATATATATATATATGTATATATATAATATATATATATATATATATATATTGCTGTAGCAAAAGGCTTTATTGGTCCTTGAGACCTTGCGGCTCTGGTGAGTGCATTTACATTGTCACACGTGGTGGAGCACTGGTTTGTTGCAGAGTGGAGCAATATACTACATTCTTTCAAGGTTTTTTCATACACATTATGGTGGATGGGTTCTACAGATTGATTGAAGGTCACATTGAACTTTATTTTTGAACGGTATACTTTTGGGATAATACACATATTTCTACTTTTTGTATTGTTTGTGTTACACTTTTCAAAATTGATTTGTTTTTGTACACAATTTTTTGATGGTCACATGTTATTACCATTGATGAGATTTTGAACAAGGATTGAATTACTAACTGCTAAATCCGACAGCCAGTACTCCATACTGCTACTACTTGACCTCTCTGCAGCCTTTGATACTGTTGACCACCCGCTTCTTCTCAATAAACTCCACTCCCTTGGCCTCCAAGATTCTGCTCTATCCTGGTTCTCTGCCTATCTATCACAGCGCTCCTTCAGTGTCACCTACAACTCTGTCTCCTCCTCTCCATTGCCCCTTTCTGTGGGGGTCCCCCAAGGCTCTGTTCTTGGACCCCCTTCTCCATCTACACCTCCTCCCTTGGTCACTTGATAACCGCCCACGGCTTCCAATACCACTTATACGCCGATGACACCCAAATCTGTCTGTCTACTCCTCACCTCACTCCTTCAGTCTCCTCTCGCATTACTAAATTACTAACTGACATCTCAGCCTTGATGTCGCACCACTTTCTTAAATTAAATCTCTCTAAAACTGAGTTATTAATATTCCCCCCCCCCCCCCCCCCCGTGCCCCCCTCCATGACTTTTCCATCAAAATCAACAATGCAACCATCAGTCCCTCCCCTCACGCCAGGGTACCCGGTGTAATCCTAGACTCGGACTTGTCATTTCAGCCTCAAGTCCATTCACTGTCAAAAGTTTGTAGACTTCACCTCCGTAACATCTCTAAAATTCACCCCTTTTTAACAATTGACACCACCAAGCTTCACATTCACTCCCTTGTTATCTCTCGCCTCGACTATTGCAACTCCCTTCTCATTGGCCTGCCTCTCCATAGGCTCCTCCCCTCTCCAGTCTATCATGAATGCTGCTGCCAGACTTATCCACCTTACCAACCGTTCAGTGTCTGCCAACCCTCTCCTCCAATCCCTACACTGGCTCCCAATCAGTGTCTGCCAACCCTCTCCTCCAATCCCTACACTGGCTTCCATTCAGTGTCTGCCAACCCTCTCCTCCAATCCGTACACTGGCTCCCAATCAGTGTCTGCCAACCCTCTCCTCCAATCCCTACACTGGCTCCCAATCAGTGTCTGCCAACCCTCTCATCCAATCCCTACACTGGCTCCCAATCAGTGTCTGCCAACCATCTCCTCCAATCCCTACACTGGCTCCCAATCAGTGTCTGCCAACCCTCTCCTCCAATCCCTACACTGGCTCCCAATCAGTGTCTGCCAACCCTCTCCTCCAATCCCTACACTGGCTCCCAATCAGTGTCTGCCAACCCTCTCCTCCAATCCCTACACTGGCTCCCAATCAGTGTCTGCCAACCCTCTCCTCCAATCCCTACACTGGCTCCCATTCAGTGTCCGCCAACCCTCTCCTCCAATCCCTACACTGGCTCCCAATCAGTGTCTGCCAACCCTCTCCTCCAATCCCTACACTGGCTCCCAATGAGTGTCTGCCAACCCTCTCCTCCAATCCCTACACTGGCTCCCAATCAGTGTCTGCCAACCCTCTCCTTCAGTCCCTACATTGGCTCCCAATCAGTGTCTGCCAACCCTCTCCTCCAATCCCTACACTGGCTCCCAATCAGTGTCTGCCAACCCTCTCCTCCAATCCCTACACTGGCTCCCAATCAGTGTCTGCCAACCCTCTCCTCCAATCCCTACACTGGCTCCCAATCAGTGTCTGCCAACCAGGGACGGACTGACCATTCGGTGATTCGGTGGCCGCCCGAGGGCCCCGTGCAGGGGGGGGCCCGGGCCGGCTCAGTCCGCTCCAGGTCAGTCCGCCCCTGGAGGTGCCAGTCCTGGGGCCGCTTTTAACTAGGGGCTTCGTTGGCAGTGTCAGCAAAATGAAAAGTGCGGCGGCCGCTGCTGTTGTGTAATGCATGCGTCCGGCGCCGTCCACTGAAATGCCTGTCTGCCGGGGAGAAGTGAGGGGAGGAGCATGAGAACGCTGAGTTCCTTTCGGCCCGTGCGGCGCCAGGACCGCTGATCTCTCCTTCCATTCGCCCCGCCCACTGCACGAGGAGACTAGGAGAAGTGGACGGCCGCCCTTGGATCAGAAGAATTAAGGTCGGTCTCCCTCTCCCCCCCTCTCTCTCTCTCTCTCCTCTCCCCCCCCCCCCTCTCTCTCTCTCCCCCCTCTCTCTCTCTCTCCCCCCCCCTCTCTCTCTCTCTCTCTCTCTCCCCCCCCTCTCCTCTCTCCCCCCCCTCTCTCTCTCTCCCCCCTCTCTCTCCCTCTCTCTCTCCCTCCCCCTCTCTCTCTCTCCCTCTCTCTCTCTCCATGTAAAAAAGAGTGCATTTTTTAAATTTGTTTTTGCCTGCAGAGCGTTGCAGTTTTTTGGGGTGGGCGCAAACTGAAAAAAAATCGAACGCAACCACTGTGCCCTCAAACGCAACCACTGTGCCCTCAAACACAACCACTGTGCCCATCAAACGCCACCACTGTGCCCATCAAACGCCACCACTGTGCCCTCAAACGCAGCCACTGTGCCCATAAATTGCCACCACTGTGCCCATCAAACGCAACCACTGTGCCCTCAAACGCAGCCACTGTGCCCTCAAACACAACCACTGTGCCCATCAAACGCCACCACTGTGCCCATCAAACGCCACCACTGTGCCCTCAAACGCAGCCACTGTGCCCATAAATTGCCACCACTGTGCCCATCAAACGCAACCACTGTGCCCTCAAACGCAGCCACTGTGCCCTCAAACGCAGCCACTGTGCCCATAAATTGCCGCCACTGTGCCCATCAAACGCAGCCACTGTGCCCCTCAAACGCAGCCACTGTGCCCCTCAAACGCAGCCACTGTGCCCCTCAAACGCAGCCACTGTGCCCATAAATTTCCACCACTGTGCCCCTCAAACGCAGCCACTGTGCCCCTCAAACACAGCCACTGTGCCCCTCAAACGCAGGCCACTGTGCCCATAAATTGCCACCACTGTGCCCCTCAAACGCAGCCACTGTGCCCCTCAAACGCAGCCACTGTGCCCATAAATTGCCACCACTGTGCCCCTCAAACGCAGCCACTGTGCCCCTCAAACGCAGCCACTGTGCCTCTCAAACGCAGCCACTGTGCCCATCAAACGCAGCCACTGTGCCCATAAATTGCCACCACTGTGCCATCAAACGCAGCCACTGTGCCCATAAATTGCCACCACTGTGCCCCTCAAACGCAGCCACTGTGCCCCTCAAACGCAGCCACTGTGCCCATAAATTGCCACCACTGTGTCCCTCAAACGCAGCCACTGTGCCCCTCAAAAGCTGCCACTGTGCCCATAAATTGCGTTTGATATCAGTGCTATATAGGGAATAGCACTTAGCCCTGGTTCACATTGGAGCAATTTGGCATGTGATTTGACATGTCAAATCGCATGACAAATGATCAGCAACTGCACTACCCAAATGGTGCGATGCCACATTTTTGGTCAGTGGGAAGAATGTTCCTTACATTGGTGGTCAGTGAGAAGAATGTTCCTTACATTGGTGGTCAGTGAGAAGAATGTTCCTTACATTGGTGGTCAGTGAGAAGAATGTTCCTTACATTGGTGGTCAGTGAGAAGAATGTTCCTTACATTGGTGGTCAGTGAGAAGAATGTTCCTTACATTGGTGATCAGTGAGAAGAATGTTCCTTACATTGGTGGTCAGTGAGAAGAATGTTCCTTACATTGGTGGTCAGTGAGAAGAATGTTCCTTACATTGGTGGTCAGTGAGAAGAATGTTCCTTACATTGGTGGTCAGTGAGAAGAATGTTCATTACATTGGTGGTCAGTGGGAAGAATTTTCCTTACATTGGTGGTCAGTGAGAAGAATGTTCCTTACATTGGTGGTCAGTGAGAAGAATGTTCCTTACATTGGTGGTCAGTGAGAAGAATGTTCCTTACATTGGTGGTCAGTGAGAAGAATGTTCCTTACATTGGTGGTCAGTGAGAAGAATGTTCCTTACATTGGTGGTCAGTGAGAAGAATGTTCCTTACATTGGTGGTCAGTGAGAAGAATGTTCCTTACATTGGTGGTCAGTGAGAAGAATGTTCCTTACATTGGTGGTCAGTGAGAAGAATGTTCCTTACATTGGTGATCAGTGAGAAGAATTTTCCTTACATTGGTGGTCAGTGAGAAGAATGTTCCTTACATTGGTGGTCAGTGAGAAGAATGTTCCTTACATTGGTGGTCAGTGAGAAGAATGTTCCTTACATTGGTGGTCAGTGAGAAGAATGTTCCTTACATTGGTGGTCAGTGAGAAGAATGTTCCTTACATTGGTGGTCAGTGAGAAGAATGTTCCTTACATTGGTGATCAGTGAGACGAATGTTCATTATATGGGCGGGGACACATGGGCGGAGACACAGGGGGCCCCATGATCTCCTTTTGCCCGGGGGCCCCATGAGCTGTCAGTCCGCCCCTGCTGCCAACCCTCTCCTCCAATCCCTACACTGGCTCCCAATCAGTGTCTGCCAACCCTCTCCTCCAATCCCTACACTGGCTCCCGATCAGTGTCTGCCAACCCTCTCCTCCAATCCCTACACTGGCTCCCGATCAGTGTCTGCCAACCCTCTCCTCCAATCCCTACACTGGCTCCCGATCAGTGTCTGCCAACCCTCTCCTACAATCCCTACACTGGCTCCCGATCAGTGTCTGTCAACCCTCTCCTCCAATCCCTACACTGGCTCCCGATCAGTGTCTGCCAACCATCTCCTCCAATCCCTACACTGGCTCCCAATCAGTGTCTGCCAACCCTCTCCTCCAATCCCTACACTGGCTCCCAATGAGTGTCTGACAACCCTCTCCTCCAATCCCTACACTGGCTCCCAATCAGTGTCTGCCAACCCACTCCTCCAATCCCTACACTGGCTCCCAATCAGTGTCTGCCAACCCTCTACTCCAATCCCTACACTGGCTCCCAATCAGTGTCTGCCAACCCTCTCCTCCAATCCCTACACTGGCTCCCAATCAGTGTCTGACAACCCTCTCCTCCAATCCCTACACTGGCTTCCATTCAGTGTCCGCCAACCCTCTCCTCCAATCCCTACACTGGCTCCCAATCAGTGTCTGCCAACCCTCTCCTCCAATCCCTACACTGGCTCCCAATCAGTGTCTGCCAACCCTCCCCTCCAATCCCTACACTGGCTCCCAATCAGTGTCTGCCAACCCTCTCCTCCAATCCCTACACCGGCTCCCAATCACCCAGCGAATTAAATTCAAAATACTAACCACAACTTACAAAGCCATCCACAGCTCTGCCCCCGAGCTACATCGTCAATCTTGTCTCCAAACATATCCCAAACCGTCCTCTCCGCTCTTCTCAAGATCTCCTTCTGTCAAGCTCTCTTGTTTCCTCCTCCCATGCTCGTCTCCAGGATTTCTCCAGAGCCTCTCCCATCCTCTGGAACTCGCTGCCTCAACCTGTCCGGCTATCCCCTACTCTAGCCACCTTCAGGCGATCCCTGAAAACTCATCTCTTCAGGGAAGCCTATCATGTCTCCAACTGATCTTCTACCACTTCCATCAGCTCATTCCCCACAGTTACAACCTTTTGTATCACCTCCCCCACCCTTTTAGATTGTAAGCTCTTCTGAGCAGGGCCCCCTTAATCCTCTTGTATTTTATTGTATTATAACTGTATTGTCTCCCTTTTTATATTGTAAAGCGCTGCGTAAACTGTTGGCGCTATATAAATCCTGTAATAAAAATAAATAAATGAAGGGTTCAATACAACTATAGAGTAACATACAAAAAAATTCAATAAAAAAATTAGCCAACACAGACGTTATTGCCCGTGGATTTATGAGTGTGGATTGTTACAGCTGCATATTAGTCAGAAGAAAGCAGATTCTAGACAGATATTACAGGATTAAAAGACAGCAAATTGCACCATAATTTAAAAGTTTCAAAGTGTTCAGCCATCCACAATCCGGACTTGGAAAATCAAGCAGAACAGATTATTGAATTCAGCATCCTGCAGCTTCCATTGAACGTGTAGCAGCACCTGTGTGTAACATAATGACAGCTTAAAGTGGCAGTAAAGTCTTTTTACTTGTACCTACAGGTAAGCCTATAATAAGACCTATAATCATTTAAGGGAGGGTTAAAGCACATTGAGCTTGGACTTTTTAGGCACGACAAAACAAAAACGTATAGAAAAATATATCTTTAATACAGAAAAAAGACAGAAAAAACATATACCGTATATACTCGAGTATAGGTCGACCCGAATATAAGCCGAGGCCCCTAATTTATCACAAGAAAACTGGGAAAACGTATTGATTCGTGTATAAGCCGAGGGTAAGAAATAGAAATGTGCACAATAGAAAAATGTGTTTATTTTCGTTTCGTTTCTTTCGTTTTCCGTTGATTCGTAACGATTCGTAAATTCGTAAGTCGTCGGTGTTCGTATTCGTAACGATTCGTATTTTCGTAAGAGTTATCTTTTCGTTGATTCGTTTTTCCGTTTATTCGGAATTCGGACGCATTCGTATTTTCGTAGATTTAGTTACATTCGCACTTTCGTTAGATTGATTTATTCGTACTTTCGTAACATTGTTTTCGTAGATTCGTAATCGGAGCAAAATTCATAATTTTATGTAATGTGTATGCTATTATTACATTGTAAGAGACGCGGAAAATGACGAATCGAAAAAAAAAGTTACGAATGTACTAATTTTTTCGTTCAATCCATTCGAAGCACGTTAAGCAGCGCCATTGTAAGAGACACGGAAAATTACGAATCGAAAAAAAAAAAAAAAAGTTACGAATGTACGAATTTTTTCGTTCAATCTATTCGAAGCACGTTAAGCAGCGCCATTGTAAGAGACACGGAAAATTACGATCGAAAAAAAAAAAAAAAGTTACGAATGTACGAATTTTTTCGTTCAATCCATTCGAAGCACGTTAAGCAGTGCTATTGTAAGGGACACGGAAAATTACCAATCAAAAAAAAAAAAAAGTACGAATGTACGAATTTTTTCGTTCAATCCATTCGAAGCACGTTAAGCAGCGCCATTGTAAGAGACACGAAAAATTACGGATCAAAAAAAAAAAAAAAAAGTTACGAATGTACGAATTTTTTCGTTCAATCCATTCGAATCACGTTAAGCAGCGCCATTGTAAGAGACACGGAAAATTACCAATTCAAAAAAAAAAAAAAAAAGTTACGAATGTACGAATTTTTTCGTTCAATCCATTCGAAGCACGTTAAGCAGCGCCATTGTAAGAGACATGGAAAATTACGGATCAAAAAAAAAAAAAAAAGTTACGAATGTACAAATTTTTTTTCGTTCAATCCATTCGAAGCACGTTAAGCAGCGCCATTGTAAGAGAAAAAAAAAAAAAAAGTTACGAATGTACGAATTTTTTCGTTCAATCCATTCGAAGCACGTTAAGCAGCGCCATTGTAAGAGACACGGAAAATTACGGATCAAAAAAAAAAAAAAAAGTTACGAATGTACAAATTTTTTTCGTTCAATCCATTCGAAGCACGTTAAGCAGCGCCATTGTAAGAGACACGGAAAATTACGAATCAAAAAAAAAAAAAAAAAGTTACGAATGTACGAATTTTTTCGTTCAATCCATTCGAAGCACGTTAAGCAGCGCCATTGTAAAGCCCCATACACACGCTCGGACTATCCGAGGACCAGGTCCGTCGAATCATGTCCGTCATACTTTGTCCGATGTTGGTTTTGCATACACACGGTCGGACAAAGTTGTCGGAAAATCCGATCATTCTGAACGTGGTGACGTTTGTTGCGTACGACGGGACTACGTAGAGGCTAGTAGCCAATAGCTTTGGTCTTGTAATGTGATCTGAGCATGCGTGGCACTTTGTCCGTCGGACAACGGTACACACGATCGGATTTGGTGTGATCGGACCTTGTTGTCGGCAAATCTATCCAGCAGGAGATAAGACTTTGTCCGTCGGACAATCCGACGTACACTGTCCGATGGTGCATACACACGGTCTGATTTTTCAACAACATTGTCCGATCGGACAGAATCCATGAAAAAGTCCGACCGTGTGTATGGGGCTTAAGGGACACGGAAAATTACCAATTCAAAAAAAAAAAAAAAAAAAGTTACGAATGTACAAATTTTTTCGTTCAATCCATTCGAAGCACGTTAAGCAGCGCCATTGTAAGAGACACGGAAAATTACGGATCGAAAAAAAAAAAAAAAAAAAAGTTACGAATGCGCGAATTTTTTCGCTCAATCAATTCGAAGCACGTTAAGCAGCGCCATTGTAAGAGACACGGAAAATTACCAATTCAAAAAAAAAAAAAAAAAGTTACGAATGTACGAATTTTTTCGTTCAATCCATTCACAGCACGTTAAGCAGCGCCATTGTAAGAGACACGGAAAATTACCAATTCAACAAAACAAAAAAGTTACGAATGTACCAATTTTTTCGTTCATTTTGATTTTCGTTGTTCCTGTTTTCGTTTTTCGGGTTTTCTTCTTTCGTAGTCTCGTTGTTTCTAATTTGGTTATTTCGGATTTTCGTTGATTTTCGTATTCGTTCGATTCGAACATTCGTTAAAATTTTTAGCGAATCGTTCGTTCATTCGTACGATAACGAATGAACGAATATAACGAATTTTAACGAAAAACGAAAAAAAACGAAACGAATTGCACATGTCTAGTAAGAAATGCAGCAGCTACTGTAGGTGGAAAAGGGGGTCAACAATGCTCATCTGCAGCTGCATACCCCCGCTGTGTCCATTGCAGCCTACCTGTGCTGATCTGTGTCCACCATTGCAGTCTTCATCATGTGTCCCCCATTGCTGATCCTCTCGATCAGCGTGTAAGGCAAAATAGACGGCGGCTATTCCAATATACAAAAGCCACGCCTCCTCCTCATCCTCGTCCGTGATAGGAGGAACACTCTGTTTTTCCCAGCAGTCAGTGTTCAGTGTTCCCCCTATCACGGACATCCTCTCATCCTCGTCCATGAGATGAGAATGACAGGACGTCCGTGATAGGGGGAACACTGAACACTGACTGCTGGGAAAATGAGTGTTCCTCCTATCACGGACAAGGAGGAGGAGGAGGCGCGGCTTTTGAACTTTTTGAGCAGACAGCGGTGACTCGAGTATAAGCCGAGGGGGCACTTTCAGCCCTAAAAAAAGGGCTGAAAATCTCGGCTTATACTCGAGTATATACGGTAAATAAAATCCACACCAATTAGGACAACATGTTTAAAAATGCAACTACAGTAAAACTTTGGTTTGAGAGTAACTTGGTTTGAGAACGTTTTGCAAGACAAGCAACATTTTTAAATAACTTTTGACTTATTAACAAGCGATGTCTTGATATACAAGTAGCGTCATGTCAAAACTGAGTATAAAAGAGAAGAGAGGCGCCTCTAATGCCGCGTACACACGATCGGAATTCTGGCCAGAAAAAGACCGATGAGAGCGTTTCATCGAAAAATGCGACCGTGTGTAGGCTCCATCGGAATTTTGCTGGCCGAATTTCCGACAGCAGAGAATTGAGAGCATGTTCTCAATTTTTCCGACGGAAAAAGGTTTCTATCGGAAATTCCGATCGTCTGTAGCAATTCTGACGGGCAAAATTCCTACGCATGCTCGGAAACAATTCGACGCATGCTCGGAAGCCTTGAACTCGACTCGTTGTAGTGTTGTACGTCACCGCGCTCTTGACGGTCGGAATTTGGTGTGACCGTGTGTAGGCAAGACAGTTTGAGCGGAATTCCGTCGGAATTCCGTCAGAGCTTTTTCCGACGAGAATTACGATCGTGTGTACGCGGCATAAGTGTAGCAATATGGTTACATTTAATGAAGGTACAACATTTAGCAACTCACGTGGTTGATGATTAAAAGAGGCACATCTAAGTATTGTACTGCGGCAACATAGCTCGGCTGCCCAAATCACCGCTACGTCGGTACCATAAACGGCTACTAGGGGGCGTCTGCGCACCGCCGGAGGCGCGTGCGAGCGTGCCCCCGCTCGCTCCCCGAGCCAATGAGAGTGCCTGGCGGTCTCAATCACCGCCAGGCTCCCGCGATCGCTCGGGGCACACGGAGAACAGGGAGCTGTGTGTGTAAACACACAGTTTACGGTTCTCTGAGGAGTGAACTGACAGATCGTTTGTTCATACAGAGTATAAACAGCGATCTGTCATGTCTCCTGCACGGTCCCATCCCCCTTCAGTTAGAACACACACTAGGAACACATTAACCCCTTCACTGCCCCCTAGTTTTAACCCCTTCACTGCCAGTGACATTTTTACAGTAATCAATGCAATTTTAATCGCACTGATCGCTGTATAAATGTAAATGGTCCCAAGAAATGTGTCAAAATTGTCCGACGTGTCCGCCATAATGTCGCAGTCTCAATAAAAATCGCAGATCGCCACCATTACTAGTAAAAAACTATCCCCTATTTTGTAGACGCTATAACTTTTGCGCAAACCAATCAATAAACACTTATTGCGATTTTTTTTTTTTTTACCAAAAATATGTAGAAGAATACGTATCGGCCTAAACTGAGCAAAAAAAAATTTTTTTTAGATAATTTTGGGGGATATTTATTATAGCAAAAAGTAAAAAATAATGCATTTTTTTCAAAATTGTCGCTCTTTTTTTGTTTATAGCGCAAAAAATAAAAAAACGCAAAGGCGATCAAATACCACCAAAAGAAAGCTCTAATTGTGGGAAAAAAAGGACGTCAATTTTGTTTGGGAGCCACGTCGCACGACCGCGCAATTGTCAGTTAAAGCGACGCAGTGCCGAATCGCAAAAAGTGCTCTGGTCTTTGGCCAGCCAAATGGTCCGGGGGCTTAAGTGGTTAAATGTAACCATATTGCTACACTTAGAGGCGCCTCTCTTCTCTTTTATACTCTGGAGCTCCTGCTGGATTTTGCTTCTAATCCCCTTGTGGAGGCTTCCATTAGGACATTTAATGGTTACACAATTTATGACATTAGTAAAAATCGTTTTATATGGACTATAAACTGAAAGACCTATGAATAAATGGTTGTGGAAGGAATCATCGGAGTTTCCATTATTTCTTATGGAGAAATTTGCTTTGATATACGAGTGCTTTGGATTACAAGCATGTTTCCGGAACGAATTATGCTCGCAATCCAAGGTACTACTGTATAACACAAACCTTCTGCACTACATGGAATAGAAAAAAAAATCATAATATCGTAGAATCCAGAGTGCGGTTATGTAACAGCATTGTGATGTAAACACGATGGTGCTCTACATGTTACACGCCGAGCGCTTCTTCAGGAGAATTTAGATAATATATGGTAAGAAGACAGATAATACAGCTAAAAACAGATACAACGGGGCGGTTGCTTAGGAATCATATAGTCCCATCAAAGCGTATAGTTGGTATAGGGTGAATATAAGCCAAGGCACCTAATTTTACCACAAAAAACTGGGAAAACTTATTAAATCAAGTATAAGCCTAGGGTGAGAAATGCGCGGCTACTGTAAGTGGAAAAGAGGGTCAACAATGGCCATTTGCAGCCTCACTGTGCCCATTTGCAGCCATAGGTCCCCCGAACTTCAAACTCTGTAGTTAAAGGTTCCTAGATGCCCCCTAGCTGCAGCCAAAATTTGGGGTCTCTGGACCCAAAAGGGTCCCGAAATGACATTGCTGCAGATGGACACAATTGACCGACTTTGGGGACCCATATCTCGGGGCCACTTTGTGCTAGGAACCCAAAATATGGTGTGCAAACTCAGTGGAACCAACACTACAACATATCCAGCTGGGGGTTCCTAGCACCAAGTGGCCCCGAGACAAATCTCCCCAAAGTCGGTTCGGAAAATGTCAAGCACTTTTCTGCAGCAGAGACATTTTCCGAACTGACTTTGGGGCCCCCGTATATCAAACCCCAGCTTTGGATATGTTGTGGTGCAGGCTCCACTGGGTTTGCACACCAAATTTTGGGTTCCTATCACCAAGTGGCCCCGAGATACGGGGCCCCAAGTCGGTTCGGAAAATTTCATTTTCAGCACAAAAAAATGTGCTGAAAAACTCGGCTTATACTCGAGTATATAAGGTATTCAAAAAAGGAAGGAGGGCAGATGATCTGAAGCCACAATAATAACGTCCAGTAGCAAGGGAGACCGCTCCCAACTACCGATATCCTCATCGTTTTCTGTGCAGCGGATGGCTGGTCCTAGTTGAGGAACCCTGTGTCAGCCCACCTAGTGCTTTGCCTATTGGGATCTATGATCCCCCATTCTTAGTGGCTGTAATCACTTCTGTTGAAGATCATTGGCAGCGGTCTCCCTTGCTACTGTGTGAATTGGTAAAATGGGGTACATTGTACCCCTACCATTTCACAAAAAAAGTGTCAAAATGGTAAAAAAGACAAGAGACAGCTTGGGACAAGTCCTTTATTAAAAAATAAAAAAATAAAAATGTCCCACGATTTAAGTTCACGCCGCCCGGCGGACCGAAAAAAAAAATAAAAAAAAATGCAACCGATCTGCCTCCTTGTATTTTTTACCATTTTTGACACTTTTTTGGTGAATATGTAGGGGTACAACGCCATTTTACCAATTCACACAGGGGGGGAGGCAGAGATCTGGTGGTCCCCTTGTTAAAGGGGCTTCCAGATTCCTATAAGTCCCCCCAGCCCACATACCTCCTCAACCACCGGGCAAGGGTTGTGGGGATGAGGCCCTTGTCCCCATCAACATGGGGACAAGGTGCTTTGGGGTCAGACCCCAAAGCACCTTCCCCATGTTGAGGGCATGTGGCCTGGTATGGTTCAGAGGGGGGTTGGCGCTCTCTCATCCCACCCTCTTTTCTTGCGGCTCGGATAAGGGTCTGGTATGGATTTTGGCGGGGACCCCTATGCCATTTTTTTTTAAATTTGGGTTTGGGGCCTCCCTTAATATTCATATCAGACCCAAAGATCCTGGTAATGGACTGGGGCGGGGGATACCATGCTCTTTTTTTCAATGAGTTTTATCTATATTGCTGAGACCCGACAATTCATTACAGCCACGATCAGTTTTAAATGACAATTTTTCCTTTAGAAATGTCATTTTGCTGTGGTTCTGTTCTAAACACGGGAACAATGCGCCCCTTTACAGGCATACTATACACACCCCCAGGCACGATATTTAAAGGAATATTTCATTTTTATTGCTTCACTTTAAGCATTAAAAAAATCACTGCTCCTGAAAAAACTTCAGTTTTTAAAAAACAAAATTTGCATTGATACATGTCCCTTGGGGCAGGACCCGGGTCCCCAAACACTTTTTATGAAATAACTTGCAAATAAGCCTTTAAAATGAGCACTTTTGAATTTTCATGTTCATGTCCCTTAGACGTTAACGGTGTTCGTGTGTTCTGCCAAATTTTTTGCCTGTTCGCATGTTCTGCTCCGAACCGAACAGGAGGGTGTTCGGCTCATCCCTAGTGGTAACCCTGATTTGACTGTATGCCCAAATGTGAGGAAGATGTAAGTATTTTAATAATAGTCTATGTGACATGGTTGTATATGCGGAGAAGAAATCCACCAACAGTGACCATTCAGTGCCCTGTACTTATTGCCAGGACCACCTTCCACTTATTTTATATGGCACAATCAGAACCCCCTCCGTGTTACCAGAAATGTGTACCATCCCATATACTGTCTGCATTTTATGGGGGGCCACCACTTAAGAAGCTTGATAAAGGGAAGAAAAATGGGCACTGCCATTGTTTACTTCTAGACCTCGCTTGTTACCCAGCCATCACCTTCATGCTCCAGCTTCTTAAACTTAAGGGTCCATGACTTGGAAGATTATGGCCAGACAAAGAGCAAAGTAGTGATTCTGTACAGCCAGTATCATCAGGAACAGGCATGTATATCTGGCATTACTGCAACCCATCCCACAATGTGGCACTAGGACTGCCTGAGTGTAGTTACATGGTGCTCCCCAGAAGAGCCCTTCACACCAGAGCTCCAGTTCTGACCCATCTTCATCGCTACAATTACTGTAGTCTGTATGGTGGGTCAGTGCAGGTTCACAGATATAGTCTCTTGGTGCCCATGTTGGGACACTCTAAACCAGTGATGGCGAACCTTTTTGAGCCTGAGTGCCCAAACTGAAATAAATACATTGGTTTTGTGTTGCAAAGTGCCCACACTGCAATTTGCGCGCAAGAGAGAGAGAGAGAGAGAGGGGGGAAGAGAGGGAGGGGGCAGAGAGGGAGGGGGCAAAGATATGCTAAAAGGGGAGGGAACAGAGAGAGCGAGAGGGGCTGAGAGAGAGGGAGGGGGACAGAGAGAGAGGGAGGGGGACAGAGAGAGAGAGGGGTGTGAGAGATATGCTTAGAGAGAGGGGGAACAGAGAGAGGGAGGGGGCTGAGAGAGAGGGAGGGGTGTGAGAGAGATGCTGAGAGAGGGGGAACAGAGAGAGGGAGGGGGCTGAGAGAGAGGGAGGGGAGCTGAGAGAGAGGGGTGTGAGAGAGATGCTGAGAGGGAGGGGAGCTGAGAGAGAGGGAGGGGAGCTGAGAGAGAGGGGTGTGAGAGAGATGCTGAAAGGGAGGGGGGCTGAGAGAGAGGGGGCAGAGAGAGAGAGGGGTGTGAGAGATATGCTGAAAGAGAGAGGGAACAGAGAGAGGGAGGGGGGGCTGAGAGAGAGGGAGGGGGGTGTGAGAGAGAGGAGTGTGAGAGAGATGCTGAGAGAGAGGGGCAACAGAGAGAGAGGGAGAGGGGCTGAGAGAGAGGTGAGCTGAGAGAGAGGAGGAACAGAGAGAGGGAGGGAGACAGAGAAAGAGAAGGGGGACAGAGAGAGAAAGAAGAGGGACAGAGAGAGAGAAGAGGGACAGAGCGAGGGGTGCGAGAGAGATGCTGAGAGAGGGGTGAGCTAAGAGAGGGGGAACAGAGAGAGGGGGACACAAAGAGGGGCGGGACACAAAGAGGAGGGCCTGAAAGAGAGGGATGGGGGGCTGAGAGGAGAAAGAAACCTCTAGCTCTGTCCTGGACCCTCTCGTATGGCCACAGAGATGGCTCTGCGTGCCAGCTGTGGCACGCGTGCCATAGGTTCGCCATCACTGCTCTAAACCAATGCAAATAATGACTTTCTAATGTGGGCATTTTATAGCAAGTTTGGAATCTACAGCAGGATGTTGATGCAGTTTGCAGGAATACTCCTCAGTGCCAAATTTACAGCATCACTTTTTAAAGCCCAGGTGGGTTATGGGTAGCATCCATCCATTAATGTAGCACAAACAAATTCTACTTACTTTGGGGTACTCGACATTGATGGGCAACTCAGAGAGGTAGTTGTAGGTTGCATCTTCCTTCAGGGGGCAGGCCACTCCACTCTTACACCCATCTGCATCTGGCAGAGGGATGGGTAAACCAATGTCCATCACCTCACCGTAAGCTACAGCGTTGCAGTATGGAGTTACCTCACCTGGCAGATGAGACAAACATGGTCACTAAGTTGTGGAGGCAACACCTCTACACACATCATATCCCTAAAGAACCTTTACACACAATGCTCATACAGTGGATGTTTGCACAATCACACACCCCTACATCCCCTCTGCACATACCATGACCCATACAGTGTCTGTAGTACCCCCCCCCCCCCCCCCCCCCCCCCCCCCCCCCAATTTAAAAAAAAAAGAAGAAGAAGACAGTAAGACCAACTTTTTTTTTTGATCAAATATATTTACTCAGAACAAAAATAAAATATGTATTACAAGAGAGTGCACGGTTTAGGAGTGCATTTTGCAGAGAATGCAGGGTTCACCAGTGCAATACGCTCAGAATGCAGGGATCATGAGTGCACTGTGCTCAGAATGCAGGGTTAAGGAGTGCATTACACTCAGGATGCAGGGTTAAGGAGTGCATTATGCTCAGAATGCAGAGATCAGGAGTGCACTGTGCTCAGAATACAGGGTTAAGTATTATGTATTAAGTATATGCTCAGAATACAGGGTTAAGGAGTGCGATGCACTCCGAATTCAGGGTTAAGGAGTGCATTGTGCTCAGTATGCAGGGTTAAGGAGCGTGTTGCGCTCAGAATGCAGCATTAAGGCGTGTGTTATGCTCAGTATCCAGGATTAAGGAGTGAGTGGCGCCCAAAATGCTGGGATCAGGAGTGCGTTGTGAACAGAATGCAGGGATCAGGTGTGCGTTGTGAACAGAATGCAGGGATCAGGAGTGCGTTGCACTCAGAATGCAGGGTTCAGGAGTGTATTAGGTTCAAAACACACACCCCTGCCCCCATCACCCCTAATAGCAGTCATTTCTGGCCCCCCTTCCCTCCCATAGCAAAGTCTTACCTGTTTACACAGGAGACCGGGAGGCAGCGCAGTTCTGGACAGAGGGCGGGAGCTGGCAGAGTAAATTTTCATATTAGGAAGCTGGTGATTAGCTGCTTAGGACCACCCTGTGTCCTAGCAACCAATCACCAGCGGTTTAACTTAAAAAGTTAATTTGGACGGCTCCTCCCCCCCGCCCACTCCCCTAAGCTGCGCTTCCTCCCGTTCTCCGCTGTTCACTGATAACAGCGAGGGAGGAGGCTGGAGGCAAGAAGGAGAGAGAGACCGGGACATAGAAAGCGGGGTGGACCCGCGGAGGAGGCTGGAGGCTGGGAGGAAGTCAAGGACCGGCACCTAGAAGGCATTTCTACACACACCATGTCCCATACAGTGTCTGCACACACCACATCACCTCTACACACACCATGACCCATACAGCTTCTGCATGCACACACATGTAGCGGGTGTCGCCCAGCCTGCTCGTACACCCCACCAATCTGGCGCTGACACAGACAGGCTCTGAAGGAGACACAGAGCCTCTCACAGCTGCAGGGTATTTCTCCCCCTCCCTCTCCTTTCCGTGCTATAGTAGGCTAGAGGCACTCGAATAGACACTGCCCGCTCTGTTCCCACCCCTGCTTTCTCATTTGTGGGGGGGGGGAGAGGACCAATTATCAAGAGGACAGCCGTAGCAAAGCATCTTGGGAGTGGGACATGTCGTTCCCAAAAACAGGTGGTCCCATGTTAATCCCCTGGGGGAAGACTACAAACCCCAGCAGGGGGAGGGACAAGGAAATGAGAGACACCACAAGGCTGCCTGGGAGAAGGGGGGATAACTTGAGGCAAGGGAGAAGACCGAACGCAAGTGGAGGGTGCTGCTGCTTCACCATCAGCGTGGCCGGTTCCCCCGTCAACAGCTCCATGGTCGAATGCAGACTCAGCCTCAGGCACGCCATCGGCTGTGTGGGTGCTCAGACAGATGTCGCTGGGTGCTCCGGTTGCCAGGTAGCCAGTCGGGCAACCTGAAAAAGCCTGTTTCAGGACATCTCTGCCTTGGGCTTTCGGAGGATTGGTGAGCAGGCACTTGCCTATCTTCTCAGTATGGAGGACGCTGCATGTGGACACCATTGTCTTGTCACTCTGACTATGCTTTGGAGAGACCTTGTGCTGCACTTACTCTTTGCTGAGCAGCAATAGGGTTCCTCCGGCTTGCCGGAACTCGACAAGCATACTTTGCATCACTTTTCTTGCCAGGACACCTTGAACCAGGGGTCAAGTCCTGGGGAAAAAAGTGTGGGAACTCCCACCCAAGATCCACTTCCCCACCAAAAAAAAAAAATGATACGCTCATATGCACGAACGCTTCAAAAGTGGTATTTTTCATCCAATTTTCGTATTGTGTGTATGAAGCTTAACTGTTAGTACATAAGAAAAAACAATCATCAATAAACATGAATACAGTAATTCTCAGAATAATCAGCATTCATTCAATTGTGCTTCCATGCAAATGTGAACATCATGTTCTGATCTTTATGAAAGGTCATAAATTAACTGCACATTATGTGGACAGAATGCTTGGGGAGATAGTGATGTGTTCCTGCTTAGGAGATGTATGTTAGCTTGGGGGGGGGGGGGCAGCAAACTGCAGGGCTCCAACACACACTCGCTGCTATTCCAACCCTTCACATATTTCCACATAATCTTCCCTCCTGGTATTAAACTTTGCCAGGTATTGTGCTCAGGAACTGATGTTCCTCCCTCAGCTCACCTCTCTCCCTGCATGTCCTGTGAGCAGAATAGCTGTGCTCCTCCTCTGGGTTCTCTCATCATATGGCACTGAAGATAGAGGAGGGGGGGATTCAGCAGGACACACAGAGCAAGTAGGCAGGAGACTGGGGGGGGGGGGGTGAGGAGACAGAAAATCAGGAGGGGGCGGCGGGGAGAAGCGCATCACGAGAGGTCTGACTAAATATAATCTCTTAGCAGTAGGGACCTGATCTACCCATCAGCTAGCTGTGATTGACAGGTAGATCGAAGTGGAAGCTGTCATGGGGCCCCCTACTGGCAATGCCTGAATGGTCAGGTGTGCGGCACTTACTATTGCGAGCTGTGTCGGCAGCTGCTGGTGTATCACCTGCCACACAGCTCGCATACTTCAAAGTCTTGCAGGACACGGCTGCTAATGGGAACTGAGTTCCTGTTGTGGAAAAAGTACAGGAACTCCGTTCCCATGCGTTCCCGCAGGACTTGAGCCCTGCCTTGAACATACTTAATTCCACCCTGCTTGTCAGAACACCTAAAGTGCACCACCAAAGAGCTAGCTGAAGACACGGGACCTTCCCTTCTTCTGAGAGACCACAACATATTCCTCTCCCAAGGCATTGAAGCCATTGGTGCCAAAAGGACCCATACTTTCACCCAAGACTTTATTTACGTAATAAGCTGGTCAATTTGACTTAAAGGTTAAATTATTGAACTGAACTAAATACAGTGTTTATACGGTTCTTTGGGACTGTGGTGTCAGGGGATAAAAGAAAGTGATCTGACACGAATCGGGTCATTCCTCTGCCCTCCTCCTGCCTGAACCCATAGAGTTCAATCCAAGCAGAGTTTGTTGGTTTAATACAGTGTCTTGAAAAAGTATTCAAACCCTTAACCACTTCAATACAGTGCTTACCAGAGCACTTTTTGCGATTCGGCACTGCGTCGCTTTAACTAACAATTGCGCGGTCGTGCGACGTGGCTCCCAAACAAAATTGACGTCCTTTTTTCCCCACAAATAGAGCTTTCTTTTGGTGGTATTTGATCACCTGGGCGGTTCTTATTTTTTGCGCTATAAACAAAAGAAGAGCTACAATTTTGAAAAAAAACACAATATTTTTTACTTTTTGCTATAATAAATATCCCATTTAAAAAAAAAAAAAACTATTTTTTTCCTCAGTTTAGGCCGATACGTATTCTTCTACATATTTTTGGTAAATAAAAACCCAATAAGCGTATATTGATCGGTTTGCGCAAAAGTTATAGCGTCTACAAAATAGGGGATAGATTTATTGAATTTTTTTTTACTAGTAATGGCGGCGATCTGCGATTTTTTTTTCGTGACTGCGACATTGCGGCGGACACTTCGGACACTTTTGACACATTTTTGGAACCATTCACATTTACACAGCGATCGTTGCTATAAAATTGCAATGATTACTGTGTAAATGTGACTGGCAGGGAAGGGGTTAACACTAGGGGGCGCTGCAGGGGTTAATGTGTTCCCTAATAGGAGTGATTCTAACTGTGGGGGGAGGGGACTCAAGGGGAGGAGACCGATCATGTGTTCCTCCGTACTGGGATCACATGATCGGTCTCCTCTGCACTGACAGGACGTGGAGCTGTGTGTTTACACACACAGCTCCACGGTCCCGCCCGGTCCCGTTGTTTTAACGGGCAATCGCGGGTGCCCGGCGGACATCGCGGCCGCCGGGCACCCGCACCGGGTCCCGAGCGATGCCGCGCCCCCCAGGCGGCCGGGGAATCCGAGGACGTCATATGACGCCCACCCAGGATGGTAGATCCACCTTGTGGGCATCATATGAGCATGAGGCGGTATTGAAGTGGTTAAACATTTTCCAAATTTTGTCACGTTACAACCAAAAACGTAAATGTATTTTATTGGGATTTTATGTGATAGACCAACACAAAGCGGCACATAATTGTGCAGTGGAAGGAAAATGATAAATGGTTTTCAAAAAGTTTTACAAATAAATATGTAACAAGTGTGGGGGGGTTGGCATTTGTATGGCACCCCCCAGAGTCAATACTTTGTAGAACTCCCTTTCTCTGCAATTACAGCTGCAAGTTTTTTTTAGGGATGTCTCTACCAGATTTGCACATCTAGAGAGGGACATGTTTGCCCATTCTTCTTTGCAAAATATCTCAAGCTCTGTCAGATTGGATGGAGAGCGTCTGTGAACAGCAATTTTCAAGTCTTGCCACAGATTCTCAATTGGATTTAGGTCTGGACTTTGACTGGGCCATTCTAACACATGAATATGCTTTGATCTAAACCATTCCATTGTAGCTCTGGCTGTATGTTTCGGGTCATTGTCCTGCTGGAAGGTGAACCTCCCCCCCCAGTCTCAAGTCTTTTGCAGACTCTAATGCCGCGTACACACGATCGGAATTTTCCGACAACAAAATCCGGAAAATTCTGATCGTGTGTACACAATTCCGATGCCATGCATGCTGCGAGTCAAGCAGATGAGCAGCACTGGCTATTGAACTCCATTTTTATCGGCTCGCCGTACGCGTTGTACATCACCGCATTCTTGATGTTCAGAATTTCCGACCAACTTTGTGTGACCGTGTGTATGCAAGACAAGTTTGAGCCAACATCCGTCGGAAAAAATCCCATGGATTTGGTTGTCAGAAAATCCTACCGTGTGTGCGGGGCATTACAGATTTTCTTCTAAGATTGCCCTGTATTTGGCTCCATCCATCTTCCCATCAACTCTGACCAGCTTCCCTGTCCCTGCTGAAGAAAAGTATCCCCACCACATGATGCTGCCACCACCATGTTTCACAGTGGGGATGGTGTGTTCAGGGGGATGGGCAGTGTTACTTTTCTGCCACACATAGTGTTTTGCTTTTAGGCCAAAAAGTTCAATTTTGGTCTCATCTGACCTGATCACCTTCTTCCACATGTTTGCTGTGTCCCCCACATGGCTTCTCACAAATTTCAAATGGGACTTCTTATGACTTTCTTTCTCCAATGTCTTTCTTCTTGTCACTCTTCCATAAAGGGCAGATTTGTAGTTTTCCTGTGGACAGATTCTCCCCCCTGAGCTGTGGATCTCTGCAGCTCCTCCAGAGTTACCATGGACCTCTTGGCTCTTCTCTGATGAATGCTCTCCTTGCCCGGCCCGGTCAGTTTAGGTGGACGGCCATGTCTTGGTAGGTTTACAGTTGCTCCATACTCTTCCCATTTTCGGATGATGGATTGAACAGAGCTCCGTGAGATATTCAAAGTTTGGGATATTTTTTTTATAACCTACCCCTGCTTTAAACTTCTTCACAACTTTATCCCTGACCTGTCTGGTGTGTTCCTTGGCCTTCATGATGCTGTTTGTTCACTAAGGTTCTCTAACAAACCTCTGAGGGCTTCACAGAACAGCTGTATTCCTACTGAGATTAAATTACACACAGGTGGACTCTATTTACTAATTAGGTGACTTCTGAAGGCAATTGGTCCCACTAGATTTTTGTTAGGGGTATCAGAGTAAAGGGGGCTGAATATAAATGCCCCCCCCCCCCCCACACTTTTCAGATATTATTTAAGAAATGTTGAAAACCTTTTAGCATTTTCCTTCCACTTCACAATTACGTGCCACATAAAATCCCAATAAAATACATTTACGTTTTTGGTTGTAACATGCTAAAATGTGGAAAATTTCAATCGGTATGAATACTTTTTCAAGGCACTGTATATGTGCTTGTATTACATTTCCTTCAGTTATTATTCTTTGACTGTTTCTGCTCTCAGGGTTATTTGTTGCAGCAAATCTCAGCAGGTGTCAATTGTAAGTTATTAGGTTTTCATTGCTAAAAATTCTTGAGTTCACTACAACTTGTGTCCATTTACTGTTGTGTTTGCAATAATGTCCAGGAGGAGCTGAGACTGTTCTTGGGGTTGAGGGGCAGAGACTAGAACCTAACATTCTTCGGAGGTGACGCTACGCACATACACATATACATGGGCTTCCGCAGAACTTTTTTCAGGAGGGGGCATCATTTTAGGGTCACCCATGCACCGCCCCTTTTCGACAATGTCATTATCACATTATTATGGTCAGAGTCTGCGGACGTATTACAGTCCCTAGGATAAGTAATGGGTAATGGCCAACAGGCTCTCTTACCAGACCCAGTGAAACTACAGCAGTGATCCCTCCGGCTGGACGATCGTTCACTCTGGGTTCCCCGGGGGCGACACTGGTCAGTAGTGTAGCATGTCTGTACCCTGGTAGTGGCTCAGTCTTTCTCTCTCTGGTGGTGCTGGCCAGTGTGGCTCTCTCTCTGGTGGTGCTGGCCAGCGTGGCTCTCTCTCTGGTGGTGCTGGACAAGATGACTCCCTTTTGTGGCCCTGGCAGGCTCTCTCTCTGGCTTCCGCCCAGCACACTCCTCGTCCTGTAGCACTCTCTCCCTCAGCTTCTTTCCAGGCTGCAGTCTCTCAATCTCTCTCTTGATCGAGCTGTAGCCTCCTCCCTGTGGAAAATGGAGCCGCCAATCTTTTGGGACTACCTGTCCCATGAAGCTTGCCTCTCCTAGTCGCCTTTGATTGGCCCTCAGTTATGGCCAATAGGGAAGGAATGGAGCAGGGCAGGAAGCTGGGTGGGGAACCTGGTGAGAGCTGCTGTCTCTTCTCCCTGACAGAAGAATGGGTGGGGCGAGCGGGGGAAACCTCTGATAGCCCGCAGCTCGCCATTCTTCCGTCACAGCACCGCCAAGTTCTCTGCTGGACTGAGCAGGGAAAAGAGCCCAAAGTCACACTACACTTGACAGCACCTTAATGGTGTCACCCCACTGGCGGGTGGCACCTGGGTGCGGCACCTCGATAGAGACACAACTGTGCTGAATTTAAGATCCGATCCCTGATTCCAGGGGGGGCACATGACCCCCCTTGCCCCTACCTGTGGACGCCCATGCACATATATCATGCCCGCTATATGGCCTTTACATACACCATGCTCTGTACAGCCCCTGAGCTCACACACATCATTCCTTGTACAGTGTCTGTGCGCACACCATGCCCCATACTGCTCCTCTACACCCATCACACTCACCACTGATGAAGGTGACATTGACGGTGTAGGTTCTGCCTCTTACTAGTTGACATGGTTGCTTGGGACATGAAGACACGTCCACCGTCAGCAGCGTCCCTTTCTCACTGCCTGCAATGATAAAACAGACAGTCAAAGGCAAGAAAAGCACTGAGATTATTCTCCTGCATTAGATGACACACATTCCATGCTTCAGCCTCAATTCAGTCCGGCCGAGAGGAGACAATTTGCTGATACCATTTTATGACATCCATACCGACTCACCACAGTCTTCGAAATCCAGCAGCTCCCCAACAGTGACAGTGAAGATGGTCATTGCCAGCAGCAGGGCGATGTGACCCAGCGACATGGTGGCAGCTGAAGGGAGACAATGTACAGTGAGGAAAACAAGTTCTCTGCTTCTCCCCTATTCACAGCCTCTTCTGCTTTCCCACTCCGCCCAAGTGTGAGCTGTGAACGGAGTGAAGATATAAATTCCATCCTTACATATTTTTCCCTGGCATGTCCATCATCCAAATTAAATGGAGCATGGAGGAACCAAAGCAAACAGCCAATCACAATTCTCCAAGTTCCTTGCGGGTAATTCTCATTGTCTGCTGTAATTCGCTGTCAGAGGCGTAGCTTGAAGTTTGTGGGACCCAATGCAAAAGTTGTCCTGGGGCCCCGCCCCTTCCACTGCTCGCCAAAATACTCCCATTGCACGCCAATATACTCCCATTACGTCTATTCGTTCGCTAAAGAGTTATTTCAGAGCTTTATGTACATATTGAGAGGGTAATTCAAAATATTTTGTAGAAACCATCCTAGTAATCACATGACCTTGTCCTCTTCCCCCCAAAATGTCTGTAGGTAGTGTGGCCAGTCTCCGGTCATCCAGTGCTGCTACTCAGCGACCAAGTAACTCCCAAGTCCCTCCAGATAGCGAGGAACTTATATATGGCAGGGGGTGGGGATTATCCAAAGGCGTGCAGGGACGCCAATTATGGTCTCCAAACCAGAAAGGCACCAAACCGCTGCAGACAATGCGGCGCTCATGCGCCAGCCGCGTCAAAGGCAGGGCCCTGTGTCACACAGACACAGCGTCACAGATTGAGCTGCCAATCAAAAAACCCATGGAGGTGCAATACCTCCCATTATTAGGGTTGCCACATCATCCCTTTAATCCAAGACACACATTAATTACACAGGTTCTGTGGCAGATTAAGGTGGTAATTAAACTCACTTGGTGCCTTATCTGCATTAAATCAGCCTCAGAACCCGTGTAATTAATATGTGTCCTGGATTAAAGGGATGATGTGACCACCCTACCCATTACAACCCCCGCCAATCCCGCACCAACAACAGTGAACCGTGTCATGGACCAATCCCCGCCCCACACGGCGTATTAACGATGGACAATTCCACCAGCCAACCAAACTGAAGCCAGGGCCATACATGCGATAATACAGGGAGATACAATAGCCCAGAAACAGACAAGAACCAAATAACCTGGCCAACCCAATCCCACAGTCACAGAACCCCCAAAAAACACCCAATTAACCACACTGGCTTCAAAAAGGAATCCTGAAAAATGTACGCAGAAGACATTTTATTTCAAAGTCTAATTGGGCCTTTTTGTGTGTTAGCACGACCTACCCTCAACCACAAGAGGGCAGCAGCTGGCCGCTTACATGTTGAGACCAAATGTATATCATAGTCCTTGATATACTGTCTCGGTTGTCTTGTTTCTATGATATACATTTGGTCGCAAGTGTACAACGGCTCTCTCTGCTGCTCACTCTGATCAAAATGGCAGAAATAGTTAATAACACATGCTTTCTGAGCTTGGGGAGGGTCTATATGATGTTATCTTTACAAACGCTTATAGACGCAAACGCGGTAAAACGTGGCTAAACGCGGCATTAAATTGGGGGAAAACGCACATTTTTAAACGCAGGTTTCTGCTTTTTAAAACATGCGTTCAGCAGAGTTTGCATCTGCGTCTCGTGTGCATGGGGCCTTAGTCCTTGATATACTGTCTCGGCTGTCTTGTTTCTAAGGCCCCATGCACATGAGACGCCGATGCAAACTCTGCTGAACGCATGTTTTAAAAAGCAGAAACCTGCGTTTAAAAATGTGCGTTTTGCCGCAATTTAATGCCGCGTTTAGCCGCGTTTGCGTCTATAAGCGCTGTAAAGATAACATCATATAGACCCTCCCCAAGCTCAGAAAGCATGTATTATTAACTATTTCTGCCATTTTGATCAGAGTGAGCAGCAGCAGAGAGAGCAGTTGTACACTTGCATTTGCCTCTCTTTCTGTGTTCTTTTTGGAAATGGATCCCATATTGAATATATGTCAGGAAATGCTCCTGATGAGGCAGCAACATTGTCGCAAATTGCGTGAGAGGTCCAGAGTCAGAGCTCGTCGATATTGGACCCATCCTTTCATGGCACAGCAAATGTCCGTTGGATATTTCACAAACATGGTGGGAGGTTGGGGCTGACTAGACATTGGTATGCAGGTTTTTCTTTGTGAAAAAAAGACATTGCTATGCTTTGGTCAGACTAGGCGGAGTCACTGATTAGATTAGAAATTGGATGAAGGGTTGGGGCAAGAAGTGGAGGCATTCCTCATTGTCTAAGCTACCTAAAAAAAATTGAGTTTTTTTATGGCATTGCATCAGTGAGTATATATGCTCTATGAACTATCTATAGTAATTACGACATTTTAAATCAATGTTGACAAGGGTCTGGTATGGATTTTGAGGGGGACCCCACGCCATTTTTTTTTGGCAGGGGTTCCCCTTAATATCCATAGCAGACCTGAAGGGCCTGGTAATTGAATTTGGGGGGACCCCCACGCTTTTATTTTTTTGTTTTTTTTTATTTGTTATCAATGACTTTTTTTTATCAATGAGTTTCAATGAATGACTGTTCTCTGTGTTACGGGAGCCGACAATTCATTATAGCCGCGAGTGATTTTAAATAGCTTTTTTTCCTGCAAAAATGACACTTTTTGCAGGGACAGTTCTAAGCACAGGAAACATGCGCCCCTTTACAGGCATACTATAGACACCCCCCAGGTACGAAATTTAAAGGAATATTACACTTTTATTGTTTCACTTTAAGCATTATTAAAATCACTGCTCCTGAAAAAACGTCCGTTTTAAAAAAAAATGTTTGCATCGATACATGTCCCCTGGGGCAGGACCCGGATCCCCAAACCCTTTTATATGACAATAACATGCATATTAGCCTTTAAAATTAGCACTTTTGATTTCGAACGTTCGCATCCATTGTAACTAATAGGGTTCTTAAATTTACACGGACTTTAGGTCCGTTCGCGGGTTCTGATACGAACCGAACCCGGGGGTGTTCGGCTCATCCCTAATATACACAACTTATTTTAGTTCCCCCCTCTCTTCCAATCCCTCCCTCATGTACATATAAAGTCCTTCCCTAATTGTAAACTAAGGGGTCACCCCACGCCTACCAGTGTATAAGATTATGTATATAGACCGACAGCAGTAAAAAGCCAGATAGGTAGAAAAAAAAAGATTGCATCCATACTTTACAGAAAGAGTTTATAACTGATTGCATCGTTAAGCCCTGGTGACTGTGTTGACGCCAAATGGTGAATCCATCTGGCCTCTCTCTGCAGAATTAGGTGATCCCAGTCGCCTCCTAGTATATCCGTGTGAATTTGTTTGAGAGCAAAGAATCTCCCACTGTGGGGATCCTTATTGTGTTTCCATGTTCCATGTCTACCAATGGGAGACATAATGTCACCTCCCCAGATAGTAGAAACATGGTCATATATTGACTTCCAAAACAAGAGTTTCGTCTTGCCAACATAATAGCTACCACATATACAAGTCATCAGGTATACAATACCCATTGCCTGACAGTTAGTGAAGTGTCTAGCTTGGTGGATTTCACCATTCGCTAGGGTGCGTGTCTTTCCGGGCCGCAAAAATTGACAGAAGGGAAAACGGCCACATTTGTGGGTTCCCAGATATTTATATTTGTTATGTTCACCATCAAAATGGCTGTGAACCAATTGGTCCCTTATGGAGTTATTCTTGCGGTAGACAATTTCTGGTCCATCCCTGATACAAATGGCTACCTGTGAGTCAGTTTTTAATAGGTAACACTATTTATCAATAATGTGTTTGATCTGATGTTGTTGCCTAGAATATCTGATAATTAGTTTGGTTGAACCAATTTTATCATTACTGTTGGATTTAGCGGTTTGAAAAACAAATCCCTCTCTGTGCCTGCCATTTGCATTCTGGTAAGTTTTTTTTTCAGAGTCTTTTTTGAGTAGCCACGGGTAATTAGTCTATTTCTAAGTTCATTAGCTTGTAGCTGAAAGTCCTCCTGTGATGAACAGTTGCATTTAAGATGCAAGTATTGTCCATAAGGAATGGACCTATCGTATATACATGAGTATAAGCCAACCCGAATATAACCCGAGGCACCTAATTTTACCACAAAAAACTGGGAAAACGAATTGACTCGAGTATAAGCCTAGGGTGAGAAATGCGCAGCTACTGTAAGTGGAAAAGAGGGTCAACAATGCCCATTTGCAGCCTCACTGTGCCCATTTGCATGCCTCACTGGGCCCATTTGCAGCCATAGGTCCCCTGAACTTGGTAGTTAAGGGTTCCTAGATGCCCCCTAGCTGCAGCCAAAATGTGGGGTCTCTGGACCCAAAGGGTCCCGAAATGACATGCTGCAGATGGACACAGTTGACCGACTGTATCTCTGGGCCACTTGGTGCTAAGAACCCCAAATTTTGATATGTTGTAGTGTTGGTTCCACTGGGTTTGCACACCAAGGTTCCTAGCACCAAGTGGCACCGAGATACCGGGCCGCAAAGTTGGGTCGGAAAATGTCATTCTCTGCTGCAGAAAAGTGCTTGACTCAAGTATAAGCCGAAGGGGGCACTTTCAGCACAAAAAAAGTGCTGAAAAACTCGGCTTATACTCGAGTATATACGGTAACTAAGCCTGTATGGTGTCCACTATTTGCTGTTAAGATGGTATTCGCAGCTGTGGGTTTCCGAAAGAGCGCAGTTCCTAACCTCATATCCGTTTGGATAAATATCTCAACATCAAGGAATGAGCTAGCTTCCTGACTACAGGTCTTGGTAAATGACAAATAAAGTAATTTTTATTTAATGCAAGAATAAAAGCATTGAGTGACTCCCTGAAGCCATCCCAGAGTGAGAAGATATCATCTACGTATCTGTGCCACGATAAAACACGGCGCAGGTACATAGAGAGCACCTCATCACTCATGATTTGGCGTTCCCACCCCCCCAGGTACAGGTTTGCATACGATGGGGCACAAGAGGTCCCCATCGCCACACCCTGCACCTGGAGGTAGTGGGAACCACCAAATAGAAAAAAGGTTGTTATGCAGTATGAACTCAAGTAATGAGATAACAAATTCATTGTGTTGCTTTTGTGTAGTGCTTCTTTCCTGCAGAAAAGTTTTTACAACAGAGATACCCTGTTGTGTGGTATACTGCTTTACAGTGCCTCAACATCGACAGCTAACAACCACACAACAGGGTGGACATGGGTCTCATTGATAGTCTGTAAAACGTATTTTAATGCGCCCCCCGTCCCCGTGAGCTCGAACAGCAAAGAAAACGCATATGTAAGTCGCACCCCCATATGTAAAGGGTGTTCAAATCACACATGTGAGGTATCGCCGCGATCGTCAGAGTGAGAGCAATAATTCTAGTAAAAGACCTCCTCTGTATCTAGTAACCGTAATTTTTTTTAAAAGCGTCGCCTATGGAGATTTTTAAGTACCGTTGTTTGACGCCATTCCACGAGTGCATGCAATTTCAAAGCATGGCATGCTCAGTATCTATTCACTCAGCGTAACATCATCTTACAAAAAATTGGGGTAAATATTGTGGTGTTTTTTTATTTCATAAAAGTTTGACATGTGTGACATAAATAATTGCAACAACCGCCATTTTTATATATATATATGTGTGTGTATGTTTTGGGGTTTCTGAGTAATTTTATAGCAAAAATACACAGATCTCATCTTTCACATTATACAAAAAGAAAATTAGGCTATCTTTACTGTTTTACTGTTTTTTAATTCATCAAAGTGTCTTTTTTCCCTAAAAATTGTGCAACGGTCGGGATTCGAAGTAATTTTCTAACACAAAATACGGGTTTTAACTTGCAAGCAACAAAATGGCAGAAAATGGGAAAATATATAATCTAAATATATAAACTCACGTTGATGGTGTAGAAAATGGGTGGTAAAAAATGGGTGGTAACAAATTAATGTAGCTGTTATACACAAAGTGCTAAACACTTGACCATAGTGACAAAATATATTAGTACAGCGCTCACAAACAAAGACCCATAATAGGTGACAAAAAACATATAGTCCATATAAAACTAAAAAAGGTGCTTCACAACTAATGTGCAAAATCGCAGGGAATGCTTCACATCTGGTGTGCAAAAAGTGCAGAGAAAAAATGTTGCAGAATTTTTTTTTTTCAGGCGTACCAAGACACCCCCACATGTGTCCCCACTCACCAAATCACAATGACATCCATCTTTTCAGTCTGGGAGTCAATACAGGCTAATGCCCCGTACACACGTTCGGATTTTCCGATGGAAAATGTCCTATCGGACAATGTTGTTGGAAATTCCGACCGTGTGTGGGCTCCATCGGACTTTTTCCGTCGGATTTTCCGACGGACAAAGTTTTATCTCCTGCTCTCAAATTTTCCGACAACAAAGTCCTATCAGACTTTTTCCGATCGTGTGTAGCGAATTCCGACGGACAAAGTGCCACGCATGCTCAGATCACATTACAAGACCAAAGCTATTGGCTACTAGCCTCTACGTAGTCCCGTTGTAGGCAACAAACGTCACCGCGTTCAGAATGATCGGATTTTCCGACAACTTTGTCCGACCGTGTGTATGCAACACCAATTCCCTGCGATTTTGCACATTAGTTGTGAAGCACCTTTTTTAGCTTTATATAGACTGTATTTAGTTGTGAAACACATTTATATGGACTATATGTTTTTTGTCACCTATTATGGGTCTTTGTTTGTGAGCGCTGTATTTATATATTTTGTCAAAATGGCAGAAATTGGCTTAGGCATGAAAGGGACAATAAAGGAAAAAATCTGGAGATATCTATTACCATTTACCATCAAATTAAAGCCCAATTTGTCCTGAAAGAAATGCGGAATAATTCACCTGAATACACTAAGTAGTTGTGATGATATGTACGGTTTTACTAACACATGTCAAAGTTGCAAAATTGGGCTTAGGTTTTTGGATTTGTTTTACCATTAGGTATGAAGGGGTTAAGTATATAAAGTCATTACCAGCTACCTGTCTTAAGGTATATTAAAGAGGAAGTAAACCCTCTTTTACAACTTTAGCTTACAGGTAAGCCTATATTAAGGCTTACCTGTAGCTAACAGGGATATCTCCTAAACCTGCACGGTTTAGGAGATATACCTGTATTTGCACGTGCCGACGTCATGCGGCACATGCGCACTAGCGACAACTGAAGCATCGGCGCTATATGCCGATGCTTCAGTTGTTATATGCCGCTCTCGTGCGCATCCGCGTGACGTCATCGCGGCTCCGGCAAATCACAGCGCCGGAGCCGCAATACCCGGAAGTCACTCCGGGAGAAGATGTCGGCGATCGGAGGGGGAAAAGAGGACCGATGCCGAGGCTTCGATTTCAGGTAAGTGATGCATAATTAGCTAGTATGCTATGCATACTAGCTAATTATGCCTTTGTCTTGCAGGTTTTGTTTTTTTTTCGATTTTTTCAAGAGGGTTTACTTCCTCTTTAAGACTGAACACTGAAAATTGAACACCAAACAATATTAATACATTCAGTAATGTAAAATATAATGCAATTCCTGGATAAATGTCCCGTTGGAATCCGACCATCACTGCCCCTCACCTGTACCAACCTGATGAGCCTTCTGCAGCAATACAGCCTTCACGTTCGCACAGCGAGTGTCAGAAACAAATTCTATTGATCTTCAGTAGAAGATTTTCCCGGAGTCTCAGAATACACGCCCCGTCGCTTTTATAGAATATTTCTTCCAGGCAAAATATTTTTTGGGCCAAATGCCAGATTGTAAAACAATGTCTGTTATGTCCATCTTCAAAATCATGTCCAAGTAAAAACCTATTCATTGTAATTTCATCTGGCACCGTTGCCGTTACCTTGAGTGCCCTGTATGTTCTTGGGTCACAAAAATAAGTTGTTCACTGTAGTCTGATTCGGGCTGATGTCCATTTTGCGCCATAGGCAAGACCAGCTACTATACTTGCGCCCCTCCACAAAAAAAAAACTTCTATACCTTTAAAATATACTTTCTATATGGTATAAAAGGGCACAAAATAGTCTAGCACCCGTCCTGTCTATACCCCCCTGGAATGTGTCTTGCCCCCTCATTGAACTAGCCTGAGCCGCCTTGCCGGACACAGTGACACAGTACCTGGTCTGTCCATTCCTGCTCAGTCCCTCCTCCGGGGTCAGTACTTCCACGGTTCCATCTGGCAGCTGAATTTGTCCATCTGCCCCTGGCCCCCTGCATCCTTCAGTTCTTGCACTGCAGGTCGGTGGAAGACTGGAAGAAGGGTCCTGCCAGGCACAGCAAGGCCTCCAGTTGCCTCTCCACCACGCGCTTAAACTCCTCTTTCTCAGGTTGCAGTTCCTGCATGGTCCCCTGTCGCCAGCAGCACACCGGTAGGACTCCCATGACTAATGTGCGCTCTAGGCCAGTGCCTACCTTGCCTATAGGTAGCGCCAGCCCTGCATCTGATGATATATCTTGTGGGCAGAGCCGGGGGACAAGGGATGGGCAGGAGGGGCAGCTGTGGTATCATGTGAGGTGGGGAGGGGAGCGTTACAAGGAGATTGGGGGGAGGGGATTTGTGATGGAAGGGGGGATTTGTGGGGTGGCAGGGGGTATGCATTATTCTAGGAGAGGACATTTGGGCAGGGGTGATTTCGGGGAATTTGTGTTGGAAGGCGGGGTGGGGAAAAAAGATTTGTGCTATGAGGGTGGATTTGGGGGGGGGGGTATTTGTGCTGAGAGGGGTACATTTTAAGTGGGGGGGTATATGTGTACTAGAAGGGTAAATTTTAGGGGTAGAGGATTTGTTCTTGGAGGGGTAAATTGTTTTTTATTTTTTGGGGGTTGGGGCATTGGAGCTGTGGGGGTTTGGGGGGTAGGGTGGCTGGGAGGGTGTTACTGCACATTTAATTCAGTATATTTATTAAAGTGCATCCACGTACACATTTCCACTTCTTTATTACATTTTGTTAATAAGCCCCCCCCCCCCCCCTTTCCCAATCATGTCTGGGAGGCCAACAAGGAGAGGTAGACATTCCCATGGCACTATTAGGGGGCCAGCAGTGTATGTGTCCACAGGCAAAAGTGGACATGGTCCGTTCTCAGGCAAGGCATAATTTCCTCTGTTTAGTGATGTTGCCCGTGCTATTCAGCCACAGCATGTAGAGGGGGTGGTGGGCTGGCTTACTAAACCATCCTCATCCTCCTCATCCGCTGTTACTCAAGCAGAGGAAGGTAGGAACATGAGCCTATAGAGAGGGTAGAACACTGGTTAACAACAAATTGGCAGTCATGTTCCCCCAGCCGCAGTGTATTGCCAAGTTGTCTCCAGTGATAATGAGGATGGAGGGAATGATGACGATGAGATCATTGACACAACTTAGGAGCCCTCAAGAGCATAGGAGAAAAGTGAGGGTGAGGCACAACCCCAAAGAGGTAGTCATCATGGAAGAGTACAGAGCAGCCACCCTATTCCACCAGATTGTGGAGCTGTTATCTCCCGGCCCACTTCCCACTAGTCAGCTGTTTGTGCTTTTTTAAGCACATGTGCAGCCAATCCCACTGTTGCAATTTGCAAACTCTGCCTCAAGCACATCAAGCATGGCAAAAACACCAGCCATTTGGGTATCACATGCTTGACAAGGCATTTAACCTCCCACCACTCAGCACGTTCGCAAGAGGACCTGAAAGCCACACAAAAGGGGTGCGATTCGGCTCCTTCTCACTCCTCGACTTTCCAGTCTAACCCAGCTATGACCTCTCAGCAGCCTCCATTGACAGGGATGATTGTATAGCGAAGGGTGTCCCAGGTTCTTGCAGCATGTTTGCCAGCAGCACAACACCAGCTGTAGACTATAGCAGGCAAATTACTCTGCCCCCTCTGCTGCAACGAAAAAAAAAATACACTCCCTGCCACCCACATATCCAGCGTCTAAATTCAAGCTTGTCAAAGCTGCTGGCTTTTTACAACTCCTGCCTTTCCATCTGGTGGATTCTGTCCCTTCTGTGAATTTGCAGAATGTGCTGTACAACAATGGTAGTTTCTCAGCCGCTATTTCTTTTCACGTAACGCCCATCCAGCTCTCTACCATCACATGGAAGGCAATGCTGTGGAATTGTTTGGCAAGGCAGTCAGCCACAAGGTCCATGTTCCTGCTGACACATGGTCCAGCAACCATGGGCAGGGATGATATATTTTGTTCACAGCACACTGGGTAATTCTGCCTGCAACTCGGAAGTATGCAGGACAGAGCTCAGTGCTGCAGCTTGTTGTGCCACCACATCTCCATACAGCTTGTGGTGATGATAAGAGATCTTTCAGCTCCACCCCTCCTCCTCCTCCATGCCCTCCTCTGCTGAATTTTCCTATGCACCAAAAGTACCCCAAGGGGGTAGTTAATGAGTCAGGCTAAAAGGTGCCATGCAGTGCTTCAGCTGGTCTTTCTAGGGGACAGGAGCCACACAGGAGCAGAGATTCTTGCAGCTCTGCACGGGCAGGCCCAGAGGTGGTTCACGCCATGCCAGCTGGAGCCAGGATTTGCGATGTGCGATAATGGCACAAACCTCCTTTCCGCTCTTTGACAGGGAAAGTTGACACATGTGCCATGCCTGGCACATGTCCTCAATTTGGTGGTGCAGCGTTTCCTAAATAGGTACCCAGGGTTGGAAGATCTGCTTAAGCAAGCCAGAAGAGTCTGTAGACATTTAAGGTGGTCATACTCAGCCAGTGCTTGGTTGGCTAAAAATTCAGCCGAAATGCCACCTGCCCCTAAACCACCTGATTTGTGACATGCCCACCAGGTGGAAGTTGACTTTGGAAATGCTGCAGCAGCTGCACATGCAGCAGAGGGCCGTCAACGAGTACCTGCGTCAGTATGGCACAACAACAGGCTCAGGCAACCTCGACTTTTTTCCCCATGCCAATGGCTGCTGATAAAGGATGCATGCATTATACTGTCACCATTTGAGGAGGTCACAAGGATGGTGAGCTGTGACAATGCATGCATCAGTGATACAATCCCTGTTGTGTTCCTGCTGGAGCAGACTCTTCATGGCATTTAGGACAGGGCATTTGAGGCAGAGCAGCAGGAGGAAGAGAAAAACGTCCTTTCCTCTCAAGGCCCGCTTTATGCAGACACCATTCTTGTGATGCCACAGAACACACAAGAGGAGAGGAAGGAGGAGGAGAAAGATTCTGGCAGTTTTGGAGACATTGAAGTACAGCAAGACATACATCAACCCTTAACAGATGGTTTACCATCCCCAGAACCCTTGGGAGTAGCACATAGCTGGGAGGAGGCAGTTCCAGATACTGTAATCCTCAGTGACCCTGAGGAGTCTGCTTCTCTTGCCTCCGCAAAGGTGCAGTGCTTTGCCTCCCTCTATCTTCAAAGCATGCAAAAGGCTTTGAAATCTCTTGGACACCTTAAGGAAAAGTTTATGTAATGCCTTTTCCGAGTAACGGTGGAGAAGGCGCTCGCCTCAGTGATGCATTTCAAATTTTTTTTTAGACCTCTGCGCCCAGGGCTGTCAGCTTCCTCATCCCATCGGCAGCTTCTGCATCATATGGTGGGATATTATATAGGGGCAAAAACAGATATGGAGAGCTTTCCAGTTGACAAGCCACTGGGTTACTGGGTCATGAGAATAGACCACTGGCCAGAACTTGCCCAGTATGCAACTGAGCTGCTGGCATGCAGTGTGCTTTCCAAATGGGCATTCAGTGCTGCTGGAGGTTTTGGGACAGATAAATGAGCAAGTCTGTCCACAGACTCCGAGGATCGGCTGACATTTATCAACATGAATCAGTGCTGGATTAGCAGCAGCTATCAAGCCCCTGATGCCGATGTAGCTGATTAAGTGCTTCCTGGATCTTAAATCTCTGAAATAATGTCTAGGCTGCCTAGCTTTGTGGGTGTTGATTTCATCTGGAAGAAATTTTTTGGTGTAGGTTTCTTACCGGTATCTGTATTGCGGCAGACAGATCGGACACTTTTGAGACATTTTTGGGACCACTGACATTTATAGAGCGATCAGTGCTATTAATATGCACTGATTACTGTATAAATGTCACTGGCAGGGAAGGGGTTAACACTAGGGGGCGATCAAGGGGTTAAGTGTGTGTTCCCTCACTGTGTTCTAACTGTAGGGGGGAAGGGACTAACTAGGAGAGATGACAGATCGTTTTTCCTACTTTGTATAAACACACAATCTGTCTCCTCTCCTCTGACAGCACAGGGATTTGTGTGTTTCAACACACAAATCCCTGTGCTGGCTCTCGTGCTAACGATCGCGCGTGGTCGTCGGCGATCGGGCCTTCGGCCCACACGCATCGGGTCCCCCGCCGGTTGCGCTCGTGTGCCCTCTGATGGCTCTCCTGGGCAAAGCCGCATATATACGTGATTTCGCCCAGGACAGCCATTCTGCCACAGTATATCTGTCTATAGTATATCTATAACAGTTAAAGAGCACAGTATTTGTTGCAATGATGGGGTAATTTCCCTATCCAATACAAATGCTGGGATAATTCTCCCGGTGGAATATAAATGCATAATATTTTAGATTTATTGTCCTTTTAGGTTTGGCTGCTGATTGTCTAGCCAGTTCCTATTTATTCGGTGTATCTACCTTCAAACATGGGATGTTCTCACGCTATCATCTGCGGCTGAACCCCGTCTCAGTATTAGTGACCAATGTTAGGTGGTTCGGGTCTTCGAAACAACTTTTGCACTGCAAGATTTAACCCTTAATAATAGGTATGTTTACCTGCATATATTTGGACGACTCTTTTGAGCGCCCATTTGTTTTCTATGCTATAGTTCATGTTTTTGCATTATGATTTATTATTTATTTATTAATCTTTTCTTTCGCATATACTCAGATCCGTGTTGGTTTGCCCCTCGAGATTTCTCTGAGCCCCCCTTGTGGGAGGCACGTTTTGGACACGGGGGTTCATGTGGGCATGGTGTAATGGATCTTCAGACTATAATGTCTGAACCGAGTTATCTGCACCTGGTCTAATTTCAAAATGTTCACGCATGCATGGTAGAAACGAAGCACACTGACACACGCTGTTCAAAGTGAAACTTCCTCTCTATTGCTCTGAGCACATAGCCCCCTTTATAGTGAGAAGACGACTCTGAATATGTCTTTGCAAAGTCTAATTGTGTTGTCATCTGTGGATTGGAAGACTCTTATCTAGGTGTTTCATCTCCCAGTCATATTCATCCAGGTATGCCTGTGTTGTCATCTGTAGATTGGAGGATTCTTATGTAAGGGGTCTTAGCCAGTTTCATCCAGGTTTGTCTGTTGATGTCTTGTATTGGACTCCTGAACCCACTCGATGGGAGGGGGGGTCTCTAGTTACTTCAATTTGAGTAAGGAGACTTGGCATTATACATATACAATAGAAATAGTAATTTTATCAAAGCATTAATAAATCCACAACAATGGTTTATTTCCATCTTGCTTTGGCCTTGTAGTTTCCTTTTACTTGTTGAGTTATGATCTCCTTTGTTTGAAGCACGTAACAAATGAGGTCAGTATTGATACTTACATCTACATTTTTGTGCTTTTTATTTGTAAATAACTGTAAAGATGTTCAGTTTATTAAATATGTAATATTTTGAATTTTGTGTGTAATTATGTCTATATTTATATCAATATTGTAGATTGTCTGTATTCATCTGGAAGTCACTTGCCCACTTTTTCCTGAAGAAGACCCTTATGTTGAAACGCGTTGAATTCTCCCTGTCTCGCCAACAGTGGATTTGGACTTCCCCATGCTCTGACCTCTGATACAGCCGCACACTGAACTGAGGCTGTGTTTGAAAATTCCTGTATATATTACTATCCAATGACATCAAGAAAATCAATAAATGAATAAACTCTCCACTGAGTATGAAATAAATATATATAAGATATATATAATAGTAAAAAATAGAAACGTCCGAAGTATCAAAAAAATGTGAATGTCCAAAGTGTTAAACAACCAAAAAAGAAATAAATAAGTTATAAGTAAATAAATGTCCATAGGTGAAAAAAATCTTGTGCAAAAACACCACTGGGAATAAAGGTGACTTTTCAGTGCTCCCCTCCTTCCTCCAATGGCCCCCTCTTGTATATGCACTCACCAGAGCGCCTCACCCCTGCTGGGGTAACAGACGTAAAACCTCCTTATCCGGATGGTGATGGTAATCCTCCTGTCAAGGTGTCCTGGACTCCTGGTAATTACTGACCGTCAGTGGAGCTTCCTCTCATGGGTGAAGTGAAGTAAATCAGCAGCGGGCAATCCACATGCATCAAAAAGTATGGTGCTCATACTGACACTGTCAAACAGGAAAAGAACCGGTCCTTCTAGTTTCTTCTTTTCAAAGAATTTACAACAGCAATTAAAGAGGAATGCTTTTCTTTATTGATGGATATCTATTTTAACTGTTTACACAGTGTTGGCACCAAACGTTTTACACTGTGGTGTTCCAATCAGATGCAAAGAGACGAGGACCAGTTTGAATCAGGACATGAACAAAATGGGATGGGGATGGGGGGGCATACATACTCCATGCAGATAATGTCCTGTTGCGGGCAATCATAATCAGGACTAGAGATGGGCCGAATGACCCCCTGTTTGGTTTGCGGCAGAACTTTCAAACATCGTAAATGTTCGGAGCCAAATAACGAGCCCCATTTAAGTCTAAGGGATCCGAACTGGAAAAATCTAAAGTGTCCATTTTGAAGGCTTATATTCAAGTAATTGGGCATACAATGGTTATGGGGGTCTGGGTACGGCCCTGGGGGGACATGTATCAATGAAAAAAAAGTTTGCAAAAAAATGTATTTTTAAATAAGCAGTGATTTACTAATGCTTAAGGTGAAACCACCAAAATATGAAATAACAATAAAAATGAAAAATTCCTTTAAATATAGTGCCTGGGGGGCCCCATTAGTCTGCCTGTAAAGTGGCACATCTGTACCATGTATAGAACCTGCTGCAGCAATAATTGCATTTATAAAGCCAAAAAAAATTTAATTTTCCCTGCAAGCTTTCTTTATTTTGTAAGCAACAGTTTTGGGTGCCAGTCTGTATGATGAGGCCCCAATGTAGTGCACTGGCAACAAGATTAGAGATTTTTTTTGGATAAATTCTGGTGTGTCTATTGCAGACTTTAGACAGAAGTAACAGGTGCCAAAAAAATGGGCTTTGGGTGTCGGTAGTGCCTTCACACCGTAACCCTATAGAGCAGGGGTCTTCAAAGTTTATTAACAAAGGGCCAGATTACTGTCCTTCAGACTTTAGGGGGGGGGCCGGAGTGTAGGGATGAGCCGAACACCCCTCTGTTCGGTTCGCACCAGAACCTGCGAACAGACCTAAAGCTTGTGTGAACTTTAGAACCCTATTAAAGTCTATGGGACTGCTAATTTTAAAGGCTAATATGCAAGTTATTGTCATAAAAAGTGTTTGGGGACCCGGGTCCTGCCCCAGGGGACATGTATCAATGCAAAAAAAAAGTTTTAAAAACTGCAGTTTTTTCAGGAGCAGTGATTTAAAGGTTTAAAGTGAAACAATCAAAGTGTAGTATTCCTTTAAATTTCGTACCTGGGGGGTGTCTATAGTATGCCTGTAAAGGGGCGCATGTTTCCCATGCTTAGAACTGTCCCTGCACAAAAAAAAAAAAAAAGCGTGGGGGTCCCCCAAGGCCTGGTATGGGTATTAAGGGGAACCCCATGTCAAAAAAAAAAATTACACAGGGTTCCCCCTAAATATCCATCCCAGATCCTTCAGGTCTGGCATGGATTTTAAGGGGAACTCCATGCCAAATTTGAAAAAAAAAAATGGCGTGGGGGTCCCCCTCAAAATCCATACCAGACCCTTATCCGAGCACGCAACCTGGCAGGCCGCAGGAAAAGAGGGGGGGACGAGAGAGCGCCCCCCCTCCTGAACCGTACCAGGCCACATGCCCTCAACATTGGGAGGATGCTTTGAGGGTCTGTGACCCCTCAAAGCACCATGTCCCCATGTTGATGAGGAGAAGGGTTTCCTCCCCACAACCCTTGCCAGTGGTTGTGGGGGTCTGCGGGCGGGGAGCTTATCAGAATCTGGAAGCCCCCTTTAACAAGGGGACCCCCAGATCCCAGCCCCCCCTGTTTGAAATGGTAAGGGGGTACCCCTACCATTTCACAAAGAAAGTGTAAAAAATTGTTAAAAAATACACAGACTGTACCGCAACGCTGCTAGAGAAGCACGTGATAACCGCAGCCCTTTCAACCCTCCTAATTCTAGGAGGACACGAAGAGACCACTGATGTCAATTGACCAACTAACACAATCTGCAGTTACTCCCTGTTTTCAGTTTATTCAACAGCTACCCCTCAGCTTTACTAAGTGCCTTCTGTTATCCCTTTATTTGACTATACCAAGTAGCTCTCCTGGACTTTGGCTTGGCTATACCCGGGTTTCGTCTCCGCCCTTACACTGAGATCATCTTACCACTCCCTCCCGGATCAATGACGCTGAACTCTCCACTATAGCCCCTGCATGTGACCTAAACTACATTCCCCAACATGCCTTGCGGCTGAACTCTCACCACTCCGGACCTGCATCCTCCACTCCCACACGCGGACTTCCGTATTTCCTCAACAGCTCCTCCATAGATATTACACACACCCTTCGCCCCTGGATCGCGGACGCAAAACTTTCGCTCCCCCTGCCGGGACTGACTGCTCTTCACTAGCTACCTCCTACCACTTAACAACGCACTACAACTCTTGGTGCCCGGACCGTGCCTCTCCATCATGGCATGTTAACATCCGCTCACCGTCATTCCGACGGACATTCGTCAAAGATCTGGATCCTCTTCCGACCATCTACACGCCGCCACCGGAAGAGGCAGCCCAAAATCAGCTCTACACATCTCCCAGGTACACGGTTCAACTCTATGGAACTTTGCCATCAGACCTAACCACTCTTCCACAACCTCTCCCCCTCGACTGGATGATCTCTCTGACGGGACAAACACTTAACCCTTTTCTTTCTCCTTACAGGTCAGCCAAAATCTCTTGTCAGACCTCCACCTAAATTGATTAGGTCTGCTAAAATGTTGTTTGTAACTATTGTTGTTGTTTGAGTACAGGAACACTGGTATATACTATTGACACACATAGGAAATATTGCTTTTATCCCTTTACTTGGTGTATCTCTTGCTACACCTCTCATCGTGTGCAGTCAAATCTTACAGCACAGCACACACTCATCTAACCCATCTACGCTGGCACCATGCCATATCTGCGCCCACCCCCTATGACAGTGGGCTGCGGAATGTTCACCCCTGCCTTCAATCAACACCCCTTCATTAATCACTTAGTAATGTTACTCCCAGAGAATCCTACAAACTCACAATTTGACAATGCACCCTTCTGAATACAACCCCATTTCATATAGTCCATTCTATATCTTTGAATCCCCTTTCACTTGATATTCCTCGAATATGCGCTACCTTGGTCGGGCAATAGGGAGATATTATTAGTCTATTGATTTGTTTTTTTATTTATCCTATTTTCCTATTATTGCTTACATTACTGTCTGGTCTGTGCCAACCCCCACGCAGTGGTGTCCAGTAGTATACCCACTTGTTTGTGGGCCTACTCCTTCACACCCTGTACAAAACCGATTGTACATATACTGAGATTGGAAGGGATACACTCTTCCTTCCCTCTTCGGTTCCTCTGAGCGGTATACTCTGCTCACCCTCGCTTTCATCAGCTCCAGACCTACGATTCCCTTACATTCTAAAATCCCCTACCCTTTCTAAGTAATACCTACGCAGTACTCAACTAGTGATAATAATGTGTTCTACTAACACCCCATCAGGAGTCACTCTAGCTCACAAGCAACTTAATCTTTACTCAATAAATGTTCAGGGTTTGAACACTCCAGAGAAGCGGGCTCAATTGCTTGCCACTCTACATAAATCCAAAACACATATTGCCTTGATCCAAGAAACTCATTTCCGATCGAACTCCATTCCAAAACTACACAATCATCAATTTCCTATGGCCTTTCATGCTACCAATGACCAGGCTAAATCCAAGGGTGTTTCTATCCTGCTCTCCAAACATTGCCCGATTCAAAACATTTCCACACACAAAGACCCGAATGGAAGATATCTCTTCCTGAAGGGCTTACTGTACGGCCAACCTATTACCATTGCCAACCTATATGCCCCGAACTCCCATCAGGTCACTTACTTCCGTAATACCCTCCAACAGCTCACAACCTTCCAATCTGGAACACTTTTCGTTGGCAGAGACTTCAATATCACCCTATGCCCCAGCCTAGACTCCTCCAATGGCAACTCCGTCCTTGCATACAAAGCCCTCAAACCCATCAAGTTGGAACTGCATAATCTCTTACTACACGACACTTGGCGCACACTCCACCCCACCTGTAAAGACTACACATTCTTCTCTGCCCCTCATAATAGGCACTCCCGACTAGATTACTTCTTCCTGTCTCAATCTGGCCTTTCCCATCTTACTAGAGCAACCATTGAACCAATGGTGTTGTCGGATCACAACCCAATTATCATGTATATGGCGTCTTGACAACTCCTTACTCACTGACTTAAGCCCCATACACACGGTCGGACAATCCGCGGACCAGGTCCGTCGGACCATGTCCGTCATACTTTGTCTGATGTTGGTTTTGCGTACACATGGTCGGACAAAGTTGTCGGAAAATCCGATCATTTTGAACGTGGTGACGTTTGTTGCCTACGACGGGACTACGTAGAGGCTAGTAGCCAATAGCTTTGGTCTTGTAATGTGATCTGAGCATGCGTAGCACTTTGTCCGGTCGGACAACCGTACACACGATCGGGTTTGGTGTGATCGGACCGGGTTGACGGCAAATCTTTCCAGCAGGAGATAAGACTTTGTCCGTCGGACAAACCGACGAACACTGTCCGATGGTGCATACACACGGTCTGATTTTTCAACAACCTTGTCCGATCGGACAGAATCCATGAAAAAGTCCGACCGTGTGTATGGGGCTTTAGACTCAAGCCACAAGACGCTAACTCATCTCTCACAATACTTCCTACAAAACACACTACCTGACACTGACCCGGCTACAATTTGGTCAGCCCATAAATGTGTGATAAGAGGACATTTTATCTCACTGGCTTCTGCTAGATCTAAACTCCGCAAAGCTCATATTGAATCTTTAACCCGACGTGTACGCACACTAGAACGAACACATAAAGCTTCAAGAGCTGCAGCTACCCTGTCCGACCTGACCATTTCCAGGGAAGAACTCCTCACCAAACTTAACAAATCGCTGCGTCGGAACTACTCACTGCAACAGAAAACATTTTATGAGTTCAGTAACAAATCCGGGAAAATGCTAGCCAGGGCCCTACAGGCCAAAAAAGCAAATCACACTATACACATGCTTAAATCTCCTAAAGGTGATTCATTGACCAAAACTGAAGACATTGCTAGCCACTTTGTTGACTATTTCTCCAAATTATATAACTTACCCTCTAAACCTCCGTTGACCCCACATACAGACCGACAAGAGATGATACATTCCTTCTTACATCAATACTCTCCTAAACCCCTACCTCGGACGATATTGAATCACTAGCCTCTCCATTGACCATGGAAGAAACACTGACAGCCTTAAAACAACTTGAAACAGGTAAGAGCCCAGGCCCGGATGGACTCACCACATGCTACTATAAATCCTTCTCAGACACACTTCTTCCCCACTTCCTCAAGGCCTTTAACAACATCCCCTCCAACGACGCAACAAATAGGGACCTTCTTGAAGCCCACGTAACCCTCATACCGAAACCAAATAAAGACCCCACACTTGTATCCAATTATAGGCCCATTTCTTTGCTCAACGTAGATGTCAAACTATATGCCAAAATACTTGCCTACACTACTCTCCTTCCTAAATTAATCAATTTGGATCAAGTTGGTTTTGTCTCTGGCTGTCTTGTTGGCCTCCCAGACATGATTGGGGAAGGGGGGGCTTATTAACAAAATGTTATAAAGAAGTGGAAATGTGTACATGGATGCACTTTAATAAATAGGCGGTTCAGGCCAGTTCAATGAGGGGGCAAGACACATTACAGGGGGGGTATAGACAGGGCGGGTGCTAGACTATTTTGTACCCTTTTATACCATATAGAAAGTATTTTTTAGAGGTATAGAAGTATAGAAGTTTTTTTTTGTAGAGGGGCGCAAGTACAGAAGCTGGTCTTGCCTATGGCGCAAAATGGACATCAGCCCGAATCAGACGACAGTGAACAACTTATTTTTATGACCCAAGAACATACAGGGCACTCAAGGTAACGGCAACGGTGCCAGATGAAATTACAATGAATAGGTTTTTACTTGGACATGATTTTAGATGTGTAAATAACAGACAATCTGGCATTCAGACAAAAAAATATTTTGCCTGGAAGAAATATTCTATAAAAGGGGCGGGGCGTGTATTCTGAGACTCCGGGAAAATCTTCTACTGAAGTTCAGTAGAATTTGTTTCTGACACTCGCTGTGCGAACGTGAAGGCTGTATTGCTGCAGAAGGCTCATCAGGTTGGTACAGGTGAGGGCCAGTGATGGTCGGATTCCAACGGGACATTTATCCAGGAATTGCATTATATTTTACATTACTGAATGTATTAATATTGTTTGGTGTTCAATTTTCAGTGTTCAGTCTTAATATACCTTTAGACAGGTAGCTGGTAATGACTTTATATACTTAACCCCTTCATACCTAAGGGTAAAACAAATCCAAAAACCTAAGCCCAATTTTGCAACTTTGACATGTGTTAGTAAAACTGTACATATCATCACAACTACTTGGTGTATTCAGGTGGATTATTCCCCATTTCTTTCAAGACAAATTGGACTTTAATTTGGTGCTAAATGGTAATAGATATCTCCAGATTTTTTCCTTTATTGTCCCTTTCATGCTTAAGCCAATTTCTGCCATTTGTTGCTTACAAGTTAAAATCCGTATTTTGTGCTAGAAAATTACTTAGAACCCCCAAACATTATAAATATTTTTTTATCAGAGACCCTAGAGAATAAAATGGCGATCGGTGCAATATTCTATGTCACACGGTATTTGCGCAATTTTTAGGGAAAAAAATACACTTTCATGAATTTAAAAAAACTAAACAGTAAAGTTAGCCCGAAAACGTACACCAGGAATGGCCTGCAGTCAGATATAGGCTTGGCTAGACTAAAATGCAGTGGATATATATATGTTGGAGACTGTATATATATTTAATGCACTGCAGATCACTGAATCCATAGCTCCCAACTTGGATGGCTACCGCGGTCTCTTCATGTGCATTGTATAGCGTATGGCAGCCCTCAAAAATTACACTAGCACACTCGCATTTTGCTAGTGATTTTTGAGGGCTGGCGAGGAGAAGAGAGGAGAGCCACTGGGAGATCACAGCAGGGAACATCACAGCTTTCGTTTCATAAGCTGTGTGTTCCCCCGCCGCCGTCACATAAGCCCCTTTTCTGGGACTTTGATTTACATATCACCCGTCCAATCCTAGGACGGGTGACATGTATCAAAGTTCCCCCGACACACAGGCTGCACACACCGGGGGGGGGGGACACACAGGCTGCACACACCGGGGGGGGACACACAGGCTACACACACCGAGGGGGACACACAGGCTGCACACACCGGGGGGACACACAGGCTGCACACCGGGGGGACACACAGGCTGCACACACCGGGGGGGACACACAGGCTGCACACACCGGGGGGGACACACAGGCTGCACACACCGGGGGGGACACACAGGCTGCACACACCGGGGGGGGGACACACAGGCTGCACACACCGGGGGGGGCCACACAGGCTGCACACACCGGGGGGGACACACAGGCTGCACACACCGGGGGGGACACACAGGCTGCACACATCAGAGGGGGACACACATGCTGCACACACCGGGGGGGGGGGACACACAGGCTGCACACACCGGGGGGGACACACAGGCTGCACACACCGGGGGGGACACACAGGCTGCACACACCGGGGGGGGACACACAGGCTGCACACACCGGGGGGGACACACAGGCTGAACACGGGGGGGGCACACAGGCTGCACACGGGGGGGGCAAAGGCTGCACACGGGGGGGACACAGGCTGCACACGGGGGGGGACACAGGCTGCACACGGGGGGGGGGCACAGGCTGCACACGGGGGGGGCACAGGCTGCACACGGGGGGGGACACAGGCTGCACATGGGGGGGGGACACAGGCTGCACATGGGGGGGACACAGACTGCATTGGCAGGCATGGATAAAGTTGTTAATATTTTTATAACTTAATTGCATAAAACATTAAAGTGTCATTTAATGAGATAATTTATGTGGGCGAGTTTAGGGGCGGGGCAGGGTAGGGGTTGGGCGGGGCAACTGGTGGCGAGTAACCCTTGAGGCCTGGCTAGTAGCTCAGGACTTGAAATTTTGAGCCCTGGCGTATGGTGTACCAAGATGGAGGCGCCTCCGATGACATTTGTATCATGAAACGCGTAAGGCGGGACTTTACTTGGTACACAATACGTCACTTCCTGAATGTTCCGTCCTCCGGTTTTAAATAGCGTGTCTGTGGAACGCACGCTACAGTAGCTGGATCGCGGAAGCGTTTTTTGATCGCTGTATAGTTATAAGGGCGCTGCGGCCACTATACTTATATATATTTAAAGCATTTTTTAAATTAAATTAAAGTCTTTTATGGATTCACGCTATGAGCACCACCCTTTTTGATGCATGTGGATTGCCCGCTGCTGATTTACTTCACTTCACCCATGAGAGGAAGCTCCACTGACGGTCAGTAATTACCAGGAGTCCAGGACACCTTGACAGGAGGATTACCATCACCATCCGGATAAGGCGGTTTTACGTCTGTTACCCCAGCAGGGGTGAGGCGCTCTGGTGAGTGCATATACAAGAGGGGGCCATTAGAGGAAGGAGGGGAGCACTGAAAAGTCACCTTTATTCCCAGTGGTGTTTTTACACAAGATTTTATTCACCTATGGACATTTATTTACTTATAACTTATTTATTTATTTTTTGGTTGTTTAACACTTTGGACATTCACATTTTTTTGATACTTCGGACATTTCTATTTTTTACTATTATATATATCTTATATATATTTATTTCATACTCAGTGGAGAGTTTATTCATTTATTGATTTTCTTGATGTCATTGGATAGTAATATATACAGGAATTTTCTTACACTGTTTCACTTTATATAAAAACAATTTTTTGATGCACTTTATCGCCCTTATGCACGTTGCACTTTTTATGTAGAGATGTTTACATACGCATATTTATTTCTATAGGTGTGGTTTGTTCATGAGTGCACCCACCATATACATTCTTAAACAGTTTTTAGAACAGCGCCACCATCCCTTTGCAGAATTTTTTCCTTATTCATTGGCTCCACCTTGGTGTAGTTCTATAGGGAGGACGCAGTTCACTTTCTTTAGCGCGGATATTTTAGATTATCCATAGCTCCCAACTGTCCCTGATTTGGAGGAATGTCCCTCTGTCCCTCTTTCCACCATATTTGTCTCTCATTTTGTTTTCCCACAAATAGAGCTTTCTTTTGGTGGTATTTGATCGCCCCTGCGGTTTTAATTTTTTGTGCTATAAACAAAAATAGAGCGACAATTTTGAAAACAAAGCAATATGTTTTGCTTTTTGCTATAATAACTATCCCCAAAAAACATATAAAAAAAAACATTTTTTTTCCTCAGTTTAGGCCGATACGTATTCTTCTACATATTTTTGGTAAAAAAATTATTGATTGGTTTGCGCAAAAGTTATAGCGTTTACAAAATAGGGGATAGTTTTATAGCATTTTTATTAATATTTTTTTTTTTTACTAGTAATGGCGGCGATCAGTGATTTTTATTGTGCCTGCAACATTATGGCGGACACATCGGACATTTTTGACACATTTTTAGGACCATTGTCATTTATACAGCAATCAATGCTATTTAAATGCATTGATTCCTGTATAAATGACACATGCAGTGAAAGAGTTAACCACTAGGGGGAGGGGAGGGGTTATGGGCTGTGACGTGTGTGTTTTTTTACATTAGGGGGCGGGACTGACGTCTGACGTCACTGATCGGCGTTGCCGATGACCGGGAACAGCCAATCAATGACAGGCAGTGTAGGAAGCGCGGGGAGAGGTTTGTTTACACAGACCTCTCCCCGTTCTTCAGCTCTGTGACCCGATCGCGGGACACCAGTGGCGATCGGGTCCGCCGGTCCCGCGTCCGGGGTCACGGAGCTCCTGACCGGGTCGCGAGCGCGCGACCCACGGCCAGGCAATTAAAGGGCCACGTACCCATATGTGATTTTGCCTGCCCGTGCCATTCTGCCGCAGTATATCTGCGTTAGGCGGTCGGGAAGCGGTTAAAGGGGGTGTGGCAGGGAGCATGTCCTGCCTACATACATTTGCTATTAGGTATCCCTCATTCCCATCCATGGTCGTCCGCAAAACTTTTTTCAGGGGGGGGGGGGGGGGGGCATTATTTTAAGGTCTGGTCGTGTGATCTTACCTGTGTCAGTCAACAGCGGCTGCAGGGGAGAAAGCGCTTGACAACGGCTGATAAAGCCTGAGGAGGTGATGTCACCCATAGGTTCCCATGTCACAGTTGTTATCGGTGCTCCCTCCACTCCCCTGCATACGCTGTTGGATCACACAGGTGACATAACATGACCAGATTGGAACAGTCTGAAAATAGGTTAGTCCGCATTGGTGTTAGGGGTAAAGGGGTGGGGGGGCAGTTTTTAAGGCTAGCGCAAGCTCGAATTCTACTTTCAATCTACCCTCCCTATTGGTGGCTTGTGGCAGTGTTAGAGCAGAACTCCACCCAAAAGGGGAAGCTCCACTTGTTTGCACCCTCCCCCATTCCACTGCCACATTTGACACTTTTTTGGGGGGGGGGGGGGGAGTGTACCCGGTTTTGCCGTGGTGATCTGAGCCACATGCAAAACCATGCAAAATATGCTGCGAGCGACCACAGCAAGTGAAGGTATAAATAAACATACAATTAGGCAATAAATCAATTGCAAAAAAAAAAAAAAAACGACACCTGCATGGTGCAGCATTGGCTTAAGCCAGTGTAGATTTTAAAATCGATATGGACACAATAGCGTCTTTATGCTGTTGTGCCCATATAGCTGCTGTTGTGCCCATATAGATGCTGGTGTGCCTCTATATGGGTGCAACAGCATCTATATAGGCCCAATAGCATAAAGATGATATTCAGTCCATACTGTATAACTCCTATTGTGGCCATACAAATGCTACTGTCTCCTATTATGCCCAGTGACACTGACCTTGCAGCGCTGCCAGTGCCGGGACAAGGTTATCTGGTGACCAGGGCGAAGATGCCAAACTGCGCTTAATGTTGGGTGTCTTTAGTTAGTCTAAAATACAGATTTCTTGTAAAATATTAACAGCTACATACAGAATGTCCAAAATGATTTATATTGAGTGAGATTTTTAGACATTTTTAACTGACCTTAAAGAATATGTAACCGATCACATGCTTGGTCAGAAATTAAATCTTGCAGACGCTCACCTCCTTTACAATCAAAACATGTAGCCTTAAAAATGTCCATTACAGATTTGGAATGAGCCTGGGAAGTAGTAGAATTCAGTGGCGGCTGGTGCTCAAAATTTTTGGGGGGGCGCAAACAAACAGCCTCACTGTGCCATCAAACGCTGCCACTGTGCCCATCAAACGCTGCCACTGTGCCCATTAAATGCTGCCACTGTGCCCATCAAACGCTGCCACTGTGCCCATCAAATGCTGCCACTGTGCCCCTCAAGTGCTGCCACTGTGCCCCTCAAGTGCTGCCATTGTGCCCCTCAAGTGCTGCCAGAGTGCCCCTTCAAGTGTTGCCAGAGTGCCCCTTCAAGTGCTGCCAGAGTGCCCCTTCAAGTGCTGCCAGAGTGCCCCTCAAGTGCTGCCATTGTGCCCCTCAAGTGCTGCCAGAGTGCCCCTTCAAGTGCTGCCAGAGTGCCCCTTCAAGTGCTTCCAGAGTGCCCCTTCAAGGGCTGCCAGAGTGCCCCTCCAAGTGCTGCCAGAGTGCCCCTCCAAGTGCTGCCACTGTGCCCCTCCAAGTGCTGCCACTGTGCCCCCTGCCTGCCCTCTGCACTTACCTTGTCTCGATGTGCAGCTGGTGACGGCGTCAGGTGGCGAGCGGTGTCTCATCGTCTGAGGTCTTCTTCTCCCGCGCTCCTCCTGTCTTCTGCTATGATTGGACGCCTAGCGTCCAATCACAGCGCCTGTGACTTCAGCCAATCAGGTTACAGTCCTGGCAACCTGATTGGCTGAGAGGCGGGTCTGTGTTAGGGAAGCGATGTATTCGCTTCTCTAACAAAATACTGTGTAATCAGCGAACGCAAAGCATTGCGCCCGCTGTTTACACTTATGGAAGCCTATTAGAGCACACCGCTCTAATAAGGTCCCCTATTAGAGCTTACAGCTCTAATAGGGGCACTTCCAGAAACACCCCCCCCCCACTGTAATTCAGATGCCCGGCGCCCGATCAGGGGCCGGACACCTGAATAGGGGGCGGCAGCGGTGACAATAGATAGATTCATGCAATGCATGAATCTATCTATTGGTTATAGAGCGGTGCATACTGCACTGTGCCCGGCGCCCTTTTTTAAAGGGACATGTTTAAATAATTTTTTTTTTTTTTTTTTTTTTTTTTTGAACTTTTATTTTTTATTTTTATTTTTTTAACTGCAAGGAGGGGGGGGGGGGGCGGCGCCCAGGCGCCCCCTATGGACGGGCCGCCACTGGTAGAATTGTCCTGGTCTGGGGTCTTATTAGAGTTGCTGGATACTGATAATTAAACAGTAATCTGCAAGCACTGATTACAGACAGACCATGACACAGAACAAGCTGACACTGACCCAGCTTCTTCTACAAATATCATTTAGCACTTCACCTAATGGCAGCTTCCATGGCTTCGCCTTCAGGGACCTCTTAGCTGGCCTGGGGTGAGCTCTGGTGACTGTTGGGCTGGACAGTGGCTGCTAAGAATACTTTAGCTTCCTGCTCCGCCCACCCTCACTGCTGCTCTGCCCACCCTCACTGCTGCTCTGCCCACCCTCACTGCTGCTCCGCCCACCCTCACTGCTGCTCTGACTGTGATCACTCTGACTTTGACAGCAGCCAAACCTGGGAGGATCGTCCTTCTCCTGTCTGGGAGGATCGTCCTTCTTCTGTCTGGGAGGATCGTCCTTCTCCTGTCTGGGAGGATCGTCCTTCTCCTGTCTGGGAGGATCGTCCTTCTCCTGTCTGGGAGGATCGTCCTTCTCCTGTCTGGGAGGATCGTCCTTCTTCTGTCTGGGAGGATCGTCCTTCTCCTGTCTGGGAGGATCGTCCTTCTCCTGTCTGGGAGGATCGTCCTTCTTCTGTCTGGGAGGATCGTCCTTCTCCTGTCTGGGAGGATCGTCCTTCTCCTGTCTGGGAGGATCGTCCTTCTCCTGTCTGGGAGGATCGTCCTTCTCCTGTCTGGTACGGCTGCAGCTACAGAGAAGGAGGCAAACACAGCCTCAGTTCAGTGTGCGGCTGTATCAGAGGTCAGAGCATGGGGAAGTGTGACAGCATGCGAGTCACTCGCTGTAAGCCATCATCATCAAAATTAAAAGAAAGAAATATATTACTCCGTGTGCAACACATCTATAGAAAATAATAGTCATGTGCGCCTTCAATAAATTTGTTTAGTTTTGTTCTGTTCCGTTTCGTATTAAAATTCATTCGTATTTCGTAAATCGTGTCCGAAATTCAATTTGGATTCGTACGAAATACGAATTTTTGTTAGGTTTGTAAACTTTTTGTAACAATTATGAATGTTCGTTATGATGAATTTATCATTATGAGGGGCTCCCACCATCCCTGTGCTGTGCCCATTATGAGGGGCTCCCCCCATCCCTGTGCTCTGCTCATTATGAGGGGCTCCCACCATCCCTGTGCTAAGCTCATTATGAGGGGCTCCCACCATCCCTGTGCTGTGCTCATTATGAGGGGCTCCCCCATCCCTGTGCTCTGCCCATTATGAGGGGCCCCCACCATCCCTGTGCTAAGCTCATTATGAGGGGCTCCCACCATCCCTGTGCTAAGCTCATTATGAGGGGCTCCCCACCATCCCTGTGCTGTGCTCATTATGAGGGGCTCCCACCATCCCTGTGCTCTGCCCATTATGAGGGGCTCCCACCATCCCTGTGCTCTGCTCATTATGAGGGGCTCCCACCATCCCTGTGCTAAGCTCATTATGAGGGGCTCCCACCATCCCTGTGCTGTGCTCATTATGAGGGGCTCCCACCATCCCTGTGCTCTGCCCATTATGAGGGGCCCCCACCATCCCTGTGCTGTGCTCATTATGAGGGGCTCCCACCATCCCTGTGCTGTGCTCATTATGAGGGGCCCCCACCATCCCTGTGCTGTGCTCATTATGAGGGGCTCCCACCATCCCTGTGCTGTGCCCATTATGAGGAGCACCCACCATCCCTGTGCTGTGATGACTTCCTGGGTTTTCAACTTATAGGGTTCGTTAACTTTTCGTAACAATTACGAATGTTCGTTATGAATTTCAATTCATCACGTTTCCGTTGTAACGGAATTTGGATCCGAAATTCGTAAACAAAATTTTGTATTTCGTACAGAATTCGGAAGCTTAGCAATTCGTATTTCGGGTTCCTCCCGAATGTACGAATTTACGGAAATCCGTACGATTTTTCGATTCGTACGAAACTAATCGCACATGTCTAGAAAATATATGAGTTTCACTTTTTGAATTGAATTACTGAAATAAATTAACTTTTCTGATGATATTCAAATAGTTTTATATGCTCCTGCATATCTATTTTTTTATTTGGCTTCAGCCGTCAGAACGTCACTGAACCCCCATGATTTGGGTTTCCCCGTCACACACTTCCTTGCATTTGAGCACACAGCCCGATTTGCATCGGAAGATCTTCTATAAACGTTATCAACAGACGAATTAGAATGACCGACGAAAACTTTCTTGTACACAATGATGAACAAACACAGGAAGACTTCTCAGTGAATCGGGTGTATTATTGTATGATGGCACGCGCCACACCCACAGGGCAAAATGATGAGAGAAATGGTGCCAGACACATCTATAATGAATATTCGATTACTTAGACACGGCTTTGGAAATGTAAATATCAAGCGTTGTCTCACAATCCGGCCTTGTGCAAACATTTTGTTACCTGGAAGAAAACTTCTGATAAAGCGATGTCTTCCGAGACTCCGGGAACATCTTTTGGTGCATATTATCTATAGGATTTGTTTCTGACTCTCACTCTGACGCGAAAGAACAGAGTACTGTACAAAATGTAGCTGATGGTGAGTCACAAGTGAATGCTGCACTATGAGCACGTCCAACCTAAAAAATTGCCTTATTAATGTAAAATCAAATCAATATACTGTATATACTCGAGTATAAGCCGACCGGAATATAAGCCGAGGCACCTAATTTTACCACAAACAACTGGGAAAACGTATTGACTCGAGTATAAGCCTAGGGTAAGAAATGCGCAGCTACTGTAAGTGGAAAAGAGGGTCAACAATGTCCATTTGCAGCCTCACTGTGCCCATTTGCAGCCATAGGTCCCCCAAACTTCAAACTTGGTAGTTAAGGGTTCCTAGCTACAGCCAAAATTTGTGATCTCTGGACCCAAAGTGTCCCGAAATAACATTGCTGCAGATGGACACAGTTGACCGACTTTGGGGCCCTGTATCTCTGGTGCTAGGAACCCCATCTTTTGAATATGTCAAGATTGGATATGTTGTAGTGCTAGTGCCACTGGGTTTGAATACCAAATTTGGGGTTCCTAGCACTAAGTTTTCCCGAGATACGGGGCCCCAAAATCGGGTCGGAAAATGTCAAGCACTTTTCTGCAGCAGAGAATGACATTTTCTGAACCGAATTTGGGGCCCCGTATCTCGGGGCCACTTAGTACTAGGAACTTGGTAGTTAAGGGTTCCTAAATGCCCCCTAGCTACAGGCAATATTTGGGGTCTCTGGACCCAAAGGGTCCCGAAATAGCATTGCTGCAGATGGACACAGTTGACCGACTTTGGGGCCCTGTATCTCGGGGTCACTTGGTGCTAGGAACCCCATCTTTGGATATGTTGTAGTGCTAGGTCCACTGGGTTGGCATACCAAATTTGGTATGATATGGGACCTCAAAGTCGGGTGGGAAAATTTTATTTTCTGCTGAGGAAAAGTGCTTGACTCGTGTATAAGCCGAGGGGGGCACTTTCAGCACAAAAAAAATGTGCTGAAAAACTCGGCTTATACTCGAGTATATACGGTACTCCCAAGAACAATGAAAATCCCCAAATTCCCAAAACACTCCATCCCCTAAAAAAGTTAGTTATTTTTCTTAGATATTGTTATTTTCTGCAGGTGGTTGTCTTTACTGAGAAGACATGAAGCTCCTTCTAATTTTGCTCATTCCAATCATAACTAAGAAAGGTCAAGTCCTAAGTGCAGCAGTAAAAGGAAATACTGACATCCAGGGAGGTTTGCCCATGACCAGCGCAGATGTCAAGAAAAGGGTGGTTCACCAGTCTTATTGGAATCTTCTCGAGGGGTCGGATGAACCAAAGGGCGACATTCAGCTCCCAGCTGGTAATGCCATCTTTCTACACAACTTGCTGACCTTTCTGAAGAACTCTCAAGATGATGAACAAAATGCCAAAATTATGAAGGTCAACTTCCGTCACCCAAAAGAGACTGAAAAAAAAATGAATGAATATGTGAAGAATAAGACTGAAGGAAAAATTAAGGATGTTCTCAAAGACTTTTCCAAAGACACAAAGGCGGTCCTAATCAACCATGTCGTATTTAAGGGTAAGAAGAGAGCAGAAGCAGCTAGAGCAGATAATCATATACTAGTTCCCAGTAATGCCCCGTACACACGATAGGATTTTCCCACAACAAAATCCATGTTTTTTTTCCCGACGGATGTTGCATCAAGCGAGCGAGCGCCCGGTGCTCGATTCGAACGTGGGTTTGAAGCGAGCACCTGATCACAGATCTGTTTGCCATGTGACCAGCTGTGTCCAATCACAGCTGATCACATTATAAACAGAATTTGATGGTTATTGGCAGCCCTCTCCTCACACTGACCACATTACTGCAGCCCCAACAGTGCCCATCAGGCTGGCCATCAGTGCTACCTGTCAGTGCTCATCAGTGATGCCTATCAGTGCTACATATCAGTGCCCATCAGTATTGCCTATCAGTGCCCATCAGTGCTGCCTCAGTACCGATCAGTGCCACATATCAGTACCTCACCAGTGTTGCCCCATTAGTGCAGCCTACCAATGCCCATTAGTGCCGCCTCATCAGTGCACACTTGTGAAAAAAAATACTTATTTAGAAAATGTTATAACAGAGACTAAGTAAAGATTTTTTTCCAACATTTCTGGTCTTTTTTGTTTTGTTTTTGCCCCAACAGTGCCCACAAGTGTTGCCAATCAGCGCCCATCAGTGCTGCCTGCCAGTGCCCATTAGTGCAGCCTATCAGTGCCACATATCAGTGCCCATCAGTGCTGCCTATCAGTGCCCATAAGGGCCGCCTATCAGTGCCATCAGTGTCGCCTCATTAGTGCCCATCAGTGCTGCCTCAGTGCCACCTATCAGGGCCTCATCAGTGTCACCCCATCAGTGCCCATTAGTGCAGCCTATCAATGCCCATTAGTGCTGCCTCATCAGTGCACACTTGGGAAAAAGATTTTCTTAGTTTCTGTTATAACATTTTCTAAATAAGTAATTTTTTTTCACAAGTGTGCACTGATGAGGCAGCACTAATGGGCATTGATAGGCTGCACTAATGGGCACTGATGGGGTGACACTGATGAGGCCCTGATAGGTTTGTTTAGCAAATAATTTAAAACACAGCAAAATAAAGCTTTTCTATTGTGTACAGTGTTACATGACTGCGCAATTGTCATCCAAAGTGTGACAGCACTGAAACCTAAAAAATGTCCTGGGCAATAAGGGCGGAAAGTGCCCGGTAGTCATTAATTCTTTTTTTTTTTTTTTTTTACAAAATTTTTATTAGGTACAAAATAATGATAGAAAACATGATATCATTAATTCTTAAAGGGCTGTCTCCAAATTGTCTTTGTTATTGCACAGGAATAGATGGTTCAGTAACAAGAAAAATGTAGACACTTTTCTTTTATTTACTCTCATAATTATAAAATTTACTAGATAAATTTGTTTTATGCCGCGTACACACGATCAGAAATTCCGCCAGCAAAAGACCGATGTGAGCTTTTGGTCGGAAAATGCGACCGTGTGTAGGCTCCATCCGACTTTTGCTGGTGGAATTTCGGCTAGCAAAAGATTGAGAGCAACTTCTCAATTTTTCCCACAGAAAAAGTTTCTATCGGAAATTCCGATCGTCTGTGGCAATTCCGACGCGCAAAATTTCCGACGCATGCTCGGAAGCAATTTGACGCATGCTCGGAAGCATTGAACTTCATTTTTCCAGCTCGTCGTAGTGTTGTACGTCACCGCGTTCTTGACGGTAGGAATTTGGTGTGACCGTGTGTAGGCAAGACAAGCTTGAGCGGAATTCCGTCGGAAAGACCATCCAAGGCTTTTCCGATGAGAATTCCGATCGTGTGTATGCGGCATTAGGTGAATGTAAGACTAGAGTCACAGACCTGAGGTCTGACAGGATTGGTAGTCCTTCTACTTGTAGCCCTTCTGGCCAGTATTTCTGTCATTGCCTCTATGGTCCCAGTAAATTCAGGAGGAACCTCAACTGTGTGCAGTAGGAAGTTGATTTGCTATATAGTATTATGAAGAAGATGGGATATCAGGTAAAACTACAGAGCATGTGTATGTAGCCTTAGGAGTTTATTTCCACATTACCCAGACATTGCGTTTGCTTGTATTACCAATGTATAGATGTTTTATTTCATTAGGAGAATGGCGGGAACCTTTTGATCCAGATAATACAAAAGTTGAGAAGTTCTTTGTTGATGAGAAGACAACGGTGGATGTTCCAATGATGCACCTCACGGGGCACGTCAACACTTACCATGACACCGATCTTCCTTGTACAGTGCTGGAACTTCCATACAAGGATAATGTATCCATGATTATCGCCATGGCCGAGCCGGGCAGGATTCATGAGGTAGAGCGAGGAATGTCCGCTGAGACCATACAACGTTGGAAGACATCTACCACAGAAATGTAAGTGAAGAAGACTGTTGGCAAATGTATAACATCACCCTTTAGTACCACTGTTCATTTAATCAATTACCCACTTCCCTCTCTCCGCTATATATCCCCCATGGAGCAGAACAGTTCTTATGCCCCGTATACACACGGTCAGATATTCCGATGGAAAAAGTCTGAATCGGATTATGTTGTCGGAAAATCCGATCGTGTGTGGACTCTAGCGGACTTTTTCTCACTCTCAAATTTTCCGACAACAAAATCAGATCGGACTTTTTCTGATCGTGTGTAGGGAATTCCGAAGGAAAGACGCATGCTCAGATAAAAATTACGAGACCAAAGCTATTGGCTACTAGCCTCTACATAGTTCCTTAGTACACAACGAACGTCACCACGTTCGGAACGATCGGATTTTCCGAACAACTTTGTTCGACCGTGTGTATGCAACACCAGTTTTGGACAAAATGCGTTGGAAAAAAACGGACGGATTTTGTGTTCCGAATTTCTTTACGGTGTGTACGGGGGCTAACATTTCTGCTATAGACCTGTTTATTCATCAATAATCAATAAAACATTTTTATAAACAATGTATCTCTTTTATAAACTTTGTATCTCTCTCCATTCCCTGTCTGATCACGTTTTATAAACAATGTTACTTTGTATCTGAACTTATTCCCTTTTGAAGAAGACACTTGAGAGGGGATATGATTTGAATTTACAAATACCGGACTTGTGACCCCACAATAGGGATAAAACAGTTTTGCGGAAGGGAGTTTAATAAGACTTGTGGCGACTCATTAAAATTAGAAGAAAAGAGGTTTAACCTTAAACTATGTAGAGGGTTCTTTACTGTAAGAGCGGCAAGGATGTAGAATTCCCTTCCACAGGCGGTGGTCTCAGCGGGGAGCTTTGATAGTTTAAAAAAACTATTAGATAAGCACCTGAACGACCGCAACATACAGGGATATACAATGTAATACTGACATATAATCACACACAGAGGTTGGACTTGATGGACTTGTGTCTTTTTTCAACCTCACCTACTATGTAATATCTCTCTATCTCCTGTCTGATCAATGTTTATAAACAATGTTACTTTGTATCTCTCTATCTCCTGTCTGATCAATATTTACAAACAATGTCTTTGTTTTTGTAATCACTTTTTCTTTATTAAGACAAGTTCCAACATACAACATAGAAATACACATTGCACAAAATAACTATATATATCCTTTCATTAACATACACAACACTAACCCCCCCCACCCAGAGAAAACACACCGGGTCCTTGACCATGTCCTCTTCAGAAGAGAAAAGAAGAAAAAAAAAAGAAAAGAAAAAGCCCACTCACTTACCTACCCATAACCAAAACTCAATTTGTGCAAAACATTATTCAAAGTATAATTTAGAAGGGAGCTTTGCAGCGCCCTATTACGTGTGTCAAAGAACCAACAATACATAAAAAAAAGTGTATCATTTTCGTGTCCTATTATGTTTAGTGCTTTAATTCAATATAATCTCACAACCTCTCCACCTTTCATTTCAATCTACCTTTCTTTATGTGATTCCATTACGTGTTGCCCATCTCTCCACTGTGCAGAAACATAAAAAAAAAAAAAACACCTCCTCCCAATTTCTCCCCACCAGATGCATCCCACAGACTATCTGATCCATATCCGCAGCATTGCCCCAAAAAGGGTTTAATCCACCCCGATTTCAGAGGAGCAATACAGCCATCCTGCCCATGTATCTTAAAATCTGTAAATTGATTCCGTTGGTCTTTAAGCGTATGTATCCATCTTTCTGCTTCCATTATTCTTTCTACCTCCCTTTTCCAATCCACTATTTTGGGACATCCAGACTGTTTCCAAAATCTAGATATCAATATTTTGGCTGCATTTAGCAAATGGGGAGTAATGCTTCTCTTAAAAAATCTAGCAGATGGCATCCCATGAAAAAGAAAATGTAAAGGAGGGAATGCTATAGGTATAATGCCCCATACACATGGTCGGATTTTCCGACGGAAAATGTCCTATCGGACAATGTTGTCGGAAATTCCGACCGTGTGTAGGCTCCATCGGACTTTTTCCGTCGGATTTTCCGACGGACAAAGTTTTATCTCCTGCTCTCAAATATTCCGACAACAAAGTCCTATCAGACTTTTTCCGATCGTGTGTAGCGAATTCCGACGGACAAAGTGCCACGCATGCTCAGATCACATTACAAGACCAAAGCTATTGGCTACTAGCCTCTACGTAGTCCCGTCGTAGGCAACAAACGTCACCACGTTCAGGATGATCGGATTTTCCGACAACTTTGTCCGACCGTGTGTATGCAACACCAGTGTCGGACAAAATCCATCGGAAAAAATCCGATGGATTTTGTGGTCGGATTTTCCGACCGTGTGTACGGGGCATTAGTCTGTAAAGTTCAATATTGAGTTGGCCCACCCTTTGCAGCTATAACAGCTTCAACTCTTCTGGGAAGGCCGTCCACAAGGTTTAGGAGTGTGTCTATGGGAAGGTTTGACCATTCTTTGAGAAGAGTATTTGTAAGGTCAGGCACTGATGTTGGATAAGAAGGCCTGGCTCGCAGTCTTTGTTATAATATATTCATTCCAAAGCTGTTCTATAAGGTTGAGATCATGACTCTGTGCAGGCCAGTCAAGTTTCTCCACCCAAAACTCACTCATCCATGTCTTTATGGACCTTGCTCATCCAATATCAGTACCTGACCTCACAAATGCGCTTCTGGAAGAATGGTCAAACCTTCCCATAGACACACTCCTAAACCTTGTGGACGGCCTTCCCAGAAGAGTTGAAGCTGTTATAGCTGCAAAGGGTGGGCCAACTCAATATTGAACCCTACGGACTAAGAATGGGATACCATTAAAGTTCATGTGTGTGTGTAAAGGCAGGTGTCCCAATACTTTCGGTAATATAGGGTATCTATGTGGTTGGAGTTGCCTCTTTTTATCCCAATGACTGTTGTTGCATCCATTAGTATTGGCCATATACATTTTATAATTTTTTTTCCTTTGTAGGTCCATACAACTTTCCATTCCTAAATTTTCTATTGATTCAACTATAGACAAAGAGAATCCTTTACACAAGCTGGGCATCAAGACCACCTTCACTGACAGCGCTGACTTCTCAGGGATTACTCACAATATCGGCCTTAAAGCAGGGAAAGTAAGAGTTTACTTTGATCTTCTTAATATACAGTTCACATGTAACATGTAAACATGGTATATATATATTGTGACAGACCCAACTGGGACAGGGGCTTTTGGAGGGGACTAGGGGCTAGCCTTCTACCCACTGATTATGGCCCATGGAGGAGACCGGGTATCTTGTCTGCTTCTCCCCGTCAAAGCATGGTAAAGTGCTCAGCCTCTGATCCCATGGAGTGAGCAGATAAATATAATGAATGCTGATCAACATAATGTTCTCTAGGGGTTATACATTACCCCAAAACCTCATCCAGAAAACTTGTAGGTCTATTATACCAATCAAAAATAAACCTCTTCCAGACCTATTTACTCAGTCTAGCATACCAACATGCATGTAAAACCCAGGTTTACACAGAGAGTAGCTAACCCTCTACAGGGGAACCACTTTAAAAAAAATAAATAAAAAAAGTTCCACCCAGGGTATCTCATCCTGTACAATGCACCTTAAGGCGCCTACAGTTGAGAAAACCCAACCTTCTATCGCAAAGATCTGCCTGGTGAACAGCGATACCCCAACAACAACCACCCGCCCCTCCTAGCGCTAGCAAAACACGGCACAACACAATGCAGAACTTTCAATAATAGGTGTCGGCTAACCTGATATAAATTGCACAATATTGTGTTGAGCTCAGTGCCTCACCAGCATGGCAACAATATTTTTTACTTTTTTCTATCATAAATATCCACAATTTTTTTTAAAACTAATTTCTTCATCAGTTTAGGCCAATATATATTATTTTACATATTTTTGGTAATAAAAAATTGCAATAAGCTTAAATTGGTTTGCGCAAAAGTTATAGCGTCTACAAACTATGGGAAAGATTTGTGGCATTTTTATGGCATTTTTATACACTTTTCTTTCCCTAAAAATGGCGGCGATCTGCGATTTTTAGCAATATTGTGACATTGCGATGAACAGATCAGACACTTTTGACACATTTTTGGGACCATTGACATTTATACAGCGATCAGTGCTATAAAAATGCACTGATTACTGTGTAAAATTCACTGGCAGGGAAGGGGTTAACACTAGGGGGTGATCAAGGGGTTAAATGGGTGTTCCCTCAGCGTGTTTTAGCTGTGGGGTGATAGGACTGACTAGGGGAGGAGACAGATCATTGTTCCTACTTAGTAGGAACACATGATCTGTCTCTTCTCCCCTGACAGCACAGGGGTTTACACCCACAAATCCCACAAATCCCTGCTGTGCCCACGGGCGCCTCTGGAGACTTGCGCGTGCCCTCTGGTGGCTCTTCTGGGCAAAGCCCTACCCGTAGTGGATTTCGCCCAGGAGAGCCAATCAGAAGCAGTAAAAATAAATAAAAAATACTCAGTACATTGCTACAATACATGCATGTTCCCTATGTTTTCTTCCTTTATTATTGCTCCAAGAACAGAAAAATACCCACTGATACTGACAGAAATCCAGGGTGCTTCTAACTTCATGTGCTCTCTTCCCTGCTCCATCAAAATTCCATGCTATGTCAATATATCACCCTTGTGGACTACAGAACACTTCCTATTTATTTCATGTGGATGAGCAGAGAAGGGAATAAATCAAACAGTTAGGAGCTCACTGGATTTCTGGCTGGTCAACAGTATTTTTTTTTTGTACTTTTAGCAAGAAATGAAAACACAGGGAGTTGTGCTTATGTTGCAGAGATATGTACAGCATTTTTTATTTTTTTTTCAAGGATACGCTTGAAGAAACAAATGTAATTGACATAAACCAAACATTAATTTGGTGTTGTTTCTCTTCTGCAGGTTCTTCACAGAGTTAAGATAACTGTAGATGAGAAGGGGACGGAGGCTGATGAGATCACGGTACTGGAGGCCGTTCCAAGGAGACTTCCTACTCAGGTTAATGATAACCGTCCATTCCTATTCACTGTATAGAACTACAAATCCAGAAGTGTTCTCTTTGTGGGTACAGTTGAAAACCCAATGCAATAATTCTCTGTACATCGTTACTGTGTTTTAAATTGTGTGGGCCCTCCTGACTAGCCCCGTACTAGCTGCCACTGTTTAAAAACAGCGTGGCCAAGCGGGACTCCGCCTACACGGCCGCATCATTCAGACACACAGCTCCGTGTATATGAATGAACTACAAACTCCCGACATCCTTAGTGGCAAAAAAAAATACCCAAATAAAATTGATGTCCTTTTTTCCACAAATAGAGATTTCTTTTGGCGATATTTGATCACCTCTGAGGTATTTCATTTATCCCTAGTAAACTGACTTTTTTAAAAAAATTATTCTATACGTGTAACTAAGGGCGGGTCTAGTATTACTGTAACTAAGGGGCGGGTCTAGCATACTGTAACCAAGGGGCGCATTTATTATTATCGTTATATATCGTGTAACCAAGGGGCTGGTCTATTACTCTAACCAAGGGGCGGAGCTGTTATAGCGTGTAAGCAAGTGGCGGGTCTATTATTATTATATCGTGTAAGGGGCGAAAGAGGCGAAGAGGGCGAATGTTAAATTAATGGGCAGAGCTCGATATAAAACAATAATAATAAATGCGCCCCTTGGTTACAGTAATACTAGACCCGCCCCTTACTTACACGATAGATGCCCCTTGCAGAGTAGCACGAGCATCAGGAGCGCGCGGCATCACCTCGTACAATTACATGTTAACTGCACCTGTGCGGTGTAGAGTTCACACAGAGCTGTTTAGGTTCAGCAATTTTCTTACTGCGCAAGCCCTGCGCCTGCGCAGTACAGGGGGTCCTTATCCGGCGGGGGAACTTTTTTGGCAGGACACCGGAATTACACTACTGCCATCTAGTGGCGGTAGATGTAATTGGGGTAACTAAGCCAAAGTACTGGGAACTGAGTTACCATGAGGGGAAAAGTAACCAGTTAGATTACTCGTTACCCTTTAAAGTAACTGCGTTAGGTAACTCAGTTTATTTTAACTCAGTTACTTACATCACTGCCTATACAATCGTTTAGGTGGCAGCTGGCATACATGGAACTGAGTTACCATGAGGGGAAAAGTAATCAGTGTTATTTTATTTTATTTTATCTAGTCCGACGAGCGGTCAGCTCGTATAGCTATGTTAGGTCTCCATTTGACCTCTGTAGTCTGGTCTACACCAATATGGCGGCGATCTGGTTTTTAGCCGCCTATGTCATTGACTGGCGACGGATGACGCAGAGGAAGTGACGCCAGGTTCGTCCCTTCCTCTCGCCTGGAACGCAAACATGGCAGCGTGCGTTCCGGGCATAGAGATAGACCGGGAGCACTGCCGGCACTGCAGGTGAGCGTGTGGATGTGATGGCGTGGCCCTGAGTACCCCACGGACGGTAAGATTGGCCACCCACGAGGGCGTCATGAGCCCCAATGCCACGGCCTGGGAGAGACCCCTAGTAGTATTGATTTTGTATGTGTAGCTGTCAATAATTGGTCCAACTGAATACACTATATGTACTGTATGCTATTGTATGTAGCAAAGGTTAAGTAATGCCCCTCCAGTGGGTGTTTTACTGCTTGGACCGCCCATCGGGTTAAGGGGGAGGGGCCTTAGGCCCTTGACTGGCTGACTGATTGAAGGTGCATATGTGCATACATGTGTGTGTGTGTGTATATATATATATATATATAGAGAGTATATATTATATATATATATATATGTGTGTGTATGGGGATTGCTGAAGGAGTGCCCACTGCTGAGCTCTGAGGAAGAAGGGATGTTCCCTCCGAAACGCGTCAGTTGGCAGTGATCTCTGTGACCCTTGGAGAGTTCCGATCATCCCAGACTGAATGCTGCTACTTGATGACTATTCATATTGCAAGAATTTTCACAACTGTTTGTGAGTAGTTTTCTTTCTATCGTTTTTAATAAACATATATGCAAAGGATAATGCACAAGGCTGGTGCGTTTTTGGGCCACCAATGGGTCCCCCATGCAAGTCAATGGAGAAATCCGGTTCCCGGTGGTTTACAGTTAATAGCTTTCTAACCGAATGTGCTAGCCACCCCAAATGTTGTCATTGTCTTTGTTATTGCACAGGAATAGATGGTTCAGTAACAAGAAAAATGTAGACACTTTTCTTTTATTTACTCTCATAATTATAAAATTTACTAGATAAATTTGTTTTATGCCGCGTACACACGATCAGATATTCCGCCAGCAAAAGACCGATGTGAGCTTTTTGGTGGAAAATGCGACCGTGTGTAGGCTCCATCCGACTTTTGCTGGTGGAATTTCGGCTAGCAAAAGATTGAGAGCAACTTCTCAATTTTTCCCACAGAAAAAGTTTCTATCGGAAATTCCGATCGTCTGTGGCAATTCCGACGCGCAAAATTTCCGACGCATGCTCGGAAGCAATTTGACGCCTGCTCGGAAGCATTGAACTTCATTTTTCCAGCTCGTCGTAGTGTTGTACGTCACCGCGTTCTTGACGGTAGGAATTTGGTGTGACCGTGTGTAGGCAAGACAAGCTGGAGCGGAATTCCGTCGGAAAAAAGGGGGGGGGGGGCCGGGGTGGCGGAAAAAAAAAGGGGGGGGGAACCATCCAAGCCTATTTCTGTCATTGCCTCTATGGTCCCAGTAAATTCAGGAGGAACCTCAACTGTGTGCAGTAGGCGGGCATTAGGGAATGTAAGACTAGAGCATGTGTATGTAGCCTTAGGAGTTTATTTCCACATTACCCAGACATTGCGTTTGCTTGTATTACCAATGTATAGATGTTTTATTTCATTAGGAGAATGGCGGGAACCTTTTGATCCAGATATTTCTGTCATTGCTTTCTATGGACCGGTGGATGTTAAATTCAGGAGTAACCCTCAACTGTGTGCAGTAGGAAGTTTGATTTGGCCATATAGTATTATGAAGACGAGGAATGTCCGCTGAGACCATACAACGTTGGAAGACATCTACCACAGCGCATGTGTATGTAGCCTTAGGAGTTTATTTCCACATTACCCAGGACAGTGGCGTGCTTGTCTTGAAGTTACTCAATGTTATCAAATTTTCCGACAACAAAATCAGATCGGACTTTTTCTGATCGTGTGTAGGAGAAGGAAAGACGCATGCTCAGATAAAAATTACGAGACCAAAGCTATTGGCTACTAGCCTCGATAATACAACGAACGTCACCACGTTGAGAATTTTCTTTGTGTGTATGCAACACCAGTTTTGGACAAAATGCGTTGGAAAAAAACGGACGGATGTTCCGAATTTCTTTACGGTGTGTACGGGGGCTAACATTTCTGCTATAGACCTGTTTATTCAACAATGCAATAAAACATTTTTATAAACAATGACAACCGATCCTTCCTTGTAACAGTGTGCTGGAACTTCCATACAAGGATAATGTATCCATTAAAATTAGAAGAAAAGAGGTTTAACCTTAAACTATGTAGAGGGTTCTTTACTGTAAGAGCGGCAAGGATGGAATTCCCTTCCACAGGCGGTGGTCTCAGCGGGGAGCTTTGATAGTTTAAAAAAACTATTAGATAAGGACCTGAATGACCGCAACATACTATACAATGTAATACTGACATATAATCACACACAGAGGTTGGACTTGATGGACTTGTGTCTTTTTTCAACCTCACCTACTATGTAATATCTCTCTATCTCCTGTCTGATCAATGTTTATAAACAATGTTACTTTGTATCTCTCTATCTCCTGTCTGATCAATATGTATAAACAATGTCACCCTTTATTAAGACAAGTTCCAACATACAACATAGAAATACACATTGCACAAAATTATAATCATTAAATTAACCCCCCCCACCCAGAGAAAACACACCGGGTCCTTGACCATGTCCTGCCCACTCACTTACCTACATACAAAAATAATTACAAATAAAAAAAACTTTTTTATTGTCAAAGACAACAATACATAAAAAAAAGTGTATCATTTTCGTGTCCTATTATGTTTAGTGCTTTAATTCAATATAACAAACTCCCCCTTCCACAGACATCCTCTAGTGGCATAAAAAAAAAAAAAAAATATGTGCATTTATTATTTACTTTTTTAACCCACTTGCTAAACCACTCTGTTTTTACCCCCCCTTTTTCTGAGCGGGCCATTTTTTGCGCTACGGCACTGCGTTGCTTTAAACTGACAATTGCGCGGTCGTACGGCGCTGTACCCAAATAAAATTTTTATCTCCTGCTCTCAAATATTCCGACAACAAAGTCCTATCAGACTTTTTTTCCGATCAGTGTGTAGCGAATTCCGACGGACAAAGTGCCACGCATGCTCAGATCACATTACAAGACCAAAGCTATTGGCTACTAGCCTCTACGTAGTCCCGTCGTAGGCACCAAACGTCACCACGTTCAGAATGATCGGATTTTCCGACAACTTTGTCCGACCATGTGTATGCAACACCAGTGTCGGACAAAATCCATCGGAAAAAATCCGATGGATTTTGTGGGTCGGATTTTCCGACCGTGTGTACGGGCATTAGTCTGTAAAGTTCAATATTGAGTTGGCCACCCTTTGCAGCTATAAACGCTTCAACTCTTCTGGGAAGGCCGTCCACAAGGTTTAGGAGTGTGTCTATGGGGAAGGTTTGACCATTCTTTGAGAAGAGTATTTGTAAGGTCAGGCACTGATGTTAGATAAGAAAGGCTGGTCTCGCAGTCTTTGGTTATAATATAATCATTTCCAAAGCTGTTCTATAAGGTTGAGATCATGGACTCTGTGCAGGGCCACAAGTTTCTCCACCCAACTCACTCATCCATGTTCTTTATGGACCTTGCTCATCCAATATCAGTACCTGACGCTCACAAATGCGCTGGAAGAATGGTCACAACTTCCATAGACACACTCCTAAACTTGTGGGACTAGCTGCCACTGTTTAAAAACAGCGTGGCCAAGCGGGACTCCGCCTACACGGCCGCATCATTCAGACACACAGCTCCGTGTATATGAATGAACTACAAACTCCCGACATCCTTAGTGGCAAAAAAAAATGTGCATTTATTTATTTACTTTTTTAACCACTTGCTAAACCACTCTGTTTTTACCCCCCCTTTTTCTGAGCGGGCCATTTTTTGCGCTACGGCACTGCGTTGCTTTAACTGACAATTGCGCGGTCGTACGGCGCTGTACCCAAATAAAATTGATGTCCTTTTTTCCACAAATAGAGATTTCTTTTGGCGATATTTGATCACCTCTGAGGTATTTCATTTATCCCTACCTATACACAGTGTTGGTCATCTTACTTTAAAAAAGTAATTAGTTAAGTTACAAATTACTTCTCCCAAAAAGTAATTGCGTTAGTAACTCAGTTACTACATTGGAAAAGTAATTAGTTACGCAGCAAAGTAACTGACTTTTAAAAAAAATATTCTATACGTGTAACTAAGGGGCGGGTCTAGTATTACTGTAACCAAGGGGCGCATTTATTATTATTGTTATATATCGTGTAACCAAGGGGCTGCTCTATTACTCTAACCAAGGGGCGGAGCTGTTATAGCGTGTAAGCAAGTGGCGGGTCTATTATTATTATATCGTGTAAGGGGCGAAAGAGGCGAAGAGGGCGAATGTTAAATTAATGGGCAGAGCTCGATATATAACAATAATAATAAATGCGCCCCTTGGTTACAGTAATACTAGACCCGCCCCTTACTTACACGATAGATGCCCCTTGCAGAGTAGCACGAGCATCAGGAGCGCGCGGCATCACCTCGTACAATTACATGTTAACTGCACCTGTGCGGTGTAGAGTTCACTCAGAGCTGTTTAGGTTCAGCAATTTTCTTACTGCGCAAGCCCTGCGCCTGCGCAGTACAGGGGGTCCTTATCCGGCGGGGGAACTTTTTTGGCAGGACACCGGAATTACACTACTGCCATCTAGTGGCGGTAGATGTAATTGGGGTAACTAAGCCAAAGTACTGGGAACTGAGTTACCATGAGGGGAAAAGTAATCAGTTAGATTACTCGTTACCCTTTAAAGTAACTGCGTTAGGTAACTCAGTTTATTTTAACTCAGTTACTTACATCACTGCCTATACAATCGTTTAGGTGGCAGCTGGCATACATGGCTGGCAACAGTGTTATTTTATTTTATCTAGTCCGACGAGCGGTCAGCTCGTATAGCTATGTTAGGTCTCCATTTGACCTCTGTAGTCTGGTCTACACCAATATGGCGGCGATCTGGTTTTTAGCCGCCTATGTCATTGACTGGCGACGGATGACGCAGAGGAAGTGACGCCAGGTTCGTCCCTTCCTCTCGCCTGGAACGCAAACATGGCAGCGTGCGTTCCGGGCATAGAGATAGACCGGGAGCACTGCCGGCACTGCAGGTGAGCGTGTGGATGTGATGGCGTGGCCCTGAGTACCCCACGGACGGTAAGATTGGCCACCCACGAGGGCGTCATGAGCCCCAATGCCACGGCCTGGGAGAGACCCCTAGTAGTATTGATTTTGTATGTGTAGCTGTCAATAATTGGTCCAACTGAATACACTATATGTACTGTATGCTATTGTATGTAGCAAAGGTTAAGTAATGCCCCTCCAGTGGGTGTTTTACTGCTTGGACCGCCCATCGGGTTAAGGGGGAGGGGCCTTAGGCCCTTGACTGGCTGACTGATTGAAGGTGCATATGTGCATACATGTGTGTGTGTGTGTATATATATATATATATATATATATATATATATATATATATATATATATATGTGTGTGTATGGGGATTGCTGAAGGAGTGCCCACTGCTGAGCTCTGAGGAAGAAGGGATGTTCCCTCCGAAACGCGTCAGTTGGCAGTGATCTCTGTGACCCTTGGAGAGTTCCGTTCATCCCAGACTGAATGCTGCTACTTGATGACTATTCATATTGCAAGAATTTTCACAACTGTTTGTGAGTAGTTTTCTTTCTATCGTTTTTAATAAACATATATGCAAAGGATAATGCACAAGGCTGGTGCGTTTTTGGGCCACCAATGGGTCCCCCATGCAAGTCAATGGAGAAATCCGGTTCCCGGTGGTTTACAGTTAATAGCTTTCTAACCGAATGTGCTAGCCACCCCAAATGTTGTCACCTGCTTCCTGAATAGCACCCCTGATAAAAATCTGGAGTTTCAGGGACCTTCCGCCAGGGAGTCAACGGGAGAACTGTGGTGCCCTCCCTCACGGCACCGGTGCTCCCGGGCCATGTACCGCAAAATTACCAAACTTCAGGGTTCTGTAGAGGACATCTGGGGCGAATATCTCAGGGTCCATTAATGCTAGGGGTCCCAACTAAATATCCGAATATACGAAAACCTGTTTAACAAATTTTTCAGAATATTCGAAAATCTGTAAATTCGTGAATTTACGAAAATCTGTAAATTCGTCAATTCTGAATTTTTACAAATTCGGAAATTTTAAAATTCGGGAATTCTAAAATCCGAACATAAGAACGAAAATTCAAAAGAACGAAAATCCGAAAATAAGAACAAAAATCGGAAAATTCTAAAATCTGAAATAACTAATTAAAAAATAACTTTACTAGCTATTAAATTATAGGTATTGGAATTTCCTTTCAAATTTGGCTGTTAGCGAACGTAACAAATACAAATTTATCTGAAGTTACGAATTATCCGAAATAACGAATGCCGCATCTAAACAAATGGAACGGAACAAATTAATAATAATAAATATCAATAATAATACATTCTTTTTATTTTTATTATTTATTATTAATTTGTTCTGTTCCATTTGTTTAGATACGTTATTTTGGCTAATTCGTAAACTTCGGATAAATTGATATTCGTTACGTTCACTAACAGCAAAATTTGAAAGGAAATTCCAATACCCTATAATTTAATAGTTATTGTTAATAAGTTATTCTTTAGAATTTTCGGATTTTCTTTCTTATTTTCGGATTTTCGAATTTTCAAAATTCATGAATTTACAAATTTTCTAAATTACGAATTGCAATTATAACAAATGACCCGAAAAAAATAAAAATAAAAAAACTGAATGAATCAAAAACAAAAATGAACACATTTTTTGGCAGTGCACTTGTCTACTGAATACGTTTTTTTATTTTTTTTAAGACAAAGTTTGGTTTGACTTATAAACCAGATGTTAATGTGGTGTGTTGTTCCTCCTCTGCAGGTTCATCACAGAGCTAAGAGAAGTGTGGATGAGAAGAGGACGGAGGCTGCTGAGGACGCTGTAATGAAGGCCGTTACAATGAATATTCCTATCCGGATTCGTTTTGATCGTCCATTCATATATAATGTTTATGACAAGAATAGGGAAACTCCTTTATGTGCGATATTTTCTTGGCGCTCTTTGCGGCCACTTTTTGCACTTTTCAATTATCGCCTTGAAAAGCTAAGCAAATAGACGTGACTGCTGCTGAAAAATGTGTTCGTTTTCATTCATTTGTTTTATTTTTTTCGGGTCATTCCTTATGATCGAAATTCAAAAATTCGTAAATTCGAAATGTAAAAATCCAGAAATTCAGTAATTCCAAAACTCGGGAATTCAAAACTTGAAAATTCGGAAAATCGTAAATTCGAAATCCAAAAATGCGAAAATAAGAACTGAAATTCCAAAGAACGAAAATCCAAAAACCTTGAAAATTCAAGAATCTGAAATAATAACAAACTAATAATAACTTTACTAACTATTAAATTGTTAGGTGTTGCAGTTTCCTTTCAAATTTGGCTGTTAGTGAATGTAACGAATATGAAATTAATCCAAAGCTACAAATTAATAGACATGTGCGATTACCGTATTTATCGGCGTATAACACGCACCGGCGTTCAAAATCAAAAGTGCTAATTACAACGGCCAATATGCATGTTAATGTCATAAAACAGGTTTGGGGACCCGGGTCCTGCCCCAGGGGACATATATCAATGCAAAAAGAAGTTTTAAAAACTAACGTTTTTTCGGGAGCAGTCATTTTAATGATGCATAAAGTGAAAAAAAAAAAGTGAAATATTAATTTAAATATGGTACCTGGGGGGTGTCTAAAGTATGCCTATGAAGTGGGGTGTGTTTCCCGTGTTTAGAACTGTCCTTGCACAAAATGACATTTGTAAAGGAAAAAAAAGAAGCCATTTAAAACAGCTTGTGGCTTTAATGTCATGTCTTGTCCTGGCCGCCATATGGCTGAAAATCCTTGAGAAAAATGGCATGGCTATGCCATCACCCCCCCCCCCCCCCCCCCCAGCCCCTTTGGGTCTTGTATGGATATTAAGGGGAACCCCGCACCCAAAATAAAACCCTATACCTACAACCCTATATACTCTGAACAGCAGTATATAGGCGGTGCAAACAAGACATGGACTGTAGGTTTGTTCTTAAGTAGAATCTGAACAGGTACATTATGAAGTGTAGCTCCATCCAAAAAAAAACTATTTTTAAGCTTTTTGGAGAACATAGTTATCACCCCTGTAATATTTGCTGTCTTTGCACATCTGTTCAGAACATTTCACCTCACTTTCCGTCCCAATGACAAATGTTTTTGGAAAAGTGTTATTTTAACCGCTTCCCGACCGCCTAACGCCGATATACGTCGGCAAAATGGCACGGGCAGGCAAAATCACGTACCTGTACGTGACAGTGCATGTGCCTGCCTGTGGGTCGCGCGCGCGCCGCCAGCGGCGCGCTCGCGACCCGGTCGGGAGCTCCGTGACCCCGGCCGCGGGACCAGCGGACCCGATCGCCGCTGGTGTCCCGCGATCGGGTTACGGAGCTGAAGAACGGGGAGAGGTTTGTGTAAACAAACCTCTCCCCGCGCTTCCTACACTGACTGTCAGTGATCGGCGGTTCCCTGTCATCGGGAACACCGATCAATGACGTCAGACGTACAGCCACGCCCCCCTACTGTAAAAAAACACACACGTCACACTGACTCCTCCCCGCCCCCTAGTGGTTAACCCCTTCACTACAACTGTCATTTACATAGGAATCAGTGCTATTTAAATAGCACTGATTTCTGTATAAATGACAAATGTCACAAAAATGTGTCAAAAATGTCCGATGTGTCCGCCATAATGTCGCAGTCACAATAAAAATCGCTGATCGCCGCCATTACTAGTAAAAAAAAAAAATATTAATAAAAATGCTATAAAACTATCCCCTATTTTGTAAACGCTATAACTTTTGCGCAAACCAATCAATAATCGCTAATTGCGATTTTTTTTACCAAAAATATGTAGAAGAATACGTATCGGCCGAAACTGAGGAAAAAAAAATGTTTTTTTATATATATTTTTTGGGGATATTTATTATAGCAAAAAGTAAAAAATATTGCATTTTTTTTCAAAATTGTCGCTCTATTTTTGCTTATAGCGCAAAAAATAAAAACCGCAGGGGCGATCAAATACCACCAAAAGAAAGCTCTATTTGTGGGAAAAAAAGGACGCCAATTTTGTTTGGGAGCCACGTCGCACGACCACGCAATTGTCAGTTAAAGCGACGCAGTGCCGAATCGCAAAAAGGGGCCTGGTCCTTTGGCTGCCAATTGGTCCGGGGCTGAAGTGGTTAATTGAAACAAGGATTGGTGATAAAGCACCAGTAGAGAGGAGATACCTTTTTCCCAAATTAAATGTAACATGATGGAATTTCCCTTCCTAGGGGTAGATTTCCTCTCACTTCCTGTTTTCTCCTTCCGTTTGCAAGTAGGAGTCGTTTGTAAGTTTGATGTTTGAAAGTAGGGGCTTGCCGTATAAACTCTGCAGAAATTTGCCCCATTAGATGTTGGTGTAGCCACAACACTGTAAGCCCTCAGTTACTCTTGGTGGGCACAGGAATTGGCCCTGCTGTGAATTATTAGATCAAGATTTGTAATTGCATGCCCCTGTTGAGCAGGGCAGAAAAATTGGGCCTTTGGTGGTGGTGGACGGTGTTGCCACAAGACAGTAAGCCCTCACAGTTACTCTTGGTGGGCGCAGGAATGGGCCCTGCTGTGAACTATTAGATCAAGATTTGTAATTACACGCCCCTGTTAAACAGGGGCTGAAAAATTGTGCCTTAGGCACTGGTGCTGGTGCCACAACACTGCAACCACTCACAGATACTGTACTCTGAGCACAGCAATGAGACCTGTTGCAAAGCATTGCATACAAATTGTAATTACATGCCCCTGTTAAACAGGGGCTTAAAAATTGGGCCTTAGCCACTGGAGTGGTGGCACCCAGAAACAAAAATGTTCTCCCAAGCTATCAAGGAATGGATCATTGAGGGGGGGGGAGGAAGAGGATAGTCAGTGAACTAAACAGGACAGTCACTCAGCATCAGCATAGGCAGTCTTGAAGGGATGTGACATTATAAATTATTCCGTTATATCCGCTTCAGGTGCCTGGTAGCTGGTGGTGATCCAAGACTGATTCATCTTTATGAAGGTCAGTCGATCAACCGAGTCGGTGGACAGGCGCACCCTGTGATCGGTGACAAATGCTCCAGCAGCACTGAATGTGCGTTCGGAAAGAACGCTGGATGCAGGACAGGCCAGTAGCTCAATTGCATACTGTGCAAGCTCTGGCCAGTGATCCATCCTCAAGACCAAGTAAGCCAGAGGATTTTCGGTGGGAAAGGTGTCCAAGTCTGACCTTGCCCTTAGGTATTCCTGCACCATGTATATCAGACGCTGGCGATGGTTGCTGGAACCCATCATACCTTGGGGCTGCGGACTAAAAAATTGTCTGAACGCAACGGTCAGACGTCCACCTTCCCCACCGCTCCTTCTGCTACTGACCGAAGCCTCAGCAACTCGTTGTCCAGGACCAGGAGTTTGTAACCTCCCAGTCTCTGGGAACACGTTGCACAGACCTTTCTTCAAGGCCTCCCTGAGATGTCTCATCCTCTGCTCCCTCTGCGATGGCAAGATAAGGTCCGCAACCTTACCCTTGTACCATGAATCAAGGAGAGTGGCCAGCCAGTAATGGTCCCTCTCCTTGATCCGAAGAATACGAGGATCCTTCCGCAAGCTTTGCAGGATCAGGGAGGCCATGCCACGTAGGTTAGCTGAGGCATTCGGTCCGGAGTCTTCTGGGTCACTGAGGACGACATGATCGGCAGCCACCTCCTCCCAGCCATGTACAAGTCCACTGGTTTGTTGGGACTGTACATCATCCCTAAAAGACTGCTGCTGCTGATGCTGAGTGCCAGGCTCCACCTCCATGCTCACACAATCCTCCTCCTCCTCCTCCTCTTCCTGTGTGATGGGTGGGAGAGAAGGAACACTGTGTGGATAAAGGGGGCCTTGAGAGGCAAGGAAGTCCTCCTCTTCCTGCCTCTGTTCTGCCTCAAGTGCCCTGTCCATTATCCCACGCTGCGTATGCTCCAACAGGTGGACAAGAGGTACAGTGTCACTGATGCATGCACTGTCACTGCTCACCATCCTCGTCGTGGCCTCCTCAAATGGTGACAGGACAGTGCATGCATCCCTGATCATGCTCCACTGGCGTGGGGAAAAAAAAATCCAAGCTCCCCTGACCCTGTCCTGGTGCCGTAGTCGCACAGGTTCTCATTGATGGCCCTCTGCTGCGTGTGCAGTTGCTGCAGCATGGCCAACGTTGAGTTCCACCTGGTGGGCATGTCACATATAAGGCGGTTCTTGGGCAGGTTCAACTCCTTTTGCAGCTCAGCCAGCCGAGCACTGGCATTATACAATCGGCGGAAATGCACACAGACTTTCCTGGCCTGCCTCAGGACATCCTGTAAGCCTGGGTACCTGCCCAAGAACTGCTGCACCACCAGGTTGAGGACATGAGCCTTACAGGGCACATGGGTCAGCTGCCCCTGTCGCAGGGCGGAGAGGAGGTTGGTGCCATTGTCAGAAACTACCATTCCTGGCTTAAGCTGGCGTGGCGTCAACCACCTCTCGGCCTGCCCCTGCAGAGCTGCCAGAACCTCTGCCCCAGTGTGGCTCCTGTCCCCCAAACACACCAGCGCAAGCACGGCATGGCATCTTTTTGCCTGCGTACTCGCGTAGCCCCTTGTACGCCTACGGAGCACCGCTGGTTCCGAGGACAGGGCACTCGAAGAGGCCATGGAGGAAGAAGAAGAGGAGGGGGTGGAGGAGAGAGGTGTGTCACAACCAGTAGTAGCATTTTGGAGGCGTGGTGGCGGAACAACCTCCAACACTACTGCACCTTGTCCTGCATCCCTCCCAGCTGCCAATAGAGTGACCCAATGGGCCGTGAAAGACAGGTAACGTCCCTGTCCATGCCTGCTGGACCATGAGTCAGCGGTAATATGCACCTTACCGCTGACCGCCCTGTCCAGCGAGGCATGGACATTGCCTTCCACATGCTGGTAGAGAGCCGGAATCACCTTCCGTGAGAAAAAGTGGCGTGTGGGAACCTGCCACTGAGGAACCGCACATTGAACTAACTCACGGAAGGGGGCCGAGTCTACCAACTGAAAAGGCAGCAGTTGAAGTGCTAGCAATTTAGCCAAGCTAGCATTCAACCGCTGGGCATGTGGATGGCTGGGAGTAAACTTCTTTCGGCGGTCCAGCAGCTGGGGCAGGGAAATTTGCCTGGTACAATCGGACGTCTGTGTACTGCAAGTACTTGGCTGTGACACACCTAATTCTACACCTTCATTCCTCTCAGAGTAGCTTTCAGAGAGGACTGAAGATATAGTGGGGTTGGAGATCCCAGCTGATGAGGAGCAAGGAGAGGTCCGCTTAGTTCTTTGGTGTGGGTCTTTTATGTGTGCCTGCCAACGAGCTGCATGGCAGGTCGCCATATGTCTGGTCATGCTTGTGGTGCCCAAGCGGCTGATGTTTTGGCCATGCGAGATACGCTTGAGACATATGTTGCAAATAGCAGTGGTGCGATCTGATGCACTCGTCTCAAAAAAGGCCCACACCAAAGAACTTTTGTGATAACGTGCAGAGGCAGCGCCCTGTACAGGCGGAGCTCTGCGGTGTTATTCAGTTGGTGTGCTGGCCTCTAGCTGGCCTCCGGAGGGCATCCTGCCTCGTTGGACATGTGCCGCCGCCGCCTCCTCCTCCTCCTCTTCCTCCTCCTCCTCCTCTCTCCCTTCAGGCACCCACGTGGAGTCAGTGACCTCATCATCCCCTCCCTCTTCACCACTGGAGCAAACCTGGCAGTAAGCTGCAGCTGGTGGAACATGACTGCCAGATTGCTGTCCTTGAGCATCCACTCTCTCTGCGCGCACGCTACTGCCTTCCTCTAGCTGGATATCATCATCCGAGCCTTCAAAACGTTGGGCATCCTCCTGGAGCATGTACCCAACACTGTGCTCAAACAGTTCGGGGGACTCCTCAGGAGGACACGGTGGGTCTAGGGAAGGGGTGCCTGATGATGCCATTGAGTATGCGTTGGTAGCTGCTCTGCCAGTACCCTGAGCCTGGGTGAGAGAGGATGAGAAGGATGAGGAGGGCTTGGTCATCCATTCTACCAAGCCTTCGGCATGATGCGGCTCAACGTGTCCAGCTGCCGAAAACAAGGACAAGCGTGTCCCATTGCCACGTGCTGATGACGATGCACGACCACGTCCACGACCAGCACTGTTGTCTCTAGAAACAGAGCCTGCTTGCCCTGTGTTCTTGCCTCGGGACTGTCTGCCTCTCCATGGCGGTCTTCCAGGCATTGTAGTGGGTAGTGTATATTGTGCTGGAGTCACACAGCACACACATTAACTCCTGCAGATGGCTGCCTTAGATGACAACAACTGGGCCTTATAGCAGATAGAGAGGCTGAGGTGGTTTTATTTGTGATGTACTAACAGAGCACACACACACACACAAGCTAACTCCTGAGATGCCTGGCTGCCTTCGCTGACAACAACTGGGCCTTTACGGCAGATAGAGACTGCCTTATATCACAACAACTAGGCCTTATAGCAGATAGAGAGGCTGAGGTGGTTTTGGGTGTGATGTACTAACAGTGCACACACAAGCTAGCTCCTGGAGATGCCTGGCTGCCTTCGCTGACAACAACTGGGCTATACGGCAGATAGAGACTGCCTTATATCACAACAACTGGGCCTAAACTGGGGTATAAATATCAAGATTCTATGCATGAAGGGGACTCTCCCTCCTCATTGGTCAATCACAGCCAGTAAGCCAATGAGAAGAGAGGGATTGGGCGGTTCCATGTCTGAATTGACACGCAGAGCACCTGCTTGGGTGCCCCCATTGCAAGCTGCTTGCTCTGGGGACACTCTACATGAGGGAGGGGTCAGGAGCGCCGGTGAGGACCCAAGAAGAGAAGGATCGGGGCTGCTCTGTGCAAAACCTTTACACAGAGCAGGTAAGTATGACATATTTGTTATTTAAAAAAACAAATAGTCTTTAACATCACTTTAAGCTTAAGTTGGCTTGTAGTTGCTCACTGTCGCCAGTAGATGTCACTGGTATCACTGGCCATAGTATGAGATTTCACAAACACAACTAAGTTATGAATATTTATATTTTCTTCAGCCAAACCAGTTGGAGGGTTTTGCCACTGGTGCATGCTGGAGAAGGATATAAATATATTAGGACAGGCCATGTTCTCACGCTTTTCTCTTTGGCTAAATGGAGCTCTGCTGTTAGGCCCAGTAGCCTGGTTTGGGGCCTACCGTGTGCTGAAGTGGTCCTGAAGCTGCCCTGCCTGGTCTAGAGGAAGCTGTGCCAAGATGGAGACCCTTTCTGGAGAGAGCCTGGAAGAAGGCTGGTCTCTCAGAAGGGCCTAGTGACCCCCTTGGAGGACACACTGAAAGCTGAGAATGTGCCTACCATGTTGCTGGATCAGCTTAAAGGTTCTGACACTGTGAAGCTGGACACTGATCTGGATTTGGGGAGTCTGTAAGTGATCTGCTATGGTATTTGAGACCCCTAACCTTCGCCTCCTTAACCATTCTGCGTGCCCAAAATCCTTTCTTAGTCACCCCATTTTAGCCATGGATTCAGCCCTGAGGAAGTGGGAAGTGTTATCCTGTCTATGGGGTGTCAGAGGGGTGCTACATGGACAAGAGGAGGAGAGGAAGTATTATGTAGTCTAGCAGGGAAAGCTCAGCCAGAGCTGACAACACTTCAGATTTCAGTGCAGCAAAGGCTCCGTGTTGTCGGCTCAAACAGGAAGTTGTGAGGTCACTGGATTTCTGGCAGATCAATAAGCAGCATTTTAAAATGGATAAAACATGGGGAATTGTGCGTATATATTACAGAGTATTTATTGCAAATGTTTTTCCCCAGAAATATGCTGTGCAAAAGAAGTAAATCGCCATACAAGCTAGATGTTAATTCCGTGTTGTTTCTCCTCTGCAGGCTCTTCACAAAGCTAAGATAGCTGTAGATGAGAAGGGGACGGAGGCTGCTGGGACCACTGTACTGGAGGCCGTTCCAATGAGACTTCCTCTGCAGATTAAGTTTGATCGTCCGTTCCTATATAATATTTATGACCATGAAACCAGAAGTATTCTCTTCATGGGTAAAGCTGTAAACCCAGCAAAATAATTTTCTGCACGTGTCCTTGCTGTGTTTTTAATAAAGTTTTTTCTTTGGTTCAACACTTCTTGACTTCCTTTATGTGCGGTATTTTGTGGACGGTCTTTAGGGCACCTTTTACTTTTGGATTATAGCCCTGTGCATGGTTGGGTTCTCTCTGGTTCCTGGTGATAGTGACCACTCAGGCAATACCACCCCATGTGACACACCAAGGCTGGAGGAAAAGATCTCCAAAAAAAAGAAAGAAATATTTATTGCACTACAAAGGTAAACTCAGCTGCCCAATCAAAAGTAACCACCCCCCCCCCCCCCCCCCCCATAGTGAAATTTAAAGTTACCACACCGGTACCTGTCAATAATTCTTAACTAATCATACTGCATCTGATGATCTTCTCACTGCCTAAGGCACTATTCCTCCCACTGATACCAATGATGGGGCACTATTCCTCCTACTGACACCAATGATGGGGCACTATTCCTCCCACTGATACCAATGATGGGGCACTATTCCTCCCACTGACACCAATGATGGGGCAGTATTCCTCCCACTGACACCAATGATAGGGCACCATTCCTCCCACTGACACCAATGATGGGGCACTATTCCTCCCACTGACACCAATGATGGGGCACTATTCCTCCCACTGACACCAATGATAGGGCACCATTCCTCCCACTGACACCAATGATGGGCACTATTCCTCCCACTGACTCCAATGATGGGGCACTATTCCTCCTACTGATACCAATGATGGGGCACGATTACTCTCACTGATACCAACAATGGGGCACTATTCCTCCCCACTGACACACTCTCTATGTAACTGATGCAATGTTTATTCTCACTGATGTTGGGCCCGGGATATTTTCTACCCTCACTGGGCACAGTCCAGCCCCCCCCCCTAAAGTCTGAAGGACAGTAAACTGGCCCTATGAGAAGTTTGGAGACCCCCTGGTCTAAATATTTGACAAACCATCCAGAGAATTTACAGCTTTTATTCATCAAGTTTTATTTAATCCACCGGAATGTTACATTGTGGCAGAGATGGGAACATTGTGATTTATCCCTCTGTAGGGTTGGTGACCCTCCCCATGAAAAGAATGCTGTTGGTTTTTTGCTCAATGATGAAGAAAACAAATGGATTATCAATGGATATCATTGGGGGGGCTGACATTTCAATTATCGCATCGGTGGCTGCGGCGGCCTTTGTCCCTTCTTCATCCACATTTATAGTAGCTGGTCTTGCCTATGGCGCAAAATGGACATCAGCCCGAATCAGACGACAGTGAACAACTTATTTTTGTGACCCAAGAACATACAGGGCACTCAAGGTAACGGCAACTGTGCCCGATGAAATTACAATGAATAGGTTTTTACTTGGACATGATTTTGAAGATGTACATAACAGACATTGTTTTACAATCTGGAATTCGGCCAAAAAAATATTTTGCCTGGAAGAAATATTCTATAAAAGCGACGGGGCGTGTATTCTGAGACTCCGAACATTTGCAATGTTTGAAAGTTCTGCCGCAAACCAAACAGGGGGTCATTCGGCCCATCTCTAGTCCTGATTATGATTGCCCGCAACAGGACATTGTCTGCATGGAGTATGTATGCCCCCCCCCCCATCCCATTTTGTTCATGTCCGGATTCAAACTGGTCCTCGTCTCTTTGCATCTGATTGGGACACCACAGTGTAAAACGTTTGGTGCCAACACTGTGTAAACAGTTAAAATAGATATCCATCAGTAAAGAAAAGCATTCCTCTTTAATTGCTGTTGTAAATTCTTTGAAAAGCAGAAACTAGAAGGACCGGTTCTTTTCCTGTTTGACGGTGACAATATGGCAGTGGATGATGTCAGTAAAGCAGTGGACGTGTCATTAGGTCAGACAGAGATTGGTGTCAGTAGATCAGTGGACGGTGTCAGTCAGTATAAAAAAAAAATCTTGGCTAACTAATTGGAAGAAAGAAGGTTCAGGTCCACATCCCCAATACAATATGTAAAAACAGGGTTCCTCAAAAAGTGGGACTTTAGAGGACCATGAACATTGAGAAAAGTAGAAAATTTATAAAATAAAATACAAATTTATTACAATCAGTGAATAGCATTAAACAAAAGATTGGTAAAACCGAAACACATGATGTGAGAAAAAGCAGTCAAAAGACAGACAGCTGGAAGAAGTCCAAATCCACTGTTGGGGAGACAGGGAGAATTCAACGCGTTTCAACATAAGGGTCTTCTTCAGGAAAAAGTGGGCAAGTGACTTCCAGATGAATACAGACAATCTACAATATTGATATAAATATAGACATAATTACACATAAAATTCAAAATATTACATATTTAATAAACTGAACATCTGTTGAAACACACAAATCCCTGTGCTGTCAGAGGAGAGGAGACAGATCGTGTGTTTATACAAAGTAGGAAAAACGATCTGTCATCTCTCCTAGTTAGTCCCTTCCCCCCCCTACAGTTAGAACACAGTGAGGGAACACACACTTAACCCCTTGATCGCCCCCTAGTGTTAACCCCTTCCCTGCCAGTGACATTTATACAGTAGTCAGTGCCTATTTATAGCACTGATCGCTCTATAGATGTCAGTGTTCCCAAAAATGTCTCAAAAGTGTCTGATCTGTCTGCCGCAATACTGATAAAAATCACATCTCACCGCCATTACTAGTAAAAAATAAATAAATAAAAAAAACGCCATAAAAATGCCATAAATCTTTCCCATAGTTTGTAGACGCTATAACTTTTGCGCAAACCAATCAATATACGCTTATTGTGATTTTTTTTTACCAAAAATATGTAGAAGAATACGTATCGGCCTAAAATGATGAAGAAACGTGTGTTTTTTTTTGTTTTTTTTTTTAATTGGGGGATATTTATTATAGCAAAGTAAAAAGTGTCTAAACGGGTGTCAGCGGATCCCAGCACTGAGTCTTACCTATGTCTTGGGTGTAGCGATTCCCTGTTTCTCCAGCGTGAAGCAGAGATCATAATGGCGCGATGAATGGCGGGCACCCGCAATCGCTCGTGACAGAGCGAGAACTGGGATCTGTGTGTGCAAACACACAAATCCCGGTTCTCTCAGGGGAGAAGAGACTGATCGTGTGTTCCTTCTAAGTATGTACACCGAGCTCTCTCTCCTCCTAGTCAGTCCCATCCCCCCTGCAGTTAGAACACATCTAGGGAACACAGTTAACCCCTTGATCGCCTCCTAGTGTTAACCCCTTCCCTGCCAGTGACATTTATGCAATAATCAGTGCATTGTCAATGGTCCCAAAAATGTGTCAAAAGTGTCCGATCTGTCCATTGCAATATCGCAGTCCCGAAATAAAAATCGCAGATCGCCACCATTACTAGTAAAAAAACAATAATAAGAATAAAAATAAAGAATATTCACAGGGCGATTTGTCAGCTGTGGATTGTAATCCCTCCTGACCTCCCAGAAGCAGTGTGTGTGTGTTTTTCTACATTGAACCTCATTTGCCATGTAGTTGTCCAAGATTGTTAAAGATTGTTTTCACAACCTGAGGTAATGAAGGAACTCCTTTGGTGCAGGGAAGCTGCCTACCTATCATCCAGATACCCCACAGGGACAACATAATATTGATACAAATATGAACATAGAAGTGTCAACCATTATTGTCTCAAGGTTCTAGCATCATTAATCTACTTCCTAAAACACTGAAACCTCAAGCAGTGTTTTCAACTCTGCCCAGTTTAACATTACTAGACTACAGAACATCTCTTCCCTCCTTACCTACATTAATTAAGGGAGTGTGTTTTGCTATATAGCAGCAGAAAAATGGACAGGGACAGGGACTTTAGAGGACCATGAACATTGAGAAAAGTAGAAAATGTATAAAATAAAATACAAATTTATTACAATGTTCATGGTCCTCTAAAGTCCCACTTTTTGAGGAACCCTGTTTTTACATATTGTATTGTGGATGTGGACCTGAATCTTCTTTCTTCCAATTAGTTAGCCAAGATTTTTTTTTTATACTGACTGACATCGTCCACAGGTCTACTGACACCAACCTCTGTCTGACCTAATGACACGTCCACTGCTTTACTGACATCATCCACTGCCATATTGACACTGTCAAACAGGAAAAGAACCGGTCCTTCTAGTTTCTTCTTTTCAAAGAATTTACAACAGCAATCAAAGAGGAATGCTTTTCTTTACTGATGGATATCTATTTTAACTGTTTACACAGTGTTGGCACCAAACGTTTTACACTGTGGTGTCCCAATCAGAGGCAAAGAGACGAGGACCAGTTTGAATCAAAACATGAACAAAATGGGTTGGGGGGGCATACATACTCCATGCAGACAATGTCCTGTTGCGGGCAATCATAATCAGGACTAGAGATGGGCCGAACGACCCCCTGTTTGGTTTGCGGCAGAACTTTCGAACATCGCAAATGTTCGGAGCCGAATAACGAGCCCCATTTAAGTCTATGGGACCCGAACTGGAAAAATCGAAAGTGTTCATTTTGAAGGCTTATATTCAAGTAATTGGGCATACAATGGTTATGGGGGTCTGGGAACTGCCCTAGGGGACATGTATCAATGAAAAAAAAAGTTTGCAAAAAAATTCATTTTTAAATAAGCAGTGATTTACTAATGCTTAAGGTGAAACCAACAAAATAAGAAATAACAATAAAAATGAAAAAATCCTTTAAATATAGTGCCTGGGGGGTCCCCTTTTCCTGCCTGTAAAGTGGCGCATCCGTACCATGTATAGAATCTGCTGCAGCAGTAATTACATTTATAAAGCCCAAAAAAATGAAATTTTCCCTGCAAGCTTTCTTTATTTTGGAAGCAACAGTTTTGGGTGCCAGTCCGTATGAAGAGGCCACAATGTAGTGCACTGGGAACAAGATTAGAGATTTTTTGGATAAATTCTGGTGTGTCTATTGCAGGCCTCAAAATTTCAGGTCCTGAGCTACTAGCCAGGCCTTAAGAGTTACTCGCCACCTGTTGCCCCACCCAAACCCTACCCCGCCCCGCCCCTAAACACGCCCTTGTAAATGATCTCATGAAATTACACTGTTAAATGTTTTTTTCAGAATTAGGTTACAAAAACAAACAACAACAACATAACTTTAACAATATTAACATAAAACAATGTACACATAAAAGGAAAAGAAGTGCTTTCCCTAAGTGAAAGTGTGGTATTAAGGCAAATAAAGCAGGGCTTCCTTTCATGGCAAATAATATGGCATAACAATAGAAAGCCAATTTCAGAGATTTGCTATGGTAGGCGTTGCACAGAAGGAGCAAGCCCAGTGTAACGTCCCCTTTCTGATGAAAAATACCACTTATCAATGGCTGTGTTTGGATTGTAATCCGTAAGTGGTGGTCCATTAACAGCAATCATCAAAAGGTCATCCAAAGTCTCTAACGCCAGTGATGAACGATACACAGTCTTTATCCTGTTTTGATAGCTAAAGCCACGTTCACACGATGCTGTGGTTGGGGGCAATACGGCACAGAAGTTGACCAGAGCGAGTATTGTGGGGAATCTCTCTTCCTGCTGGTTCATTCTTTTCAAAGTCTCATTGAAAGAAAGTCCATTTTGAATGGAGAGTTTTATGTCAGCCCACTCTGCTTCTAAAAGGTCCACGTTGTCCTCAAACTCATGCAAAACATGCTTTGCAATACTGTGCAACTCAGTCAATCCAAAGTTGAGGATGTGTGCTTTGTCTGGCCAGGACAGGCTGTCAAATATATTAAAAGATTGCACAATGTTTGAAGAAACTGAAGAAAGCCTCAAAATCAAATACCTTTCAGCTTTATCCAATACAGTTTGGCGTATAGATTGAAATTCTTTTTCACCGGCTTCAAGGTTGGTCAGCTGTAGTCCATGAAGTGTTCCATCAGCTGTAAACTTATCTAGAAATTCAAGTTCATTTTTTCCTCTCCCTTTGCAAAGATCCTGGAGAATTTTAACTGAATGTTCTAGTTTGGATTTTATATGGCAGATCATAAGTTCTTTGTTTTGAAGACCCTCTGATAATGGTTTCAGCTTGCCATAAAAATCCAGTAGGAAAAACAAAAGTTTCACAAACTTCACCTGTTTTAGGTCTTTCAGGATACCTTTAACCTTAGCAGAATCAATTGATCCTTCCGTCGATATCTGCTCAAAATGCCTCACCACTGTTTTCCAGTTTTGACGAAAAGCACGCAAAGCATCAACTTTGCTGCATAACCAGCGCACTGTGTGTATATCTTTCAGTTTCAAAATTTCCTCACTTAAAGATTTTGCCATTTCTTTCAGTTGCTGTAGGCGTTTGGCAGAGCCATGATAATATTTAAAAGTACGCCGCACCACATCATCAAATGTTTGTAGGTATGGCACTTCCTTGCAAACATCCAAGACAGCAAGCTGCAAACGATGAGCCACACAATGTATACTGATCATCTGTGGGCAGATGTCTTTCATCTGGACTGCCAAACCAGACTTGTGGCCAAGCATGCTTGCAGCCCCATCCGTTCCCAAACCTGCAACCCAAGAAGTGCCTTTGTAATTAAGATGAAGACTATCCAAAAAGGCAGTCAATCCTTTGAAATAACCTTGAGCTGTAGCTCTTTCTAGAGCAAAAGTACCCAAAAAATCTTCTTTTATTTCTCCTTCTGAAACATAACGGACATAAATGTTTGCATGTTCAGTGGAGGTTCGATCAGTAGATCCGTCAATCATGATGCCAATAAAAGTTGACTTTCTAATGTTTGCCACAAGACTTTCTCTGATTGTTTTTGCAATGAAATGAATGAATTATTTGCATTGCACATCATTTCCATACTTCTGCAGAACTGGTACATCAAGTTTAGTAGCTAACATTAATAAATCAGGGAAATCTCGAAATGGCTTTTCATATTTAACTACATAATAAGCGATGTTAAACATGTGTGTCATGTGCTGAAACACTGCAGCGTCCATTCTTCTGACACACACAGCTAAAGGTCTCTCTTCAGGGTTGTCGTTAGCTTTTACTTTATCAATATTCTCCTTGTGCTTTTCACTTTTCTCGTGCCATACAAAGGTTTCCCTTTTAAAGGGAGCCTTTATCCCATCTTTACATTTTGCATCAGCACTTTGGGGGAACCGACTGCAAACTTTACACGTAACTGTATCTGTATCCTCTGAGAAAATAAGCCATGAAAATTGTTCCAGCCAATGCATATTAAAAGGGCGTTTTTTAGAGGTCTTGTCAGTATAACCATCATTTTTCCTCTTGGATGTTATGGCAGTTGAGTTGTGAGGCAAACTACAACTAGCAGCTGGATTTGTTCTTGATTCATTGTCTTTTTCTATAGGATTTGGTTGTGACTCCACAGTAGTAGGTTGAGCTTTTTCTTTAACGAAAAAGTTTAATTTGCTCTGTTTCATGTTTCTTTTATGGCTTTCAAAAACCTGTAAAGGCTTCAAAACTGAAGAGAAAAGCCAGTTGAATTTGTTGACTAAGATGAGGTGTCACATCTCTGCGGAGAACAAGAAAAAAGCAATACAGAATAGCGCCAGGACTACATATCCCAGCAATACAGAATAGCATCAGCTATAGAGGACTACAAATCCCAGCAGTATATAATACAGCAGTGCAAAATACCACCAGCTATAGAGGAGTACAAATCACAAAGTACAAAGAACATTAACAAATTGCGCAGTTCATCTGATTCAGATGCCCTTTTCCTCTCCTGGTGGTGGTAGTGGTCGTGGGGTGCAACAATGTTCTTCTTTGGTGTCCTCTGTCCCCCCTGCATATCACAATCCCCCTTTTACATCACAGTACACGTCTACCTCCAACGCCTCCCTAATACACCTCTACCTCCAACGCCTCCCTAATACACCTCTACCTCCAACGTCTCCCCCAGTACAAACAAATGGCCACTGTCCTCACCTATAACTGGCCTTTGCAACAAGGAGCACATAGAAGGGCAACACATGCAAAAGAAAACCAGGGAAATTCCTTGCTCAACTTACTGACCGGCCTGCTAACCAACTGAATTTTCCTGTCTAACAGTATGCGGTAAAAACAGGGGATTAGTCTGCACATATTTGCAAATACATGCGTAAGCTACAGAGCCCTGTCAAGGCACCCCAGTATTTTCTGTAGTCCTAACTCTAAATTTCAAGAGCCTCCACAGTGGAAGCACATGCATTATGATGGATAGGCAGAGGGCAAGTGCACCTGGAGGGAGACCACTTCTCATTAAAGGCACAGAGGCGCACTGGACACCCAGCACATAACACAATGGTAGCAAAGGTGTCCTGTATGTCCCCTCACCAATATTTTAACATTACAAACAAATGGCCACTGCCCTCACCTATAACTGGCCTTTGCCGCAAGGAGCACATGGAAGGGCAACACGTGCAAAAAAAAAAAAAAAAGAAATTTCCAGCTCAACTTACCGACCAGCCTGCTATAAATCGTCCTGTCTAACAGTATGTGTTAAAAACTGGGGTTTAGTCTGCACACATTTGCAAATACATGCGTAAGCTAGAGTCCCGTCAAGGTACCCCAGTATTTTCTGTAGTTCTAGCTTTTATAAGCCTCCACAATTGAAGCACATGCATTATAATGGATAGGCAGAGGGCAAGTGAGCCTAGAGAGAGTCCACTCCTCCTTAATGGCACAGGGGCACACTGGACACCCAGCACATGGCAGCAAAGGTGTCCAGTGCGTCCCCTCACTAATATTTTCACAGTACAAGCAAATGGCCACTGCCCTCACCTCTCACCTATAACTGGCCTTTGCAGCAAGGAGCACATGGAAGGGCAACACATGTAAAAAAAAAAAAAAACAGAGAAATTTCATGCTCAACAACTCCTACCTTCAACCAGTGGCGGAACTACCGCCATAGCGACACACGCGGCCGCTATGGGGCCCGCAGCTGCTATGGGGCCCCTGGGGAGGAGGAGGAAAGCATACTGCCGGGGCCCGGGGGGGTGGCGAGCACTGCCCGCACGGGCCCCCAGCCAGGGGAAGTGAGGAGAGGAAGAGGCGCGCTGTCCGTACAAGGCAGCAGAGCGCTGTGTAATAGCTTTTATTTGAATGCCCTGTGAGTTCCCGGGGCTCACCGTCACATAGCCCCACCTCTTGGCCCGACGCTTTTGATAGACAGAACGCCGGTCCAATGCGGGACATGTGACGTCATCAAAGGCGCCGGGCCAAGAGGTGGGGCTATGTGACGTTGAGCCCCGGGAACTCACAGGGCATTCAAATGTTAGCTATTACAGCGCTCTGCTGGACAGCGCGCCTCTTCCTCTCCTCACTTCCCCTGGCTGGGGGACCGTGCGGCCGGTGCTCGCCCCCCCCCCCCCCAATCTGAGAGAGCCCCACGCTCGCCAATAAGGGCTGCTGCAGTCTGGCTCACCTCTAACACTGCACAGGTGAGGCTGCATTGGGCACGGGGGAGGCTGCATTGGGCACGGGGGAGGCTGCATTGGGCACGAGAGAGGCTGCATTGGGCACGAGAGAGGCTGCATTGGGCACGAGAGAGGCTGCATTGGGCACGAGAGAGGCTGCATTGGGCACGAGAGAGGCTGCATTGGGCACGGGGAGGCTGCATTGGGCACGGGGAGGCTGCATTGGGCACGGGGGAGGCTGCATTGGGCACGAGAGAGGCTGCATTGGGCACGGGGGAGGCTGCATTGGGCACGGGGGAGGCTGCATTGGGCACGGGGGAGGCTGCATTGGGCACGGGAGAGGCTGCATTGGGCACGGGAGAGGCTGCATTGGGCACGGGGGAGGCTGCATTGGGCACGGGAGAGGCTGCATTGGGCATGGGTGGGGTCAGGCTGCATTGGGCACGGGTCAGGCTGCATTGGGCATGGGCAGGCCACGCTGCATTGGGCACGGGTCATGCTGAATTGGGCTTGGGTGAGGCTGCATTGGGCACGGGTGAGGCTGCATTGGGCACGGGTGAGGCTGCATTGGGCACGGGTGAGGCTGCATTGGGCACGGGTGAGGCTGCATTGGGCACGGGTGAGGCTGCATTGGGCACAGGTGAGGCTGCATTGGGCACAGGTGAGGCTGCATTGGGCACTGGACACGTTGCATTGGGCACAAGTGGGCACAGGTGAGGCAGTATTGGGCACAGGTGAGGCAGTATTGGGCACTGGCCATGCTGCTTTGGGCACAGGTGAGGCTGCATTGGACACTGGACATGCTGTATTGGGCACAGACCACGCTGCATTGGGCACAGGTGAGGCAGTATTGGGCATGGGCAGACCACGCTGCATTGGGCACAGGTGAGGATTATTGAAGCGCTAACACCGGGTGTTTGGAGTATCTTTATCTGTTGATTAAACTTTCTGGAATACATATATTGCTATTGTGGTGTAGGATCTGGGCTCTTTCTTTCTTCTCAGACTCGAACCACACACCCTTTGAGCCCCGCCCTTTAAACCACGCCCACTATTTAATTTAAGCCCCGCCATTTTTTTGTGGGGGGGGGGGGGGGGGCCCATACAACATTTTGCTATGGGGCCCTGTGATTTCTAGTTACGCCCCTGCCTTCAACGCCTCCCGCAGTACACCTCTACCTTCAACGCCTCCCGCAGTACACCTCTACCTTCAACGCCTCCCGCAGTACACCTCTACCTTCAACGCCTCCCGCAGTACACCTCTACCTTCAACGCCTCCCGCAGTACACCTCTACCTCCAACGCCTCCTACAGTACACCTCTACCTCCATCACAGTACACCTCTAGCTCCAATGCCTCCCACAGTACACTTCTAGCTCCAACGCCTCCCGCAGTACACCTCTACCTCCAACGCCTCCCGCAGTACACCTCTAGCTCCAACGCCTCCCGCAGTACACCTCTACCTCCAACGCCTCCTGCAGTACACCTCTACCTCCATCACAGTACACCTCTAGCTCCAACGCCTCCCGCAGTACACCTCTTGCTCCAACGCCTCCCGCAGTACACCTCTTGCTCCAATGCCTCCCGCAGTACACCTCTACCTTCAACGCCTCCCGCAGTACACCTCTACCTTCAACGCCTCCCGCAGTACACCTCTACCTCCAACGCCTCCTACAGTACACCTCTACCTCCATCACAGTACTCCTCTAGCTCCAACGCCTCCCGCAGTACACCTCTAGCTCCAACGCCTCCCGCAGTACACCTCTACCTCCAATGCCTCCCGCAGTACACCTCTAGCTCCAACGCCTCCCGCAGTACACCTCTACCTCCAACGCCTCCTGCAGTACACCTCTACCTCCATCACAGTACACCTCTAGCTCCAACGCCTCCCGCAGTACACCTCTTGCTCCAACGCCTCCCGCAGTACACCTCTTGCTCCAATGCCTCCCGCAGTACACCTCTAGCTCCAACGCCTCCCGCAGTACACCTCTAGCTCCAACGCCTCCCGCAGTGCACCTCTACCTCCAACGCCTCCTGCAGTACACCTCTACCTCCATCACAGTACACCTCTAGCTCCAATGCCTCCCACAGTACACCTCTAGCTCCAACGCCTCCCGCAGTACACCTCTACCTCCAACGCCTCCCGCAGTACACCTCTACCTCCAACGCCTCCCGCAGTACACCTCTACCTGCATCACAGTACACCTCTACCTTCAACACCTCCTCCAATGCCTCCCCTCTCCATCACACCTATGTCTCCAATCCCTTCTCCCCTAGCACACCTCTATACCTACAATCTCTCTTCTTAGTATGTCTCTGCCTCCAATGCCCCCCCAGCAAACTCCCCATTCTATCATACCTATGACTCCAATTCCTGCCCTCCCCCATTCTATCATACATAAGACTCCAATTCAGCCCCCCTCCCCCCATTCTATCATACCTATGACTCCAATTCAATCCCCCCTCCCCCATTCTATCATACCTATGACTCCAATTCAGCCCCCCCTCCCCCCATTCTATCATACCTATGACTCCAATTCCTGCCCCCCCCCCCCATTCTATCATACCTATGACTTCAATTCAGCCCCCCCTCCCCCCATTCTATCATAGAATGGGGGGAGGGGGGGCGGAATTGGAGGCATAGGTATGATAGAATGGGGGGGAGGGGGGGCAGAATTGGAGGCATAGGTATGATAGAATGGGGGGAGGGGGGCGGAATTGGAGGCATAGGTATGATAGAATGGGGGGAGGGGGGGCAGAATTGGAGGCATAGGTATGATAGAATGGGGGGAGGGGGGCAGAATTTGAGGCATAGGTATGATAGAATGGGGGGAGGGGGGGGGCAGAATTGGAGGCATAGGTATAATGGATTGGGGGAGGGGATGATTCAGACCTATGCCTCCAATTAACCCCCCCCCATCCAGCATTCACAGAGTGTCACATTTTTCACATACCATCGTCCTGCAGCCAGGGGATCGGGCATCAGCACATTCCTCGGATGTTTGTGAGGTGGAGAGGGGCGGTCCTAAGCGGCGCCAGAATGATAAATTTATTTTTAAAATTCTGCTGCTAGCCTGTGCGGGACGAGAAGGGCGGCGCGATGTGTGGACGGTGGAGAGGGGCAGAGCTAGCTTGCACACTTCTTTGCAAAGCTCTGCTAGCCAGGAGAGAGATGTGTTGGAGGTGTAGAGGGGCGGTAATGTGTGGACGGTGGGAAGGGGCGGCGCTGGCTCCCAATACAAGCCTGTGCAGTGGGGATGTATCGGGGGTGGAGAGGGGCAGCGCTGGCTCCCAATACAAGCCTGTGCAGTGGGGATGTATCGGGGGTGGAGAGGGGCGGCGCTGGCTCCCAATACAAGCCTGTGCAGTGGGGATGTATCGGGGGTGGAGAGGGGCGGCGCTGGCTGGTACAATTTTTTTTTTCAAAGCTCGCGCTGCGAGCTTGTGCGGGGCAAAGATGTATGGTCCCAGGCAGCTGCAGTTAACTGACGGCGGCGGCCCTACTCGCACTGCTCATAATTTAACTCGCCAAATGCGAGCAGGCGAGTACAATTTTTGAGCCCTGTATGTACATATATGTACATATCTATTTATGTGAATACATCAGATAATACTTAAAGTGACTGTAAAGTAAAAGTAATTCCCTGCATTAAGGTAAAAAAATAAGGATGAGCCGAACACTCCCCCCCCCGGTTCGATTCGCAGCAGAACTTTGGACGAACACACGGACACCGTTAAAGTCTATGGGACACGAACAGGAAAAATCAAAAGTGCTAATTTTAAAGGCTTATATGCAAGTTATTGCTATAAAAAGTACTTGGGGACCCGGGTCCTGCCCCAGGGGACATTTATCCAACCAAAAAAAAGTTTTTTCGGGAGTAGTGATTTTACTAATGCTTAAAGTGAAACAATAAAATGTAATATTCCTTTAAATTTCGTACCTGGGGGGTGTCTATAGTATGCCTGTAAAGTGGCGCATTTTTCCTGTGTTTAGGACAGTAGCACAGCAAAATAAAATTTCTAAAGGAAAAAAAGTAATTTAAAACTGATCGCGGCAATAATGAATTGTCGGGTCTTGGCAATATAAATAAAACTAATTTAAAAAAACAGCAGGGGTTCCCCCCCAGTCCATTATCAGGCCCTTTGGGTCTGGTATGAATATTAAGGGAAACCCTGAACCAAAACTAAAAACAAGAAATTGTGTGGACGAGCCCCCCAAAATCCATATCAGGCCCTTCAGGTCTGGTATGGATTTTAAGGGGAACCCTGCACCAAAATAAAAAAAATGGTTTGGGTTCCCCCCTAAAATCCATACCAGACCCTTATCCGAGCACGCAACCTGGCAGGCCGCAGGAAAAGAGGGGGGATGAGGGAGCCCATAATTAAGTCATGTAGACAGTGACGCAACGCGTCGGGAGGAGGAGCCAAGTGACGTCAATCATAGCAGTTCGCTCGCACAGCGGGACTGTGGAGAGGAACATACCTGAGTGTTTTCCCTGCTGATTATGCTGTATAACAAGTGGCGGTTTGTGAGTACACATATTGGGGATTACCGAATGAAGGTCCCTGTACTGCAATAGTTTTACACTATTGTGTCTTTCCTTTCTTCCTCCGTTTATGGTATACATCCTGAGATTATAAGTGAACATAGTGGAGAAGTAGATATAGGAAAGAATCAAACCCGGTGATCAGCACAGCGTTCCCTAGAAGTAATTGCAGATTCATTTGATGGACTGTATGTTAGTGCATATCTAGCAGGGAGGAAGCCAGCGGTGGCACAAAGGGATTTTTTACTATTGTTTTGATTCTTTTGTTTTTTACCTCTTCATGCTATATGACAGCTTTCTATTGAATAAACTGACCCATCATCAGCTGCAACAGATCACATTGATCACATTGATTTTATAGCACACTTTTTCTTTTTCCTTTTTTCTTTTTATTCATAGTGTGTCCACATAGCTGGAACATACATACCAGCTATCTGAATTTATTTGAACATTAGGTCATTTGTTTTGTTGCACGGATACACAATTTATTTGAACATTAGGTCATTCTGGTTCACAGATACATATTGTTTTCATTGCACAATATCACTTTATGGTTCTATCACCCTAAGTATTTATTTATCACTATAAGCATTTACAAGCAATTTTGGAAAATCACCGTATGAATTTGTGTATTGTTTAACCTAGAAGGACTTAATTTATTGTTGTTTAGACAAGCACTGCGATTTTATTTTATTTTGTACTTTATTAGCGCACCAAAACCTTTTTATCTTTAGGATAAAACCGTACCAGGCCACATGAATGAATGAATGAATGATTTGTATAGCGCTGCAAATGAGAACTGAATCGCCTCAAGGTGCTTGTCTGCTCTTGTTGTGATGCCATATTTAGAAGAGGTGGGTCTTGAGTTTTTTTCCTGAAAGCCTGATGGTTTTCTTCCAAGCGGATGTTGTTTGGTAGCGCATTCCATAGCCGAGGTCCCTGTACTGCGAATCTTCGTTCTCCCTTCGATTTGTAGCGGGCTTTGGGGATGAGAAGGCGGTTTTGGTTTATTGATCGAAGGCTGCGATTTGGTATGTATTTTTCTATTTTCTCACAAAGGTATTGAGGAGCATTTCCTTGTGTACATTTGTGGTTGAGGCAGAGGGTCTTGAATGTGATCCTGTCTTTTACCTTGAGCCAATGGAGGGTCCTTAGGGATGGGGAGATGGATTCCCAAGGTTTCTTTCCGGTGACTAATCTCGCTGCTGTGTTTTGGACAATTTGAAGGCGCGCAATCACATGCCCTCAACATCTTGTCCCCATGTTGATGGAGTCAAGGGCCTCATCCCCACAACCCTTGCCTTGTGGTTATGGGTGTCTGAGAGCGGGGGCTTATCGGAATCTGGAAGCCCCCTTTAACAAGGGGACCCCCAGATCCTGGCATCCCCCCTATGTTAATTGGTAATGTACATTGTACCCCTACCATTTCACAAAAAAAGTGTCAAAAATAGTAAAAAAGACAGGAGACATTTTGGGACAAGTCCTTTATTAAAAAATAAAATGTTATTGAAATGGTAGGGGTACAATGTACCGGTTACCAATTCATATAGGGGGGAGGCCAGGATCTGGGAGTCTACACAGATGCTTTGGACGGCAACTCAAAAGCACCCTCCCCATGTTGAGGGCATGTGGCCTGATATGGTTCAGGAGAGGGCGCTCTCGTCCCCCCTCTTTTCCTGCGGCCTGCCAGGTTGCGTGCTCGGATAACGGTCTGGTATGGATTTTAGGGGGGACCCCTACGCCATTTTTTTTTTAATTTGTCGCAGGGTTCCCCTTAATATTCATAAAAGACCCAAGGGGCCTGGTAAGGAACTGGGGGGGGGGGGGACCCATGACATTTTCATTACAGCCGTAATCAGTTTTAAATTACTTTTTTGCTTTAGAAATGTAATTTTGCTGTGGTACTGTTCTAAACACAGTAAAACTGTGCCACTTTACAGGCAGACTATAGACCCCCCCCCCCCCCCCCCCCCAGGCACAATATTTAAAGGAATTTTTATTGTTTCACTTTAGGCATTACTAAAATCACTGCTCCCCACAAAATTTAAATTAAAAAAAAAATGTATTTTAGAAAAAGAAAACGTTTACAAAATTCTCAAAGAACTGTTGTACATAAATGGTTATTGGAACAACAAGATTGTATTACACACCAAATTGTGTAAACAAACCTCTCCCCGCGCTTCCTACACTGACTGTCAGTGAGCGGCGGTTCCCTGTCATCGGGTACGCCGATCAATGACGTCAGACGTCAGCCACGCCCCCTACTGTAAAAAAAAACACAACCCGTCACACTGACTCCTCCCCCCCCCCTAGTGGTTAACCCCCCTAACGACAACTGTCATTTACATAGGAATCAGTGCAATTTAAATAGCAGTGAGTGCTGTATAAATGACAAATGTCCCAAAATTGTGTCAAAAATGTCCGATGTGTCCACCATAATGTCGCAGTCACAATATAAATCGCTGATCGCCACCATTACTAATAAAAAAAAAAATTTTAATAAAAATTCTATAAAACTATCCCCTATTTTGTAAACGCTATAACTTTTGCGCAAACTAAGCAATAATCGCTAATTGCGATTTTTTTGTTACCAAAAATAGGTAGAAGAATACGTATCGCCCTAAACTGAGGAAAAAAAATGTTTTTTATATATTTTTTGGGGATATTTATTATGGCAAAAAGAAAAAAATATTGCATTTTTTCAAAATTGTCGCTCTATTTTTGTTTATAGCGCTAAAAATAAAAACCGCATAGGTGATCAAATACCACCCAAAGAAAGCTCTATTTGTGGGAAAAAAAGGACGCCAATATTGTTTTGGAGCCACGTCGCATGACCGAGCAATTGTTAGTTAAAGCGAACGCAGTGCCGAATCGCAAAAAGGGGCCTGGTCCTTTGGCTGCCAATTGTCCGGGGCTGAAGTGGTTAACTGACAATTGCGCGGTCGTGCGACGTGGCTCCCAAACAATATTGACGTCCTTTTTTTCCCACAATTAGAGCTTTCTTTTGGTGGTATTGGATCGCCCCTGCGGTTTTTATTTTTTGCGCTATAAACAACAAAGAGCGACAATTTTGAAAAAAAAACGCATTCTTTTGTTTTTTTTTGCTATAAGAAATATCCCCCAAAAAATAATATAAAAAAACATTTTTTTTCCTCAGTTGAGGCCGATACGTATTCTTCTACATATTTTTGGTAAAAAAAATCGCAATAAGCGATTATTGATTGGTTTGCGCAGAAGTTAGAGCGTTTACAAGATAGGGGATAGTTTTAAAGCATTTTTAATTAATATTTTATTTTTTTATTATTAATGGCGGCGATCAGCGATTTTTATTGTGACTGCGACATTATGGTGGACACACTTTTGACACATTTTTGGGACCATTGTCATTTAGACAGCAATCAGTGCTATTTAAATGCACTGATTCCTGTATAAATGACACTGGCAGTGAAGGGGATAACCACAAGGGGGCTGTGTTGGGGTTAAGTATGCCTAGAGGGGTGTTTCTTACTGTGGGGGGGGGGGCGTGGCTGTCAGCTAGTGAATGCTGAGCTCTGCTCCAATCACAGGGAGCAGAGATCGGCGTCACTAGTTGCTAGGCAGAACGGGAGATGCTGTTTATCTCGACATCTCCCCGTTCAGCCTTCCCATGAGAGGATCGCGGGGGTCCCGACCAGCACGCTCCCGATGGCACGGACAAGCATTAAGGAGGGACTTATATTTACGCCCTCCTGCCTGTCCGTGCCATTCTGTCGACGTATATCTGGGTGCGCCGGTCGGGAAGTGGTTAAAACAGCTAATTTGCAGGTTTGTTGTCAAAAAGTCCGATCGTGTGTATGGGGCCTTTTGGAAGCCTTTACAGTGCGATTATATATTACTTATAATCCTTTCCCTCTCCCCCTTTTTTCTATGTTTAGGTAACACAGAGAGCCGTGATCGACATAGACGAGATCGGGACCGAAGCCACCGCCGTCACCGGGGCTGAAATCGTTCCCTATTCCTTGCCTTACACCATCCGAATTAACCACCCCTTCATCTTCATGATCTTCGATGAGAAGTTCCAATCTTTACTTTTTATCGGGAGAGTCACCGACCCGACAAAACATTGACGGCAAATCCGCAAAACGATTCTCCGCACCGGTATCACCCGCCGCGTGAAGGGATTCAAACCCAGCTCTGCTCACAACTCGTGTTGTACATTAGGATGATCACCGTACTCTATATCAACATTCATTACTCTCCTGGGGACCCCGGGGCTGAGGTTCCCCTGCAGCAGCTTGTGTCTCTGCCCCGCCCAAAAAAAGCCATATTGAAGTAGCGTATATACTCGAGTATAAGCCGAGTTCCCCCCTCGGCTTATACTCGAGTCAAGCACTTTTCTGCAGCAGAATGACATTTTCCGAACCGAGTTTTGGGGGGGGGGGGGGGGCCCCGTATCTCGGGGCCACTTGGTGTGCAAACCCAGGGGTACTAGCACTACAACATATCCAAAGATGGGGTTACTATCACCAAGTGTCCCCGAGATACAGGGGCCCCAAAGTCGGATCGGAAAATGTCATTATCTGCTGTAGAAAAGGGCTTGACATTTTCCGACCCTACTTTGGGGCCCCGTATCTCGGGGCCTCTTGGGGATAGGAACCATGAAACCCAGTGGAACCTGCACCACAACATATTCAAAGATGGGGTTCCTAGCACCAAGGGGCCCCGAGATACGGGGCCCCAAAGTCGGTTCGGAAAATGCAATTATCTGCTGCAGAAAAATGCTTGACATGTTCCGACCCGACTTTGGGGCCCCGTATCGCGGGGACACTTGGTGCGAGGAACCCCAAATTTGGTAGTCAAACCCAGTGGAACTAGCACTACAACATTTCCAAAGATGCTTATACTCGAGTCAAGCCCTTTTCTGCAGCAGAGAATGACATTTTCCGACCCGACTTTGGGGCCCTGACTTTGGGACTCCTAGCACCAAGGGGCCCCGAGATAGGGGGCCCCAAAGTCGGATCGGAAAATTTCATTCTCTGCTGCAGTAAAGTGCTTGACATTTTCTGAACCAACTTTGAGGCCCCGTATCTCAGGGCCTCTTGGGGATAGGAACCATGAAACCCATTGGAACCTGCACCACAACATATTCAAAGATGGGGTGCCTAGCACCAAGTGGCCCCGAGATACTGGGCCCCAAAGTCGGTTCGGAAAAGTCATTCTCTGCTTCAGAAAAGTGCGTGACATTTTCCGAACCGACTTTGGGGCCCCGTACCTCGGGGCCCCTTGGTGCTAGGAACCTCATGGATATGTTATAGTGATAGTTCCACTGGGTTTGCACACCAAAATTTCCACTGGGTTTGCACACTCCTAGCACCAAGTGGCCCCGAGATACGGGGCCCCAAATGCGGTCAACTGTGTCCATCTGCAACAATGTCATTTCAGGACCCTTTGGCTGCAGCTAGGGGGCATCTAGTAAACCCTTAACTACCAAGTTTGAAGTTCGGGGGACCTATGCTGCAAATGGGCACAGAGAGGCTGCAAATGGGGCCACAGTGAGGCTGCAAATGGGCACAGAGAGGCGGCAAATGGGCACAGTGAGGCTGCAAATGGGCACAGAGAGGCTGCAAATGGGCTTTGTTGACCCTCTTCTCCACTTGCAGTAGCTGTGCATTTCTCACCCTAGGCTTATACTCGAGTCAATACGTTTTCCCAGTTGCTTGTGGTAAAATTAGGTGCCGCGGCTTATATTCGGGTCGGCGTTATACTCGAGTATATACGGTATGTATCCGAGAAGTGTGACACCATCATTTGGTCCAACAAGAGCAATGTCCCAAGTGCAGAACGCCAGCAAACCTAAAGCAGCCTCAGCCGATCTCAGTCCAGGCCACACTCCCAATGCGTTTCACCCAGCCCACAGGGCTTAATCATGGAGGTGGGGATACCAAGTGGTTGGGTGGTGGTATCCCCTCCTCTATGACTAAGTCCAGTTTGGCGGGGTGAAACGCGTCAGGGGCCACGACCAAGACGGAGCTGGGCTGAGGCAAGTGATCGGGTTTTGCTGGTGTGCTGCACTTGGGGGCATTTCTCTTGCTGGATCTAGTCCCAGCACCCTACAGTGTGAGTCCCCGGGTGGGGTCAAGATGTAGGAGCCCGGAGCAGCACCTCCAGTTTTCTGAATCTGGTTCTCCATCGTTTGGCGCTCCAACTAGCTGCTGATGAACTCGGTGCTCCAACATTCAATTGCTTTAATATTTAAAAATTTTAATTTAGTTCCGTATATACTGTCCCCCCATCTTCAAGCCCTGATGAAGGGGGCGATTTATGGTCCTTGAAATGTGGTGGTTCTGTAACAAAGTATTTTATCTGATCATTTATTAGAATAAAGACTTATCTGTATGATTAATTCCCAGTGTGGAGCTTCAATCTCAGATCCATTTCATCACAAAACAAGAAAATTGAGGAACTCCTTTGGCATGGAGATGTCAGCCCCCCTCACACCTGTATAGATGTCAGCCCCCCTCACACCTGTATAGATGTCAGCCCCCCCTCACACCTGTATAGATGTCAGCCCCCCCCACACACCTGTATAGATGTCAGCACCCCCTCACACCTGTATAGATGTCAGCCCCCCACACACCAGTATATATGTCAGCCCCCCTCACACCTGTATAGATGTCAGCCCCCTCACACCTGTATGTTAGCCCCCCTCACACCTGTATAGATGTCAGCCCCCTCAATCCTGTATAGATGTCAGCCCCCCCTCACACCTGTATATATGTCAGCCCCCTACACACCTGTATAGATGTCAGCCCCCCCTCACACCTGTATAGATGTCAGCCCCCCTCACACCTGTATAGATGTCAGCCCCCCTCACACCTGTATATATGTCAGCCCCCCCCCCTCACACCTGTATATATGTCAGCCCCCTACACACCTGTATATATGTCAGCCCCCTCAATCCTGTATAGATGTCAACCCCCCCTCACACCTGTATAGATGTCAGCCCCCCTCACACCGTATATATGTCAGCCCCCTCACACCTGTATGTCAGCCCCCCTCACACTGTATAGATGTCAGGCCCCCCTCACACCTGTATAGATGTCAGCCCCCCTCACACCTGTATAGATGTCAGCCCCCCTCACACACAGGTATAGATGTCAGCCCCCCTCACACCCGTATAGATGTCAGCCCCCTCAATCCTGTATTTATGTCAGCCCCCTCACACCTGTATAGACGTCAGCCCCCCTCGCACCTGTATGGTCAGCCCTCCTCACACCTGTATAGATGTCAGCACCCCCTCACACCTGTATAGATGTCAGCCCCCCTCACAGCTGTATAGATGTCAGCCCCCTCACACCTGTATAGATGTCAGCCCCCCCTCACACCTGTATAGATGTCAGCCCCTTCACACCTGTATAGATGTCAGCCCCCTCACACCTGTATAGATGTCAGCCCCCCTCACACCTGTATAGATGTCAGCCCCCCCTCACACCTGTATATAGGTCAGCCCCCTCACACCTGTATAGATGTCAGCCCCCTCAATCCTGTATAGATGTCAACCCCCCCTCACCCCTGTATAGATGTCAGCCCCCCTCACACCTGTATAGATGTCAGCCCCCTCAATCCTGTATATATGTCAGCCCCCCTCACACCTGAATATATGTCAGCCCCACACACACCTGTATATATGTCAGCCCCCCTCACACCTGTATAGATGTCAGCCCCCTCACACCTGTATAGATGTCAGCCCCCCTCACACCTGTATAGATGTCAGCCCCCCTCACTCCGGTATATATGTCAGCCCCCTCAATCCTGTATAGATGTCAACCCCCCCTCACACCTGTATAGATGTCAGCCCCCCTCACACCTGTATAGATGTCAGCCCCCCTCACACCTGTATAGATGTCAGCCCCCTCACACCTGTATGTCAGCCCCCCTCACACCTGTATAGATGTCAGTCCCCCTCACACCTGTATAGATGTCAGCCCCCCTCACACCTGTATAGATGTCAGCCCCCCTCACACCTGTATAGATGTCAGCCCCCCTCACACCTGTATAATCAGCCCCCCCACACCTGTATATATGTCAGCCCCCCTCACACCTGTATAGATGTCAGCCCCCCCCACACCTGTATAGATGTCAGCCCCCCTCACACCTGTATAGATGTCAGCCCCCCTCACCCCTGTATAGATGTCAGCCCCCCTCACAGCTGTATAGATGTCAGCCCCCCTCACACCCGTATAGATGTCAGCCCCCTCACACCTGTATAGATGTCAGCCCCCCTCACACCTGTATGATGTCAGCCCCCTCACACCTGTACAGATGTCAGCCCCCCTCACACCTGTATAGATTTCAGCCCCCCCTCACACCTGTATATATGTCAGCCCCCCTCACACCTGTATAGAGGTCAGCCCCCTCACACCTGTATAAAAGTCAGCCCCCCTCACACCTGTATAGATGTCAGCCCCCCTCACACCTGTATAGATGTCAGCCCCCCTCACACCTGTATATTTGTCAGCCCCCTCACACCTGTATAGATGTCAGCCCCCCTCAAACCTGTATAGATGTCAGCCCCCTCCCACCTGTATAGATGTCAGCCCCCCCCCCAACCTGTATATAGGTCAGCCCCCCTCACACCTGTATAGATGTCAGCCCCCCCCCCTACACACCTGATATATGTCAGCCCCCCCTCACCTGTATAGATGTCAGCCCCCCCCCACACCTGTATAGATGTCAGCTCCCCCTTCCCACACACCTGTATAGATGTCTGCCCCCCTCACACCTGTATAGATGTCAGCTCCCCTTCCCACACACCTGTAAAATAGTCAGGAGGGGGGGGCCCCCCCAAGGGGGGAGGGAGAGCCCCCCCCCGGGTCAGGGGGAAACCCGAAAGGAGGGCCGGGGCCGAAGGGGAGGGGGAGGGTGGAGGGAGGGAGGGGGTAATTGGCGGTTTTAGGTTTAAAAAGGGGGGGGGAGGGGGGAAAAAAGGGGGGGGTTTAGGGAAAATTCCCCGGTTCAGAGGGAAGGGATAGTTCAGGGGGGGTTTAATTCGAAAAGGGGAGGGGGTTTTTCCAGGGGTGCCCCCGGGAAGGGCAGCGGGGGAAAAAAAAGGTTTTTGGGGTTTTGGGGGGGATTAAGGGGGTAGGAAAAAATTGGGAAAACCGGGCCCAAAAAACCCCAAAAATATAAAGGGGAAGGGGGCCCAAAGCAGTGGGGGCAAGGAGAGGGGGGTTTTGGGGGGGAGGCCCGGAAGGGTCAGGGGCTCCCAAGGGGGGGCAGAAAGGGGAAGGAAGTTTGGGGCCCCGGGGGCCCGGATTTAAAAGGGGGGGGGGGGAAAAAAAAACCCAAGGGGAAAGGGCCCCAATCCGGGGGGGGTCAAAGGTCCCCGAGAATGTTTTCGGGAGCGGGGGGGGCGGGCCAAATTCAGGGAGGGAGGGGGGCCGGGGGGGTGGGGGGGGGGTCAGGGGTCAGTGATGTCAGGGGGTAGGGGGTGAGGGGAAGGGGGGCCAGAGGGGGGAGTGGGGTGGGGGGTCAGGGGGGGGCCCTTGTATCTCGGGGCCACTTGGTGCTAGGAACCCCAAATTTGGTATTCAAACCCAGTGGAACCAACAAAGTATCCAAATTTGGAGTTCCTAGCACCAAGTGGCCCCGAGATACAGGGCCCCCAAGTCGGTCAACTGTGTCCATCTGCAGCAATGTCATTTCGGGACCCTTTAGTTAGCTAGGGGGCATCTAGGAACCCTTGACTACCAAGTTTGAAGTTCGGGGGACCTATGGCTGCAAATGGGCACAGTGAGGCATGCAAATGGGCACAGTGAGGCTGCAAATGGGCACAGTGAGGCATGCAAATGGGCACAGTGAGGCATGCAAATGGGCACAGTGAGGCTGCATGGGCACAGTGAGGCATGATGGGCACAGTGAGGCATGCAAATGGGCACAGTGAGGCATGCAAATGGCACAGTGAGGCATGCAAATGGGCACAGTGAGGCTGCAAATGGGCACAGTGAGGCATGCAAATGGGCACAGTGAGGCATGCAAATGGGCACAGTGAGGCATGCAAATGGGCACAGTGAGGCATGCAAATGGGCACAGTGAGGCATGCAAATGGGCACAGTGAGGCTGCAAATGGGCACAGTGAGGCATGCAAATGGGCACAGTGAGGCATGCAAATGGCACAGTGAGGCATGCAAATGGGCACAGTGAGGCTGCAAATGGGCACAGTGAGGCATGCAAATGGGCACAGTGAGGCTGCAAATGGGCACAGTGAGGCTGCAAATGGGCACAGTGAGGCTGCAAATGGGCACAGTGAGGCTGCAAATGTGCACAGTGAGGCTGCAAATGGGCATTGTTGACCCTCTTTTCCACTTACAGTAGCTGCGCATTTCTCACCCTAGGCTTATACTCGAGTCAATAAGTTTTCCCAGTTTTCTGTGGTAAAATTAGGTGCCTCGGCTTATATTCGAGTATATACGGCAATCGATTTAAAAATTTTTTTAATCAGTAGCAGCCCTAATAAAATCCCAATAAAACTGCTTTTTTTGTCTGGCTGGAGCTCCACTTGGTCCCATCTAGTTCTTTTGTATGATATAAAGAGCACTCCGCTATTCTTTTCTCACCATTTAATTATAAAATATACAGAACTAAAACAATCTGAGCGATACATATATATATATCTGTAATCATGCAGGCACCGTCTCATAGACTTACTGATTCTTTATTGACCTCGTAAAAAGCGCACACATAAAAACATCCAGGGCTCCAAGTTCATTTTTTACCATTTTAGAATTTTGATACAATGAAAAAAAATACTTTCTTATTTTTTTTTTTGCTTTTTTTTTTTTTTTTTTTTATATATGAATATACATATTTCTTATTCTGCTGCAAATAAAGAAGCTTACAATAGCTTCATATAGTGCGTACATATTGGCATTTTTTTTACAAGTCGGCTGTATCAGTTGCGAGTTGCGTCATTGTGAGCGTAGAGGCCGTTGGCGCGAGGAGAGGAGGGGAGAGGAATGATACAGCAACTTGGAGGAACATAAAGCTGAAGATTTTGGATCCACTAAAAAGAGAAAAAAAATAAAAATACAATTTGAAAGACTCAAAAGATATTAAATAAATTATGTACATCACTGAAGCCGGTTTGGCGGACGCAGAGTAACGATTTTGTAAAAAGAAGAAAAAAAAAAAATGTTGTACTCGGGACGCGCGGTCTGAGGTTGTACTCCGAGGAACCTCTCTGCAAAGACTCTTCAACGTAAAAAAGGAACCCCAAGGAATCGAGATACAGAAAGTTATCTGTCCCGGGTGGCTGTGGTTTGGGGGTGGCCATTTTGGTTTTTACGGTAACCGCCGTGCAAGTCATGACATTTATAAGCAGAGTTTTCGTCCTTTTCCGGAGGAACATCATCAGCCCCGAGTATAAGTAAGCCGCGTCCCGTTCTGCGCTTCCCACGCCAGCTCTTCGCTCCAAACCTCCGAGGAAAATCTTCCAGTGCCTCAATGCTTCTTTGGTTCGCGCCAAGCTGGCCGGACTGGCTAAGCTTTAGGTTTCCTGTTTTTCCTAAAAAGGAATAAATATATATTTTAGTCCTGATTTTATTAACCCCCTTCAATACCGGGCACTTTTACCCCCCCCCCCCCCTTCCTGCCCAGGCCAAATTTTCAGCTTTCAGCGCTGTCACACTTTTTAACCTGTTGCTGACCGCCTGCCGTCAATTGACGGCGGAGCGGTGCAGCTCTTGTGGCGGGCCGCCGTCATATGACGTTGCTTGCTTTTTGGCCACTAGGGGGCACCTGCCGCGTCGCCGGGGACCCGATGCGCGTGCCCGGCGGCCGCGATGTCCGCCCAGCACCCGCGATTGCCCGGTAACTGAGCAGGACGTGGATCGGTGTGTGTAAACACACCGATCCACATCCTGTCAGAGGAGAGGAGACCGATGGTGTGTCCCTTGTACATAGGGACACCGATCGGTCCCCTCCCCCAGTCAGTCCCCTCCCCCCACCGTTAGAATCACTCACATCGGGTACATATTAACCCCTGCCGCGCCCCCTAGTGTTAACCCCTTCCCTGCCAGTCACATTTATACAGTAATCAGTGCATTTTTATAGCACGGATCGCTGTATAAATGTGAATGGTCCCAAAAATGTGTCAAAAGTGTCCGATATGTCGGCCGCAATGTCGCAGTCACGATAAAAATCGCAGATCGCCGCCATTACTAGTAAAAAAAAAATAATAATAAAAATGCTATAAATCTATCCCCTATTTTGTAGACGCTATAACTTTTGCGCAAACCAATCAATAGACGCTTATTGCGATTTTTTTTTACCAAAAATATGTAGAAGAATACGTATCGTCCTAAACTGAGGAAAAAATTTGTTTAAAAAAAAAATTGTATATTTATTATAATAAAAAGTAAAAAATATTGCGTTTTTTCAAACTTGTCCCTCTTCTTTTGTTTATAGCGCAAGAAATAAAAACCGCAGAGGTGATCAAATACCACCAAAAGAAAGCTCTATCTGTGGGGAAAAAATTATAAAAAATGTATTTGGGTATATCGTTGCATGACCGCGCAATTGTCATTCAAAATGCGACAGCGCTGAAAGCTGAAAAATGGCTTGAGCAAGGAAGGGGGTGTTTGTGCCCGGTAGGCAAGTGGTTAATGACAATTGCGCGGTCATGTAACATTGTACCTGTAATAATATGCCCAAACCATCGTGACTCCCTTTTTATATATTTTGATGTGCTTTGATATGTTTTGCCATTTCAACTATGAAAGAATGCTTGTGGGTTGGTTTGTCCTTTCCTGTTCTCTGTTCTGTAGGCCATGGGACTGGAGGCATGACTTATGACTCATAACCAGATGGCCTGTTGACTCTTGTAACCTCATGCTGAATGTATTTTAGGGGTCATTGGCTTGTATAACCATATATTTTATACCAATACATCATTTACTAACCCCTCCCCCCTCCCCTCTTTCGATTGGTATGTTGAACCAGTGGCGTCGCTAGGGGGTGGCTTTTTGGGCTATAGCCCAGAGTCTTTGCAGGGGTCCCCAAGGGGAGGGGAAGCTCTCTGGGCACCCTGATGTAAGTGGGAGGGCTCTCTGGGGACCCTGATTTAAAGGGGGAGGCTCTCTGTGGACCCTGATTTTAAGGGGGGGCTCTATAGGGACCCTGATTTAAAGGGGGGCTCTATAGGGACCCTGATTTTAATGGGGAGGCTCTCTTGGGACCCTGATTTAAAGGGGGGGCTCTATGGGGACCCTGATTTAAGGGGGGCTCTATAGGGACCCTGATTTTAAGGGGGAGACTCTCTTGGTACCCTGATTTAAGGGGAGGCTCCCTGAGGACCCTGATTTAAGGGGGCTCTCTGAGGACCCTGATTTAAGGGGGAGGCTCTCTGGGGACCCTGATTTAAGGGGGAGGCTCTCTGGGGACCCTGATTTAAGGGGGAGGCTCTCTGGGGACCCTGATTTAAGGGAGGGGCTCTCTGGGGACCCTGATTTAAGGGGGAGGCTCTCTGGGGACCGTGATTTAAGGGGGGCTCTCTGGGAACCCTGATGTAAGTGGGAGGCTCTCTGGGGACCCTGATGAAAGTGAGGGGGCTCTATAGGGACCCTGATTTTAAGGGAGAGGCTCTCTGGGGACCGTGATTTAAGGGGGAGGCTCTCTGGGAACCCTGATGTAAGTGGGGAGCTCTCTGGGGACCCTAATGTAAGGAAGGGGCTCTCTGGGGACTCTGATGTATGGGGGGCTCTCTGGGGACCCTGATGTAAGTGGGGGGCTCTCTGGGGATATATACACACACACACACACACACGTGTATTACTGTATATACTTGTGTATGCCCACCCAAGCGTATGACTTTCTTTACTACGCTGCTATGGGCTCTAGCCCCAGATCTTTTGTAGACCCAGCAATGCCCCTGTGTTGAACAATATATAAGCTGTAACACACCTAATAAAGGCAGACATTTTACGAAAGTACAACCTGCCTCTCGTTTAATTCGGTGTCTCCAGATATCTGAGGGCCCTGTTGGTGTCCCTAATAACCGGGTGGTGACATTTTTATAATGTTTTTCCCACAAATAGAGCTTTCTTTTGATGGTATTTGATCACCTCTACGTTTTTTTTATTTTCTGCTATAAAACATTTCCAAAAAAATATAATAAAAAAAAAACGAATTTTATTCATCAGTTTAGGCCAAAATGTATTCTGCTACATATTTTTGTAAAACAAATAAATAAAAAAATTCGCAATAAGCGTATATTGATTGGTTGATCTACAAAATAGGCAGAATTTTATTCCTGGGCCCAGGCAGCACAATGTCTTGGGCCGGCCCTGGTCATCCCTTACAGGGAGCATTGGGAATGACAATTTTTTTTTTAAATTTCAGAATTTCCGAATTTTTAAATTTCAGAATTTCCGAACTTTTAAATTTCTGAATTTCTGAATTTTAAAATTTTAAAATGTCTGAATTTTTTAATTTTAAGATTTCTGAATTTTTAATTTTTTTTATTTCAGAATTTTTATTTCATAATTTTTTAGTTTTTACATTTCAGAATTTTTACATTTTTAAATTTCAGAATTTTTACATTTTTAAATTTCAGAATTTTTACATTTTTAAATTTCAGAATTTTTACCTTTTTAAATTTCAGAATTTTTACATTTTTAAATTTCAGAATCTTTACATTTTTAAATTTCAGAATCTTTACATTTTAACCACTTCAATACTGGGCACTTAAACACCTTCCTGCTCAGACCAATTTTGAGCTTTCAGCGCTCTTACACTTTGAATGACAATTGCACAGTCATGCTAGTGTAGCATGGGTACAGTGTGTACCCAAATGACATTTTTATCATTTTTTTTCTCACAAATAGAGATTTCTTTTGGTGGTATTTGATCACCTCTGCGGTTTTTATTTTTTGCTAAACAAATAAAAAAATACCGAAGATTTTGAAAAAAAATATGTTTTTTTTTTTTTTTCAGTTTCAAAACTTTGTAAATAAGTAAGTTTTCTCCTTCACTGATGGGCACTGATAAGGCAGCACTGATGGGCACCGATGAGATGGCACCAATGAAGTGGCACTGAGGTGGCATTGATGGGCACTGATAGGCGGCACTGATAGGCGGCACTGATGGGCACTGATAGGTAGCACAAATTGGCACTGATAGCTGGCATGGATTGGCATGGATAGGCGGCACGGATGGGCACTGATAGGCGACATGGATGGGCACTGATAGGTGGCATGGATGGGCACTGATAGGTGGCACGGATGGGCACTGATAGGTGGCAGGATGGGCACTGATAGGTGGCATGGATGGGCAGTGACAGGTGGCACAGATAGGCACTGATAGGCGGCATTGTTTTGTACTGATGGATGCCAATCAGTGCCAAACAATAATGCATGCCAATCAGTGATGCCCATTGTGGGCACTGATTGGCATCCATTGTGGGCACTGATTGGCATCCATTCTGGGAACTGTGTGTCATCCCTGGTGGTCTTGGGTGGCATACCTTGTGATGGGCATCCCTGGTGGTCTGGTGGCATCCCTGGTGGTCCAGTGTGGGCATCCTTGGGGGGGCTGCACTGATAATCGATCAGCGCAGACCCCCCCCCCGTCAGAGGAGCAGCCAATCGGCTCTCCTCTACTCGTGTCTGACAGACGTGAGTGAGGAAAAGCCAATCACCGGCTCTTCCTATTTACACTGTGATCAGCCGTGATTGGACACGGCTGATCACACGGTAAAGAGTCTCCGTCGGAGACTACCAAGATCGTAGTTGCGGGGTGTCAGACTGACACCCCTCAACAATGATCGCCGCGATGCGCGCCCCCGGGGGCTCAAAATCCTGATATGACGTCCTGTCTGGTTTTTACAACCACTTTGCCGACGTCTTTTGACAATAGGCGGGCGGCAAGTGGTTAATATTTCAGAATTTTTTAATTTTTAATTTTCAGAATTTTATGATTTTTTAATTTCAGAATTTTTTGATTTTTAAATTTCAGAATTTTTACATTTTTTTTTTTTTTTTTTTCTTTTTTTTTTTTTTTTTTTGCCACATCAGTTCAGCCTTTCACAAGGGACCCGAATCAACTTGACCGTTCATCACTGTCCCGATTGGTCATCACATCATTGTGGCTTTACTCGCTTTTGATTTGTCAAAAAGAAGAGAAAACACCATACAAAACCCAAAAAGAAACTATGAAGCTACCTCTCCCCCATCACATACCCTGTGGTCATTTTATCCCCTTCCACCCATCCCTCCCTTCCTCCGCGTCACCCCGGCACCACGGCCCGTCCATCTATTTGCAACGAGATATCCCACTCCTCACAGGCTATAGCTGAATCCTAACTACTTCGACAAAGCTCCAGGTTTTTTTAAATTTAAGCCAACCTTCCCATTTTTTTTTCTCCGGATCCCCCTTCCTTTCTTCAGCTCTAATCCTTAAAGTCTCCATCTGGCGTGTATCTTCAACCCTATCGATCCATTCCCAGATATGTGGGCTATCGTGATTGCCCCAATTTCTGGCTATCGTTCGCTTGGCCGCATTTAAAAGATGAGGGACCAGTGACCTCTCGTATTGTTTTATCCCTTCTCTGGTGCCGTGCATCAGAATAGCCCACGGATCGTTATCGAGTTCATTGCCAGTAATTTCCTTCACGTACCTTAAAATTTTGGCCCAGTAAGTCTTAATTTTACTGCAGTCCCACCACAGGTGGGCCATGGTCCCTTTCTCGGGGCATCCCCTCCAACAGGTCTCCGGGGACCCCGGGAGGAACTTACTTAACTTAGCCGGGGTAATGTACCACCGAGACATGACTTTGTAGTTTGATTCAGCTGACCTGGTATCTATAGCGGACCTATGGGTTAGTTTCATTATTTTGCCTATCGTGAGTGCGTCAACTTTAGTGCCCAAATCTCTTTCCCATTTTTGGATGAATGGGGGTATTCCCCTGTTACTCCCCTCGATTAATAGCTTATATATTTTGGAGATCGTTTTCCTCCCCTTACCGGCCGTAAAAACCCGCTCCATTCGGGTCAGATCGTCAGCGGCTCTGATCGGTTGGGGAAGGCTGCTTAGGAAGTGGCACAATTGCAAATACCTCCATTCATCCATCTTGAACATATCTCCTTTATTCCGAAGTTCTGTGAGTGATAATATCCTACCGTTTTGCATTATATCTTTCAAACATGTGCCCTCCTTTTTAACCCATCCCCCTCCCACCATTACCCTCCCAGGCTGAAAATATTCATTATTTCTAAGTGCGATTAGTGGTGAATTGAACTCTCCATTTAAGTGCTTGTAAACCCTATCCCAAATGCGCAGTGTATTAGTGGTTATGGCGTGTGTGTTCTCTCCCAGAGACCTGTGGTGAGGTGGGTTCCATATAAGGGTACCCAATTGTAAATTGCTTAGTGATTTTTCTAATTTTACCCATCTTTTGTCGCTGTGATCCGCCCCCCACTCGGGGATTCTTGAGAGGACGGCTGCTTGATAATAGTTTTCAATATCAGGGACCGCTAGGCCACCCTTATTTTTTTCTTGCTTTAAAGTATGAAGTGCTATACGATGCTTCCTATGTCTCCAGATAAAATTCAAAATTAGGGACTTTAACTTTCTTAAATAATTGACCGACAGGGGGATTGGGAGCATCTGGAATTTGTAAGAAATTAGTGGTAAGATCATCATTTTTACGGAGTTAATCCTCCCCAGCCACGTCAAAGGTCTATTATTAAATTCTTTGCATTTTTTGGCGATATCGTCTAACAGGGGGAGGTAGTTAATATTAAACATTGCCTTCAAGGACCTGGACAGGGTTATTCCTAAATACTTAATTTGTTGCTTCCATGGAAACCCAAATCGCCCCTCCAAGCTCTGTTGTGTCGAACTAGATACATTGACATTCAAGACAAATGTCTTGGAGGAGTTGATTTTAAAATTAGAAATCTCCCCGTATTGTCTCAGGACTTTCATCAGGAGTGGCATGGATGTCTGTGGGTTTCCCAAGAAGAACAAAACGTCATCTGCAAATGCCGCCAATTTATGTTCCTCGTCTTCTGCTGGTACCCCGTGTATTCCCGGATGTCCCCTTATTGTGGACAAAAGAGGCTCCAGGGTCAGAATGAATAAAAGGGGGGACAACGGACATCCCTGCCTAGTACCGTTTTTCATATAAAACGGTAGGGAGGTTGTTCCGTTTATTTTGATCCTAGCTGTTGGGTGGGCATACAGTACCGCTATTTTTTGAATGATCGTGGGCCCAAAACCCATATGGGTTAGGGTTTGAAACATGAGTCCCCAGTCTACCCTGTCGAACGCTTTCTCGGCGTCTATCGACAGGAGTAGACCTGGGGACCCTGCTTTCCTAATCTTATGAATTACCAGCAACGCTCGGATTCCGTTGTCCCGTCCCTCTCTACCCGGGACAAATCCCACCTGGTCGGGATGGACCAGTGTGCTCAAGTGGCCCCTAATCCTCTCGGCCAGAACCTTAGCATATAATTTGGTATCGGCATTTAAAAGCGAGATTGGCCTGTAACTTGAGCACACTGATCCATCCTTCCCCTCCTTCAGGATCATAGTGATATCCGCGGCCAAGGACTCAGTTGACATTCCGAAACTCTGACCAAGTCCATTAAAGTATGCACAAATTCTGGGGATTAATACCTCCTGAAAGGTTTTATAGTACAGATTAGTAAACCCGTCCGGGCCAGGGCTCTTGCCCTTCGGGGATCCCATCAGAGCCCTTTTAATTTCGTCTTCCGTAAAGGGACTGTCTAGCCCCTCACTTACCTCCATTGGGAGTTTAGGGAGCCCAGCACTATTCAAAAATCTTTCCCCCTTCAGAGCCCTATCAGATCTGTTCCCCTGTGGTTCCGCCGAATAAACATCTTCAAAATATGCTCTGAAAGATTCGGCGATGTCCCTGGAAGGGTACCTAATGTCCCCTTTTTTGTTTCTTATTTTTTCGATGTAATTACGGGACTTTTTATTACGGAGAGTTCTGGCCAAATATTTTCCGGATTTGTTGCTACCAATATACCTCTCCTTAGCCACTAAATCCGATGCTTGTTTTATTTGTTGTTCCATCAGGTCTTTTAAGTCTTCCCTGAGGGAGATAATTTTTGAATACAGGTCCCTGTTTGGTACAATGGAGGATTTATGGATCTGCTCAGCAGTTTTTATTTCTTCTACCAGGGCGTTTTTTTTTTTTCCCACTCTCTTTTTTTTTTTTTTTTTTTTTTTTTTTTTTTTTTTTTTTTTTTTCCAAGCCCCCTTTGTAATTAAGATCCCTCTTATATAGGATTTGTGGGCGTCCCATAGAGTTGACCCCAGGACCTCCCCGTTATCATTGATTTCAAAAAAAATTTTATTTCGTTTTTAATTTGCTCGACTATTTCCTCATCGTGGAGGAGTTCCTCATTCAGTCTCCAACTCGAGGAGGGGGCCTGTAGTTCAGGGCAATCCAGGACCATCGAGACTGGGGCGTGGTCTGATGTGGAGACAATCTCCACCTTCGTGTCCTTAACTCTTTCTAGAAGGGCATGATCAATAAAAATATGATCCAATCGGGAGTATGTCCCGTGTACGTGGGAATAGAAGGTATAGTCCCTGACTCCAGGGTGTTGTATCCTCCAGACGTCAACCAACTGATTGGACCTTAAATTCTGCTTGATCGTTTTAAGTTGTTCCTTACATATCCCACGGACACGGGACGTACAATCGAGATCCGGGTCCATACAAAAATTGAAGTCCCCCATCAAGATGACATACCCCTGTCTAAAATCTCTTAATTTGGACAGAATCTCTTTCAGAAATTTAATCGGTTTAATATTTGGGGCATATATGTTTGCAAAAGTATATTTATTGCCACCAAGCGAACCTCTCAGAAACAAAAATCTACCCTCTGGGTCCTCCACCCTACTCTCCACTTGAAACTGTATATCTCTAGAGAATCCGATGGCCACCCCCCTTGCCCTATTGATTATGGCATCACCATAATACCAAGATGGGTAGTAACCCGAGGCTAATTGAGTATTGGACATTCGGGACAGGTGTGTCTCCTGAAGGAAGACCACACCTGCCCCGTAGGCCCTCAGTTCCTCAAGAATCTTTTGTCTTTTGGCCCGGAGGTTAAGTCCCTTTACATTATAGGATACAAATTTAATCAAAGTCATCCCGTCACAGTAACGAGGCTTTTAATGTCAGTGTCCACGCGGTGTCGGGGTGACGCGGAGGAAAACCCCACCCCCCTCCCTCCCCCTCTACCCCCCCCCCCCTCCTCCCCCCCCCCCCACCCCTCCCAACCCTCCCCCCCCCCCCCCTCCCTACCCCCTCCCCCCCACCCACCCTCCCCCCTCCCCGCCCTCCATCCCCACCTCCCCCCCACTCCTCCCCTCCCACTCTATCCCTCTCTAGGGTCTTGGAGTCGTTGGGGGCCATTCAGATGTCTGGCCTCCTACGTCTCTCCTACCATCTCGGGAGGGGTGGGGCACTGAATGGCTGGGAAGTCCAGCCATTCTCCCGATGGTGTTCCGTAATCGGGGAGCAGCAAGCGGAAAAAGAAATGATGTGGTTCCCTGCAATCCTGGCGCCTATGCGGCCGACTCCCGAACAGACCCCCCCGCCCCCGCTCCTCCTCAGCTCCTCCCCAGAAGATTTAGCCATTCTCTCCCCCCTCTACCCATCCAGGCAGGGCCGGGACTTGGATGCCCATTTTACTGCAAAAGTCTGGCACCTCCTCCGGGAAGCGCAATCTGGTGGAGCGCCCATCCTTATTGCCAATTATGCTTGCCGGGAACCCCCAAGTATATTTTATATTTGCGGATCGCAAAGCTTCTAATAGAGGCCTCTGCTGCCTGCGTCTTTCTAAAGTCTGGGGGGATAAATCTGAATAAATTTGGACTACAGTGCCTTCAAAATTCAGGGGGGGGCTCCGATATAATTTTGCCCAGATTTCCGCCTTGTCCTCATAGTATCTAAACCTGACGATAATATCTCTGGGTCTACCAGACTCTACTGTTTGCCTTCTACCCAGTCGATGGACTCTCTCGATTTTAGGAAAATTTTCACGGTCTTTTGCTATAAGCGGGCTGAGTATTAGAAATATAATGTCCCTTAGATCCTCTCCTTCCTTCTCGGGGACCATTTTCACCCTAATATTCTGTCTCCTATTTCTATTTTCGATGTCCTCCAGCTTGTATAGGGTGTCCCTTTGTTTCAGGTGTAATACTCGTATTTGCTCCTTCAGTTCGAGGGTCTCGTGTTCCTGGCCTTCCACCTTCTTCTCCACAGTTTCAACCCTTCCTAACAGGTGGCCCCAATCTTCTCTAAGGAGGGTAAATTCCCCTTTAATAAAATTTTCCATCTTCTGGAGCATTTCCTCCATTTCTTTCTTTGTAGGGCCCTGTGCCTCAACCTCATGTTCAGAAGGCCTGCTTCCGTTCGTCTCACTTTCCATCGTCTGTTCGGATAGGGTCTGATCGAGTGTCTGGTCTGCTTTTTTATCTTTGGCTTTCTTTTTGTCTGTCATGGCTTTAGATTGGTGGTCTGCATTGAGCGATTGTGGGCTAGATCCGGATCTCATATATTGTTTTATGTCACTGGCCGCAGGTTTAGGGGTTTTGGGGGGGCTTTTTTGGATGGTTTACTCATATTTCCTTTGGGCGGTTTTCTAATTCTCCTCCCCAGCTTGCTGGTAAGGGCACTTCCCCAATTTGTTTTAGGTTACTCGCCTTTTTCCACCATGCCTCCTCCGAGCCCAAGTCCTATTCCTCTTCTTCCTACTCCTGCAGATGTGGTTCTCTACCAGAAGTTCGGCCGGAGATTACGGCTAGTTGTAAATCTCGGGCTGTGGGGGACAGGGGCTCCTCTGTAAGGCGTCCAGATAATTGCCTCTGGCCCGTTGGTGCAACCCGTCTAGGGCTCCACAGGTAAGTATGCGTACCCTTAGAAGGGGACTCCCGAATCGCGGGGTCTCGCCCTCCTCCCTCACGTAAGGCCTACGACCAATCCCCTACATGCGCCCTCTATGGGTAAGGAGGAAGAAGGCTCAACCCAAGCTTATAGATTTTTAAGATGAGTCCCTCGAGGGGGTTTATATAGTTACGGGAGATGGAGAGCTGAGTGGGGGTGATAAGTAAGGGCTTAGTAACAACCACCAAAGCCCTAAGGGGGCGGGTAGGGTAGGCAAGAGGAAAGAGGGAGAAAATATCCCTACTAAATAAACACAGTAGCTTTCCCTGCCGGCACCAAGATCCCCTTCCCTATCCCTTCCCTTACCCTGGAGGGGCTACAGTTCTCCACCTGAGGTACGGTGGGTGGGGGGTGCGCCGTAGCAAGCTAGGGTCTAAGGTCTCCTTGCTCTGTAGAGAGCAATAAAGCTATATGGGGGTTGTGCGTTAAGGGCTTAAGGTTCTGCCTGTTGCTGTGCAAGCTACTGGGGAGAACCTGTCATGTCCCAGATGGGCGAAGCTCCTGCCGTTATCAGTGGTGTATATACCAAATGCAACCCTCCGCCTCAGGGGGAAGACAGGATGACATATACCGGCAGCAGAGAAAATGTCAGTTTGTCCTGATAAGACCAGTAAATAAAGCGTTCATTAACCCCAGCAGACCGCCAATTCCAATTGCACACATAGAGAAAGAAAAAACAAAGAAAAAAAAAAAAAAGGACGGAGTCCCTTGATGTATTCTTCCTTATATGGGGGGCAGGTATATATAAATGGAAACGAAAACCTGCTTACCTCATGCTGCCCGTTTAGCAAAGTTTGGAGAGCATTCCCCCTTCTAGAGGGGTATTAGCATTCAGGTTTTACTCACGGTCCATGCACCTCTGAGACTTCATACGGCCGAGGAGGAAAGCATCGGAGGTCTGGGTCGGCGAGAAGGAGGGCTTGATGTGCAGGAGGCAGGGGAGTTCCGGGCGTCGGGCGCCACGGCGCCAGTCAGCAGGCTCCGGTCCTTAGAAAGTGTTCCTGAGCATGGAGCCGTTGCTCGGAGGTGCACGGCGCCTACCTTCCATGGAGCGCCGGCATCTATCCTCCTTGCGATCGGCGTTCTCTCAGGCCGCCCGCTGCTTCAGGCCCCTCCCCCCGTGCGTGGCTACGTCCGCACGTCCCGACTCATCCCCCAGAATTTTTACATTTTAACATTTCAATTCGGAAATTAGAAATTCCGAAATTCAGAATTTCAGAAATGGAAAAATTCCGAAATAACGAATTTGTCAAAATTAGCTAAAAAAAACAATTCAGAACTAAATGAATTGCACATGTCTAGTTTTTAGGCAAGTCTTTCAAAATGTGCTAGTACTGTATGTGATGCATACTAGCACATTATGACTTCCACTGCACCGAGCCCAGTATTTTTTTTTATTTTTTATGCCGTGTACTATTGCTTTAAATTGCAACTTTATGCTAAAAAAAAAAAACTCTACAAAAGGTCAACACAATAAAACTTACAGGCTGAGCTTCCGGGCCTGAGCTTCTTTACTCCCGTTTGTTTTCTGGTCCACTGAGTTCCCTGCGACTCGGGAGGAAGTTGTGGCCGCGCCGGAGAAAGCCACAGAAGCGCTGGCACTGCTGGTCCTGACTTTAAGGGAGTCCTCTGAAAGACACGGCTTCATCTTTTATATGTCCCAAATACATACAGATATTATACATTTATAAGCACATATTATATATATAAAAAATCATTAAATCACTTTATATAGAGCCTTGAAAAAGTATTCATACCCCTTGAAATTCCCCACATTTTCTCATGTTACAACCAAAAACGTAAATGTATTTTATTGGGATTTTATGTGATGGACCAACACAAAGTGTCACATAATTGTGAAGTGGAAGGAAAATGATAAATTATACAAATAAATATGTGAAAAGTGTGGGGGGGGGAGGGCGATTTGTATTCAGCCCCCTTTACTCTGATAACTAAAATCTAGAGGAACCAATTGCCTTCAGAAGTCACCTAATTAGTAAATATAGTCCACCTGTGTGTCATTTCATCTCAGTATAATTACAGCTGTTCTGTGAAGCCCTCAGAGGTTTGTTAGAGAACCTTAGTGAACAAACAGCATCATGAAGGCCGAGGAACACACCAGACAGGTCAGGGATAAAGTTGTGGAGAAGTATAAAGCAGGGTTCGGTTATAAAAAAAATCTCCCAAGCTTTGAACATCTCACGGAGCTCTGTTCAATCCATCATCGGAAAATGGAAAGAGTATGGCACAACCGCAAACCTACCAAGACACGGCCGTCCACCTAAACTGACCCGGCCGGGCAAGGAGAGCATTCATCAGAGAAGAGCCAAGAGGTCCATGGTAACTCTGGAGGAGCTGCAGAGATCCACAGCTCAGGGGGGAGAATCTGTCCACAGGACAACTATTATGCCCCGAACACACGGTCGGATTTTCCGATGGAAAATGTCCTATCGGACCATGAAATTCCGACCGTGTGTGGGCTCCATCGGACTTTTTCCGTCGCAATTTCGGAAAAAGTTTGGGATCCTGCTCTCAAATTTTCAGACAACAAAATCCGATCAGACTTTTTCGGATCGTGTGTAGAGAATTCCGACAGACAAAGTAACCTGCATGCTCAGATCAAATTAGGAGACCAAACCTATTGGCTACTAGCCTCTACATAGTTCCGTCATACGCAACGAACGTCACCACGTTCAGAATGATCGGATTTTCCGACAACTTTGTCCGACCGTTTGTATGCAACACCAGTGTCGGACACAATCCGTCGGAAAAAATCAGGCTGATTTTGTGGTCGGAATTTCCGACCGTGTGTACAGGGCATTAGTCGTGTTCTCCACAAATCTGCCCTTTATGGAAGAGTGACAAGAAGAAAGACATTGGAGGAAGAAAGTCATAAGAAGTCCTGTTTGTAGTTTGTGAGAAGCCATGTGGGGGAGGGGAGCAAACATGTGGAAGAAGGTGATCTGCTCACATGAGACAAAAATTCTACTTTTTGGCCTAAAAGCAAAACGCTATTGCCGCGTACACACGAAGGGACTATCCCGCGGGATTGTCCGCTGGACTCAAGTCCACCGGACAATCCCCTCGTGTGTGGGCGCCGGCGGACTTTTTGGCGCCAAAAAGTCCGGCGGACCAAAGTTTTAAGTTTTGTTTTAAAATTGCCCGCTGGACTTGGCAGTCCGGCGGACAATCCCGCCGTTAGTAGGCTAGTCCCCCGGACTTGAAATGAACGGACTTGCCGCTCATCGGAAAGTCCGTTCATTTAGCACGTGACTTCAGGTAGACGGAGCTAGCGAAGGCAGTGAATGCCACCGCGCTAGCCCCGTCACCTGGCATGGATTTAAAGGGACTCCCCACGCCGAAAAAAAACGGCGTGGGGGTCCCCCCCAAATCCATCTTAGACCCTTATCCGAGCACGCAGCCCGGCAGGCCAGGAAAGGGGTGGGGACGAGCGAGCGCCCCCCCCCCTCCTGAGCCATACCAGGCCGCGTGCCCTCAACATGGGGGGTGCCCTGGGCAAAGGGGTGCCGTGCGGCCCCCCCACCCAAAGCACCTTGTCCCCATGTTGATGAGGACAAGGGCCTCTTCCCGACAACCCTGGCCGTTGGTTGTCGGGGTCTGCAGGCGGGGGCTTATCGGAATCTGGGAGCCCCCTTTTATAAGGGGGCCCTCAGATCCCGGCCCCCCACCCTATGTGAATGAGTATGGGGTACGATGTACCCCTACCCATTCACCTAAGGTGTAAAATGTAAAGTAAAAAAACACACAATTTTGAAAAAATATTTTATTGCACTGCTCCGGGGGTCTTCTTCCGTCTTGGGGGGTCTTCTCGCCGGACTCCTCCGCCATTTACCTAGCTCTTTTACCGAGCGGAGGAGGCCGGCTACCTTATTCGTCGTCGACGCCGTCGTCTGGGGGTCTCGATCCGCCTTCGGGGGTCTTCCGGGGTCTCTTCTGTTCTTGCCGCGGTCGTCGTTTTCCGCGCCGGCGCCTTCTTCTTCTTCCGATGTTGACCCGTCGCTCTCTCTGGCCGGAATGCCAGAGCCGCGCTGTGCTGGGACTTATATAGGGACATGGGGACAGGGTCACATGCTCATGGCACATGGTGTCACATAGGGTGGGGGGCCGGGATCTGAGGGCCCCCTTATAAAAGGGGGCTCCCAGATTCCGATAAGCCCCCCCCCCGCAGACCCCGACAACCAACGGCCAGGGTTGTCGGGAAGAGGCCTTGTCCTCATCAACATGGGGTCAAGGTGCTTTGGGGTGGGGGGGCCGCACCTGTGGGGTGGGGGGTTCTAAATGAACGGACTGCTCCGTGTGTGGGCAAGTCCGTTCATTTCAAAAGTCCCGCGGACTTTTTCCAGCGGATTGTCCGCCGGAGAAGTCCGGGCGTGTGTGGGTAAGTCACGCGCTCGGAAGTCCGGGCGTTTGTGGTGAAGTCCTGCCCGACTTGGACCGGCGGACAATCCGCCGGACTAGGTCCGGCGGACAAAGTCCGAACGTGTGTACTCGGCATATGTGTGGGGAAAACTAACACTGCCCATCACCCTGAACACACCATCCCCACTGTGAAACATGGTGGTGGCAGCATCATGTGGTGGGGATGGTTTTCTTCAGCAGGGACAGGGAAGCTGGTCAGAGTTGATGGGAAGATGGATGGAGACAAATACAGGGCAGTCTAATGCGGCGTACACACGGTCAGAATTTCCAATGGAAACAGTCCGATGGGAGCTTTTCATCGGATTTTCCGACCGTGTGTGTGCCCATCAGTCTTTTTCTGTCGGAATTTCCGACGGAGTTTGGATTGAGAAACTGTTCTCAATTTTTCTGACGGAAAACCTTTCTATCGGATTTTCCGATCGTGTGTATGCAATTCCGACACGTAAAATTCCGACGCATGCTCGGAAACAATTCGACGCATGCTCAGAAGCATTAAACTTCCCTTTTATAGTGCTGTTAAACGTGTTTTATGCCGCTGTGTTATTGACCGTCGGAATTTGGTGTGACCGTGTGTAGGCAAGACAGTTTGAGCGAAATTCTGTCGGAATTCCGACGGGAAAACCATCAGAGCTTTTTCCGACGAGAATTCCGACCGTGTGTACGCGGCATTAAAATAAAACCTGTTAGAGTCTGCAAAAGACTTAGACTGGGGGGGAGGGTCACCTTCCAGCAGGACAACGACCCTAAACATACAGCCAGAGCTACAATGGAATGGTTCAGATCAAAGCATATTCATGTGTTAGAATGCCCCTGTTGAAGACCCTGAGGTCGAAACGCGTTGGGCCAGCATACTCTGTACCCCACATTGCTTTTATACTACCATCCATTTTATTTTTGTGATCACTCTTTTAACTCTTGTGTCATATATTTATTATTATATTTGACCACCCCAATAAACCAACTGGTTTGTTTTGATCTGCACCATCCGGAGCCTCTTTTTATCTTTTTATTCCATATTCACATCACAAGCCCCCCACTTTCGCTGTTTCCTTGGATACACCCCGGGTCGGAGCACCCACCTATTCGGAGTCTACAAGCGGTGACACCAGGATTCACCATTTGGAATTCGCCCCTTGGGATTCGGAGTCGGATAGAATAGGACCGAACAGGACCCATCTGACCACTCTCCTATAGGCCTGACCTGGCCTCATCAGGTTATCAAGCCCTATTGACCCACTGTCGTATGACATGTGTGTCCAACCTATCCGGTAAGAGTACCCAACTTCTATTTTACCAGTGAACGTTGATGTACCCACAGGCACCTGTTTATTCGTACCATACCTACCGCTTCACAGCCCCATTCCTTCGGCCACTCCATAAGAAAAGTGTTCCACTTATTCCCATACTTATACGGACCATCCCATTTGGACTTCTTTAGATAATTTGGACTAAAATCCATCTTATTTGAGCCTGATCTTGGATTCTATACAACATTTTAAAGTTCACATTTTTTACTTAATTTTATATTTATTTATTGTGCATTGTCACTTATTTTATATGTGTAGTTGTATTTACACACTTATACTCCACTATTTAGCGCTACACTATTTTTCCGTCACATTTTGCTCACTTTGTTTGTATGAGTGTTGGCTGCTTTATTTCCACTTTATCATTGTGATACTCCTCTTTTAGCGCAGTGTTTTCCCCCCTTTTTACATGTGTTAGAATGGCCCAGTCACAGTCCAGACCTAAATCCCATTGAGAATCTGTGGCAAGACTTGAAAATTGCTGTTCACAGACGCTCTCTATCCAATCTGACAGAGCTTGAGATATTTTACAAAGAAGAATGGGCAGAAATGTCCTCTCTAGATGGGCAAAGCTGGTAGAGACATTCCCAAAAAGACTTGTAGAGAAAGGGGGTTCTCCAAAGTATTGACTACGGGGGGCGCCATACAAATGTCCCCCCCCCCCCACTTTTCACAGATTTATTTGTATCATTTATCATTTTCCTTCCACTTCACAATTATGTGACACTTTGTGTTGGTCCATCACATAAAATCCCAATAAAATTGCTTTACATTTTTGGTTGTAACATGAGAAAATGTGGGAAACTTCAAGGGGTATGAATACTTTTTCAAGGCCCTGTAGTTCTGTATCACCACATGTTATGATTTGAGATGGATTTTTGCATAAAAATGTCTTAAAATACAGATTTTCTCTCTGGGGTGCTCTGTGATGGCGGAGCTGAGTAATGACCACACCCCTCAGCACAAAGGAAAGGGGAGGGGCGTGTCTGAGCAGGTCTGAATTCTCATAGCTGGTCATTCATTAGACGGCTGTATTTGCATGTAGACACCCCCAGGTAACGCCCACATGTGATGTTGAAAGTTGTACATAAAATAAATACATTTTATTTTCTCTTACCGACAAACGGCAGCAGAACGTTCTTCCCGACTCCAATCACAGAGTTACTTTTGCTATAACAGATGAAAGACGGTCAGTTTGATTAAACAGAATCCAGAATAATTGTATCATTATGGATAAAGGGGGGGGGGATGGAAATGATCGGACGTTTATTTCAGTCTGCAGTGTGATGCAGTCGGGTTCTACAATCCCCTTTAGAATTTCTAACAATTACTGTGATTGATGTGAAAAAAATAAAGTGTATCTATAAGAGGCACCCCCCCCCCCCCCCGTCCATCTGCACTGGCGCCCACTTCCATTGACTGTAACTGGCAGCGCACTAGTCTGTCCATTGCAAAGCCTCCTTCATCCACCTCCCTGACGTGATCTGAAAGCCCAACAGTGGCTGAGATGTCATGTGCATGCATGGGGGCTGATCTGAGGTGTGAAGTGCTTGCATGGGGGCTAATCTGAGATGTGAAGTGCATGCATGGGGGCTGATCTGAGGTGTGAAGGACATGCATTGGGGCTGATCTGAGGTGTGAAGTGCATGCATGGAGGCTGATCTGAGGTCTGAAGTGCATGCATGGGGCTGATCTGAGGTGTGAAGTGCATGCATGGGGGCTGATCTGAGGTCTGAAGTGCATGTATGGAGGCTGATCTGAGGTTTGAAGTGCATGCATGGGGGCTGATCTGAGGTGTGAAGTGCATGCATGGGGGCTGATCCGAGGTCTGAAGTGCATGCATTGGGGCTGATCTGAGGTGTAAAGGGCATACATGGGGGCTGATCTGAGGTCTGATGTGCACGCATGGGGGCTGATCTGAGGTGTGAAGTGCATGCATGGGGGCTGATCTGAGGTGTGAAGTGCATGCATGGGGGCTGATCAGAGGTCTGATGTGCATGCATGGGGGCTGATCCGAGGTTTGGAGTCCATGCATGGGGGCTGATCTGAGGTTTGAAGTCCATGCATGGGGGCTGATCTGAGGTTTGAAGTCCATGCATGGGGGCTGATCTGAGGTGTGAAGTGCATGCATGAGGGCTGATCTGAGGTTTGAAGTGCATGCATGAGGGCTGATCTGAGGTTTGAAGTGCATGCATGGGGGCTGATTTGAAGTCTGGAGTGCATGCATGGGGGCTGATCTGAGGTCTGATGTGCATGCATGGGGGCTGATCTGAGGTCTGATGTGCATGCATGGGGGGCTGATCTGAGGGCTGAAGTGCATGCATGGGGGCTGATCCAAGGTCTGGAGTGCATGCATGGGGGCTGATCTGAGGTCTGATGTGCATGCATGGGGGCTGATCTGAGGTTTGAAGTGCATGCATGGGGGCTGATCCAAGGTATGGAGTGCATGCATGGGGGCTGATCTGAGGTTTGAAGTCCATGCATGGGGGCTGATCTGAGGTTTGAAGTGCATGCATGGGGGCTGATCTGAGGTTTGAAGTCCATGCATGGGGACTGATCTGAGGTGTGAAGGGCATGCATGGGGGCTGATCAGAGCTCTAAAGTGCATGCATTGGGGCTGATCTGAGGTTTGAAGGGCATGCATTGGGGCTGATCTGAGGTCTGAAGTGCATGCATGGGGGCTGATCTGAGGTCTGATGTCCATGCATGGGGGCTGGTTTCAGGTCTGATGTCCATGCATGGGGGCTGATCTGAGGTCTGATGTTCATGCATGGGGGCTGATCTGAGGTCTGATGTCCATGCATGGGGGCTGGTTTCAGGTCTGATGTCCATGCATGGGGGCTGATCTGAGGTCTGATGTTCATGCATGGGGGCTGATCTGAGGTCTGATGTTCATGCATGGGGGCTGATCTGAGGTCTGATGTGCATGCATGGGGGCTGATCTGAGGTCTGATGTCCATGCATGGGGGCTGATCTGAGGTCTGATGTGCATGCATGGGGGCTGGTTTCAGGTCTGATGTCCATGCATGGGGGCTGATCTGAGGTCTGATGTGCATGCATGGGGGCTGGTGTGAGGTCTGATGTCCATGCATGGGGGCTGATCTGAGGTCTGATGTTCATGCATGGGGGCTGATCTGAGGTCTGATGTGCATGCATGGGGGCTGATTTGAAGTCTGGAGTGCATGCATGGGGGCTGATCCGAGGTCTGGAGTGCATGCATGGGGGCTGATCTGAGGTTTGAAGTCCATGCATGGGGGCTGATCTGAGGTTTGAAGTCCATGCATGGGGGCTGATCTGAGGTCTGGAGTGCATGCATGGGGGCTGATCTGAGGTCTGATGTCCATGCATGGGGGCTGATCAGAGCTCTAAATTGCATGCATGGGGGCTGATCTGAGGTTTGAAGGGCATGCATGGGGGCTGATCTGAGGTCTGAGGTGCATGCATGGGGGCTGGTTTGAGGTCTGATGTCCATGCATGGGGGCTGGTTTGAGGTCTGATGTCCATGCATGGGGGCTGATCTGAGGTCTGATGTTCATGCATGGGGGCTGATCTGAGGTCTGATGTCCATGCATGGGGGCTGATCTGAGGTCTGAGGTCCATGCATGGGGGCTGATCTGAGGTCTGATGTCCATGCATGGGGGCTGATCTGAGGTCTGATGTTCATGCATGGGGGCTGATCTGAGGTCTGATGTCCATGCATGGGGGCTGATCTGAGGTCTGATGTCCATGCATGGGGGCTGATCTGAGGTCTGATGTCCATGCATGGGGGCTGATCTGAGGTCTGATGTTCATGCATGGGGGCTGATCTGAGGTCTGATGTTCATGCATGGGGGCTGATCTGAGGTCTGATGTCCATGCATGGGGGCTGATCTGAGGTCTGATGTCCATGCATGGGGGCTGGTTTGAGGTCTGATGTCCATGCATGGGGGCAGTACATATTTGTGCTCCAGTTGGTGACTTTTTGCACTCATAGTTCTGCTCATGTCCAGGTAAAGTCATGAATTATTATATAGTGATTAGCAGAACAACTATGAGTGCAAAAACTAAACACAAGCGATGACTACAATGCGCTGTTGCTCACTGGATGCCGGTCTTCTCCTGCTTGTGAACATTAATGTGGGAGAGGTTGCTGGCCGGGGGGCTACAAGCTCATTCAGTTAACTGGGTGAGCTTCTAACTACAGTTCGTGAAAAATATATACCCCCCCCCCCCAGATTCCTGCTGCACAATAAATCTAACCCCTGACGAAAGGGGGGGGGGCGGTTGTGCCTCCCCCAGAAACGCGTTGGCTGCCAACTTTTGACTAAAGATTTATATTTGGACCGGTCCCTACACCTTACTACTCTCCTCCTGTCATTCCCTCTCATGGGCCCCTCTGGGGCTCCCCCGGGACATAGAGTGCGGTCATATTATAAAAATCATTCGATTTATTCAGGATCTCCACCGACATGGAGTCCAGCGCTCGACCACTCTGGCTCTGGATTAAAGGACAGAAATAATGGGGCTGGTGACTGCCTGGTTGCCTGGCTGTTCTACTGACCAAGGGTTCCTACACTGTGTAAGTCAACTGACCTAAAACAAGTACACAGAGTAAAGTCCAGCATACTTGTTCCAGGTAAGTAATTCAAAGTACTAAATCCAGAGATTGAACATGACAGCCAGGTGATTGGTATTTTCGGGGGGGGAGGCGTGTCTCTCTCATGATGTCATACTTGGTCTTGTCGAGGGAGCTGTGTTTCGGGTGCATGACGTGGCTGCTGAATGACTGGCTCCGGATCAGCTTACTCTTCTTGCTTTCTCTGCTGACAACTGTATACAAGAAGACGGCAGAGTGTGAGGCCTCATTCTACATTGTGATGTCATAGAGGTCATGTGACGCCTCTTCACTCACCTGTCTGTGTGCCTGAGGAGGTTCCAGAGATTACTGTCGGGAGATTTTTCGGCAAAGCCGATCCCGTTTTACTGTCTCGACCTAAAACAAAGCAGAGAGTCAGGAAGAGACGGCGCGGTAATTGGGGCGTCTCCAATGTATCGCCTTCAATCACTTACGCTTCCGGTCATATGTCTTCTCATTGCTGGACCGAGCCTCGCTTTGTTGTTTTTCCTTTTCTATTTGTTCCTGGAAAACAAATAAAAACTCTGATTTTTCTTTGATACTTTTATTTTATCAACGATATACATCTGAAGTTTAATCTGCTTATATTTTGCCTTCCCCGGTTCCTCCTCTTCCCCCTCATCAACATGATAATGACATTTTTAAATAAAACCTTCCTGTTTTCATTACAAACCTTATTTTAGGCCCATTGACATCATCATTTGGGTCTGTGTGCTTCTTTATGCAATGCAGACAGATCATGGCTGGTGGCCTGACCATTGCTGACCCAGATTGACCAGACTGCTCTCTAGCTTGTAGCCTGCCTGGACCTGACTACACTCTTAATTGCAACCTGTCTCAATCTTTGCCTGGACCTGACTTCTCTCTTGTTTGCTACCTGCCTCGACCCCTGCCTGGACCTGACTGACTTCTGTCTTGTCACCTGCCTCGACCTGACTACTCTCTTAATTGTCGCCTGCCTCGACCCTTGCCTGGACATGACTACTCTCTTAATTGCCACCTATCTCAACCCCAGCCTGGACCTGACTACTGTCATGACTGCCACTTGCCTTGAACCCTGCCTGGACCCAACTATTCTTAGTCACCACCTGCCTGGTCCTGATCACACTCTTAATTGACCTGACTTCTCTCTTGTTTGCTGCCTGCCTCGACCCCTGCCTGGTCCTGCCTACTCTCTTGATTGCCACCTGCTTTGACTCTTGCCTGGACCTGACTACTGTCTTGACTGCCACCTGCCTCAACCCCTGCCTGGACCTGACTTCTGTCTTGATTGCCACCTGCCTCGACCCCTGCCTGAACCTGACTACCCTCTTGATTGCCACCTGCCTCAACCCCTGCTTGGACCGGACTACTCTCTTCACTGCCACCTATCTCAACCCCAGCCTGGACCTGACTACTGTCTTGACTGCCACTTGCCTTGACCCCTGCCTGGACCCAACTATTCTCTAAGTCGCCAACTGCCTGGGCCTGATCACATTCTTAATTGCAACCTGTCTCGATCTCTGCCTGGACCTGACTTCTCTCTTGTTTGCTGCCTGCCTCGACCCCTGGATGGACCTGACTACTCTCTTGACTGCCACCTGCCTTGGCCCCTACCTGGACCTCACTGCCATCTAGTTTGTCATCTGCCTCGCTACCTGCCTGGACCTGAACGCATTGTTAATTGCAATCTGTCTTGATCTCTGCCTGGACCTGAGTTCTCTCTTGTTTGCGGCCTGCCTGGACCCCTGGATGGACCTGACTACTGTCTTGACTGCCACCTGCCTCAACCCCTGCCTGGACCTGACTACTCTCTTGAGTGCCACCTATCATTGACCCCTACCTGAATGTCACTTCAATCTAGTTTGTTGCTTAATTTGACCTACCTGGACCCAATTATTCTCTTGATTGCCACCTGCCCATCCCCTGTCTGGGCCTGACTATTTCTTGATTGAAGCCCGCCTAGACCCATGCCTAGACCCAGCTATCCTCTTGATTCCCACCATCTTTTCCCCTTGCCTGCACCTGACTATCATCTGGTTTTCTGCTTGCCTTGACTCCCACCTGGACCTGACTATTCTGTTTTCCACCTGTCTCGTCCCCTGCCTGGACCTGACTAATTTCTCGATTGCCGCCTGCCTCGACCTGACTATTCTGTAGCTGATCCGCAGTGATTAGTCTCCACACCTTAACCATCCGGTCTTTACTCACCCCTTGGCCGGTAGATCCTGAGAGCCATGGCCTGGTACAAGCCCATAGCAAAGAGATTAGGGAGCCGTTGGGACTCCTAATCTTTCCCCACATCAGGAGATCTGGTGAAGACCAGTTGGTGCTCCTTGGGTGCATCTTGGGGTGTTGCCTAATGCTGCGTACACACGATCGGAATTCTCGTCGGAAAAAGCTCTGATGGTTTTCCTGACGGAACTCCGACAGAATTCCGCTCAAACTGTCTTGCCTACACATGGTCACGCCAAATTCCGACGGTTAAAAACACTGTGACATACAACACGTTCAACGGCACTATAAAAAGGAAGTTTAATGCTTCAGAGCATGCGTCTAATTGTTTCCGAGCATGCGTCGGAATTTTGCGTGTTGGAATTGCATACAGACGATCGAAAAATCCGATAGAAAGGTTTTCCGTCTGAAAAATGAAGAACAGGCTCTCAATCTAAAGTCCGTCGGAAATGCTGACAGAAAAAGACCAATGGGCATACACACGGTCGGAAAATCCGATGGAAAGCTCCCATCGGACTGTTTCCATTGGAAATTTCCGGCCGTGTGTACGCGGCATTACAGTTCCCTAAAACATAGCAAACCTTAACTTTTTAAGTTGAGTTGTACGTTATATGTACCATTTCCAGCAGTAGATGCTCCTCCCTTTCCTTCTCCTGGTCCAGTAAGTCTTTTTCAAAGAAGCGTTTCTGAAACTGGAACAAATACAACATAAGCAATTACAAATGAATGCGGTACCATCAGGCTTGTAACTTAACAGAGTTCATGTAAAACTGAAGTTCCACTAGGCAACTGTCATATAAATAGTGCAGTTCCGGGGGCATGTAGGTCTATGAGGTGGTATGCGAATGACATTCCACCATGATGGGCAGCCACACTGGCCAATAGTAAGGCCAAGAAGGTCAGAGAGGTGGAGCCAGGGCTCAGCCTGGAGAGTGAGTTGGAATTTGGATTTCTGAGTGCCCCCAGATTTTGGGATCCCGATGTGATCCCCTTGGACCTTACTGCCTCATTAGAGTGCTCAGGCCATTCGTAATGTAGAAGTTGGTCAGCTGGAGATCAATAAGATCAGTCAGAACAGCTCTACCCAACCCGAAATATAGAATCTGACCCATGGCTTTGACAACACCGACACCTTCCACCCTCCGGGTTCCATAAATAATTCCCAGGATATCACCAGTACAATAAAGAGGTCCTTACAGCATCCATGGATAGCTCCATCCGGTCCAGCTCCAGAACAGTCTACAAAGAGAAAGAAAGATACATTTTGTTAAACTTCAATTGTGGTTATTATTTTTTTGCAATTACCTTAGAGAAGACCTCCCCCACCCCTATAAGACTGCCAGTAATATGTAATGGGGGAGGGGGATTATACAAATATACTACCCACAGTTGGGTCCATCTATATTTGGACACGGGCACAGTTTTCATACTTTTGGCTCTGTACGCCACCAGAATAAAATTACAACGAAACAATCCAAATTAATTTGAAGATCAGACCTTCAGCTTTCATTCAAGGGGTTGAACATAAATATCAAGTACAAATTTTAGGAACTGCAACCATTTTTATACACAGTTCCCCCCATTTTCAGGGGCTCAAATGTAATTGGACAAATAATTATAATCATAATTAAAATGTTAATTTTTTATAATTTGTTGGAATCCTTTACTGGCAATGAGTGCCTGGAACCCATGGAGATCACCAAAGACTGGCTTTCCTCCTTTCTGATGCTCTACCTACAGCTGTCTTCAGTTGTTCTTTGTTTGTGGCTCTTTCTGACTTTAGTTTTGCCTTCAGAAAGTGAAATGATCAATTGGGTTGAGATCAGGTGATTGACTCGGCCATTGCAGAATATTCTACTTCTTTTCCTTCAAAAGCTCCTGGGTTGCTGTGTTTAGGATAATTGTCCATCTGTACTGTGAAGCGCCGTCCAATCATTGGCTGAATCTGGGCTGACAGTATATCTCTAAACACGGCAGAATTCATTCGGCTGCTTCTGTCTTCTGTCACATCAACATTAACCAATGACCCAGTGCCACTGGAAGCCATGCTTGCCCATGCCATCACACTGCAAGCTCCACCATGTGACCACAGATGACATTGTTTGCTTTGGATCATGAGCTGTTCCAAGCCTTCTCCGCACTTTTTTCTCCCCGTCATTCTGGTACAGATAAATCTTAGTTGTATCTGTCCAAAGAATGCTTTTCCAGAACTGGTCTGGCTTTTTTAGATGTTTTTGGCAACGTCTAATCTGGCTTTTCTATTCTTCAGGCTTATGAATGGTTTGCACCTTGTGGTGAACCCTCTGTATTTGCTCTTGAGAAGTCTTCTCTTTATTGTAGACTTTGACAATGATAGGCCCACCTCCTGGAGAGTGTCCTTCTCTTGTCTCCAACTCCTGGAGAGTGTCCTTCTCTTGTCTCCAACTCCTGGAGACTGTCCTTCTCTTGTCTCCACCTCCTGGAGAGAGTGTCCTTCTCTTGTCTCCACCTCCTGGAGACTGTCCTTCTCTTGTCTCCACCTCCTGGAGAGAGTGTCCTTCTCTTGTCTCCACCTCCTGGAGAGAGTGTCCTTCTCTTGTCTCCACCTCCTGGAGAGAGTGTCCTTCTCTTGTCTCCACCTCCTGGAGAGTGTCCTTCTCTTGTCTCCACCTCCTGGAGAGTGTCCTTCTCTTGTCTCCACCTCCTGGAGAGTGTCCTTCTCTTGTCTCCACCTCCTGGAGAGTGTCCTTCACTTGTCTCCACCTCCTGGAGAGTGTCCTTTACTTGTCTCCACCTCCTGGAGAGTGTCCTTCTCTTGTGTCCACCTCCTGGAGAGTGTCCTTCTCTTGTCTCCACCTCCTGGAGAGTGTCCTTCTCTTGTCTCCACCTCCTGGAGAGTGTCCTTCTCTTGTCTCCACCTCCTGGAGACTGTCCTTCTCTTGTCTCCACCTCCTGGAGACTGTCCTTCTCTTGTCTCCACCTCCTGGAGAGTGTCCTTCACTTGTCTCCAACTCCTGGAGAGTGTCCTTCTCTTGTCTCCACCTCCTGGAGAGTGTCCTTCTCTTGTCTCCACCTCCTGGAGACTGTCCTTCTCTTGTCTCCACCTCCTGGAGACTGTCCTTCTCTTGTCTCCACCTCCTGGAGAGAGTGTCCTTCTCTTGTCTCCACCTCCTGGAGACTGTCCTTCTCTTGTCTCCACCTCCTGGAGAGAGTGTCCTTCTCTTGTCTCCACCTCCTGGAGAGAGTGTCCTTCTCTTGTCTCCACCTCCTGGAGAGTGTCCTTCTCTTGTCTCCACCTCCTGGAGAGTGTCCTTCTCTTGTCTCCACCTCCTGGAGAGTGTCCTTCTCTTGTCTCCACCTCCTGGAGACTGTCCTTCTCTTGTCTCCACCTCCTGGAGAGTGTCCTTCACTTGTCTCCAACTCCTGGAGAGTGTCCTTCTCTTGTCTCCACCTCCTGGAGAGTGTCCTTCTCTTGTCTCCACCTCCTGGAGACTGTCCTTCTCTTGTCTCCACCTCCTGGAGACTGTCCTTCTCTTGTCTCCACCTCCTGGAGAGAGTGTCCTTCTCTTGTCTCCACCTCCTGGAGACTGTCCTTCTCTTGTCTCCACCTCCTGGAGAGAGTGTCCTTCTCTTGTCTCCACCTCCTGGAGAGAGTGTCCTTCTCTTGTCTCCACCTCCTGGAGAGTGTCCTTCTCTTGTCTCCACCTCCTGGAGAGTGTCCTTCTCTTGTCTCCACCTCCTGGAGAGTGTCCTTCACTTGTCTCCACCTCCTGGAGAGTGTCCTTCTCTTGTCTCCACCTCCTGGAGAGTGTCCTTCTCTTGTCTCCACCTCCTGGAGAGTGTCCTTCTCTTGTCTCCACCTCCTGGAGAGTGTCCTTCTCTTGTCTCCACCTCCTGGAGAGTGTCCTTCTCTTGTCTCCACCTCCTGGAGAGTGTCCTTCTCTTGTCTCCACCTCCTGGAGAGTGTCCTTCACTTGTCTCCACCTCCTGGAGAGTGTCCTTCTCTTGTCTCCACCTCCTGCAGAGTGTCCTTCTCTTGTCTCCACCTCCTGGAGAGTGTCCTTCTCTTGTCTCCACCTCCTGCAGAGTGTCCTTCACTTGTCTCCACCTCCTGGAGAGTGTCCTTCACTTGTCTCCACCTCCTGGAGAGTGTCCTTCACTTGTCTCCACCTCCTGGAGAGTGTCCTTCTCTTGTCTCCACCTCCTGGAGAGTGTCCTTCACTTGTCTCCACCTCCTGGAGAGTGTCCTTCTCTTGTCTCCACCTCCTGGAGAGTGTCCTTCTCTTGTCTCCACCTCCTGGAGAGTGTCCTTCTCTTGTCTCCACCTCCTGGAGAGTGTCCTTCTCTTGTCTCCACCTCCTGGAGAGTGTCCATCTCTTGTCTCCACCTCCTGGAGAGTGTCCTTCTCTTGTCTCCACCTCCTGGAGAGTGTCCTTCACTTGTCTCCACCTCCTGGAGAGTGTCCTTCTCTTGTCTCCACCTCCTGGAGAGTGTCCTTCTCTTGTCTCCACCTCCTGGAGAGTGTCCTTCTCTTGTCTCCACCTCCTGGAGAGTGTCCTTCTCTTGTCTCCACCTCCTGGAGAGTGTCCTTCTCTTGTCTCCACCTCCTGGAGAGTGTCCTTCTCTTGTCTCCACCTCCTGGAGAGTGTCCTTCACTTGTCTCCACCTCCTGGAGAGTGTCCTTCACTTGTCTCCACCTCCTGGAGAGTGTCCTTCTCTTGTCTCCACCTCCTGCAGAGTGTCCTTCACTTGTCTCCACCTCCTGGAGAGTGTCCTTCACTTGTCTCCACCTCCTGGAGAGTGTCCTTCTCTTGTCTCCACCTCCTGGAGAGTGTCCTTCACTTGTCTCCACCTCCTGGAGAGAGTGTCCTTCTCTTGTCTCCACCTCCTGGAGAGTGTCCTTCTCTTGTCTCCACCTCCTGGAGAGTGTCCTTCTCTTGTCTCCACCTCCTGGAGAGTGTCCTTCTCTTGTCTCCACCTCCTGGAGAGTGTCCTTCACTTGTCTCCACCTCCTGGAGAGTGTCCTTCACTTGTCTCCACCTCCTGGAGAGTGTCCTTCACTTGTCTCCACCTCCTGGAGAGTGTCCTTCTCTTGTCTCCACCTCCTGGAGAGTGTCCTTCTCTTGTCTCCACCTCCTGGAGAGTGTCCTTCACTTGTCTCCACCTCCTGGAGAGTGTCCTTCACTTGTCTCCACCTCCTAGAGAGTGTCCTTCTCTTGTCTCCACCTCCTGGAGAGTGTCCTTCACTTGTCTCCACCTCCTGGAGAGTGTCCTTCACTTGTCTCCACCTCCTGGAGAGAGTGTCCTTCTCTTGTCTCCACCTCCTGGAGAGAGTGTCCATCTCTTGTCTTCACCTCCTGGAGAGTGTCCTTCTCTTGTCTCCACCTCCTGGAGAGTGTCCTTCACTTGTCTCCAGCTTCTGGAGAGTGTCCTTCACTTGTCTCCACCTCCTGGAGAGTGTCCTTCACTTGTCTCCACCTCCTGGAGAGAGTGTCCTTCTCTTGTCTCCACCTCCTGGAGAGTGTCCTTCACTTGTCTGGATGTTGTGAATGGGTTTTTCTTTACCATAGAGAGGATTCTGCAATTATCCACCACTGTTGTCTACCGTGGACATCCAGGCCTTTTTATGTTGCTGAGCTCACCAGTGCGTTCTTCTTTCCTCAGAATGTAACAAATTGTTGATTTGGTCACTCCTAATGTTGCTGCTATCTCTCTGATGGGTTTGTTTCATTTTTGAAGCCTTACAATGGCCTGTTTAACTTGCATTGACCACTCCTTTGAAGGCATGATGTAGGTTCACAGCAATAGATTGACAATGATAATACCACACTTAGAATCAACTCCAGACCTTTTACTTGTTTAATTGATGAAGAAATAATGAAGGAGTAGCCCCCACCTGTCCATGAAACAGCTATTCATTTAATTGTCCAATTACTTTTGGTCCCTTGAAAAAGGGGTGGTGGCTATTCTTAAGAGCTTTAATTTCTTAATTTAATTCCTTAACTTTTCCACCCACCGATTTGGGTGTACATGCCAGGAGGTACCGGACACAACATCCATGTATGTATCTATCCCCCCCCCCCCAGAGCAAAAATAGACCTCCCAGAGTGACAATAGATCTCCCCAGCAACAACAGACCCCCCCCCCCAGAGTGACAAGAGATCCCCCAGCAAAAACAATAGACCCCCAGAATAACAAGATCCCCCAGCAACAATAGACCACCCAGAGTGACAATAGATCTCCCCAGCAACAGCAGACCCCCCCTCCCCCAGAGTGACAAGAGATCCCCCAGCAACAATAGACCCCCAGAGTAACAAGAGATCTCACAGCAACGATAGACCCCCCCAAGAGTGACAATAGTTCTCCCCAGCAACAATAGACCCCCCGGGTGACAATATATTTCCCCAGCAATAAAAGACCCCCCAAATGACAATAGATCTCCCCAGCAACAATAGACCACCCAGAGTGACAAGAGATCTCCCAAGCAACAATAGACCCCCCCAGAGCGACTATAAATCTTCCTAGCAGCAATTGACCCCCCCCTGAGCGACAATAGATCTCCCAAGCAACAATAGACCCCCCCAAGTGAAAAGAGATCTCCCCAGCAACAATAGACCCCCTAGAGTGACAAGAGATCTCCCAAGCAACAATAGACCCCCCCAGAGCGACTATAAATCTTCCTAGCAGCAATTGACCCCCCCCAGAGCGACAATAGATCTCCCATGCAACAATAGACCCCCCCAAGTGAAAAGAGATCTCCCCAGCAACAATAGACTTTCGCAAAGTAACCAGAAATCTCCCCAGCAACAATAGACCCCCCCAGAGCGACAATAGGTCTCCCCAGCAACAATAGACCCCCCCCCCCAGCAACAACAGATCACCCTAGCAACAATAGACCCCCCCCAGAGTGACAAGAGATCTCCTCCGTAACAATAGACCCCCCCCCCCCCCCCAGAGTGACAATAGATCTTCTCAGAAACAATAGACCCCCCAGAGTGACAACAGATCTCCCCAGCAACAATAGACCCCCCTCCCCAGAGTGGCAATTGATCTCCCCAGCAACAATAGACCCTCCCGAGCGACAATAGATATCCCTAGAAACAATAGCCCCCCCCCCCCAGAGTGACAATAGATCTTTCCAGCAACAAAAGACCCCCTGCAACAAACTACTCTCATGGCGACAACAGACCCCACCAGCAACAATAGATCTCCCAGCAGCAAGCAACAATAGATCCCTCTCAGCAACATAAGACCCTCCGTGGCAACAATAGACCCCTCCCTCAACAACAGATACCCCCAGCTAAATAAATCTCCCAGCAGCCAGCATCAATAGACCCTCCAGCCCCCCTTGTCATTCCATACTTCCATTGCCGGTGCCAGAACTGCGTTCCTCCTGAAGAACATCTACTATGAAGTTCTGATGGACTATAATAGATCCGATCTGCATTGTAAGACGCAGTGGAGATCTCACTCACCCTCTTCACCACCGCCAGGACGTCTCTGTCCTTCTCCTGGCACAGAAGTTTCCGGACGCACAATTCCAGCTGCTGCAACAAATGTTTATCCGCCGGAAGCTTCAGGGAGGACTTCAGCTTTGGCATCATATAACAAACCTTCATCCTAGGAGAGGAAGGAGGAGATACATTGTAATGGAGAACGTCGGATCGAAACGCGGAGATCTGTGCAATCGTTTTACATTATTGTCTGAAAATACCTGCAATTCGGATCGGGTTCTGGTGACGGATATTTCTAGGGTTGTGCCGATACCATTTTTTACCGGCGAGTACCAATACTTTCGGTCAAGCACTTGCCGATACCGAGTACCAGCGGCGGCCGCTCCATACAGGGCACAGGGGCGGCGCCCCCCTAATTCATGTACCCGGCCCCCCCTAATCTAAATGCAGGATGCCCGATGCATTGATTCCAATGGGGTTTTTTTTGTTTTTAAGCACATGATTAGAGCCTGAGGCTCTAATTGGCTTAAAAAAAGGGTGGGCTTTGGGGGGGGGTTGGTCAGGTGGTCTGTTTGACGCCCCCCCCTCCCCGGCCAACAAGGCTGCATACCGATACCTTTGTGATGCGATTTCAGCCCATGCAAAGATTTACATGCGATTTGAACTGAAATGCGTTGCGATTCCTGTCTGAATCGCATGCAGTTTTCCTGCAACACTGCTGTGTGAACCTGGGCTGAAGTCACCATGACAAGCCTGGGTTCACACACAGGAGCGGTGTGGAAATCTGCATGCAATTCGGACAGGAATCGCACAGCATTCCTGTTCAAATCGCATGCGATTCCTTGCAGTGAGATTTGAGCCCATTCATTTTGTATGAGCTAAAACGGCACCGCAAAAGGTACCGGAGCATTTGCATGAGTATGAGTACTGGTGCGAATGCTTAGTATTGGTACAACCCTAGGTATTTCCCAATGTGACAGCACTATCTGGGGTTGGAGGCCTTCTTTAAGCAGCCCATAGACGTGACAGTTGTCCAATTTGTACCGGAATGACGGGCGGTCTTGTGTCTATGGGGGGGGGGGGTCATTAGATTTCTTCCAGTCTAATCAATTCAAAATGTGTGAATGTGGACGGAAAAAACTCATTATGGCCACTAGATGGCGCTGATGAGCGTATATCATTATTTTTATGACAGTCATCGCCATCTAGTGGCCATAATGTAGTATTTTTCGTGTTCACATATTTGAATTGTAGAGAATACAGCTAAATACATTTGATTTTTGCCCCGTTCACACAGAATGAATTTCCATGCCGTTTAGATGGATGAACAGTTACACAATCTGTTTATAAATACATCCCATAATGTCTTCTCGTAAAAATTTACAACAATATTAACCCCTTGCCTACCAGGTACTTTTACCCCCCTCCTGCCCAGGCGCCAATTTTCATCTTTCTGCGCTGTCGTACTTTGAATGACAATTGCGCGGTCGTGCTACACTGTACCCAAACTATTTTTTTATCGTGTTCTTCACACAAATAGAGCTTTCTTTTGGTGCTATTTAATCACTGCTCAATTTTTTTTTTTTTTTCTACAAAAAAAAAAAAAAAAAGACCAAACATTTTGAAAAAAAATTTTCCTGACAGACTCCATGGCAGCAACGTGTGGGTTTAGCCCCGCCTCCATTACCCTATAGGACACTACTCCCATAAATCTTTGCTCCCTGCCCACGGCCGTGTTCTTTTTTTGTCCTCCTCCGAAGGACCTAGTTGGTGGTCTTTCTACCTGAAGATAAATTTTCCCCACGATCCTGATTGGCCGATCTGCGACTCTGGATGGGAAAGTCGCATGGCTCCGCTAAGCCCTAGCTATTAGCAGGGTATGGAGTGGGCAGTGGAAGAGGCGCAAGGAAGAAGCCCTTATCCTAGCCACTGGCAGGCAGGCTGCGCACCGGTCAGACAGCCAGCTACTAGCAGGTGACCCGTTTTTGCCCTGGAGAAAGTCCGGTCTTACCTTCGGCCTGGTCGATCGTGGTGGAGTGGTGAGAGTATCGATATTTCTTTTCATGGCAGCAGTGTTTGTTATTACCTCCTGTGCGGTTCCAGTAGTTGTTGTTTGTTTGAAGCATGTGTGTTTGTTTTTTCTCAGGCATGGCGGCTGGTTCTTCCTGCGTTCCAGCCGCCGTATCACTTCCGCTTTCGTTTTTCGGGCGTTCTGCGCATGCGCGAGCGTGGTACGAGAGCGAGGCTTGGTTCGCGCATGCGCGATAGCGGCGATTTGCCGCTATTCGCGCATGCGCATTGGGACGGCAGTGACGTCACAGAGGCGCGCTATTTAAACTAAGGAAATAGCCTGCAAGCTTTGGGAATGTCTGCAGGTTACTCCAGTGTCATCCCCAGGCTCCTGTGTTGCAGCTACTGGTAAGTGGCTTTTCTGGGACAGGTCAGAGGAATCTTCCTGTCCCTTGCATTGATCTCTTGTCATTCTCAGTTCAGATGGACATCGCTGAGGACATGGATTCACCACTGCCTGTCTGTGGCCAGCCCTCTCAAAAAAGGTATTGGGAATATGTCTTTTCCTGATGGTCTGATAATTAGGGGAGGGTGTGTGCCTGATTGCTTATCTATTGCCTGATGTTTTGTTTTGTGTGTGGTCTTTGTCTTTTGTTTTTTCCTCAGCCCTTCTAGATCAGATACACATCGCAGCTCTCATAGAGGAAGCGACTCCTCCAAGTCGCAAAACCGGCAATCCTCTTCCAAGTCAAAACATGGTGGTTCCTCCTCTAAATCAGGACACCGTAGTGATGAGCGCTCTCACTCCAGTCGCTCTACTAATTCCTGCTGGGGATGCAGAAGTCAAGCTCCCCCAGGAAGATCCTTATGCGACCTTTGTTTTTCCAAAGCCTCCAAAGAAAGAGGAGATACGGATCAACATCTTAAATCCCTGGTGGAAAGGGTTGTGAAGGAGTCGCTCAGGAACATGGATGATCATTCCCATACACCTCCAGCGGAGCAGTCTCGTTCTCCAGTAAGGGAGACCCAGTTGCAAGATACCTGGGAGTCCTCGGTTCAGAGCCACCCTTCGGTTACCATATCCGACAGTGACTCAGAGGAAGATAGCCCTCCTGTGGGCTTTGATTTTGCTCTGCTCCCACCCTTGGTTAAGGCTATCAGAGAATCGCTTAATTGGGAAGACCCAGTAGAAGCTGCTCCCAAACAGAGGAAATTCTTTAAACAATTAAAGAAAGAGCGTGTTAATTTTCCTTTTATTGCAGAGCTTGGCGAAATCGTCACGGACGAATGGGGCAAGGTGGAGAAGAAAAATTCCATGCTTTCCAAAATCGCAAAACTCTATCCCTTCAAGAAGGAAGAAGTGAAGCACTTGGAGTATGCTCCCTTGATAGATGCAGCAGTCATGAGGTTGGTGAAGCATGTGACTCTCCCTTTAGAGGACACAGTGTCCTTCAAAGACGTGTTAGACCGTCGAATTGATGCAGACCTGAAGAGGGTGTACCTAACAGCAGGCATGGCCTGTAAGCCAGCTCTTGCCCTAGCCGCTTTGTCTAAAGCGATGGAAGTGTGGACTGACAGTGTAGATGAGACACTGAGAGGCATCTCGGATGATACGGCTAGATGCTCGCCTATTCAAGAATTGAGGCTTGCGTCGGCTTTTCTTGGGGAAGCCTCTATTGACATCATACGCCTGACGGCTCGGATAATGCTTTCATCTGTCACTGCCAAACGGGCGCTGTGGCTCCGCCCCTGGTTAGCCGACCCAGCCTCAAAACAAGTCTGGTGTCGTATCCCCTTTGAGGGGTCCTCCCTGTTCGGGAACAAGTTGGACGAGGCGATTACCCGGGCCACTGGTGGGAAGTCGGGGTTCCTCCCCCAAGATCGTCGACCCCAAGGTCAGAGAAGATCTTTCCCAAAAAGGCAGTACCAGGAAAGAGCTAGGGAAGCTCGCAGTTACAGACCTGGCCGGGAATTTTCCAGATCCTGGAAGTCAAGACAATCGTCTTTTAAGAAGACAGCAAAAAGTGATTCCAAAGGAGAGAGGGAGCCGACCAAATCCTTTTGAGGTTGGGCCCGCTCAGACAGGTCAGGTGGGGGCTCGACTTTTCCACTTTCGTCATGTCTGGGCGGCTTCGATCCAAGACTTTTGGACCCTCAATACGGTCTCCTCAGGTCATGCTTGGACCTTCAGGGAAGCCCCCAGGCTCAGGTGGGTCCCTACTTCCCTTCCGACTACAGAAGAAAAAAGACAAAGCCTTCTGACTTACATAAAATCTTTATTGGTTCAAGGCGCTGTTATCCATGTCCCGGCCGACCAGCGAGGCAGGGGGATCTACTCTCCCCTCTTTTTGGTCCAGAAAAAAAGCGGGGCCTGGAGGCCGGTCATAGACCTGACCCATCTAAACACCTTCATAAGAAAGGAAAGGTTCAAAATGGAAACACTGTCCACAATACAACATTCCGTCCAACCAGGAGATTGGATGATCTCCATAGATCTCAAAGACGCCTATTTTCACGTTCCCGTTGCCGAAAACTATCAACAATTCCTTCGCTTTTCAGTAGGCAAGCTCCATTTTCAATTCACGTGCCTTCCCTTCGGGCTATCAACTTCTCCGCGTGTGTTTTCAAAAACTCTGTTGGCAGTGGTAGCTCTTCTGAGAACCAGGGGAATTCGTCTACATCACTATTTAGACGACCTTCTACTATTGGCACAAGACAGAGAACAGCTTCTAATTCACAGACGGCAAGTTATCTCCACTCTACAGGAGTCAGGGGCACTATCTCACTACCAGAGGAAAAGATCTCAGTGGTAAGGGACAGAATCCGTCCAGCTCTTACGGCTTCCTACCTTCAAGCTCTCCAGTGCCTGAGAATTATAGGCACCATGGTTTCAACAATCCCGATGGTGAGATGGGCACAGTGGAGGATGAGGCCTTTTCAGAAGGGCTTCCTTCAGCAATGGACAGGCAACAAAGCCCAGACGATTCGGATTACTTCATCCATGAAGAACTCCCTTCTATGGTGGCTACAACGGGAGAACCTTTGCAACTGCCATTCCATCCGTCCCATCCCATGGGTAACTATAACCTCAGATGCCAGCAACAGGGGATGGGGGGCCCACTGCCTGGCGGAAGTCGCCCAGGGCACTTGGGATACTCCCTCCAGAAGGACAGTGTCAAACGTCCTGGAATTGAGGGCGGCCTTCCAGGCCCTTCTGGCTTTTCGTCACCTGATCCCAGGGGCCTCGGTCCAACTCAGACTGGACAATACCACAGCAGTGGCATACATCAGAAGGCAAGGGGGCACCCGAAGTTTTTCCCTTCTCCAAGAAGTGGAACCGATCATGTCTTGGGCTCAGAAGAACTTGAAGGATCTGACAGCGACTTATGTGCCAGGAATTCAGAACGTCCAGGCAGACTTCCTCTCCCGAATATCTCTAGACAACAACGAGTGGTCTCTCCACGAGGAGGTATTCGATTGGATTCTAACACTGGGGATCTGCCCAGAGGTCGACCTGTTTGCCTCCCCATGCAACAAGAAAATAGTAAAGTACTATTCAAGGTACAGAGATCCGCAAGCCTACGGGGTAGATGCCCTGACGGAGAAATGGTGGTTCCTCAAGGCGTATGCCTTTCCTCCAATTCCGATCATCCTACAGTTCCTGAAGAGACTCAGGTCGGAAACAGCAGAGGTAATTGCAGTAATTCCCTACTGGCCCAACAGGCCTTGGTTTCCGCTTCTGACACTCCTCAGTGTCAAGGATCCGGTTCCGTTACCATCCAGACCAGACCTTTTGTCCCAAGGTTCGAGGTTACATCCCTGTCCGGATCACCTGCACCTAAGGGCCTGGTTTTTGAGAGGGGAAGGTTGGAAGCGTCAGGCTGTCCATTAGAGGTTATTCCCACTCTCCTTAGTGCTAGAAGAAGTAGTACCAATCGGGTGTACGAAAGGATCTGGGCGAAGTTTACCAGTCACATGGCTTCCAGGTCTAGTTCCTGCAATACATTGGCAGTTCAGGATGTGTTAAGCTTCCTTCAAACAGGATTGGATATCTCACTTTCTGTGAGTTCCCTGCGTGTCCAAGTTTCTGCTATCTCAGCATTTTCTGGAGTCACGTGGGCCAATCATCCTTTGGTTCAACAGTTTTTCAAAGGTGCAGTCAGGCTTAGGCCGCAGAAGAAACCCAGGTTTCCAAAATGGGACCTTCCTCTGGTGTTGGATTTCTTTACTCAACTCAACAAATCACTTTCAGTTAAGGAACTAACACTTAAAACCTCTTTTCTGGTGGCCATAACGTCGGCGAAGAGAATTTCAGAGATTCAGTCGCTAGGCTCCAAGGAGCCTTTCCTCACCTTCTTCCCGGATAGAGTGGTCCTCATTCCAATGCTGGGATCAAATCCCAAAGTAACCACTGTTTTCCATGAAAACCAGGAAATCACTCTACCTACCTTCATGTCTGATGGAAGTTCGGATCCACATCCTCTTGACATGGGTGCTACACTAAAGGAATATCTGGACGTTACAGCTTCATTTCGTCAGACTGACTCCCTCTTCGTTCTGTTTCATGGAAAGAATAAGGGCTCTAAAGCTTCTGTTAGATCCATTGCTGCGTGGGTGGTCCAAGCCATCCAGTGGGCTTACAGAGAGAAGGGCTTGGCTCCTCCTGAGGCAGTGACGGCACATTCCACCAGGAGTCTTTCCACATCATGGGCAGCCTCGCGTCACGTGGCGCCGGAAGTAATCTGCAGGGCAGCGTCTTGGTCTTCAATACATACGTTTATGACCCATTACTGTGTTGAACCTGCATCCTTAACTTCTGTTAAATTTGGTTTAAAAGTCCTGTCGGTTGACAGCGTTAAATAAATCTTTTCTGTTCAGCATTTTGCCCACCCAAGTGTGTTTATTGGGCGAGTTATTTCCCACACGTTGCTGCCATGGAGTCTGTCAGGAAAATGGAAAATTCCTATCAAAATACTTACCGTAATTTTCCTTTCCTGATGGACTCCATGGCAGCAGGAGTTCCCTCCCAAATGGCTGGAGTAGTACTAGTTATCGAACACGGCCGTGGGCAGGGAGCAAAGATTTATGGGAGTAGTGTCCTATAGGGTAATGGAGGCGGGGCTAAACCCACACGTTGCTGCCATGGAGTCCATCAGGAAAGGAAAATTACGGTAAGTATTTTGATAGGAATTTTCCATTTTTTTTACTTTTTTTCTGTCAGTAAATTTTGTAACTAAGTCATTTTTCACCTTCACTGATGTGCGCTGATGAGGCGGCACTGATAGGCTGAACTGGTGGGCATTGATGAGGAGGTACTAATATGCCACACTTATGGGCACTGATATGTGGCACTGATGGGCACTAATAGGCGGGACTGGTGGGCATTGATGAGGTGGCACTTATGGGCACTGATGAGGAGGCACTAATATGCCACACTTATGGGCACTGATATGTGGCACTGATGGGCTCTAATAGGTGGGACTGGTGGGCATTGATGAGGTGGCACTTATGGGCACTGATGAGGAGGCACTAATATGCCACACTTATGGGCACTGATATGTGGCACTGATGGGCACTAATAGGCGGGACTGGTGGGCATTGATGAGGTGGCACTTATGGGCACTGATGAGGAGGCACTAATATGCTGCACTTATGGGCACTGATATGTGGCACTGATGGGCACTAATAGGCGGGACTGGTGGGCATTGATGAGGTGGCACTTATGGGCACTGATGAGGAGGCACTAATATGCTGCACTTATGGGCACTGATATGTGGCACTGATGGGCACTAATAGGCGGGACTGGTGGGCATTGATGAGGTGGCACTTATGGGCACTGATGAGGAGGCACTAATATGCCACACTTATGGGCACTGATATGTGGCACTGATGGGCTCTAATAGGTGGGACTGGTGGGCATTGATGAGGTGGCACTTATGGGCACTGATGAGGAGGCACTAATATGCCACACTTATGGGCACTGATATGTGGCACTGATGGGCACTAATAGGCGGGACTGGTGGGCATTGATGAGGTGGCACTTATGGCACTGATGAGGAGGCACTAATATGCTGCACTTATGGGCACTGATATGTGGCACTGATGGGCACTAATAGGCGGGACTGGTGGGCATTGATGAGGTGGCACTTATGGGCACTGATGAGGAGGCACTAATATGCTGCACTTATGGGCACTGATATGTGGCACTGATGGGCACTAATAGGCGGGACTGGTGGGCATTGATGAGGTGGCACTTATGGGCACTGATGAGGAGGCACTAATATGCCACACTTATGGGCACTGATATGTGGCACTGATGGGCTCTAATAGGTGGGACTGGTGGGCATTGATGAGGTGGCACTTATGGGCACTGATGAGGAGGCACTAATATGCTGCACTTATGGGCACTGATAGGCGGAACAGATTTTTTTTTTTTTAATTGTTGGTATTTTTTGGTTTATAGCGCAAAAAATAAAAAGCTCTATTTGTGGAAAAAAAAAGGACGTCAATTTTATTTTTGTACAGCGTCGCACGACCGCGCAGTTGTCAGTTAAAGAAATGCAATGCCGCATCGCAAAAAAAAAAAATGGCCTGGTCATTAAGGGGGGTAAATCTTCCGAAAGGTGAAGTGGCCAAGAACACATTGTAGAGCAGCAGACAGAAAAAAGCCTCCACATACGATCGACCGGCGATATCGATCGTCCTGGGTCGGTTCCCGGGACCGTGCACAGATGGGTGGGTATATGTCCGGTGGTGAACGTGCGCACACAGATTTCCATACGATCGATATTCTTACCTAACATTGGCGATCGGATCGCTGGTCAGCTCCAGGACGGAGAGGTAAAAGTATTTGCAGAAGAAGGACTTGGAGAAGAACTCCATGATATATTCACAGGTGTCCAGGAACCTCTGCCGGTTCCAGTAGCTCTTCCCCTGACCCAGTTCTGGAACATAAGAGGGACAAGGTAAGAAAGGCTGAAATAATAATAATACTCTATTAATACCCCCATAATAGTAACAATATCCTCCATATCCCCAGTGAAGTGATCGGCTTCGGGTCATACACAGAGATAAAAACCAATCCTCCTACATAAGTTGTACCTGTTTATCTTCTTCTCTTCTCTACAGCAATTCAAAGTGCAGAATTTATAAAGTTTGTCTGAGAATTCTGAAAAAAAGCGGGGGCGGAGAGCTGAAGTTAAAATTTGCAGGGCTCCGTGACAGCTGATTGGAGCCAGGCAGGTCTGTGAGACCTGTTTCCCGATTGGCCTTAGCGTCAGGCGATCCTATTGGATGTCCAGTGCTTTGGCGAAAGAGGAGCAGACATCAGAGCCGCTTCGCCCACTGCCCGCACTCCAGGAGAGGACACCCCAGCTCCGCCACACGAGCGGGTGAGTGCCGTACTGCCCGCGGGGGGGGGGGGGGGTTCTGTTTCATTGCCGCCATACAACCGGGGGGGGGGGGGTTGTTGTTTGTTTGCCGCCCCCCTAAAAGAAGAACCCACCAGCCGCCACTGGTCAATGCAAAGGTGAGTTGACTCAACAGAACGGGTACTGCAAGCTGTGCTGGGGTGCAACTACAGGGGTGTAGAAGGTACAATGCCACCTGGGCAGAGGAAGGAGGGGGAGGGGACCCCAGGAATTCTCCGCCCATTTATTCACCATATATGGAAAAAAGTAATGAGGTCCTTGTGGGACCATCTACCTTCCATAAACCTGCTGAGCGGCTGCATTCCTTGCTCTTGGTCATAACGGTTCTGTTGAGTTGACTCACAGCAAACCTTTGGATTGACCAGTGGCAGCTGGAGGGTTCTTCTTTTAGGGGGGGGGCGGCAAACAAACACCCCCCCCCCCCCGATGGTGTCAACTCAACAGAACCGTTATGACCAAGAGCAAGAAATGCAGCCGCACTTGGTCTCCCAGCCGCTGTATGGAAGGTAGATGGTCCCACCAGGACCTCATTACTGCTGTTTTATTCCATATATGGTGAATAAATGGGCGGAGAATTCTTGGGGTCCCCTCCCCCTCCATCCTCTGCCCAGGTGGAGTTGCACCCCTGCACAAGCTTGCATGAGCCGGACTGGCTCTCCAGAAAGGGCTCCGAATTTTTGTAACCTTGTAAAAAAAAGAAAAGTCCCATTTTTGCACGTACGTTCCACCATCTTCTGGATGATCTCATGCCTCTGCTCCTGTTTTCGGTTGTAGCGCAGGAATATACACAGCGTCCGGCTCGCCGCTTTCTGCACCGGTAACACGTTCTGGGAACAGAGATGTATTTTTATCATCACACTCCACTATACTATTTATCAATGTAAACAGAGGAAATTGGAAAACATGTGAAAAGGAGCCTAGAGCTCCACCTGCTGGCTGGATACAAGAATGCATCATATTTACATTTCATTTACATGACTAAAAATATTATAATAAGAAAAAAAAGACCTTATATATTCACTTCAAGGTGTTAATTGGAGGATAGCAACTCTGTATAAATGTTCTACAATACAATATGCTGAAACAAAAGAAGGAAACGATCCCCCACGTTGGGGTTTTTGGGCAGCGTACAATGAAGGGAAGTCAGAGTTTGACTTCCCTTCATTGTACGCTGCCCAAAAACCCCAACGTGGGGGATCGTTTCCTTCTTTTGTTTCTACCCTTTAGGGGTGAGCAGCACTCTTTTTTGACCTCTGGGTCTGTGTCTTCCCTTTTGCGCAATACAATATGCTTTCCGCTGACCACTTCCGGTGACCCATTTCCGGCAATCACCACTGATTCCCTACCTATAAAAAGGACTGACAGCCAGTACATACTACTGCCACCATCCAAACAGGACCACATCCCACCGAGAATTCTATGCGGTATGTATGGACATTGTCCGAAGGTTATACTTACTGCCCTCACCCCCGCATATCACTCTGTTGCTCCAATGGGACAGCGCTGTCTATCCAACCTTCTGTTTGTTCTAATGAATACTATTATTCTGTGCTTCCAGATTGGGTGACCTCCATCTCATCGACCTAAGGTCCCCTCACAAAACCACCACGCCTATGATCAGGATTGGGGGTTCTCTCCCAACGCATCACCGGCTATTGTGATATAGTCCCACCACCAGCAGCCTGTGGCACTATCCCTGTGCTTTATTTCCCCAGGTAGGACCATAGCCTCCTATTTCAACATATATATACATTGTCTCACCCCCATTCTTCCACTTTTGATTAGCTATGTCCAACACTGCTCCTATATTCCACAGCCCAAACAAACCCCCCCTCCCCTTTTTTGTTCCCCTTCCCTCCCCCCCCCTTTTCCTCCCCCCCTTTCCCCCCATCCCGTTTTTCCCCCCACCTCCCCCATTCCCCCCCCCCCTTTTTTCCTCCCCTCTTTCCCTATCCCCCCCCTTTCCTCCACCCTCCCTTCTCCCCCTTCCCAACACCCCCTCCCCCTCTTTTCCTTTCCCCTCTTCTTCCCCCCCTACCCTTCCGCCCCCCACTCACACACACACCCGCCCCCTCAGGGATTTTTCCCTCCTCCTTCACTCCTTCACACACATACCCCCCCCCCCCACGTGCCCACACCCTCTCCACTGCGCGTTTGTGTTTTACGTTTTTCTCCCTTGTGGTTTGGTTTGGTTTGTTCTTCCCTTTCACTCACACACTACATTCACTATACGCTATGGCCACCCTGTACAGCATTAATGATCACACAAAGATGCCCAATTAAGAAATGTCCCCTCCAGGCTGCAATATACTGTGTTACCCTTTAGATACTAATCTCTAATACAACCCCTACCTTTTGGACTTTGCCACAGGTGGTGCCTGCACGTCCCTTGGCCCCACCCAGGTTGTTTTCCTCCCCTCTGGACACCCCTGCCTTGGCAGTGGGAGAAGAAGGAGAGGAACCCCAAACGTGTGACCTCTCGTAAGGCTCTCTGGCGCCCCAGAACCCGGGTGACCCCCAGCGGAATCTGTCTGGCATACCCCATTACAAGTGGATGGTGTCTTCCTTACCAAAAACTCTCCACGTGGGAATATCTTACATCTTTTACCTTCAGGATATACATTATTGTGGTAAATATAAACTTCATGGTACTTTGATACCTGTAAACTGTATTGTTACCACTAACATTGACATTGTATTCCTTTCTGTCTAGCAGACTTCTTTTCCCTCTGAGGAAGACCCTCGTATTGGGTTGAAACGCGTCAGGGATAGTCTCTCATTTATACGACAGATTTTGTACATACTGTTGTTATGTGAACATTAGTCTGCTCAATGTATATTCATGTTCTTTTATATACATTCATATATTATTTTTCCCACTGGAGCTCATGTTCTAACCCAATGGTTTCAATTTTTTATAACAAATAAACTTTAAAACTTTTATATATCAACTCGGACTTCTTTCATTGTACGCTGCCTAAAAACACCAACGTGGGGGATTGTTCCTTTTTACAATACAATATGCATCCTTAACATGCGGTCAGGAAGCTTCATACAGTTAGGCCCCATAAAAACCCATTCAAGACCTGGAGCGGGGCCCCCTCATAATGGGCACAGCGGGTGTACAGACCCGGGAACCCAGCACAGGGATGGTGGGAACCCCTCATAATGGGCACAGCGGGTGTACAGACCCGGGAACCCAGCACAGGGATGGTGAGAACCCCTCATAATGGGCATAGCGGGTGTACAGACCCGGGGACTCAGCACAGGGATGGTGGGAACCCCTCATAATGGGCACAGCGGGTGTACAGACCCGGGAACTCAGCACAGGGATGGTGGGAACCCCTCATAATGGGCACGGCGGGTGTACAGACCCTGGAACTCAGCACAGGGGTGATGGGAACCCCTCATAATGGGCACAGCGGGTGTACAGACCCGAGAACTCAGCACAGGGATGGTGGGAACCCCTCATAATGGGCACGTATGCCGACTCAGGAACTCAGAGCAGAGTGGAGTGACCATTCAGTATATTATTTCAGACAGTGTATACAGAAGATCTTTCTTACGTTGGATAAGATGATGGAGAACATTCTGTGCAGGAACCGATAATAGATCTGATCGCTGGAAATGATGTGCGGCAGGCAGGAGAACTTCTGCAGTAGCTTCTCATGGCTGCGCCATTTCAGGGAGTTGGCGACTCGCTGCTCTGCTGAGGTCAGTGCCGGGACCAGGTCGGGTACAATCATCAGCTGCAAGGCAATGGCAAACTGTCAGTTGACAAATCTCATGTAGATATCATATTCTGCCACTAGAGGGTGCTGTACTACAGGCTACCGTGCTCGGGTGACTCTTTCATTAGGGAGCTCCAAGTAGCAGCAAAGCCCCGCCAGGCCCATGGGGATCTCCAGGGGCCACAACAGACACACAGGACCAGATATGGAGGATCACTTTCAACTACTACATTTCAAGAACTATTTGACCTTCAGAAACAGTTACAGATATAGAGTTATCATTGGCTTCACTTGCTGCATACTTCTTCTGGGACACATACTGGAGCCAATTAACCTACCAGCATATCTTAGTTCTATGGAGCACCTGGAGGAAACCCGAGCAAAACACAAGGAGTCCACGCAAACTCCATGCAGTTATGTCGCGTACACACGGTCGGAATTTCCGATGGAAACAGTCCAATGGGAGCTTTTCATCGGATTTTCCGACCGTGTGTATGCCCAACGGTCTTTGGACTTTGGATTGAGAACCTGTTCTCAATTTTTCCGACGGAAAACCTTTCTATCGGATTTTCCGATCGTGTGTAGGCAATTCCGACACGCAAAATTCTGACGCATGCTCGGAAACAATTTGACGCATGCTCGGAAGCATTAAACTTCCCTTTTATAGTGCTGTCGAACGTGTTTTATGCCGCTGTGTTACTGACCGTCGGAATTTGGTGTAACCGCGTGTAGGCAAGACAGTTTGAGCGGAATTCCGTCGGAATTCCGATGGGAAAACCATCAGAGCTTTTTCCGACGAGAATTCCGACCGTGTGTACGCGGCATTAGTGTCTCCACGAGGGATCATACCAGAGACCCCATGTCTGGCAATGCACCACTGGGTTGCCTATCCACTTCCAGACCTTTTCTGCCACTTGTTGTAGCAATCAGTATTTTTTGCTAGCAAATTAATTAGAACCCCCCAAACACTATATATATATATATATATATATATATATATATATTTTAAAGCAGAGGCCCTAGAGAATAAATTGGTGGTTAATTTTTTTATGTCACACGTATTTTAGCTGCTGCTAGACTCATACACCTCACTAACCGATCCGTGACTGCGGCCCCTCTCTGCCAATCCCTTCACTGGCTTCCCCTCCCCCACCTTATACAATTCTAAATACTAACCACAACATACAAGGCCATCCACAACGGTAACCATATATACGGTAACCATGGTGGATATTCCACTACACTCTGGCGCTAATAAGCGCCCTTCCACCATAATGATATAATGCAGCCTTTTGATAGTATGTCTCCCCTGGTTCCCCATTCCCCAGTAAACAGACAACAAAATAAATTACAAAGAGGAGGGATTGGCTCCAACAGCCAATCGCCTCCTACACAGATTGTGACCTCACAGGAAATGAACAACACAGGATGTAAATGACCAAATAAGGATGTAACACAGGATAAATGAATATACCGTATTTATCGGCGTATAACACGCACTTTTTCCCACTTAAACTCGGGGGAAAGTCGTGGGTGCGTGTTATACGCCGATACCCCCCAAAAAAAGTGACAAAAATGTCAAGCGGCGGCGAAAAATAGCAAGCGCCGCCGAAAAAGATCGAATCGCCGCCGGAAAAAAACAAAGAGCTGCCGGAAAAGACCGAGCCGACTGTTCGGCTCCACCCGTAGTCCCGCCTCCCTGCGCTCGCTCCGGAAACAGCAGGGAGGCGGGACCGCGAGCGGAGCCGAACAGTCGGCTCGGTCTTTTCCGGCGGCGCTTCGGTCTTTTTCGGTGGCGGTGTCTTGGCGGCGGGAAATTAAACGTGGGCAAGACTGCAAATGACGCTGGCAAGCTCCAGTGACACTGGGCAAGCTACAATGACACTGGGCAAGCTACAATGACACTGGCAAGCTACAATGACAGTGGGCAAGCTGCAATGACAGTGGGCAACCTGCAATGACGCTGGGCAAGGCTGCAATGACGCTGGGCAAGCTGCAATGACGCTGGGCAAGGCTGCAATGACGCTGGGCAAGGCTGCAAATGACGCTGGGCAAGCTGCAATGACACTGGGCAAGCTGCAATGACACTGGGCTAGCTGCAATGATGCTGGGAAAGCTGCAATGACACTGGGCTAGCTGCAATGACACTGGGCTAGCTGCAATGACGCTGGGCAAGGCTGCAAATGACGCTGGGCAAGCTGCAATGACACTGGGCAAGCTGCAATGACACTGGGCAAGCTGCAATGACGCTGCGCAAGCTGCAATGACAGTGGGCAAGCTACAATGACACTGGGCAAGCTACAATGACAGTGGGCAAGCTACAATGACACTGGGCAAGCTACAATGACACTGGGCAAGCTACAATGACAGTGGGCAAGCTGCAATGACAGTGGGCAAGCTACAATGACACTGGGCAAGCTACAATGACAGTGGGCAAGCTGCAATGACGCTGGGCGAGGCTGCAATGACGCTGGGCAAGGCTGCAAATGACGCTGGGCAAGCTGCAATGACGCTGGGCAAGCTGCAATGACGCTGGGCAAGGCTGCAAATGACGCTGGGCAAGGCTGCAATGACGCTGGGCAAGCTGCAAATGACGCTTAAATGTAAGTTTTTTTTTTTTTTCTAAACTTCCCTCCTAAAACTTTTTTTCCTTAAAATGCCCTCCTAAACTTGGGGTGCGTGTTATACGCCGGTGCGTGTTATACGCCGATAAATACGGTATACAATAACCGATGACTACAATTCCGCTGATAGGAATCCTTATTCTGCGTTGTTCCAGAGAACAATTCATACCTGGATTATGCGACCCTTCCTTGTGGACGAGAGATATTATCTGCCGATGGACACTCATGGGGCCACAAGTATGTTGAGTATGTTGATCAGGCACACAGGGGTGACACTCGTTAAACCGATAATGTCTTTGCAGAGCGAACACCCCCCCCCCCCCCCAGACGATCGTTCTGTGCATCACATGTCCCCACCTCGCAAACACTTCTCTACATCCCCAAGGAGCTTTTCACTACCAAACGGATCTCATACCAGCGTCAGTCTGCCCCAGTCAGCTCTTTAGAGCGGCCTGCGGGAGTGCTAACACTGGGAGACTCTTATGAAAATACATTAAAATACATCTTCACAAAATTTCCACAACACTAGGAGGGGTGAATGTTTTTTTTTTTTGGGGGGGGGGGGGATTTCTGCTAGCAGGGATGATTGGGGGGAGTTGTGCTAAGATAGGGAATTGGGGAGATGTTGTGCTGGGAGGGAAGGATTTGGAGTGGGGGGGGTCTTTGTGCTCAGAGGGGAAGTTTGAGGGGTAGAGGATTTGTACTAAGAGGGGGGAATTTTTTTTTACCGTAGTAACATTGTACTACTCTGGGGAAGTGATCAGGATTTTGTATTGTGTATTGTTGTGATTAGCTGTGATTGGCCACAGTTTATCACATGGTACAGACGGGCTTTAATTTATCATAGTTTTTTTGAAAATTAAGACATTTTTAAAAATTGTATATACCGTATTTATCGGCGTATAACACGCACCCCAAGTTTAGGAGGGAATATTAAGGAAAAAAACTTTTAGGAGGGAAGTTTAAGGAAAAAAACTTACATTTAAATGCCCATCATTGCAGCCTTGTCCAGTGTCCATCTGCAGCCTTGTCCATCATTGCAGCCTTGCCCAGTGCAGCCTTGCCCAGTGCCTTTGCAGCCTTGCCCAGTGCAGCCTTGCCCAGTGCCTTTGCAGCCTTGCCCAGTGCCTTTGCAGCCTTGCCCAGTGTAGCCTTGCCCAGTGCCTTTGCAGCCTTGCCCAGTGCAGCCTTGCCCAGTGCCTTTGCAGCCTTGCCCAGTGCCTTTGCAGCCTTGCCCAGTGTAGGCTTGCCCAGTGCCTTTGCAGCCTTGCCCAGTGCAGCCTTGCCCAGTGCCTTTGCAGCCTTGCCCAGTGCAGCCTTGCCCAGTGCCTTTGCAGCCTTGCCCAGTGCAGCCTTGCCCAGTGCCTTTGCAGCCTTGCCCAGTGCAGCCTTGATTTAAATTTGGCGCCGAGTGGAGAGGACGAGCGCCGCGTGACAACATACCGAAAGCCGCGTGTATTTTCGGCTAGTCTCGGCTCCTCTCGCAGTCACCTCCTCCACCGATTGCGAGAGCTGCCGAGCGCCGGCAACATACAGAAATCCGAGTTCGGCTAGTCTTGGCTCTGCGCGCAGTCAGGGGCGGGACTGCAAGAGGAGCCGAAAATAGCCGAACTCGGATTTCTTTATATTGTCGGCGCTCGGCTCCTCTCGCAATCAGTGGAGGTGGGCGGGACTGCGAGAGGAGCCGAGAGTAGCCGAAAATACACGCGGCTTTCGGTATATCGGCTCCCCTTGCTCCCCTCAAAAAAAAAATCAGCGGGAGATCGGCGGGGATCGGCATATAACACGCACCCACGATTTTCCGCTGATTTTAAGGGGAAAAAAGTGCGTGTTATACGCCGATAAATACGGTATATAGATATATATATATTATTTTTTTTTTTACGTACTGTCACCAGTGCATATATTTTTTTCTTTTATTTTGTTTTTCTTTTTTTTACTATTTGTACATACTGTCACCAGTGCAGTACAGAGTCATCATATAACTGGTGTGGCAGTGATCAGGGACACTGACTGGTGACAGTATGTAAAAAATAATAATGAATAATAATTTTTTTTTTATATTTTTTTATTTTATTTTTGTTTTCCTTTTTTTACTATTTGTTTTATATACTGTCACCAGTGCAGTACAGTGTTACCATAGTAACATTGTACTACTCTGGGGAAGTGATCAGGATTTTGTATTGTGTATTGTTGTGATTAGCTGTGATTGGCCACAGTTTATCACCTGGTACAGATGGGTTGTGATTAGTCTGATTGATTTATCATAGTTTTTTTTATAGAAAATTAAGAAATGTAAAACATTTTTTTTATTTATATATATGTTGTTTACAATTGTCATGTAATCTGATGTGATTGGTCACAGCAATCACATGGTATCGGCAGTGGGCCGGTACAGTGATCTGTCATCGGCCAGTGGGTGACAGATCACGCCAGAGCGCGTTCTGGGGAGGACATCCCAGAATAATAGGGTTCCCATCTGGCCATCATTTTACAATGGCCCGGGCAGGAAGCAGTTGTAACCCCCCCATTACCCCCAGAGTAACCCGTAGACATTCAGCCATCTTGGTGTCAGTACTGACCTTGTTATCTAGCCCTGAGTTGTCGCCTCCGCTTGTCATGAGTTCCAGAGTTTCCGGAAGTTGATCTATTAACCCGTCCAGAACCTGCAAAAAGAGGCCATTGTTAGTGCCAAACTTCAGCCCAAACCTTTTCTTCAGCTTACGATCGACTTTGGAAAAGTCAATACTTTTGTCCACTTTTTTTTACTAGCTGAGACCCCAGAGATTTCACCTCACTTCCTGTCCCTGTGCGTCACTCATTCACTCGTGGTTGTAAATTTCAGCTTAAGCTATTGAATACTGTAAACAGGAGAAAGTGAGCAACTGGAAAACATGAGAAATAGAGCCTACAGCTCCACTTGCTGGCCCAATAAAATACTACCTCATATTGGCTTATTTTTACATGACTAAAAATGATTATATATAATCACTTTAAGGTGTTAATTGGAGGAGAGCGCCTCTGTATGAATGTTCCACAAATACAAAATTCTACCGTGCAGATCAGGGTTAATGATCGATGTTATCTTTACATGCACCCTGATTGTCTATCAGTGCACTCAATGACCTCCCTAGTTGGACCTCCCACCCTGGGCCCTATAGCAGTTGCATTGGCCCATAGAGGACTTGCACAGTCTGGTGGTTATCGATTAAGTTGGGACGTAATCATTTGTATCCAATGGGCTCTGACACGGCAATCACCTCTACATCACCTTCACCTCCTGGGAAATAAATAGAACGATTTTTATAAGGAAGAGCACTTGGCTTCCCGCGGGTCCTCTTACCTCTAGGGAGTCATCCTGAAGTAAAGCGACTAGTTCTTTATGTATTAAATACACATTGGATCCTAAGAGCTTACAGACCTATAAAACAAGAGAACAAAAATCTTCTTACATTTTGGTAACAACATAAGGAGAGTAACACTGATTTACATAAACCGGAGGAGCACAGATGGAACCGTGTCTGTAGCAACCAATCATGTGTTGTGATCACGGGCTGGGAAAAGAAATCGGACCGGCTACTTAAACCATTTGCTCCTATCATGCTTCGGTTATCCGCCTATTCTCCGATTATCGGCCTATGCTCCGGTTATCGGCCTATGCTCCGGTTATCGGCCTATGCTCCGGTTATCTACCTATGCTCTGGTTTTTGGCCTATGTTCCCTTTATCCGGGTATGCTTCGGTTATTGGCCTATGTTCTAGTTACCGGCCTATGCTCCAGTTATCTACCTATGCTCCGGTTATCGGCCTATGCTCCAGTTATCGGCCTATGCTCCAGTTATCTACCTATGCTCCGGTTATCGGCCTATGCTCCAGTTATCGGCCTATGCTCTGGTTTTTGGCCTATGTTCTTGTTATCCCCCTATGCTCCGGTTATCTGCCTATGCTCTGGTTATTGGCCTATGTTCCGGTTACCCACCTATGCTCCGGTTTTTGGCCTATGTTCCGGTTATTCGCCTATGCTCCAGTTATCGGCCTATGCTCCGGTTATCGGCCTATGCTCCAGTTATCGGCCTATGCTCCGGTTATCGGCCTATGCTCCAGTTATCGGCCTATGCTCCAGTTATCGGCCTATGCTCCGGTTATCGGCCTATGCTCCAGTTATCGGCCTATGCTCTGGTTTTTGGCCTATGTTCTTGTTATCCCCCTATGCTCCGGTTATCTGCCTATGCTCTGGTTATTGGCCTATGTTCCGGTTACCCACCTATGCTCCGGTTTTTGGCCTATGTTCCGGTTATTCGCCTATGCTCCAGTTATCGGCCTATGCTCCGGTTATCGGCCTATGCTCCAGTTATCGGCCTATGCTCCGGTTATCGGCCTATGCTCCAGTTATCGGCCTATGCTCCGGTTATCGGCCTATGCTCCAGTTATCGGCCTATGCTCCAGTTATCGGCCTATGCTCCGGTTATCGGCCTATGCTCCGGTTATCGGCCTATGCTCCGGTTATCGGCCTATGCTCCGGTTATCGGCCTATGCTCCAGTTATCGGCCTATGCTCCGGTTATCGGCCTATGCTCCAGTTATCGGCCTATGCTCTGGTTTTTGGCCTATGTTCTAGTTATCGGCCTATGCTCCGGTTATCCACCTATGCTCCAGTTATCGGCCTATGTTCCGGTTATCCACCTATGCTCTGGTTTTTGGCCTATGTTCTTGTTATCCCCCTATGCTCCAGTTATCTGCCTATGCTCTGGTTATTGGCCTATGTTCCGGTTACCCACCTATGCTCCGGTTTTTGGCCTATGTTCCGGTTATTCGCCTATACTCCGGTTATTGACCTATGCTCTGGTTATCCGCCTATGCTCTGGTTATCCGCCTATGCTCTGGTTATTGACCTATGCTCTGGTTATCCGCCTATGCTCTGGTTATCCGCCTATGCTCTGGTTATCCGCCTATGCTCTGGTTATTGACCTATGCTCTGGTTATTGGCCTATGCTCTGGTTATTGACCTATGCTCTGGTTATTGGTCTATGCTCCGGTTAGCCGCCTATGTTCCGGTTATCCGCCTATGTTCCGGTTATTGGCCTATGCTCCGGTTATCTGCCTATGTTCCGGTTATTGGCCTATGTTCCGGTTATCCGCCTATGCTCCGTTTTTTATTTTTGGGGTTTTCATGCATTTTCTTTTTTTCAGCTGTCTACAGAAATTGTCTTCTTGACCTTGGAAGGAAGAATCCCATTGGATGCCGCGGTACAGATTTTCATACTCACTTCACAGAAGCCGAGAGCCATCGTGTGTCTGATGGGCAAGTCCGGGTCGTGACACAGACAGAAGAAGGTTGCATACAGTTCTATGTGGAAGTTTTTCACTCCTACAAACACAACCATGGCCTATAAAAAGAGGAGAAATCAGTGAAACGGGAACATCCTCATACAGCCGGTTCATTAATCGGTATAACACAATCCTGACATTATAGTGTCATTCCAGACAAGTTTTGGGTGGCTAAAAACTCTAATTGGGGGAATATCCCAACAGACAGGTAGCAAGAAAAACTCCATAAACTGTCCATCAATGGCAGGACATCGGTGCTGGTGGAGTTTTGCCTTAGAGCTGAAAGAGAAGAAAGAATTATCCTACCCCAAGACCCTTCTCACCCCATCCCTCCCTGTATCTCACACATAAACCTGACCCGTCATCTGAGCCCTCCTTGTAACCTTAACACTAACTATTCCCTGTAACCCCAAAACTAACCCTCCATGTATCCCTGACACTAACCCTCCCTGTAACACTAGCAGAATCCCTTTAATATTTCCTGTACCCCTGGACCTGTAATAGCTAAACTAACCCTTCCTGTAACCCCAACACTAACCCTCCCTGTAACCCCAACACTAACCCTCCCTGTAACCCTAACATTAACCCTCCCTGTAACGATAACCCTCCCTGTAACGCCAAAACAAACCCTCCCTGTAATCCCAACATTAACACTCCCTGTAACCCCAACATTAACCCTCCCTGTAATCCCAACACTAAAACTCCCTGTAACCCTAACACTAACCCTCTCTGTAACCCTAATATTAACCTTCCCTGTAACGATAACCCTCCCTATAACACTAGCAGAATCCTTTTAATATTTCCTGTACCCCTGAACCTGTAATAGCTAAACTAACCCATCCTGTAACCCTAACACTAAACCTCCATGTAACCCCAACACTAACCCTCCCTGTAACCCTAATATTAACCCTCCCTGTAACGATAACCCTCCCTGTAACGCCAAAACAAACCCTCCCTGTAATCCCAACATTAACCCTCCCTGTAATCCCAACACTAACTCTCCCTGTAACCCTTACACTAACCCTCCCTGTAATCCCAACCCTCCCTGTAACCCTAACACTAACCCCCCCTGTAATCCCAACACTAATTCTCCCTGTAACCCTAACACTAACCCTACCTGCAATCCCAACACCAACCCTCACGGTAACCCCAACACTAACCCTCTCTGTAACCCTAACCCTCCCTGCAATCCCAACACTAACCCTCCCTGCAATTCCAACACTAACCCTCCCTGTAACCCTAACATTATCCCTCCCTGTAACCCCAACACTAACCCTCCCGTCAAAATACCAGGAAGCTCAGCATTGTAGTACGCCACCTACTGTCTACAAATGATAAATACAAAATATTCATGTTATAGTTTCTATGTATCTGTTTGAAACACAAATATAACGGACATTTGTTTGGGTTAGAGAACAAGACAATCGAATGTGTTGCTCGGGTTCAGTACATTTGTTGCTCGGGGTCAGTACATAAACCCGTTCATCCCGTTTCATGCATAAAGGGATTTGTTATCAGGAAAATCAGACTTACTGGAAAGTTGTAGGCACAGTTTTTCCTGACCATAGAATATTTCTTCTCTAGCTCTATGTTCTGGATCTGGTTATCATTATGGCCATTCTCCTGGTGCAGACCCAACCGGCACAGCTTCCTATAGAACTCCAGGAACCAGATCTGCTGCTCCTGGGTGAAGAGACCTGGCCAAGGCAAAACAGGCAAATGTCTGCAGATCAACTCTGGATAGATAGATAGATAGATAGATAGATAGATAGATAGATAGATAGATAGATAGATAAATGGCATATAGAAAATAAGAGATATCAGGCCAGTGGCGAGCCTGATTCCCCCCCCCCCCCAATCCATGCGCCCGGCCCCAATCTACATGGCTTCAAAAAATGGGTGGTCTCGGAGCCCAGAGCACTGCGCCCTGAGCCCACCCAGTTGTGTGACATTAGCAAAATAACATTTGCTATTGTCTCCCTGCTTCTCCTCCCGGGCAATCAGGAAGCCGATCCTGAGACCCAATTGGCCAGAGAGTCTTAGGACTCCAGGCCAATCAAGTCTCAGGACCTACTTCCTGTTCGGCCAGGAGGGGAAGCAATGGCTCCGGCTCTTCGCTCGGCAACGATGAGGCCACCGATCGCCACCATCCATCTCCCACAGGGTGGTCCACTGATCGGCACCATCTGTTTCCCGCGGGGGTGGTCCACTGATCGGCACCATCCCGTCTCCCGCGGGGGTGGTCCACTGATCGGCACCATCCCGTCTCCCGCGAGGGGTGGTCCACTGATTGGCACCATCTGTTTCCCGTGCGGGTGGTTCACTGATCGGCACCATCCCGTCTCCCGCGGGGGGTGGTCCACTGGCACCATCTGTTTCCCGTGCGGGTGGTTCACTGATCGCCGCCATCTGTCTCCCGTGGGGTGGTCCACTGATCGGCACCATCCCGTCTCCCGCGGGGGTGGTCCACTGATTGGCACCATCCGTCTCCCGCGGGGGTGGTCCACTGATCGCCGCCATCCATCTTCCGCGGGGGTGGTCCACTGATCGCAGCCATCCGTCTCCCGCGGGGGTGGTTCACTGATCGCAGCCATCCGTCTCCCGCGGGCGTGGTTCACTGATCGCCGCCATCTGTCTCCCGTGGGAATGGTCCACTGATCGCCGTCATCCATCTCCTGCGGGGGTGGTCCACTGATCGCGCCGTCATCCATCTCCTGCGGGGGTGGTCCACTGATCAGCACCATCCGTCTCCCGCACGGGGGGGGGGGGAATTGGTGCACATATTGAGCACCAGCCACCACTGCATCAGACAGACATAAATATAACCTATGCAAAGATGAGTTGGAATTCAGATATCTCTAAACCTGTATATCTGTCCAGGAAGGAAGGGAGGAAGGAAGGAAGGAAAGAGAAATAAAGAAGTAACATCATCTGTGGCCCCCTAATGGCCAATAAAGAAGACACTAGAAAACAGATACAAGAAAATTGCAGCAGGGCAATGGAGCAATGAGGGGCCCTTTATTTCCACTTTTAGGGTTCTCCTTCCATGAGAATAGACCCCCCCGATGGAAGGGACCAGAGAACTATAAATCGTGAACCCACCTTGCAGGCCATGGCAGAGCTTCCCTAAGTGTAACGACAGCGAGGTGAGGACAGATTCATCGGCCTTGAAGGACTTCTCGCAGAATGACTTGACCAGCGGGAGGACAATCTGACTCCGGTCATCTGGAGGGACACAACAGGCACAGGCTTAAAGAGGTCCTGTCACGCCGTTTTGAAAAAATCTTACACAAATAACAATAATGAAGAGAAAGAAAAACTATGATATGCTTTACTGATGATAAAATTACAGTTCTATATATAATAATAACATCATTGATAATATCAGGTTCACTTATGTTTACAGAAAGATGTTCTTAGAAGAATGGTGTGCGGTCTGTATAGAGACAGGAGGGCAGCATTCACACCGCAGCATCGCATTTGTGAGCAATTTTCTGGTGTTTTTAACGTGTTTTTGAGCTTTGCCTTGTTTTATTCGCCAATAGAGAAAAAAATTTATCTGTTTTTTTATCTGTTTTGTCATTTTGTTGCTGTTTTTCAGCGGTTTCATCCACTTTTATTTATTTATCATTATTTTTTTTTATCTTTTTTTTTTTTTTACTTTTTTTAAGGGGTTTAGGGTCAGGGTTAGGGGTTAAAGGTTATGGTTAGGGTTTCATTTATTTATTATCTATTCACTTAATTGTATGTATTTATTTTGTTAGGTTAGGGGTTAATATTAGTGTTAGGTGCTAGGATTAGGGTTAGGAGTAAATATTAGGGTAACCCTAGGAGTTAATATTAGTGGTTATGGATTTGGGATACGGGTTGGATTAGGGGTAAATATTAGGGTTAGGGATCAATATTAGGGTTAGGATTAGGGGTTAATACTAGGGTTAGGATTAGGGTTAGGGGTTAATCTTAGGGTTAGGGATTATGGTTAGGGGTCAATGTTAGGGTTAGGATTCAAGGTTAATATTAGGAGTTAGAGTTAAGGGTTAAGATTAGGTGTTAATATTAGGGTTAGAGGTCAATATTATTGTTAGGGTTTGGGGTTAATATTAGGGTTAGGGATTAGGGTTAGGGATCAATATTACGGTTAGGATTAGGGGTTAATACTAGGGTTAGGATTAGGGTTAGGGGTTAATCTTAGGGTTAGGGATTAGGGATCAATATTAGGGTTAGGGATCAATATTAGGGTTAGGATTAGGGGTTAATACTAGGGTTAGGATTAGGGTTAGGGGTTAATCTTAGGGTTAGGGATTATGGTTAGGGGTCAATGTTAGGGTTAGGATTCAAGGTTAATATTAGGAGTTAGAGTTAAGGGTTAAGATTAGGTGTTAATATTAGGGTTAGAGGTCAATATTATTGTTAGGGTTTGGGGTTAATATTAGGGTTAGGGATTAGGGTTAGGGATCAATATTACGGTTAGGATTAGGGGTTAATACTAGGGTTAGGATTAGGGTTAGGGGTTAATCTTAGGGTTAGGGATTAGGGATCAATATTAGGGTTAGGATTAGGGGTTAATACTAGGGTTAGGATTAGGGTTAGGGGTTAATCTTAGGGTTAGGGATTATGGTTAGGGGTCAATGTTAGGGTTAGGATTCAAGGTTAATATTAGGAGTTAGAGTTCAGGGTTAAGATTAGGTGTTAATATTAGGGTTAGGGGTCAATATTATTGTTAGGGTTTGGGGTTAATATTAGGGTTAGGGATTAGGGTTAGGGATCAATATTACGGTTAGGATTAGGGGTTAATACTAGGGTTAGGATTAGGGTTAGGGGTTAATCTTAGGGTTAGGGATTAGGGATCAATATTAGGGTTAGGGGTCAATATTAGGGTTAGGATTAGGGGTTAATACTAGGGTTAGGATTAGGGTTAGGGGTTAATCTTAGGGTTAGGGATTAGGGATCAATATTAAGGTTAGGGGTCAATATTAGGGTTAGGATTTGGGATTAATATTAGGGTTAGAGATTAGGATTAGGGATCAATATTACAGTTAGGATTAGGGGGTAATACTAGGGTTAAGATTAGGGTTGGGGTCAATATTAGGTTTATCTGCTAGGATTAAGGGTTAGGATTAGTGTTTGGGGTTAACATTAGGGTTTATTTATTTATTTTTATTTAATATTCTTTATTTTCTTATTTATTTCATGTATTATTTATTTATGCGTTTTATTTATTTATTTATTTTTAAATATATTTTATTTTTATTTAATTGTTGCAGTTGAGCAGAAAAATGCACAAAAACACCCAAATCAAGCGTTTCCATGCATTTCTATGGAACAACAACAAAAAAAAAACACTTAAACACACCAATTTGCCCGGTTCGAGCTACGAAAAAAAAAAAAAATTCAGAACTTTTTTGAGCTTCAGGCGTCTTTTATTGGAGATGTGAATCATCCCCCGTAAAGAATAATAGATTTTTTTTTTCTCCTCCAGCGTTTTGGAGCTTCAAGCTCTAAAACGCTGATGTGTGAATGGGGCCTTAGGCTTGGTTTCCACTATTGCAACCCCAAAGTCGCGTGATTTTGCCGTGATTTTTTGCCTCGGCTTGAAGCAATGCCTGTGTATTCTGGAGGTCTATGGACTTCAAGTCGCATCAAAGTGGGACTTTGAAGTCGCTGTGACTTGACTTTGAAGTCGCACAGATATGACATTGGAAATCATAGGGTACGACTTTTCATGCAACTTTTCAGTCCCAAGTTGCATGAAAAGTTGCATCTAGTGGAAACCGAGCCTTAAGCTGGCCATACACTGTGGAACTGGACCAAATCTGCCCAGTGGGTGGCTCTGTCGGCTTCCTCCCACCCAGTTTCTTTGGAGTGCACAATTCAAGGAGCCGGGTGAAAAAATTGTTGGTTGAACACCGGCAACATCCAGTCAAATGCAGCTGCTGTTCAGGTATTTTGACAGAATGAAGTAGCCAAAGCAGGTAATTTTTTTTTTTTAAGGGGGGGGCGGGGTCAGACTACAGTACATGCTGCATGAAGAAAATAAAACCTGAAGGCCAGCTTAAATCTCCTAATATCTACAATAGGAGTCTAGGTCATGATCAAGCTAATAAGGTGTTACAAAATAACAGAAATTAATGTCTCTTGTTTTTTTTCTCAAAGAGTTGCAAATCCTTAAAGTAGGACTATAGGCCAAATTTTTTTTCTTCCTTTTTTGGATGAAGTAAGGGAGGGTTATAACCCATGTCAGTCTTTTTTTATTTTTTTTGCAATTTGTGTCCCATTGGGGAGATTTTCTTTCACTTCATAGAGAGGGTGAATCTCCCTTACAGGGGCACAGACAGCAATAAAAACCTAACGGGGGGGGGGGGGGTCTAATCCTTCCCTTCTCCATCCAAATCTAAATTAACAATTAAAAAAATAAAAAGTTCTAGGTAGTCCAATGCCACCATGCAGTTTTTGGTTAACAATTAATAGTTTTGAATCAAACCTTTGAGCTTTTTTGCTATTAGTTTTTCCATACATGGTAATACTCTTTAACAATGTATGTACTCCTCACACAGAAATCTTAAAGAGGGAGAACGGGAGACACATCGCTACTTGCAGTCAGGAGATGTTTGTAAACAAAGTCTGCAGTCAGGAGATGTTTGTAAACAAAGTCTGCAGCCAGGAGATGTTTGTAAACCTAGTCTGCAGTCAGGAGATGTTTGTAAACAAAGTCTGCAGCCAGGAGATGTTTGTAAACATAGTCTGCAGTCAGGAGATGTTTAGATGTTTGTAAACATAGTCTGCAGTAAGGAGATGTTTGTTTGTAAACAAAGTCTGCAGTTAGGAGATGTTTGTAAACAAAGTCTGCAGTCAGGAGATGTTTGTAAACATAGTCTGCAGTCAGGAGATGTTTGTAAACATAGTCTGCAGTCAGGAGATGTTTGTAAACATAGTCTGCAGTAAGGAGATGTTTGTTTGTAAACAACGTCTGCAGTTAGGAGATGTTTGTAAACAAAGTCTGCAGTCAGGAGATGCTTGTTTGTAAACAAAATCTGCAGTCAGGAGATGATTGTAAACAAAATCTGCAGTCAGTAGATGTTTGTTAACAAAGTTTGCAGTCAGGAGATCATTGTAAACACAATCTGCAGTCAGATTCTAGGTAGTCCATGCCGTCATGAAATTTTTGGTTAGCAATTAATAGTTTTGAATCAAACTTTGAGCTTTTTTGTTTTTCCATACATGGTAATACTCTTTAACAATGTATGTACTCCTCACACAGCAATCTTAAAGAGGGAGAACGGGAGACACATCGCTACTTGCAGTCAGGAGATGTTTGTTTGTAAACAAAGTCTGCAGTCAGGAGATGTTTGTAAACAAAGTCTGCAGTCAGGAGATGTTTGTAAACATAGTCTGCAGTCAGGAGATGTTTGTAAATAAAATCTGCAGCCAGGAGATGCTTGTTTGTAAACAAAGTCTGCAGTTAGGAGATGTTTGTAAACATAGTCTGCTGTCAGGAGAAGTTTGTAAACAAAATCTGCAGCCAGGAGATGCTTGTTTGTAAACAAAATCTGCAGTTAGGAGATGTTTGTTTTGTAAACAAAGTCTGCAGTCAGGAGATGATTGTAAACAAAATCTGCAGTCAGGAGATGATTGTAAACAAAATCTGCAGTCAATAGATGATTGTAAACAAAATCTGCAGTCGGATATGATTGTAAACAAAATCTGCAGTCGGATATGATTGTAAACAAAATCTGCAGTCGGATATGATTGTAAACAAAATCTGCAGTCAGGAGATGTTTGTAAATAAAGTCTGCAGTCAGGAGATGTTTGTAAACAAAATCTGTAGTCAGGAGATGGTTGTAAACAAAATCTGCAGTCAGGAGATGATTGAAAACAAAATCTGCAGTCAGGAGATGATTGTAAATAAAGTCTGCTACCATGGTCGAACATAACCAGCAGATTAACCAGCGTCTCGAAGGCTGCCAATCGGACGCTGCTCCCCTCATCCCTCGCCAGTTCCACAAGCTCGGGGAGGATGGCTGATTTTGTTAATTCTGTCCTGCAACAAAGAATAATTGCACATAAATACCACCTCATAGGATGCAGAAGACATATCACCTTATTAAAGAGCACCTGTCACTTTATCAAGAAAGGTTCTCTTAATCTGCCAAACTCCACCCACTGATACTTACCCTGCCTGTCCACCTGGGTGTGCCCTGAGTATGCTACTTGTGTAAGCTCTATATCGGTCACTGTCTACACAGGGTTGATGACATCCCCTCCCCCAGCAACCAGAGCCATTGGCCGCTCAAGCCTAAACACTGCATCCTGGGAAAAGGTCACATGACCCCATACCCAGAAGTATTCCCTGTAAACACCATTTACTAGACTTCACAACAGATGCCGCTTTAAATGCGGGGAAAAAACCCCCAATAAGTTTACAACGTTCCCATATCTTCCAGGTACCCATGCAGAGATTTGCATCTTTGTTACCGTGTGTGGTCACTCCACTTCTGTAACAAGCATCTGAATCAGGGAAAAGAAGCTTAGTTTCTACAATGCAATGGAAGGTTCACACTCCTCAATTCAATCAGGGGACACAGCTCAGGGGGTTGATATACAGTTAAACTCTGATTACAATGAGAGGAAATAGAAGAAGACAAAAAATTCTTCATGTCCAGCTATGAGAACAGTCTTTGGGGGCCACATAATCTGAGAGGGGCCAACATATGAGCTGCCTTCCTATTGCAAGAGGAGACTGAAAAATCTTAACTAGTAGTAAATGCCACTGAGCTCAGTTCCTCTGTTATGAGGGGTTCCCACCATCCCTGTGCTGAGTTTCTTAGGTCTGTACACCCGCTGTGCCCATTATGAGGGGTTCCCACCATCCCTGTGCTGAGTTCCCGGGTCTGTACACCCGATGTGCCCATTATAAGGGTTCCCACCATCCCTGTGCTGAGTTCCCGGGTCTGTACACCCGCTGTGCCTATTATGAGGGTTCCCACCATCCCTGTGCTGAGTTCCCGGGTCTGTACAGCCGCTGTGCCCATTATGAGGGGTTCCCACCATCCCTGTGCTGAGTCCCCGGGTCTGTACAGCCGCTGTGCCCATTATGAGGGGTTCCCACCATCCCTGTGCTGAGTTCCCGGGTCTGTACACCCGCTGTGCCTATTATGAGGGGTTCCCACCATCCCTGTGCTGGGGAACCCGGGTCTGTACACCCGCTGTGCCCATTATGAGAGGTTCCCACCATCGCTGTGCTGAGTTCCTGGGTCTGTACACCTGCTGTGCCCATTATGAGGGTTCCCACCATCCCTGTGCTGAGTTCCCGGGTCTGTACACCCGCTGTGCCCATTATGAGGGGTTCCCACCATCCCTGTGCTGAGTTCCCGGGTCTGACCCTTTACTGAGGTTTATGTTTGTGATTTCTATGTGTTGTGCGTTGATCACTGCATCCGGAGTACACAAAGAACGATTGCCCGTCTGCCATGATGGTTCCCAGATTTCTATCCCCATGGGAACCCTTTTAAAGCAGCATGGCACTCCTCTCATTGGTCATTTGACAACTGGCATCCGAAAAATGCCAACCATCCAGCTGCAGACAGCCATGCACACAGCACCGGAGTGCGCTCTTTCCTTTCCGGAGTTCCCCCACAATCCCTCTCTCCCATTGCAGGGAACATTGCGATAACCTTTGAGATGAATTATAATAAGCCCTCGCCATGCAGGTGGTCAGGAGGCGCCGCGCTAAAAACGAAGGTGAGAGATTTAGTCATCGCGTGGAGAGCAGATGCAGCCATTGTTCCTCGGCTATTGAAGAGACGCTTAGCGGTGACTCACCGGTGAGAGGAAGCGCAGAACACAAGGCGCCATTTTCACGTTAATCTGCCGCTGACTTTTTCCCGAGCCTGCGTGTCGTTGTTTGCGTCTTGTCGTGATTTCTATGAGGCCAACGCGACTTCACCCCCGTACCTGACGCTTGTGGGGGCTCCGGAAACGCGAGAACGCCCCCGCTGAGGGCACCCGCTATACTATTGTCTATTGCTTCTTCTCAAGTGTCTGGCGGAGGCGTACTTGTGGGTTGAAAGAGTGCAGCATGTCGGGGGAAGGGAGGAATGTACGGGGGGAGGAAGGGGGAACGAGGGGGCTGAGTGAGCCGCGGTCACCCTGACAAAGACGAATCCCACACACAGCGAGGGCGCTAATGATGAGTTACATTGTATCTACAGACAAAACTTTTCTATTAGCTTTGGATGCAGAAAGGAAGAATTAGAACCCCTGGCAGATTTTAGGGCCCTTTCAAATCGTCGCATTTTATGTGCGTTACTTCTGAGGATCACAGCGTGACGACTAATCTACGGAGCTCATAAGAGCCCATTCACACCACCGCATTAGCCGGCAGTCACACTTACAGTTTTTAAAACAACCGCAAAATCGCATTATGTGCATTTTTTCCACGTTTGTGCGCCACACAAATAGGGGGGCACATTAATTTTTTCAAGAGTTTGGGGTGCCATTAACAAGGAACATGCAGTTTTTTTATGCACTTCCTAAAAGTAACACACTTCTTATCTTTGCATGTCTACATTCACTCCTTTACTGTATCTAAGGAGGGGCATACAGTGACATCACTGCAAATGCAGCCAATCCAATCACTAGAGAGCGGTGACATCACTGCAAATGCAGCCAATTGAATCACTAGAGAGCAGTGACATCACTGAGAATGCAGCCTATACAATCACTAGAGAGCAGTGACATCACTGAGAATACAGCCTATCCATTCACTAGAGAGCGGTGACATCACTGAGAATGCAGCCTATCCATTCACTAGAGAGCCGTGACATCACTGAGAATGCAGCCTATCCAATCACTAGAGAGCCGTGACATCACTGAGAATGCAGCCTATCCAATCACTAGAGAGCCGTGACATCACTGAGAATGCAGCCTATCCGATCACTAGAGAGCCGTGACATCACTGAGAATGCAGCCTATCCGATCACTAGAGAGCGGTGACATCACTGAGAATGCAGCCTATCCATTCACTAGAGAGCCGTGACATCACTGAGAATGCAGCCTATCCAATCACTAGAGAGCCCTGACATCACTGAGAATGCAGCCTATCCGATCACTAGAGAGCGGTGACATCACTGAGAATGCAGCCTATCCATTCACTAGAGAGCCGTGACATCACTGAGAATGCAGCCTATCCATTCACTAGAGAGCCGTGACATCACTGAGAATGCAGCCTATCCAATCACTAGAGAGCCGTGACATCACTGAGAATGCAGCCTATCCGATCACTAGAGAGCCGTGACATCACTGAGAATGCAGCCTATCCGATCACTAGAGAGCCGTGACATCACTGAGAATGCAGCCTATCCAATCACTAGAGAGCGGTGACATCACTGAAAATGCAGCCTATCCAATCACTAGAGAGCGGTGACATCACTTAGAATGCAGCCTATGCATTCACTAGAGAGCGGTGACATCACTGAGAATGCAGCCTATCCAATCACTAGAGAGCCGTGACATCACTGAGAATGCAGCCTATCCAATCACTAGAGAGCCGTGACATCACTGAGAATGCAGCCTATCCAATCACTAGAGAGCCGTGACATCACTGAGAATGCAGCCTATCCGATCACTAGAGAGACGTGACATCACTGAGAATGCAGCCTATCCATTCACTAGAGAGCCGTGACATCACTGAGAATGCAGCTTATCCTATCACTAGAGAGCGTGACATCACTGAGAATGCAGCCTATCCATTCACTAGAGAGCCGTGACATCACTGAGAATGCAGCCTATCCAATCACTAGAGAGCCGTGACATCACTGAGAATGCAGCCTATCCAATCACTAGAGAGCCGTGACATCACTGAGAATGCAGCCTATCTGATCACTAGAGAGCGATGACATCACTGAGAATGCAGCCTATCCAATCACTAGAGAGCCGTGACATCACTGAGAATGCAGCTTATCCGATCACTAGAGAGCCGTGACATCACTGAGAATGCAGCCTATCCGATCACTAGAGAGCGGTGACATCACTGAGAATGCAGCCTATCCATTCACTAGAGAGCCGTGACATCACTGAGAATGCAGCCTATCCAATCACTAGAGAGCCCTGACATCACTGAGAATGCAGCCTATCCGATCACTAGAGAGCCGTGACATCACTGAGAATGCAGCCTATCCATTCACTAGAGAGCCGTGACATCACTGAGAATGCAGCCTATCCAATCACTAGAGAGCCGTGACATCACTGAGAATGCAGCCTATCCGATCACTAGAGAGCCGTGACATCACTGAGAATGCAGCCTATCCGATCACTAGAGAGCCGTGACATCACTGAGAATGCAGCCTATCCAATCACTAGAGAGCGGTGACATCACTGAAAATGCAGCCTATCCAATCACTAGAGAGCGGTGACATCACTGAGAATGCAGCCTATCCAATCACTAGAGAGCGGTGACATCACTGAGAATGCAGCCTATCCAATCACTAGAGAGCGGTGACATCACTGAGAATGCAGCCTATCCGATCACTAGAGAGCGGTGACATCACTGAGAATGCAGCCTATCCATTCACTAGAGAGCGGTGACATCACTGAGAATGCAGCCTATCCGATCACTAGAGAGCCGTGACATCACTGAGAATGCAGCCTATCCAATCACTAGAGAGCCGTGACATCACTGAGAATGCAGCCTATCCAATCACTAGAGAGCCGTGACATCACTGAGAATGCAGCCTATCCGATCACTAGAGAGACGTGACATCACTGAGAATGCAGCCTATCCGATCACTAGAGAGCCGTGACATCACTGAGAATGCAGCCTATCCGATCACTAGAGAGACGTGACATCACGGAGAATGCAGCCTATCCATTCACTAGAGAGCCGTGACATCACTGAGAATGCAGCCTATCCAATCACTAGAGAGCCGTGACATCACTGAGAATGCAGCCTATCCGATCACTAGAGAGACGTGACATCACTGAGAATGCAGCCTATCCAATCACTAGAGAGCCGTGACATCACTGAGAATGCAGCCTATCCGATCACTAGAGAGACGTGACATCACTGAGAATGCAGCCTATCCGATCACTAGAGAGCCGTGACATCACTGAGAATGCAGCCTATCCATTCACTAGAGAGCCGTGACATCACTGAGAATGCAGCCTATCTGATCACTAGAGAGCGATGACATCACTGAGAATGCAGCCTATCCAATCACTAGAGAGCCGTGACATCACTGAGAATGCAGCCTATCCGATCACTAGAGAGCCGTGACATCACTGAGAATGCAGCCTATCCAATCACTAGAGAGCCGTGACATCACTGAGAATGCAGCCTATCCGATCACTAGAGAGACGTGACATCACTGAGAATGCAGCCTATCCGATCACTAGAGAGCCATGACATCACTGAGAATGCAGCCTATCCAATCACTAGAGAGCCGTGACATCACTGAGAATGCAGCCTATCCTAACACTAGAGAGCGGTGACATCACTGAGAATGCAGCCTATCCATTCACTAGAGAGCCGTGACATCACTGAGAATGCAGCCTATCCATTCACTAGAGAGCCGTGACATCACTGAGAATGCAGCCTATCCAATCACTAGAAAGCCGTGACATCACTGAGAATGCAGCCTATCCAATCACTAGAGAGCGGTGACATCACTGAGAATGCAGCCTATCTGATCACTAGAGAGCGATGACATCACTGAGAATGCAGCCTATCCAATCACTAGAGAGCCGTGACATCACTGAGAATGCAGCCTATCCGATCACTAGAGAGCCGTGACATCACTGAGAATGCAGCCTATCCAATCACCAGAGAGCAGGGCGACTGTCCCTCCTGCCCACCCCTTGTCCCGGCCCTGGGTGGTAGTACCGAGTAGCGCAACAGTTTACTAAATAAAAAATTTCAGTAAAAAAATACACTATTCGTACCCCTTGAAATTCCCCACATTTTCTCATGTTACAGCCAAAAACATAAATGTATTTTATTGGGATTTTATGTGATGGACCAACACAAAGTGTCACATAATTGTGAAGTGGAAGAAAATGATAAATGATACAAATAAATATGTGAAAAGTGTGGGGGGGGGGGCATTTGTATGGCGCCCCCCGGAGTCAATACTTTGTATTTTCTCTACAAGTCTTTTTGGGGATGTCTCTACCAGCTTTGCCCATCTAGAGAGGACATTTCTGCCCCATTCTTCTTCTTTGTAAAATATCTCAAGCTCTGTCAGATTGGATGGAGAGCGTCTGTGTGCAGCAATTTACAAGTCTTACCACAGATTCTCAATGGGATTTAGGTCTGGACTGTGACTGGGCCATTCTAACACATGAATATGCTTTGATCTAAACCATTCCATTGTAGCTCTGGCTGTATGTTTCGGGTCGTTGTCCTGCTGGAAGGTGACCCTCCCCCCCAGTCTCAAGTCTTTTGTAGACTCTAACAGGTTTTCTTCTAAGATTGTCCTGTATTTGTCTCCATCCATCTTCCCATCAACTCTGACCAGCTTCCCTGTCCCTGCTGAAGAAAACCATCCCCACCACATGATGCTGCCACCACCATGTCTCACGGTGGGGATGGTGTGTTCAGGGGGATGGGCAGTGTTTGTTTCCCCCACACATAGCGTTTTGCTTTTAGGCCAAAAAGTTGAATTTTGGTCTCATGTGAGCAGATCACCTTCTTCCACATGTTTGCTCCCCTCCCCCACATGGCTTCTCACAAACTACAAACAGGACTTCTTATGACTTTCTTTCTCCAATGTCTTTCTTCTTGTCACTCTTCCATAAAGGGCAGATTTGTGGAGAACACGACTAATAGTTGTCCTGTGGACAGACTCTCCCCCCTGAGCTGTGGATCTCTGCAGCTCCTCCAGAGTTACCATGGACCTCTTGGCTCTTCTCTGATGAATGCTCTCCTTGCCCGGCCCGGTCAGTTTAGGTGGACGGCCATGTCTTGGTAGGTTTGCAGTGGTGCCATAATCTTTCCATTTTCCGATGATGGATTGAACAGAGCTCCGTGAGATGCTCAAAGCTTGGGAGATTTTATTATAACCCAACCCTGCTTTATACTTCTCCACAACTTTATCCCTGACCTGTCTGGTGTGTTCCTTGGCCTTCATGATGCTGTTTGTTCACTAAGGTTCTCTAACAAACCTCTGAGGGCTTCACAGAACAGCTGTATTTATACTGAGATTAAATGACACACAGGTGGACTCTATTTACTGATTAGGTGACTTCTGAAGGCAATTGGTTCCACTGGATTTTAGTTCGGGGTATCGGAGTAAAGGGGCTGAATACAAATCCCCCCCCCCCACACTTTTCACATATTTATTTGTATAATTTATCATTTTTCTTCCACTTCACAATTATGTGTCACTTTGTGTTGGTCCATCACATAAAATCCCAATTAAATACATTTACGTTTTTGGTTGTAACATGAGAAAATGGGTATGAATACTTTTTTATGGCGCTGTATATTACCCAATGTTTCGTAAAATATAAAAGATGAGGTTGTGCCGAGTAAATCGATACCCAACATTCGCTGGTCTCTGTCCCTTCTACCTAGTGGCCCCACCACGCTGGTCCCGGGTCAGCTGATTAGAGCATGGAGCCCAAGAAACATGGTATACCCCCCCCCCCCCCCCACCACATGCACGTATATAGACTGCATGCAACATTTATTTAATAAATAGTATTATTATGTTGAATAACATCTCTCCAATAGACACTTCCATACTTTCACATAAGAATAAGTTTGGCTTACCCTATGCCTTGGGCGATGTATTCAAGTTGGCGGCACATACAAGAACGGACATCGTACTCCACGTCCTGACACAGAGACTCCACTAGGGGGAGTATATCTCGCTTTACTCTGCAATACACAAGTCACACGCTGCTCTGAAGATGCAAACAACGGTTACCGATACGGTTTTACTTTTGCTACAATTTGTTTTATTATATATTTACAAACGTCAAAGTTTTCTGGTTAAATAAGAGCTGATTATATGGAAATAAAACTATTTTGATGTGTTTTTGATGCTTCAGTGATGCTTTTTTGAAGCTTGAATGAAGCTTGGCAAATGCTCTGTGTGTGATCATTTTCTATTTGTTTTAAAGGGGCCCAGTAAAACCCCAGCTCAGTAGTATTCCCACCCAACAGATCACCAGCTCATTAGTACCCCTGTTGAGCAGACCCCCGGCTCTGCTGATCCTCTGCTCAGTAGTAACCTCCAGCTCTGCTGATCCCAGTGGCAGCCGGTGCTCCGTTTTTTGGGAGGGTGGCAAATAACACACCCCCCCCCCCCCCCAGCCAGGTCCTCACTTACCCTATCCAGGTCTTCGGCGGCTTCAGCGGTTTCCCCAGCTTTTCTTCCTGGCCAATTCGGTCTTAAGACCTGCTTCCTGTCCTGATTGGCCGGGAGGAGAAGCAGGAAGACAATAGCAAATGTTAATTCGCTAACGTCACAAGTGGGTGGGCTTGGGGGACACAGAGCCCAACCTTTTTTGAGGCCAATTAGAGCCCCAGGCTCTAATCACGTGCTTCAAAATAAAAAAGTTTGTAGAAATCTATGTGTCCCGCATGGGGATTACAGGCGGCTGGTGCTCCGTTTTTTGGGAGGGTGGCAAATAACACCCCACCCACCCCCCAGCCAGGTCCTCACTTACCCTATTCAGGTCTTCGGCGGATTCAGCGGTTTCCCCAGCTTTTCTTCCTGGCCAATTCGGTCTTAAGACCTGCTTCCTGTCCTGATTGGCCGGGAGGAGAAGCAGGAAGACAATAGCAAATGTTAATTCGCTAACGTCACAAGTGGGTGGGCTTGGGGGACACAGAGCCCAACCTTTTTTGAGGCCAATTAGAGCCCCAGGCTCTAATCACGTGCTTCAAAATAAAAAAGTTTGTAGAAATCTATGTGTCCCGCATGGGGATTACAGGCGGCTGGTGCTCCGTTTTTTGGGAGGGTGGCAAATAACACCCCACCCACCCCCCAGCCAGGTCCTCACTTACCCTATTCAGGTCTTCGGCGGATTCAGCGGTTTCCCCAGCTTTTCTTCCTGGCCAATTCGGTCTTAAGACCTGCTTCCTGTCCTGATTGGCCGGGAGGAGAAGCAGGAAGACAATAGCAAATGTTAATTCGCTAACGTCACAAGTGGGTGGGCTTGGGGGACACAGAGCCCAACCTTTTTTGAGGCCAATTAGAGCCCCAGGCTCTAATCACGTGCTTCAAAATAAAAAAGTTTGTAGAAATCTATGTGTCCCGCATGGGGATTACAGGCGGCTGGTGCTCCGTTTTTTGGGAGGGTGGCAAATAACACCCCACCCACCCCCCAGCCAGGTCCTCACTTACCCTTTTCAGGTCTTCGGCGGCTTCAGCGGTTTCCTCAGCTTTTCTTCCTGGCCAATTCGGTCTTAAGACCTGCTTCCTGTCCTGATTGGCCGGGAGGAGAAGCAGGAAGACAATAGCAAATGTTAATTCGCTAACGTCACAAGTGGGTGGGCTCGGGGGACACAGAGCCCAACCTTTTTTGAGGCCAATTAGAGCCTCAGGCTCTAATCACGTGCTTCAAAATAAAAAAGCTTGTAGAAATCTATGTGTCCCGCATGGGGATTAGGGGGCAGCGCCCCTGCACCCCTTATGGACCGGCCGCAGCTGGCTGATCCCCCACTCAGTAGTAGCCCCCAGCTCTGTTGATTTTCCACTCAGTAGTAGCCCCCAGCTCTGTTGATTTTCCACTCAGTAGTAGCCCCAGCTCTGCTGATCCCCTGATCAGCAGTAACCCCCAGCTCTGCAGATCCCGTGCTCCATAGTATCTTCCAGCTCTGCTGATCCCCTGCTCAGTAGTAACCCCCAGCTCTGCTGATCCCCCCGCTCAGTTGTAGCCCCCAGCTCTGCTGAAACCCTGCTCAGTGATAACCCCCCAGCTCTGTTGATCTTCCACTCAGTAGTAACCCCCAGCTCTGCTGATCCCCTGCTCAGTAGTAACCTCCAGCTCTGCTGATCCCCCCACTCAAAATTATCAACCAGCTCTGCTGATCCTCTGGTTTGCTGATCCTCCTCTCTCTTTGGTCCCTGCTCCCCTCCCGCTATATTACCGCGCTGCACACCCCGTGTGACACCTGCTAGTTTTTCCTGCTCTGGTCCCCCAGCTCTCCTGATCCTCTGCGACTCAGTCCTCCTCTCTCTAGTCCCTGCTCATCTTTTGCGATAGCGTTCCCATGTTACACACCATGTGTGCCGTCTGCTAGTTGCTCCTCTCCAATCCAGACCCCGCTCACCTTCCTGCTGCTCCACACTGCACACCAGATGTAACGTCTGCACCCGACACTCCCAGATTATATACACCTGAACCGGTGTTCTATCGACAAATGCCCTCCATCTAAAAATGCCTCCGATGTGTCTGCGCATGCGCAATATGCAACGTCACTCCAGCTGATATGTTGTTGATGTCAACACGGCGCATGCGCAAATCGGAGACAGTATCTGATGATCTGATAAGCGCCAGAGAGAGAATTAAATTGTCAGATTCTGCCTCACTGTTGTGTTTTGGTTGTATTGAACGGCGTGTTTTCTGTCTGTTGCACGGCGGCTTGAGTGTGTTAAACAGCAAGGTTTGTCTGTGTCTAAGGTTGGGTTAAAACACACACACAAAACTCGCCCTTCAACACACCCACAACCCGCCCCGCAATAGCGAGGCAGAATCTGACAATTACATTCTTCCTCGGCTTCCTTAGGCTTCCTTAGCAGATCATTGGATACTGCCTCTGATGATCTGCGCATGCGCCGTGTTGACGTCACACCAGCTGATCAACATAACTGGAGTGACGATGCGTACTGTGTATGCACAGACCCAGAAGCAGCATTTTTTGACGGAGGGTATTTCTCGATAGAACACCCGAAGTGACTGCTGATGACGTCTTTCCCTGTTGCTTGTTAGTTTCCCAGTGCATCCTGGGATATCTCATACCCGCAATACCTCCAAAACAAAGCAAAGTTAAAGCTGAATAAAAGCCCCTTAGAAGCTGCAGGTGCTGTCAGCGAGCGTTGTTATAGACTTCTATGGAGGCTTTGGAAACGCTTTGAAGCACCAAGAAAGTGACGTAGGGGATCATTTTTGAAGTGAAGTAAAAACATGTGGCCAGGACTTTAAGGTCACCATTTTATTTAGTGACAGGAGCTTTTGATTGGAGTACTTTAAAAATACCTGTCCAATGCCACATTTTGAAGTGAGTGTAAACCAGTCGTTTGTTAGGTAAATCAGCGTGTCTGTTTGGCGCACACACAGTGGATTTACATCCATTGTGGCTACTGAGGAATGTCATTAAAAGGTAATGTTTGTGGCCGGAGTTCAGCTTTAAGAATGGAGCTCCGCGGTACAGTTTAGCGTTCATATGTTCCAGGAACGTTGCCGTGGTACTTACACGTGGGATTCAAACTTGTTGGCTATTTTCCCGAGAATCTTACAGCTAGTGAGGCGGGACTGTAACGTCTGAGATAGCTGTGCTTTGGATACAAGCGGGTTTAAAATCTGAAAAATAAGAGAGTGAAGTCTGGTTAGTATGACTGGTTAGCACTATCCCACTGACACCAATGATTTGGGGCCCTTTTCTTTTGGGGGGGGGGGCATTATCCCACTGACACCAATGATTTAGGGCCCTTTTCTTTTGGGGGGGGGGGCATTATCCCACTGACACCAATGATTTGGGGCCCTTTTCTTTTGGGGGGGGGCATTATCCCACTGACATCAATGATTTGGGGCCCTTTTCTTTTGGGGGGGGGCATTATCCCACTGACACCAATGATTTAGGGCCCTTTTCTTTTGGGGGGGGGGGGCATTAACCCACTGACATCAATGATTTGGGGCCCATTTGTCCCTTATGGCCACTATTCCACTGACACCAATGATTTGGGGCCCTTTTCTTTTGGGGGGGGGCATTATCCCACTGACACCAATGATTTGGGGCCCTTTTCTTTTGGGGGGGGGGCATTATCCCACTGACATCAATGATTTGGGGCCCTTTTCTTTTGGGGGGGGGGGGGGCATTATCCCACTGACACCAATGATTTAGGGCCCTTTTCTTTTGGGGGGGGGGGGGCATTATCCCACTGACATCAATGATTTGGGGCCCATTTGTCCCTTATGGCCACTATCCCACTGACACCAATGATTTGGGGCCCATTTGCCCCTTATGACCACTATTCCACTGACACCAATGATTTGGGGCCCATTTGCCCCTTATGACCACTATCCCACTGGCACAAATGGTTTTGCCCTTTTCTCTTGGGGGGGCATTATAACACTGACACCAATAATTTGGGGCCATTCTCTCCTGGGGGGCCACTACCCCACTGACAACAATGATATGGGGGCCAGTCTCCCCTTTAATATATTTTAATGACACATTTTGCCCTCCTATGAACTTTTTTTTCTGTTGGGGCCCAGAAGGTTTGGGAAGATTTTCCAGGGGCCCCAATCTCTCTAAGGTAGAGAACCTCTGCTCTAAGGGGCCCTTTATGTAGCAGTGGGGGGCTGTCTTTTTCCTCCACATTGGGAAAGTAACACCAGCAGGACCTCTTTACACAGAAGGTTGTATTTCCGCCCCCCCCCCCCCCCCCCCCCCCCCCCCCGGCGTTCAGCAGAGGCTATTTGAGGATATTTGTCCCGCCGGGCACTTGGCAGTCGTCTCGCTGTCAGCACAAGAAATACCGCGCCTGCATGGAGTCACACAGACCTCTGGATCTGCCAGTTACCATGGCGCTGGGACACCACCGCACTGAAATTGGGGCCCGTCTGCCAACTTTACACACATCATTTACTTAAGGGGGGAAAGCTGGGGGCCCCACTCTGATAATATACATTAAAATATTGCATTAAAGGGGAACTCTAGTTTGATTTGAACAAGTCATGTATGACATCAAGCAAACAAAGCTGTTCTGACCAATTATAAGCCAGGGATCTGCTTCTATTGTTCTCAGGAGCCTTCGGTCCGTCCACTTCATCCTTTAAAGATTATCCTAATTAAAAGTCAAAACTGTAGCCAAACTTTATATTTTGTTCTGGATTGAGCAGGTGAGTCATAAAAACCTCATGGGAGGTAGAGGTGGCTTCCCGATCACCTGATTGGCTGTTGTAGTGGTCACATGATCCAAAGCACGTCCTCCTTGGCTCTCAATTGTACAGAGATTTGGAGCTATCAGTGACAGCTCAGTCAGTTTGCTGGGAGAGCGTAGCAAGTAGACATGTGCAATTCGTTTAGTTTTCGTTTTTCGTTTTTTTTCGTTATTTTCGTTCGTTTTCGTACGAATGAACGAACGATTCGCTAAAAATTTTAACGAATCGAACGAATCCGAAAACAACGAAAATCCGAAAAAAAAAAAACAAATTAGAAACAACGAATGTACGAAAGAAGAAAATCCGAAAAACGAAAACAGGAACAACGAAAATCAAAATGAACGAAAAAATTCGTACATTCGTAACTTTTTTTTTTTTTTTTTTTTCGATTCGTAATTTTCCGTGTCTCTTACAATGGCGCTGCTTAACGTGCTTCGAATGGATTGAACGAAAAAATTCGTACATTCGTAACTTTTTTTTTTTTTTTTTTTCGATTCGTAATTTTCCGTGTCTCTTACAATGTAATAATAGCATACACATTACATAACATTATGAGTTATGCTCCGATTACGAATCTACGAATGTTACAAATGTTACGAATGTACGAATAAATACGAATGCGTCCGAATTTTGAATAAACGAAAATTTAGCAAGTAGACATGTGCAAATTTTTTTTTTTTTTTTCGTTTTTCTTTTTTTTTTTTTTCGTTATTTTCGTTCGTTTTAGTACGAATGAACGAACGATTCGCTAAAAATTTTAACGAATAACGAATCGTTTCGAATCGAACGAATCCGAAAACAACGAAAATCCGAAAAAAAAAACAGATTAGAAACAACGAATGTACGAAAGAAGAAAATCCGAAAAAACGAAAACAGGAACAACGAAAATCAAAATGAACGAAAAAATTCGTACATTCGTAACTTTTTTTTTTTTTTTTTTTTTTTTATACTTTTTTTTTTTTTTACGATTCGTAATTTTCCGTGTCTCTTACAATGGCGCTGCTTAACGTGCTTCGAATGGATTGAACGAAAAAATTCGTACATTCGTAACTTTTTTTTTTTTTTCGATTCGTAATTTTCCGTGTCTCCTTACAATGGCGCTGCTTAACGTGCCTCGAATGGATTGAACGAAAAAATTTGTACATTCGTAACTTTTTATATTTTTTTTTCGATTCGTAATTTTCCGTGTCTCTTACAATGGCGCTGCTTAACGTGCCTCGAATGGATTGAACGAAAAAATTCGTACATTCGTAACTTTTTTTTTTTTTTTCCATTCGTAATTTTCCGTGTCTCTTACAATGTAATAATAGCATACACATTACATAACATTATGAATTATGCTCCGATTACGAATCTACGAATGTTACGAATGTTACGAATGTACGAATAAATACGAATGCGTCCGAATTTCGAATAAACGAAAATTAAACTAACGGAAATACGAATCAACGAAAAAATAACTCTTACGAAAATACGAATCGTTACGAATACGAACGCCGACGACTTACGAATTTACGAATCGTTACGAATCAACGGAAACGAAAAAAACGAAACGAAAATAAGCACATTTTTTTGTTGTGCACATGTCTAGTAGCAAGCAGCTGAGAACCTTAGAGCGGCATAAATGCCCCGCCCCCAGGACATCACAGCACCCTGCCTCACCACTCCTCATGGGAGGAGTTGTGCAAATATCAAAATGCCTTTAGGTGGTGGGGGTTTCTAGGTTGGCTAAACTTGCATGCAGACCGCCCCCCAGGTAACATCCACATGTGATGCTGAGCCACCATGAATAAAATAAATAAAAGGGGTGGGGCCAGGAACCGTCAGGCTGGGGAGGAAAGAGCTAGATGATGCTGGGCGTCCTCCAGCCCGGTGACATTTGTCCCTGTGTGTCCGGGGCAGAGATGAGTTTTATTACCTCGTGTCTGATGGTCTCCTTTGGCAAGACGTCTATAACGGCGAGGAGTGTGTCCAGCCACGCGTTGCTCACACCTGCCACAGAAACATCCAATTAGAGAGAATTGTTGCAGCACGTTGTATACAGGCTGTACATTCCGATATCTGACATGTCAGTAAAGAGCACCTGTCAGAGGACAGGCGTACATTATGCTCCGAGAAGGGTTAGGTTACCTTTTACCGTTTGACACGCACCTCAGGGGCAGGTCAGGAGATTTCCATTTCCCTCCACAGTGCGGTTCTGTGGCTGCGTGTACCTTACTGTAGACCCAGTGATTTTTTTTAGTTGCCCATTTGTTGCCTTGCCTGTGTATTCCCACCATTATCCAATTCTTACCCATGTAAAATGGTAATTGCCCGTGTATTGCCCCCACTGTCCTTTAGGTGAAAAATTGTCTATTGATTGTAAATTTATATTATCACAGTTGCCCATTTGCTGCCTGTGAATTCTCGCCATTATCTAATTCTTACCAATGTAGTGCTGTGATTGCCCATGCGTGTCCATCGTTGCCTATTTGTTGCCCATGTATTGCCACTGTTGCCCTTTTGTTGAAATAATTTCTCTTGACTGTGTATTTGCTGCCCATGTAATTTCACAATTCCCAATTTGTTGCCAGTGAATTGCCACCATTACTTAATTGTTGCCAAATGTATTGTTGTGATTGCCTGTTTATTGCCATTGCTGCCTGTGTATTGCCACCATTACCCTCTTGTTAAACAGATTTTTCCTTGACTGTGTATTTTCTGCCCATGTAATGTCACAGTTGCTCATTTGTTGCCGGTGTATTGGCAGCATTACCTAATTCTTGCCAATGTATTGTTGTGATTGTCCTTGTATTGTAACAGTTGCCCATTTGTTGCTTGTGTATTCCCAGCATTATCCAATTTTTACCAATGTAGTGTTTGCCTATTTGTCCACGTATTGCCACCGTTGCATTTTGTTGAAATAATTGAATTTGACTGTGTATTTGCTGCCCATGTAATGTCACAGTTCCCAATTTGTTGCCAGTGTATTGCCACCATTACTTAATTGTTGCCAAATGTATTGTTGTGATTGCCTGTTTATTGCCATTGCTGCCTTTTTGCTGCCTGTGTATTGCCACCATTGCCCTCTTGTTAAACAGATTTTTCCTTGACTGTATATTTTCTGCCCATGTGATGTCACAGTTGCACATTTGTTGCCAGTGTATTGACAGCATTTCCCAATTCTTGCCAATGTATTGTTGTGATTGTGCTTGTATTGTAAGAGTTGCCCATTTGTTGCCCTGCCTGTGTATTCCCACAATTATCCAATTCTTACCAATGTAAAATGGTAATTGCCCGTGTATGGCCATTGTTGCCTATTTGTTGCCAACGTATTGCCCCCACTGTCCTTTAGGTGAAAAAATGTCTATTGATTGTAAATTTATATTATCACAGTTGCCCATTTGCTGCCTGTGAATTCTCGCCATTATCTAATTCTTACCAATGTAGTGCTGTGATTGCCCATGCGTGTCCATCGTTGCCTATTTGTTGCCCAAGTATTGCCACCGTTGCCCTTTTGTTGAAATTATTTCTCTTGACTGTGTATTTGCTGCCCATGTAATTTCACAATTCCCAATTTGTTGCCAGTGTATTGCCACCATTACTTAATTGTTGCCAAAAGTATTGTTGTGATTGCCTGTTTATTGCCATTGCTGCCTTTTTGCTGCCTGTGTATTGCCACCATTGCCCTCTTGTTAAACAGATTTTTCCTTGACTGTGTATTTTCTGCCCATGTGATGTCACAGTTGCACATTTGTTGCCAGTGTATTGACAGCATTACCCAATTCTTGCCAATGTATTGTTGTGATTGTGCTTGTATTGTAACAGTTGCCCATTTGTTGCTTGTGTATTCCCACCATTATCCAATTCTTACCAATGTAGTGTTGTGACTGCCTGTGTATTGCCATCATTGCCTATTTGTTGCCTGGGTATTGCCACCATTGCCCTTTTATTGAACTGATTTTCTCTTGACTGTATATTTGCTGCACGTGTAATGTCACAGTTGCCCATTTGTTGCCAGTGTTTTGCCACCATTACCCAATTCTTACCAATGTATTGAAGTAATTACATGTGCATGGCTATCATTGCCTATTTGTCGCCCATGTATTGCCCCCATTGTCCTTTTGTTGAAAACATTACTATTGACCGTGTATTTGCTGCCCATGTAATGTGCACAGTTGCCCACGTGTTGCCAGTGTATTGCCACCATTAGTCAATTCTCCAATGTATTCATGTTATTGCCCTTGTATTGTCATTGTTGCCCATTTGTTGCCTGTGTATTCCCACCATTATCCAATTCTTACCAATGTAGTGCTGTGATCGCCCATGCATGGCCATCATTGCCTATTTGTTGCCCCGTGTCGTGTCACCATTGCCATTTTCTTGAACTGATTTTTTCTTGACTGTGTATCAAGAAGTAAACAGATGTGAGAATATTCTGTGCAACAAAAGGGCAATGGTGGCATTACGTGAGCAACAAACAGGCAGTTTTGACAATATCAACATACTGCAGATCCCAGGGCTCAACTGTAAACATCGAAATCCTTTATAATTTTTCTCTCAACGAATGCAAAGGGTTGTCTGATTGGATGAGGTGGGGTAGTGACATCATGCTTTCCTCCTCGTCCAATCAGAGAATGTGTTGCAAAACATGCTCTGAACGTTGCCCATACCGAGCAGCCAATCTCCTGTGTTCGCAATACAGCAGGGCAGCTGCTCAGCGTGAAACCCAGAAGCTAGAGAAGATCCCTGTAGTAGCGGAGTAGTAGCGGTGTCTACTACTTCAGTGATTTCCATCTTCTAGAGCAGGGGTCTCCAAACTATGGCCCTCCAGTTGTTCAGGAACTACAATTCCCATCATGCCTAGACATGTGCAATTCGTTTCGTTTTTTTTAGGTTTTTTTTCGTTTTTTTTGTTCGTTTGTTTTCGTACGAATGAATGAATCGTTCGAATCGTACGAATCCGATTAACGAATCATTCGAATTGAACGAATCCGAAAAACAACGAAAATCCGAAAAAAACTAATTAGAAACAACGAATGTACGAATGAAGAAAATCCGAAAAACGAAAACAGGAACAACGAAAATGAACGAAAAAATTCGTACATTCGTAACTTTTTTTTTTGTTGAATTGGTGATTTTCCGTGTCCCTTACAATGGCGCTGCTAAACGTGCTTCGAATGGATTGAACCAAAAAATTCGTACATTCGTAACTTTTTTTTTTCGATTCGTAACTTTTTTTTTTTTTTTCGATTCGTAACTTTTTTTTCGATTCGTAATTTATTTTTTTGATTCGTAACTTTTTTTTCGATTCGTAACTTTTTTTTTTTTTTTCGATTCGTAATGGTGCTGCTAAACGTGCTTCGAATGGATTGAACCAAAAAAATTCGTACATTCGTAACTTTTTTTTTTCGATTCGTAACTTTTTTTTTTTTTTTTCGATTCGTAACTTTTTTTTCGATTCGTAATTTATTTTTTTGATTCGTAACTTTTTTTTCGATTCGTAACTTTTTTTTTTTTTTTTTTTTTTTTTTTTCGATTCGTAATTTTCCGTGTCTCTTACAATGGTGCTGCTTAACGTGCTTTAAATGCATTGAACAAAAAAATTCGTACATTCGTAACTTTTTTTTCGATTCGTAACTTTTTTTTTTTTCGATTCGTAAATTATTAAAATGTAATAATAGCATATACATTACATAAAATTATGAATTATGCTCAGATTACGAATCTACGAATGTTACGAATGTTACGAATGTTACGAATGTACGAATAAATACGAATGCGTCCGAATTTCAAATAAACGAATAAACGAAAATTAAACTAACGCAAAAACGAATCAACGAAAAATAACTCTTAAGAATGTACGAATCGTTACGAATACGAACACCGACGACTTACAAATTTACAAATCGTTACGAATCAACGGAAACGAAAAAAAAGAAACGAAAAAAACGAAACGAAAATAAACAAATTTTTTTGTTGTGCACATGTCTACTAGTCATGTCTGTGAATGTCAGAATCAGGGGCGGACTGACAACTCATGGGGCCCCCGGGCAGTAGGAGATAATGGGGCCCCCAGGCAATCAGAGATTATGGGGCCACACAATATATACACACACACAGTATACAATCACACAGTATACACATACATGTACACACAGTATACACAGACATGTTTCTATTGGCTGAGAAGGTACTGGAGAGGTGGGGCAGCTATAATCTCTGGATTTTTAGACCAAAAGGATGTCGGTAAGGGACATTTCAGAGACAGATGTAAAACAAACACAGATTTTTACATACTGTCCCTGCTTTTACTGAGGCTGGCTACCCTGATGGGGCCCCCTAGTGGCCCGGGGGCCCTCGGGCAGTGCCCGAGTGGCCGAATGGTCAGTCCGCCCCTGCCTCCAGCTGTTGCGGAACTACACATCCCATGAGGCATTGTAAAATTCACACACATAACTAGGCATGATGGGAATTGTAGTTCTGAACAAGTGGAGGGCCATAGTTTGGAGATCCCTGTCCTAGAGGACCCCACAGGTTTGGTATACACATAGTTGGTCCAAGCTGGAACTGTATGGTTGACCCACATCCCACCTCATGTAGGAGAGGAATAAGTGTGATGTATAATACACAACTCGATTGGTCAATCATTACCAGCTGGTGAAACTAACGTGTGAGAAGTTTGTTACATATTTAATAAAGTTACATTGTATAAACTCAGACGGGCGCCTAGTATTGGATTGGATGGCAGAGCGCCCCTCACCCGTGTCTCTGTGTTCCAGGTTCTGCAGGATAATCTGCAGGAAGGACAGGCTGTATGAATGGACCGGAACCGACTCCTCTTGTAGAATCGTCAGGAAGGAATAGGCCGCGGTCAGCTGCATCTCTACTCCCGACACATGGAGGACCTCCTGCCGAGAGGGGACACCGTTCCACCGCATGAGTATAAAAAGACATATTTATAGATCAGAACCATCAATACAAGGAAAGAAAAACCTTCAAAGATGAAATGGTGATTGTTGGGCCTCAGGTGGCCCTTTATTATTTAGTGGCCCCGACAATTCCCTAGATCAGTGGTCTCCAAACTGGGGCACTTTGCTTGTCTTTATCGGGCTCTAAGGGGAATATTCCTCCCACTGACACCAATGATGGGACACTATTCCTCCCACTGACACCAATGATGGGGCACTATTCCTCCCACTAACACCAATGATGGGGCACTATTCCTCCCACTAACACCAATGAGGGGACACTATTCCTCCCACTGATACCAGTGATGGGGTACTATTCCTCCCACTAACACCAATGATGGGGCACTATTCCTCCCACTAACACCAATGATGGGGCACTATTCCTCCCACTGACACCAATGATGGGGCACTATTCCTCCCACTGACACCAATGATGGGGCACTATTCCTCCCACTAACACCAATGATGGGGCACTATTCCTCCCACTGACACCAATGATGGGGCACTATTCCCTCCCACTAACACCAATGATGGGGCACTATTCCTCCCACTAACACCAATGATGGGGCACTATTCCTCCCACTGACACCAATGATGGGGCACTATCCTCCCACTAACACCAAATGATGGGGCACTATTCCTCCTACTAACACCAATGATGGGGCACTATTCCTCCCTCTGACACCAATGATGGGACACTATTCCTCCCACTGACACCAATGAGGGGACACTATTCCTCCCACTGACACCAATGAGGGGACACTATTCCTCCCACTGACAACAATGATGGGGCACTATTCCTCCTACTAACACCAATGATGGGGCACTATTCCTCCCACTGACACCAATGATGGAACACTATTCCTCTCAGTGACAGCAATGATGGGGCACTATTCCTCCCACTGATACCAGTGATGGGGTACTATTTCTCCCACTGACACCAATGATGGGGCACTATTCCTCCTACTAACACCAATGATGGGGCACTATTCCTCCCACTGACACCAACAATAAGGCACTATTCCTCCCAGTGATACCAATGATGGGACACTATTCCTCCCACTGACACCAATGATGGGACACTATTCCTCCCACTGACACCAATGATGGGGCACTATTCCTCCCACTGATACCAATGATGGGGCACTATTCCTCCCACTGATACCAATGATGGGGCACTATTCCTCCCACTGACACCAATGATGGGGCACTATTCCTCCCACTGACACCAATGATGGGGCACTATTCCTCCCACTGATACCAATGATGGGGGCACTATTCCTCCCACTGATACCAATGATGGGGGCACTATTCCTCCCACTGATACCAATGATGGGGCACTATTCCTCCCACTGACACCAATGATGGGGCACTATTCCTCCCACTGATACCAATGATGGGGCACTATTCCTCCCACTGACACCAATGATGGGGCACTATTCCTCCCACTGACACCAATGATGGGGCACTATTCCTCCCACTGATACCAATGATGGGGCACTATTCCTCCCACTGACACCAATGATGGGGCACTATTCCTCCCACTGACACCAATGATGGGGCACTATTCCTCCCACTGATACCAATGATGGGGCACTATTCCTCCCACTGACACCAATGATGGGACACTATTAATGGGTTTCCAGGCAGAGATCGAGGTAGGTGGCAGGCAAGGATAGTCAGTTTCCAGGCAGACCTCTGCCTGTAAACCAAATATCCATACATAGTAGGTGAGGTTGAAAAAGTCCAACCTATGTGTGTGATTATATGTCAGTATTACATTGTATATCCCTGTATGTTGCGGTCGGTCAGGTGATTATCTAATAATTTTTGAAATTATCGATGCCCCCGCTGAGACCACCGCCTGTGGAAGGGAATTCCACATCCTTACCGCACTTACCATAAAGAACCCTCTACGCATTTCAAGGTTAAACCACTTTTCTTCTTATTTTAGTGAATGGCCGCGTGCCTTTTAATGTCCCCTTCCGCGGAAAAGTTTTCTCCCTATTGTGGGGTCACCAGTCCGGTATTTATATAATGAAATCATATCCCCTCTCAAGCGTCTCTTCTCCAGAGAGAATAAGTTCAGTGCTCACAACCTTTCCTCATCACTAATATCCTCCAGACCCTTTATTAGCTTTGTTGCCCTTCTTTGTAGTCGCTCCATTTCCAGTACATCCTTCCTGAGGACTGGTGCCCAGAACTGGACAGCATACTCCAGGTGCGGCCGGACCAGAGTCTTGTAGAGCCGGAGAATTTATCGTTTTATCTCTGGAGTTGATCCCCGTTTTAATGCCAATATTCTGTTTGCTTTGTTAGCATTGCATGCCATTGCTGAGCCTATCATCTACTAGGACCCCCAGGTCCTTTTCCATCCTAAATCCCCCCAGAGGTTCTCCCCCCAGTCTATAGACTGCATTCAGATTTTTGCCACCCAAATGCATTATTTTACATTGAACCTCATTTTCCATGTAGTTGCCCCTCCCCCCATTCATTTGTTCAGATCTTCCAGCAAAGTTTCCACATCCTGCGGAGAAGTTATTGCCCTTCTTCATAATGTGCCTCCAAGACAGGAAGTGAATTTAAATCTCACAATAGGGACGCGGACAGCAAAGAACGAAGAAACCTTACAGGGGTTCTATCCCAACCTATCCAAGACTGCTTCAGATAACAAGTGACAGGCAAGTGTAGAAAAACAAAAGGGACTTACTCTGACTTTTGGCACGACTCTTCGCAGGGTATCCGAAGGATTCTGACGGATGAGCACCGGCAGGTTGGCCACAACGCTGGTCCCCTGGATGTCCTGGCCGGAGCTGCAAGTAGACGACATGGAAGGTGAGTCCTCCGCAGCAAATATCACATGACAAATCCCTAATGGTGGGGAGCACGGCACGGCAAAGGTCATATGTCAGCCGTCATGGAGCTCACTACCCCCCCCCCCCACCCCCAACACACACATTTCACACACCCCCACCCCCCCAACACACACCACCCCCAACACACACATGTCACCCCCCCCCCCCCAACACACACATTTCACCCCCCCCCCCCACCCCCAACACACACATTTCACCCGCCCCCACCCCCAACACACACATTTCACCCCCCCCACCCCCAACACACACATTTCACCCCCCCCCACCCCCAACACACACATTTCACCCCCCCCCCACCCCCAACACACACATTTCACCCCCCCCCCCACCCCCAACACACACATTTCACCCCCACCCCCAACACACACATTTCACCCCACCCCCAACACACACATTTCACCCCCCCCCACCCCACCCCCAACACACACACACACCCCCCCCACCCCCAACACACACATTTCAAAACACACACATTGCACCCCCACCCCCAACACACACATTTCACCCCCCCCCCAACACACACATTTCACCCCCCCCCCCACCCCCAACACACACATTTCACCCCCCCCCCCCCCCAACACACACATTTCACCCCCCCCCACCCCCAACACACACATTTCACCCCCCCCCCCCCAACACACACATTTCACCCCCCCCCACCCCCAACACACAATTTCACCCCCCCCCCCCCAACACACACATTTCACCCCCCCCCCCCCCCAACACACACATTTCACCCCCCCCCCCCACCCCCCAAACACACACATTTCACCCCCCCCCACCCCCAACACACACATTTCACCCCCCCCCCCCCCCCCCCCTCCACCCCCCAACACACACATTTCACCCCCCCCCCCCACCCCCCAACACACACATTTCACCCCCCCCCAACACACACATTTCACCCCCCCCCCCCCCCCAACACACACATTTCACCCCCCCCCCCCCACCCCCAACACACACATTTCACCCCCCCCCCCAACCCCAACACACACATTTCACCCCCCCCCCCCCCACAACCCCAACACACACATTTCACATATTTATTTGTATCATTAATTATGAGTCACTTTTAGACATGTGCACAATAAAAAAATTTGTTTATTTTCGTTTCGTTTTTTTCGTTTCCGAAAAAAAATCTTTTTTTTTTCGTTTTGTTTTTTTCGTTTCCGTTGATTCGTAATGATTCGTACATTCGTAAGTCGTCGTTGTTCGTATTCATAACGATTCGTACATTCGTAAGTCGTCGTTGTTCATATTCGTAACGATTCGTACATTCGTAAGAGTTATTTTTCGTTGATTCGTTTTTTCGTTTAATGTTCGTTCATTCGTTTATTTGAAATTCGGACGCATTCGTAACATTCGTAGATTCGTAATCGGAGCATAATTCATAATTTTATGTAATGTGTATGCTATTATTACATTTTAATAAATTTATGAATCGAAAAAAAAAAAAAGTTACGAATCGAAAAAAAAGTTACGAATCAAAAAAAAAAAAGTTACGAATGTACGAATTTTTTTGTTCAATCCATTCGTAGCACGTTAAGCAGCACCATTGTAAGGGATACGGAAAATTACCAATTCAACAAAAAAAAAAGTTACGAATGTACAAATTTTTTCGTTCATTTTCGTTATTCCTTTTTTTGTTTTCCGGATTTTCGTTGTTTGGTTTTTCGCATTTTCATTGCTTTTCAGATTCGTTCGGTTCGAACGATTCGTTCATTCGTACGAAAACAAACGAACGAAAAAAACGAAAAAAAAAAAAAAAACGAAAAATGAAAAAAAAAACGAAACGAATTGCACATGTCTAGTCACTTTGTGTTGGTCTATCACATAAAATCCCAATATAATACATTTACGTTTTTGGTTGTAACATGAAAAAATGTGGGAAATTTCGAGGGGTGTGAATACTTTTTCAAGGCACTGTACTATCCTTCCTCCAATCATGTGGATCTGTCAGTACTACCCCAGGACTGGCGGGGGCGCCGGCGCTCTATAGAGACTGTACAGATGTATCATACGAGAACCCTTCCCCCACACCTCATTACACGTGAAATAGAACACGTCTATTGTGCCGCCGCCGCCACTCTCCTTGCGTCCCGGTGAATCACAGACAGAACAACACAGAGCGCCGGCACTGCCAGGAAAACAATAGAGTGTCGCGTCTCATCCACCGCCGCTAAACGCTGAACTACCACCAACGGAAAAGAGGACCTGTCATAAAACGCCACGCGGCATGGAACCAGAGGAAACCGAATTCAGGGCTCATTCACACCGCAACGCGTCAGTTACCCACCTCCCTACCGCGCCAATTCTGACACTTCTCACACACATGGAAAAATTGAAATTTTAGAAAATTACTTACTACTTACCCAAACTTATATATATATATATATATATATATATATATATATATATATATATATATATATATATATATATATATATATATATATATATTTTTTTTTTTTTTTTTTTTTTTTTTAAATTTATTTATTAATTAATTTTTTTTTTTTTTAACAAAGGCCCTAGAGAATAAAATTGTGATCGTGCGATTCTTTATGTCACACGGCAGTTTTTCGAAACCCCAGCAAGTGAAATATTTGAAAGTGGGTGGAGTTTAATGTTTTGGAAGGCGGGGCAAACACAAAAAAAACTTGATTCATTGTATCAGAAATGCATTTGCCTCCTTTAAAATCCCTGTTCGCCTCAATCCGGGACGCGGTGACAGCGTGCCAAGCTCTCCGCGGATCTCGTCAGACGCGCTGATAATCCGATTTCCGGTGCAGAGATTGCCAAATCGGACGGAGAGTCTATAATCACCAATTTGTCCTGATCGTGACTTGTAAGCGATCGGCAGGCGTCTCCCTTGTAGAACGCAGAGAGGAGGAGGAACCTGATGCCGCGTACACACGATCGGAATTCCGGCCAGGAAAAGACCGATGAGAGCTATTCATCGGAAAATGTGACCGTGTAGTTGGCTCCATCGGAATTTTGCTGGCCGAATTTCCGACAGCAAAGAATTGAGAGCATGTTCTCAATTTTTTAGACGGAAAAGGTTTCTATCGGAAATTCCGATCGTCTGTAGCAATTCTGAAGCGCAAAATTCCTACGCATGCTCGGAAACAATTCGACGCATGCTCGGAAGCATTGAACTCGGCTAATCGTAGTGTTGTACGTCACCGCGTTCTTGGCGGTCGGAATTTGGTGTGACGGTGTGTAGGCAAGACAGTTTGAGCTGTCGGAATTCCGTCGGGAAAACCGGCGGAGCTTTTTCCGACGAGAATTCCGATCGTGTGTACGCGGCAAAAGAAGGAAATATCAGAATCTCCTCCGATACATCCGGAGAACACACAAGACGTAATGGGATTGAAATGGCGAGAACGCCGATCCAACCGCAAAGTGTAACAACTTGCCGACTGCAATGCATGTATACATATATATATATTATGGCTAAAGCTGAACCCCGGTAGACATGTGCAATTTGTTTAGTTCCTAATTCGTTTTTTAACTAATTTAGACAAACCCGTTTAACACATTTTTTCGAAAATTCGTAAATTTGAAATTTGAAAATCAGAAAACCCGAAAATTCTAAAATCTAAAAACCCGAAAATTCTAAAATCTGAAAGTAATAAAGTAATAACTAACTAATAATAACTTAACTATTAAATTATAGGTATTGGAATTTCCTTTCAAATTTCGCTGTTAGTTAAAGTAACAAATTTATCCGAAATAACAAATGTTGTATCTAAACAAATGGAACGTAACAAATTAATAATTAATAATAATCAATAACAATAATAATAATAAAAACTTTTCATTATTATTATTTATTATTATTATTTATTATTAATTTGTTACGTTCCATTTGTTTAGATGCGGCATTTGTTATTTTGGATAATTTGCAACTTTGGATAAATTTGTATTCGTTACATTCACTAACAGCCAAATTTGAAAGGAAATTCCAATACCTATAATTTAATAGTCATTTATTATTAGTATTGTTATTGTTAGTTATTCTTTCTTATTTTCGGATTTTCTTTCTTATTTCCGGATTTTTTAATTTTCGAATTTACAAATTGCGAAAAAAAAAAAAAAAAAATGAAACAAAAACAAAAACTAATAGTGCACATGTCTAAACCCCAGTATTTATTTTTTCATCTGGCGATTCTCTTTCTCTTGAAAGTGGTCCGAGCGGCTGATCACTTTTAGAACCAGCTGGAGGGGATGTCCCCCACCCCTTATGCCGCATTCACACGAGCGGATTTTTTCTGACGGAATTCCGCTCAAGCTTGGATTGCATACACACCGTCACACAAAAGTTCTCTGAACTTTTGACTGTCAAGAACGCGGTGACGTACAACACTAAGACGAGCCGAGAAAATTAAGTTTAATGCTTCTGAGCATGCGTCAAATTGTTTCCGAGCATGCGTAGGAATTTTGCGCGTCGGAATTGCTACAGACGATCGGAATTTCTAATCTGAACTTTTTCCGACCGAAAAATAGAGAACCTGCTCTCAGTCTTTTGCTGGCAGGAATTCGGCCAGCAAAAGTCCGATGGAGCCTACACGCGGTCGGAATTTCCGACCAAAAGCTCACATCGGACTTTTGCTGGGGGATTTTCCGATCGTGTGTACGCGGCATTAGAACTAGCTGGAGGGGATGTCCCCCACCCCTTACCGTTTTTACCGGCGAGCCCTGGAAAAAAGCCCTGGAAAAACTGATCCAACTGTTTCGCACGACTGGCCATAGAGGTGAACAGAGACCAGTTCGTCTCTCCTCACCTCTATGATCTTGGATGACCGGAGAGACGTCATGACATCACTTCCAGTCTAGGGCGGAAGTAAACTTTTTTTTTTCTTAACGCAAAAGATCACTTTTTTTTTTTCAAAAACATGTAGCAGAATACATATTTGGCCTAAATTGATGAATAAATTCGATTTTTTAAATTTTTTATCGGTTGTTTTATAGCAGAAAGTTAAAAAGAATTGTCATGATTATCCGCTGGATCACTTTTAGAACCAGCTGGAGGGTCCCCCACCCCTTACCGTTTTTACCGCAGAGCCCAGAAAAAACGATCCAACTATTCACACGACTGGCCATAGAGGTGACCAGTTTGTCTCTCCTCACCTCTATGATCTTGGAGGACCGGAGAGACGTCATGACATCACTTCCAGTCTAGGGCGGAAGTAAACTTTTTTTTTTTATTATTCAAAAGATCACTTTTTTTTTTACCAAAAACATGTAGCAGAATACATATTGGCCTAAATTGATGAAGAAATTAGATTTTTTTAATTTTGTATTGGATGTTTTATAGCAGAAGGTAAAAAAATAAAAAAAAATTCTCATGATTAGCTGCCGCTATATCACTTTTAGAACCAGCTGGAGGGGATGTCCCCCACCCCCTACCGTTTTTACCGGCGAGCCCGGAAAAAACGATCCAACTGTTCGCACGACAGAGACCAGATTGTCTCTCCTCACCTCTGGCCATAGAGGTGAACAGATGGTTTCTCCTCACCTCTATGATTTTGGAGGACCGGAGCGACATCATGACATCACTTCCAGTCTAGGGCAGAAGTAAACTTTTTTTATTTTAACGCAAAAGACCCCTTTCCTTTTTTTTTTTTTTTTTTTTTTTTACCAAAAACATGTAGCAGAATACATATTGGCCTAAATTGAATTTAATTAAATTGAGAATTTTTTATCGGATGCTTTATAGCAGAAAGTTAAAAAAAAAATGATTTAAATTTTTTTTTTTAATTGTCTGTATTTTTTTGTTTATAGCTCAAATAATTAAAAAGGCAGATCAAATACCACCAAAAGAAATCTCTATTTGTGGGAAAAAAATTACATAAATTTTATTTTGATACAGCGTCGCACGACCGCGCAATTGTCAGTTGCCGTATCCCAAAAAATGGCCTAGTCATGAAGAGAGGGGGGGGGGGGGGGTAAATCGGTTTGCAGCAAAGGGAAGAAGACGGGTGTCATTTTTGTTCTGCAGTAGGGAGGGGGCGTGGCAAGGGGGCGGGGCAGTGGCACGGAGTCAGGAGGACTGTAGGTGATAAAAGTGATGTCGGCTTATCTTATGCAATGTCACCAAATATTACAGCAGAGGTAAGTGAATCGCAGAAGGAGGCCGATCGCTCTGCCGGCAGAGCAAACATTCGCTCGGTGTGTGCGTTTACCTGTGTACTTATCTGTCCGGAGCTCCCCTTAATCCACACAAAATAAAGACGGCGCGGAGCTCGCCTCTCTCTCTTCTTATTGTGTTTCCCGGTAATCAGATTTAATGACGCCGTTATTGCAGATAGGGTGATATATTGTAATCAGGATAAGCCACCGGGGAGGAGAACGCCGTGCGATCGCTTATGTAAATCTTCTCGGCTCTAAAGCTGCTGGAAATAAATTCTTTCCAGGGCGAAAAATACACACGCCGAGCCGAGCCGGGGAGAAAAAAAAAAAAAAACTCTGAACAAAAGAAAAAGATTTGTCTTCTTCTATTCGGCGCTCTTCTCTATTCATGACGCGTCTTTAACGTAACCCAAAAAAATCTCCACATCTGAAACCAATTTCACAGAACGGGATTACTTCCACTTTATTTTCTATTATCACTCAGAAAAAAAAAGACTTATTCGTTTTTTTTTTTTTTTCTTTAGCCAGCAATAAAAATAAAGTCAAGAGAAATTCAATAATGTAACCAAGAAGAGGGAGCTACAGAGAATACAGGATATACTTGTCAATGGGGTAGGCAGGTGCAGGTTCCCCTCCATCCAGTAGGTGGCACTGTGCCATAATACAGGTGGAGTGGAGTCTGTAAAGGGAATTGCCACTTCATGTAGCATCGGGGCAAAGTCATCTAGAGCCCGGGGCAAACATGAAAAAATTGCAACTCCCCCCCAAGATGTAGGAGCATTATGTGTCCGCAAAAATCCCCCGTCCCCCCCCCCCCCCCCCAAAAAAAAAAATTGAGCACTAATCCCTCTTTCCAATACAAATACACCCCCTGCTGAAATCCCCCCTCCCAGTGCAATTATGTAAGGAACATTCTTCCCACTGACCACCAATGTAAGGAACATTCTTCTCACTGATCACCAATGTAAGGAACATTCTTCCCACTGATCACCAATGTAAGGAACATTCTTCTCACTGATCACCAATGTAAGGAACATTCTTCTCACTGATCACCAATGTAAGGAACATTCTTCCTACTGATCACCAATGTAAGGAACATTCTTCCCACTGATCACCAATGTAAGGAACATTCTTCCACTGATCCCCAATGTAAGGAACATTCTTCTCACTGATCACCAATGTAAGGAACATTCTTCTCACTGATCACCAATGTAAGGAACATTCTTCTCACTGATCACCAATGTAAGGAACATTCTTCTCACTGATCACCAATGTAAGGAACATTCTTCTCACTGATCCCCAATGTAAGGAACATTCTTCTCACTGATCACCAATGTAAGGATCATTCTTCCCACTGATCACCAATGTAAGGAACATTCTTCCCACTGATCACCAATGTAAGGAACATTCTTCTCACTGATCACCAATGTAAGGAACATTCTTCTCACTGATCACCAATGTAAGGAACATTCTTCTCACTGATCACCAATGTAAGGAACATTCTTCCCACTGATCACCAATGTAAGGAACATTCTTCTCACTGATCACCAATGTAAGGAACATTCTTCCTACTGATCACCAATGTAAGGAACATTCTTCCCACTGATCACCAATGTAAGGAACATTCTTCTCACTGACCACCAATGTAAGGAACATTCTTCTCACTGATCACCAATGTAAGGAACATTCTTCTCACTGATCACCAATGTAAGGAACATTCTTCTCACTGACCACCAATGTAAGGAACATTCTTCTCACTGATCACCAATGTAAGGAACATTCTTCTCACTGATCACCAATGTAAGGAACATTCTTCCCACTGATCACCAATGTAAGGAACATTCTTCTCACTGATCACCAATGTAAAGCCCCATACACACGCTCGGATTATCCGAGGACCAGGTCCGTCGGATCATGTCCGTCGTACTTTGTCCGATGTTGGTTTTGCGTACACACGGTCGGACAAAGTTGTCGGAAAATCCGATCATTCTGAACGTGGTGACGTTTGTTGCGTATGACGGGACTACGTAGAGGCTAGTAGCCAATAGCTTTGGTCTTGTAATGTGATCTGAGCATGCGTAGCACTTTGTCCGTCGGAATTCGCTACACACGATCGGATTTGGTGTGATCGGACTTTGTTGTCAAAAAATCTATCCAGCAGGAGATAGGACTTTGTCCGTCGGACAATCCGATGGAAACTGTCCGATGGTGCCTACACACGGTCGGAATTTCCGACAACATTGTCCGATAGGACAGAATCCATCGGAAAATCCGACCGTGTGTATGGGGCTTAAGGAACATTCTTCTCACTGACCACCAATGTAAGGAACATTCTTCTCACTGATCACCAATGTAAGGGACATTCTTCCCACTGATCACCAATGTAAGGAACATTCTTCTCACTGATCACCAATGTAAGGAACATTCTTCTCACTGATCACCAATGTAAGGAACATTCTTCTCACTGATCACCAATGTAAGGAACATTCTTCCCACTGACCACCAATGTAAGGAACATTCTTCCACTGATCACCAATGTAAGGAACATTCTTCTCACTGATCACCAATGTAAGGGACATTCTTCTCACTGATCACCAATGTAAGGAACATTCTTCTCACTGATCACCAATGTAAGGAACATTCTTCTCACTGATCACCAATGTAAGGAACATTCTTCTCACTGATCACCAATGTAAGGAACATTCTTCCCACTGATCACCAATGTAAGGAACATTCTTCTCACTGACCACCAATGTAAGGAACATTCTTCCCACTGATCACCAATGTAAGGAACATTCTTCCCACTGATCACCAATGTAAGGAACATTCTTCTCACTGACCACCAATGTAAGGAACATTCTTCCCACTGATCACCAATGTAAGGAACATTCTTCCCACTGATCACCAATGTAAGGAACATTCTTCTCACTGATCACCAATGTAAGGAACATTCTTCTCACTGATCACCAATGTAAGGAACATTCTTCCCACTGATCACCAATGTAAGGAACATTCTTCTCACTGACACCAATGTAAGGAACATTCTTCCCACTGATCACCAATGTAAGGAACATTCTTCCCACTGATCACCAATGTAAGGAACATTCTTCCCACTGATCACCAATGTAAGGAACATTCTTCTCACTGATCACCAATGTAAGGAACATTCTTCCCACTGATCACCAATGTAAGGAACATTCTTCCCACTGATCACCAATGTAAGGAACATTCTTCTCACTGACCACCAATGTAAGGAACATTCTTCTCACTGATCACCAATGTAAGGAACATTCTTCCCACTGATCACCAATGTAAGGAACATTCTTCCCACTGATCACCAATGTAAGGAACATTCATCCCACTGATCACCAATGTAAGGAACATTCTTCTCACTGACCACCAATGTAAGGAACATTCTTCTCACTGATCACCAATGTAAGGAACATTCTTCCCACTGATCACCAATGTAAGGAACATTCTTCTCACTGATCACCAATGTAAGGAACATTCTTCCCACTGATCACCAATGTAAGGAACATTCTTCTCACTGATCACCAATGTAAGAAACATTCTTCTCACTGATCACCAATGTAAGGAACATTCTTCTCACTGATCACCAATGTAAGGAACATTCTTCTCACTGATCACCAATGTAAGGAACATTCTTCCCACTGATCACCAATGTAAGGAACATTCTTCTCACTGATCACCAATGTAAGGAACATTCTTCCCACTGATCACCAATGTAAGGAACATTCTTCCCACTGATCACCAATGTAAGGAACATTCTTCTCACTGACCACCAATGTAAGGAACATTCTTCTCACTGATCACCAATGTAAGGATCATTCTTCCCACTGATCACCAATGTAAGGAACATTCTTCCCACTGATCACCAATGTAAGGAACATTCTTCTCACTGATCACCAATGTAAGGAACATTCTTCCCACTGATCACCAATGTAAGGAACATTCATCCCACTGATCACCAATGTAAGGAACATTCTTCTCACTGACCACCAATGTAAGGAACATTCTTCCCACTGATCACCAATGTAAGGAACATTCATCCCACTGATCACCAATGTAAGGAACATTCTTCTCACTGACCACCAATGTAAGGAACATTCTTCTCACTGATCACCAATGTAAGGAACATTCTTCTCACTGATCACCAATGTAAGGAACATTCTTCTCACTGATCACCAATGTAAGGAACATTCTTCCCACTGATCACCAATGTAAGGAACATTCTTCTCACTGATCACCAATGTAAGGAACATTCTTCCCACTGATCACCAATGTAAGGAACATTCTTCTCACTGATCACCAATGTAAGGAACATTCTTCTCACTGATCACCAATGTAAGGAACATTCTTCTCACTGATCACCAATGTAAGGAACATTCTTCCCACTGATCACCAATGTAAGGAACATTCTTCCCACTGATCACCAATGTAAGGAACATTCTTCTCACTGATCACCAATGTAAGGAACATTCTTCTCACTGATCACCAATGTAAGAAACATTCTTCTCACTGATCACCAATGTAAGGAACATTCTTCTCACTGATCACCAATGTAAGGAACATTCTTCTCACTGATCACCAATGTAAGGAACATTCTTCTCACTGATCACCAATGTAAGGAACATTCTTCCCACTGATCACCAATGTAAGGAACATTCTTCCCACTGATCACCAATGTAAGGAACATTCTTCCCACTGATCACCAATGTAAGGAACATTCTTCTCACTGATCACCAATGTAAGGAACATTCTTCTCACTGATCACCAATGTAAGGAACATTCTTCTCACTGATCACCAATGTAAGGAACATTTTTCTCACTGATCACCAATGTAAGGAACATTCTTCCCACTGATCACCAATGTAAGGAACATTCTTCTCACTGATCACCAATGTAAGGAACATTCTTCTCACTGATCACCAATGTAAGGAACATTCTTCTCACTGACCACCAATGTAAGGAACATTCTTCCCACTGATCACCAATGTAAGGATCATTCTTCTCACTGATCACCAATGTAAGGAACATTCTTCTCACTGATCACCAATGTAAGGAACATTCTTCTCACTGATCACCAATGTAAGGAACATTCTTCTCACTGACCACCAATGTAAGGAACATTCTTCCCACTGATCACCAATGTAAGGAACATTCTTCTCACTGACCACCAATGTAAGGAACATTCTTCCCACTGATCACCAATGTAAGGAACATTCTTCCCACTGATCACCAATGTAAGGAACATTCTTCTCACTGATCACCAATGTAAGGAACATTCTTCTCACTGACCACCAATGTAAGGAACATTCTTCCCACTGATCACCATGCTAATGGATCTTGAGCTGTAGATATAGTAATGATGATTATTGGGGTTCCCTGAGAATGGAGAAATTATTTCAAAGATTAAAAGGTTGGGAAAATTTGATCTGAGGTGCCACTATCTAGGACAGTGGTCTCCAAACTGTGGCCCTTAGCTTGCCTTTATCTGGCCCTTGGGACACTGATCCGCCCACTGACACCAACGATGGGGCATTATTACAGACGCCGGGACATTTTCCACTCTCACTGGTCACAATCCGGCACCTTTTAAAGTCTGAAGGACAGTAAACTGGCCATTTGTTTAAAAACTTTTGAGACCCCAAATCTAGGAGAAAGAAGAATACAAAAGGACCGGGAAGAGGCTTTAGGGACAATTTTTAAGCTCTCACAGTAGAGATGGTGGAAATATTGGATTCTGAGTTTTTTTCTAAGGCAGAATGTGACTTCCGTGGTTCTACGGACTGTAGAGTGTTGTGAGCCTTGTGAGCCCCGTATACAATAACTGCCCCCCCCCCCCCCCCTCATTTTGTGGCGGAGAAGAAGCCGCCTTTTGTAACCACCTCAATGCCGAAGATTTTTAAAGGCTTCTAATTTGTAGCGTCTCTCGGAGGGTTTCAGGTGACATTACAAAGGTTCTCCCATAGGAACCCCTCTCTTCATTCCCTTCCCAATCCCATCTGTTCTCTCCCCGCCGCCCTTCGAGAGACGAAATCTGATCCTGGGAGTTGGAGCCAAACAACAGGAGGCCAAGGAGAGACATTATAAACTCCAAGAGAGAGAGAAAGAGAGAGAGAGAGAGAGATGGAACCTCGGCTGGGCAGCATATGCTGTGTTGGCTGTACAGTGGGGTGGGCCGTACCATTTGTGCCGATTGTGCTGTACATGGGGGGGGGGGGGGGGGGGGGGGGGTTCGGGGAATAAAACAAAGAAAAAAACAAACAATATGTGTAACTTCAACAGGTTATGGACTTTCTATTCTATTTACAGCGCAGGGGGCTCCAAACTTTTCAAACAAAGGCCAGTTTTCTGTCCTTCGGGGGCCGGATTGTTGCCACTGGGGATAGAAAATGTCCTGAGTCCAGCATCAATGAGGGTAAAACATGGCTTCAAGGTTGGGGGCAGTGCCGGGACAAGGTCATCCAGCGCCCAGGGCAAAGATGCCAAACTGCGCCCCCCTTTCCCTTAGGGTTAGGGTCAGGGTGCCCCCCCACCCCTGCAATAAACCATTGCGCCAGGGGCAGCCGCCCCTCCTGCCCACCCCTTGTCCGGGCCCTGGTTGGGGGTCAGGAGGAGGAGAAATAGTGTCTCATCATTGGTGTCAGTGGAAGAAATAGTGCCCCACCATTGGTATCAATCATTGGGACTTACTAAAGGGGTTCCAACCCACTACTAGCAAGGTGGACCTAATAAAGGGGGTCCAACCCGCTACTAGCAAGGTGCACCTAATAAAGGGGTTCCAACCCGCTACCAGCAAGGGAGACCTAATAAAAGGGAAACCCACCTGCTACTAGCAAGGGGGGCCTAATAAAGGGGGTCCAACCAGCTACTAGCAAGGGAGACCTAATAAAAGGGAAACCCACCTGCTACTAGCAAGGGGGGCCTAATAAAGGGGGTCCAACCCGCTACTAGCAAGGGGGACCTAATAAAGGGGGTCCAACCCGCTACTAGCAAGGGGGACCTAATAAAGGGGGTCCAATCCGCTACTAGCAAGGGGGGCCTAATAAAAGGGAAACCCACCCGCTACTAGCAAGGGGGACCTAATAAAGGGGTCCAACCCGCTACTAGCAAGGGGGACCTAATAAAGGGGGTCCAACCAGCTACTAGCAAGGGAGACCTAATAAAAGGGAAACCCACCTGCTACTAGCAAGGGGGGCCTAATAAAGGGGGTCCAACCCGCTACTAGCAAGGGGGACCTAATAAAGGGGGTCCAACCCGCTACTAGCAAGGGGACCTAATAAAGGGGGTCCAATCCGCTACTAGCAAGGGGGGCCTAATAAAAGGGAAACCCACCCGCTACTAGCAAGGGGGACCTAATAAAGGGGTCCAACCCGCTACTAGCAAGGGGGACCTAATAAAGGGGGTCCAACCCGCTACTAGCAAGGGGGGCCTAATAAAGGGGGTCCAACCCGCTACTAGCAAGGAGGACCTAATAAAGGGGGTCCAACCCGCTACTAGCAAGGTGGACCCAATAAAGGGGGTCCAACCTGCTACTAGCAAGGGGGACCTAATAAAGGGGGTCCAACCTGCTACTAGCAAGGGGGACTTACTAAAGGGGGTCCAACCTGCTACTAGCAAGGGAGACCTAATAAAAGGGAAACCAACCCGCTACTAGCAAGGGAGACCTAATAAAAGGGAAACCCACCTGCTACTAGCAAGGGGGGCCTAATAAAGGGGGTCCAACCCGCTACTAGCAAGGGGGACCTAATAAAGGGGGTCCAACCCGCTACTAGCAAGGGGGACCTAATAAAGGGGGTCCAACCCGCTACTAGCAAGGGGGGCCTAATAAAGGGGGTCCAACCCGCTACTAGCAAGGGGGGCCTAATAAAGGGGGTCCAATCCGCTACTAGCAAGGTGGACCTAATAAAGGGGGTCCAACCCGCTACTAGCAAGGGGACCTAATAAAGGGGGTCCAACCAGCTACTAGCCAGGGAGACCTAATAAAAGGGAAACCCACCCGCTACTACCAAGGGGGGCCTAATAAAGGGGGTCCAACCCGCTACTAGCAAGGGGGGCCTAATAAAGGGGGTCCAACCTGCTACTAGCAAGGGGGACTTACTAAAGGGGGTCCAACCTGCTACTAGCAAGGGAGACCTAATAAAAGGGAAACCAACCCGCTACTAGCAAGGAGGACCTAATAAAGGGGGTCCAACCCACTACTAGCAAGGGGGGCCTAATAAAGGGGGTCCAACCCGCTACTAGCAAGGGGGACCTAATAAAGGGGGTCCAATCTGCTACTAGCAAGGAGGACCTAATAAAAGGGAAACCCACCCGCTACTAGCAAGGAGGACCTAATAAAGGGGGTCCAACCCGCTACCAGCAAGGTGGACCTAATAAAGGGGGTAAAACCCACTACTAGCAAGGGGGGCCTAATAAAGGGGGTCCAACCCACTACTAGCAAGGTGGACCTAATAAAGGGGGTAAAACCCACTACTAGCAAGGGGGACCTAATAAAGGGGGTCCAATCCGCTACTAGCAAGGGGGGCCTAATAAAAGGGAAACCCACCCGCTACTAGCAAGGGGGACCTAATAAAGGGGTCCAACCCGCTACTAGCAAGGGGGACCTAATAAAGGGGGTCCAACCCGCTACTAGCAAGGAGGACCTAATAAAGGGGGTCCAATCCGCTACTAGCAAGGGGGACCTAATAAAAGGGGTCCAACCCGCTACTAGCAAGGAGGACCTAATAAAGGGGGTCCAACCCACTACTAGCAAAGGGGACCTAATAAAGGGGGTCCAACACGCTACTAGCAAGGAGGACCTAATAAAGAGGGTCCAACCCACTACTAGCAAGGAGGACCTAATAAAGGGGGTCCAACCCGCTACTAGCAAGGGGGACCTAATAAAGGGGGCCCAACCTGCTACTAGCCAGGGGGGCCTAATAAAGGGGGTCCAACGCGCTACTAGCAAGGTGGACCTAATAAAGGGGGTCCAACCCGCTACTAGCAAGGTGGACCTAATAAAGGGGGTCCAACCCGCTACTAGCAAGGTGGACCTAATAAAGGGGGTCCAACCTGCTACTAGCCAGGGGGGCCTAATAAAGGGGGTCCAACCCGCTACTAGCAAGGTGGACCTAATAAAGGGGGTCCAACCCACTACTAGCAAGGGGGGGGCTAATAAAGGGGGTCCAACCCGCTACTAGCAAGGGGGACCTAATAAAGGGGGTCCAACCCGCTACTAGCAAGGGGGACCTAATAAAGGGGGTCCAACCTGCTACTAGCAAGGGGGGCCTAATAAAGTGGCCAGTGAGTATATATAAATATATATATATATTCTTTAAACCAGTTCTACTTATTAGTTATTAGTTCAAATTCAATCTAAACTAAATCAGCTGTAGTTCCTGGAACTTCCTGTTAGGGTGACAACGCTCCGCCCCTTTCCTCCCAGTTGAGCTCTTGCCCTTTCTCTCTGTCACATGCGCCCCCCCCCCCCCTAATGGAGACTACCAGCGGCTGTGCCGGCACACGTTGTCCATCCGTCATCAACACCAAGCAGCCGGTCCAGAGCAAACACATGCTGCCGATGAAGTGGCCGAAAGAGGTTGCAGAAGATCAGCAGCACCAAGAGGTAACAAAGGTTGAAAAAAGGCGGAGTCTGGAAGATTGGAGTCCAGGAACTGCGGGTACAGATGGGAATAATCATCTGCATACAATGATGTTCATGTAAATGGATGTTATATAACGCGGGGTAAAGGAAGATGCACAAGGGTGGGGTGGGGGTGGGGCGGGGGCTATTATTTTGGAATGTCCTGGCTTTGCCATCGTCCTCTCCAGCATGCACACAGTTAATCCCGACAATAATAGGATGCTCAATAAAACGCCCGGCGACCATTATGGCATTGTCCCGGCCGCTCGGTGACAGTGGGTTGCCATGGCAGTCTCTGAAGGAAAATGCAGAAGCGTTGAAAAGCGTGCCGTGTAATTTTGGAAAACAGTAGGCGGAATCTGAAATCCTGATTCACTTCTCCTGCAGAAAAATCTCACACCGAAATCATCAATTGCACGACGGCGGAGCCGCGTCCTGAACACGGGGGGGGGGGGGGGGCATCGTGGGAAAAGTGATACGGTGACTGCTGATGATTTCATTTGGATCCAGATTTAAAATCACTCATTTTATTATCCTTAAAGTGTCAATTCACCTTCAGCAAGATTTCCCCAAATTTCCCAAAAATTCTATATTGTGTGAATAGTTCATCCCAGAGCCCCCCCCCCCCCCCCCCCCCCCCCCAGTTCTAAATGGTGAACCCCCTCCCCCTCCCATTATATGCACAGCTGTTGGGGGGCCTCTCCACCAAAAATTCTGTCCCTCCAAGTGTTTACAGGACGAGCTACACCAGGGGGGGTCTCCAAACATTCTAAACAAAGGTTCAGTCTACTGTCCTTCAGACTTTAGGGGGGCCGCACTGCCCAGTGGGAGTAAACAATGCCTGATCTTTAGTATTAGGGGGAGAAATAGCCGGTGTCATTGGGAGGATTAGTGCCCCATCATTAATATCAGTGGGAGGAAAAGTGCACACAGGTGGACTCTATTTACTAATTAGGTGACTTCCATGGGCGTCCGCAGGTAGGGGCAAGGGGGGTCAAGTGCCCCCCCCCCCTGGAATCAGGGACTGGATCTTAAATTCAGCACAGTTGCGTCGATATCGGGGTGCGGGCAGCCCGCATCCGGGTGCCACCGGCCAGTGGGGTGACACCATCAAGGTGCTGTCAAGCCCCCCCATCAGTGCAGTGTGACTTTGGGCTCTTTTCCCTGCTCAGTCCAGCAGAGAACTCGGCGGCGCTGTGACCGGAGAAAGGCGAGCTGCGGGGCTGTCAGAGGTTTCCCCCGCTCACCCACCCATTCTCCTGTCAGAGAGAAGAGACGGCGGCTCTCACCAGGTTCTCCGCCCAGCTTCCTTCCCGCTCTGTTCCTTCTCTATTGGCCATAACTGAGGGCCAATCAAAGGAGAATAGGAGAGGAGAGCATCATGGGACATGTAGTCCTAAAGACTGGCGGCCCCATTTTCCACAGGGAGGAGGCTACAGCTCGATCAAGAGAGAGATTGAGAGACTGCAGCCTGGAAAAAAGCTGAGAGAGAGAGTGCTACAGGACGAGGAGTGTGCTGGGCGGAAGCCAGAGAGAGAGCCACGCTGCCCAGCGCCACCAGAGAGAGAGCCACGCTGCCCAGTGCCACCAGAGAGAGAGCCACGCTGCCCAGTGCCACCAGAGAGAGAGCCACGCTGCCCAGTGCCACCAGAGAGGGAGACACGCTGCCCAGCGCCACCAGAGAGAGCCACGCTGCCCAGCGCCACCAGATAGAGAGCCACGCTGACCAGCGCCACCAGAGAGAGCCACACTGCCCAGCACCACCAGAGAGGGAGACACTCTGCCCAGCACCACCAGAGAGAGAGCCACGCTGCCCAGTGCCACCAGAGAGGGAGACACGCTGCCCAGCGCCACCAGAGAGAGCCACGCTGCCCAGCGCCACCAGATAGAGAGCCACGCTGACCAGCGCCACCAGAAAGAGCCACACTGCCCAGCACCACCAGAGAGGGAGACACTCTGCCCAGCACCACCAGAGAGAGAGCCACGCTGCCCAGTGCCACCAGAGAGGGAGACACGCTGCCCAGCGCCACCAGAGAGAGCCACGCTGCTCAGCGCCACCAGAGAGAGAAAGACTGAGCCACTACAAGGATACAGACATGCTACACTACTGAACCCCGGGGAACCCAGAGTGAGCGATCGTCCAGCTGGAGGGATCACTGCTGTAGTTTCGCTGGGTCTGGTAAGAGAGCCTGTTGGCCATTATCCATTACTTATCCCAGGGACTGTACTACGTCCGCAGTCTCTTTCCAAGATAATGTGATAATGACATTGTCGAAAAGGGGCAGTGCATGGGTGACCCTAAAATGATGCCCCCCCCTGAAAAAAGTTCTGCGGACGCCCATGGTGACTTCTGAAGGCAATTGGTTCCACTAGATTTTAGTTAGGGGTATCAGAGTAAAGGGGGCCGAATACAAATGCCCCCCCCCACACACTTTTCACATATTTATTTGTATCATTTATCATTTTCTTTCCACTTTACAATTATGTGCCACTTTGTGTTGGTCCATTACATAAAATCCCAATAAAATACATTTATGTTTTTGGTTGTAACATGACAAAATGTGGGAAATTTCAAGGGGTATGAATACTTTTTCAAGGCACTGTAGGTATCCAAAATCCCGGGACCGTCTACAGACTGGTGTCAGAACACCGGCTCGGCGCTGGACTCAAATGTTATATTAATGAGATACACTGAGAGACATCAATCACTTATGTGTTCAGTAAAAGGTAACGGCGAGACGACACGCGGAGGTGTGTGTTTCTCTCAGGGTTGTATTATATGTCACCATGATGACTCCTTCTACAAGACAATGGCCACTTACTGGACAAGGTGACAAAGGAGCTTTTCATTTCTCCCCAATGCTGAAATGTGACAAACTCCCGAACCCTGCCCGATGTGCCCTACAATGCCCGATCCCTGCCGCTGCCCGATGTGCCCACCAATGCCTGATCCCCACCGCTGCCCGATGTGCCCTCCAATGCCCGATCCCTGCCGCTGCCCGATGTGACCACCGATGCCCGATGTGCCCACCAATGCCCGATCCCTGCCGCTGCCCGATGTGCCCACCGATGCCCGATGTGCCCATCAATGCCCGATCCCTGACGCTGCCCAATGTGCCCACCAATGCCCGATCCCTGCCGCTGCCCGATGTGACCATCGATGCCCGATGTGCCCACCAATGCCCGATCCCTGACGCTGCCCAATGTGCCCACCAATGCCCGATCCCTTCGCTGCCCAATGTGCCCACCAATGCCCGATCCCCACCGGTGCCCGATGTGCCCACCAATGCCCGATCCTCGCCGCTGCCCGATGTGCCCGCCACCTAGATTAGGTAGGTGTCGGTGGACTGGCAAACAGGGGGGGGTGGGGGGGCTTTGAGGTACCGGGGGGGCGGTTGCGCCCCCCCCAAACAAAAAACCACCAGCCGCTACTGGTCAGAGGGAATAAAGTATTCCCCCAAAACCTAAAGGAGAAAATATACTAATGCACCGGATAGACATGTATATAGGTAGCCCATGCAGTGGCGGCTGGTGCTCAATATTTTTGGGGGGGCAAACAAACCTGCCCCCGCTCACTCACACAAAACAGGAACTAGGTCCTGAAACCCAATTGACCGGGAGCCCTAAGACTCCCTGGCCCATCGGGCCTCAGGACCAGCTTTCTGATTGGCCGGGAGGAGAAGCAGGAAGATATTAGCGAATATTAATTTGCTGTCACACAACTGGGTGGGCTCTGGGCGCAGTGCTCTGCGCCCGAGCCCACTCTTTTATGAAGCCAATGAGAGCCTCAGGCTCTAATCATGTGCTTAAAAAAAAACTGAAATCCATGCATCAGGCATCCTGCATGTAGATTAGGGGCCAGGCGCATGGATTAGGGGGGCAGCGCCCCTGTGCCCCTAATTGAGCGGCCGCCGCAGAGCCCGTGGCTACCAGATCTGTTCAATTTTTGGACAGTGTCCTTCAGGATACTAACAATATTCTCATGTACCATGATCCAAGGAACTTTTCTCTTAGCCTGCGCCAGGAATACAGTAGATTGTTTACGGGGTTTAACAAGAGTCATCTTAGCCGCTCACAAGATGAAGAAAATCAGACATTGTAAGCATTTCGGTAAACCGGGCACAGGGGCATTAAGGGGTACTATACGTGCAGTCTGGGGGACTTTTCTCTACGAATCAGGGCAAAAAAATGCAACTTCAAAAGCTACATACCCTAGGGCAGTGATGGTGAACCTTTTTGAGCCCGAGTGCCCAAACTGAAATAAATACATTGGTTTTGTGTTGCAAAGTGCCAACATGGCAATTCACGCGAGAGGGGGGGCTGAGCGAAAGAGAGGGGTTGTGTGAGAGAGAGAGGGGTTGTGTGAGAGAGAGAGGGGTTGTGTGAGAGAGAGGGGGTGTGAGAGAGAGAGGGGTTGTGTGAAAGAGAGGGGTTGTGTGAGAGAGAGAGGGGTTGTGAGAGAGAGGGGTTGTGAGAGAGAGGGGTTGTGTGTGAGAGAGGGGTTGTGTGAGAGAGAGGGGGTGTGAGAGAGAGAGGGGGTGTGAGAGAGAGAGAGAGGGGTGTGTGAGAGCGAGAGAGAGAGAGGGGACAGCGAGAGAGAGGGGGGTGTGAGAGAGATGCTGAGAGGGAGGGGAGCTGAGAGAGAGGGGGGCAGAGAGAGAGGGGTGTGAGAGATATGCTGAGAGAGAGAGGGAACAGAGAGAGGGAGAGGGGCTGAGAGAGAGGGAGAGGGCAGAGAGAGAGGGAGGGGACAGAGAGAGAGTGGTCTGAGAGAGATGCTGAGAGAGAGGGGCAACAGAGAGAGGGAGAGGGGCTGAGAGAGAGAAGTGTGAGAGAAATGCTGAGAGAGGTGAGCTGAGAGAGAGGGAGGGGGGACAGAGAGAGAGAGATGGGGGACAGAGAGAGAGGGGTGTGAGAGAGGGGGGACATAGAAAGAGAAGGGGGACAGAGAGAGAGAAGAGGGACAGAGAGAGAGGGGTGTAAGAGATGCTGAAAGAGGGGTGAGCTGAGAGAGAGGGGGAACAGAGAGAGGGGGACACAAAGAGGGGGGGATGGAAAAAGAGGGGGGCTGAGAGGGAGGGGGGCTGAGAGGAGAGAGAGACCTCTAGCTCTGTCCTGGACCCTCTCGTGTGCCCACAGAGATGGCTCTGCTTGCCAGCTGTGGCACGCGTGCCATAGGTTCGCCATCACTGCCCTAGGGCATTCCCGCCAAATATGGCAGGTTGTCCCCGACATCTGGCAGTCTCGAAAGCACACAGGTGACACAGAAGAGTACATTTTGGCCAACCGAGTTGGCACCAATTACCAACGGGTGAGCACCTTTAATTTCGCCCCTATCGAGGCATTATTCAATATGCCCTTATATGACCTAAGGAAACAAGTATGCCATGACTCGGTGTCCCTGTCCTCACCCAGGTCAGTATCCCAGTCTGCCATGTAGGGGAATCTAGGAGGGGAGCCCAGTAGCAGCCCATAAACAAGGGGAACACCCCCCATACTGATCTGCATCCTGTGTGCACCATTTTTCATATGGAGTCACTTGATATAGTGGTCTGGCTTAACCGGCCAGAGAGATCTTCAGTTCAGTTCTTTCACTTACTTTGATTTGGGTTTTTGCCACCTGATGGGGCCAGAGGAGGCTCTCATAATTTGGCAAATTAGGCGGTCGCCTAAGGCCTCGCACTCACAGGGGCCTCGCGGCCTCCTAATTTGCCTGTGCTCAATCACTGATTCTCTCTCTCCCCCGCTCTTTATCTCACCCTCTTTTCTGTGTGCTTGTATTTTTTTTTTCCTATTACGGTTGTGAGTGGGGCCATTGGTCTTACTAGGAGGAACCGTTCCCTATAGATGGTGTCAGTGGGAGAAATAGTGCCCCATCATTGGTCTTAGTAGGAGGAACCGTTCCCCATAGATGGTGTCAGTGGGAGGAATAGTGCCCCATCATTGGTCTTAGTAGGAGGAACCGTTCCCCATAGATGGTGTCAGTGGGAGGAATAGTGCCCCATCATTGGTCTTAGTAGGAGGAACCGTTCCCCATAGATGGTGTCAGTGGGAGGAATAGTGCCCCATCATTGGTCTTAGTAGGAGGAACCGTTCCCCATAGATGGTGTCAGTGGGAGGAATAGTGCCCCATCATTGGTCTTAGTAGGAGGAACCGTTCCCCATAGATGGTGTCAGTGGGAGGAATAGTGCCCCATCACTGGTCTTAGTAGGAGGAACCGTTCCCCATAGATGGTGTCAGTGGGAGGAATAGTGCCCCATCATTGATGTCAGTGGGAGGAATAGTGCCCCATCATTGATGTCAGTTGGAGGAATAGTGCCCCATCATTGATGTCAGTTGGAGGAATGGTGCCCCAAGGGTCGGGCCGCAGTTTGGAGACCACTGCTATACAGTACAATCTCTTACCATGAGTTGTCTTAAGCATCTAGCAATGGTGGAACAGATATCTCTGACCACATCCAGACAACAGAGAGCAATTTCTTTGGCATGCTTGGCACAAGGAAGGAAAGACATCATCATTGATGTGGAAATTGAAGAGTCGAAGTACGTGTAGCACTACCCAGGGTTTCCAGGCTTGGCCTGGCAAACAGAGACACACCCCCGCACCCTCCCCCCCAGTGCAGAAATCACACTCCAGGAGGAGCCCACGGGCAGTGGTGCCTTGTATATGACTGGCATCGGTCAGCTAAAGGCTAGATCTGTGTTGGGTTATGAATGGACGGGCAGGTGCCATGTCTCCGGCAGCCTGGCACAGGCACAAGCTGGCTATTTGTCTGAATTAGATTCCTTCCCCCTGGCCGGGGTTCAGCGAGGATACAAAAGAAATGTGAAACTTCAATTAACCAGAGCTGATCTTGGTAAATAAGGTTACTATGAGTACAAAGCCAACGCGGCCACAACCCTCAATGGGAGAGTTTACTCTGCGACAAAAGCGGATTAGCTGATCCCGGCCGATACACAATGGTGCAAGAAGAAGACTTCCCCGTCTTCAGAACTGTGTGTTCAGCTTAAAGGGCAACTCCACTTCAAGAAAAAAGACACAACTGGTACAAGAAGTGTGACTACCGGAGTCATTCTATAATGGAGTGTTCTTATAAAGGATCTTCCCGTATACTGTATATCCCACACTAACCTCTCCTAAATCTAGAGGAGGAAAATAACATTTTACCACAATGGCGACAGAATTCTGGGTTATAGAAGACCCCCCCCGGCCCATTGGTAGCTGCATGGAGTTTGCACAGTGCTTTACCAAGTAGGCACCAGCCTATGGGCCTCACAACGACAGGTCAACATAATATTGATTTGATCTTGATGGAAAATGACAATAAAGCTTTCTTAAATTGTTTACAACACATAGAAAAAATAATAATAATTGACAGACCAGACTTTGTTTACAAGTTTAAATCAGTATTTTTTGTTAGAAAATTACTTAGAACCCCCAAACAATATATATATATATATATATATATATATATATATATTTTTTTTTTTTTTTGCAGAGACCCTAGGGCAGTGATGGCGAACCTTTTTGAGTCCGAGTGCCCAAATCACGACGCAAAACCAACTTATTTCTTTCAAAGTGCCAACACAGAATTAAACCTGCCAGCGTCTCTGAATGAGCCCTAAGGCCCCTTTCAGACGAGGCGGACTCCGCTTGCACGGAGCCCGCCTCTGTCCGTCGGCTCAGCGGGAGATCTGTCCGTTGATCTCCGCTGAGCCGGCGGATGACAAGTCCCTCTCCGCTCACTGAGCGGGGAGGGGCTTGCGAGCGCCGCTGATCTCTATGGAGAGATCGGATGAAAACGGACAGTGTGTCCGTTTTCACCCGATCTCACCCGATCTCACCCGATCCGACGGATCTGGACGTGTGGTCCATACGTCTGGATTTGGCGGATCGGACCGGATCGGATGTCAGCGGACATGTCTCCGCTGACATCCGACGCTCCATAGAGTAACATGGAGCGCCCGTTCAGATCCGCCGTCAAAACTGACAGGCGGATCTGAACGGGCCTTCCGTGTGAAAGGGGCCTAAGGGACCAAAAACGCACGATTCTGCCAGATTCGCTCAGAATGCATTGTGCAACATGCACTGACCTACCTGACACATTGCACCCACCTACCTGACACATTGCACCCACCTACCTGACACATTGCACCGGCCTGACCATTGCACCCGCCTACCTGACACGTTGCACTCGCCTGCCTGACCATTGCACTCGCCTGCCTGACCATTGCACTCACCTGCCTGACCATTGCACTCGCCTGCCTGACCATTGCACTCGCCTGCCTGACCATTGCACTCACCTGCCTGACCATTGCACTCACCTGCCTGACCATTGCACTCACCTGCCTGACCATTGCACCCACCTGCCTGACCATTGCACCCACCTGCCTGACCATTGCACCCACCTGCCTGACCATTGCACCCACCTGCCTGACCCATTGCACCCACCTGCCTGACCATTGCACCCACCTGCCTGACCATTGCACCCACCTGCCTGACCCATTGCACCCACCTGCCTGACCATTGCACCCACCTGCCTGACCATTGCACCCACCTGCCTGACCATTGCACCCACCTGCCTGACCCATTGCACCCACCTGCCTGACCCATTGCACCCACCTGCCTGACCCATTGCACCCACCTGCCTGACACATTGCACCCACCTGCCTGACACATTGCACTCACCTTTCTGACCATTGCACTCACCTACCTGACCATTGCACTCACCTACCTGACCATTGCACCCACCTACCTGACACATGCACTCACCGAATTAACACCTTTATTGTGCAAAATTTAGTCAAAACTGTACTGTACATGTCCACTCCACATTGATCTTACCTGTCTCCAGTCTCTCTGGCAGCTCATTCCCGCCCGCAAGTCTCCTCTGATCCCAGCCGCGTGTTCTCCCAGTCATGCACAGCACGTCACCGCTGATTTGTTTAATGTTGTGTGCAGTGTGGATGAGACGGCTTCTATGATTGGATTAGCGTGCACACGTCCACGCCACCCCCCCCCCCCCCCCCCCCCCCCGGGCGCTTATTCTTTGTCACGCCCACTCGGACACATCACGGCTAGCCTACAGAACTGTGGGAGATGTAGTTTGCGGCGCGTTGTGGACGATTCGATTTTACTGTGTGCTTTTCTTATTTCATGGCGTGCCCACAGAAAGTGCTCGGCGTGCCGGCAGCGGCACGCGTGCCACGGGTTCGCCATCACTGCCCTAGGGAATAAAATGGCAATTGTTTCAATTTTTTGATGTCACACTGTATTTGCACCGCGTTTTTTCCCCCAAAAAAATACACTTTAATGGATAAAAAAAAAAAAAAAACCACAATACAATATCCAATTTTTTGCAAAATAAAACATATTATGTTACACCGAGTAAATAGATACCTAACATGTCACACTTTAAAATTGCACCCGCTCGTGAAATGGCGACAAACTACAGTAGTTAAAAATCTCCATAGGCGACGCTTTAACATTTTTTTATAGGTTACCAGTTTAGAGTTACAGAGGAGGTCCAGTAATAGAATTATTGCTCTCGCTCTGACGTTTGCGGTGATACCTCACATGTGCGGTGCAAACAAAGTTTACATATGAGTGCGCGACTTACGTATGTGTTTGCTTCTGAGCATTAACACCGGGGATTTAGGGCGCTTTACATTTTTTTTTTTTTTTTTTTTTTTTTTTACACTTTCTCCTTAATTTTTTTTACATTTTTTTTCTATTTTATTTATTTTTTTACTCTGTCCCTTTAATTTTATTTATTTATTTTTTTTTATCACTTTTATTCCTATTACAAGGAATGTAAATATGCCTTGTAATAGGAATAGTGTGTGACAGGTCCTCTTTATGGAGAGATTTGGGGGTCAAAAAGACCCAAATCTTTCCTCTACCTTTTAAGATCAAAAAAAAAATGTTTTGATCTTTTGCTTTTAAAAAAATATATATGTTTACTAGACCGGAAATTATGTCATGATGTTGCTCCAGTCCTCCAAGGCCATAGAGGCAATCAGAGAAGATCTGGTCTCTGGGAACCTTTATGGCCAGGCAGGTGACCTATGGGATTGTTTTCCGGGGGGGGGGTGTGTGATACTTATGAACATGGGAGGAGTCTGTGATACTTATGTACATGGGAGGAGCCTGTGATACTTATGTACATGGGAGGAGCCTGTGATACTTATGTACATGGGAGGAGTCTGTGATACTTATGTACATGGGAGGAGCCTGTGATACTTATGTACATGGGAGGAGACTGTGATACTTATGTACATGGGAGGAGTCTGTGATACTTATGTACATGGGAGGAGCCTGTGATACTTATGTACATGGGAGAAGCCTGTGATACTTATGTACATGGGAGGAGCCTGTGATACTTATGTACATGGGAGGAGTCTGTGATACTTATGTACATGGGAGGAGCCTGTGATACTTATGTACATGGGAGAAGCCTGTGATACTTATGTACATGGGAGGAGTCTGTGATACTTATGTACATGGGAGGAGTCTGTGATACTTATGTACATGGGAGGAGCCTGTGAAACGTATGTACATGGGAGGAGCCTGTGAAACTTATGTACATGGGAGGAGCCTGTGAAACTTATGTACATGGGAGGAGCCTCTGATACTTATGTACATGGGAGGAGCCTCTGATACTTATGTACATGGGAGGAGCCTGTGAAACTTATGTACATGGGAGGAGCCTGTGATACTTATGTACATGGGAGGAGCCTGTGATACTTATATACATGGGAGGAGCCTGTGATACTTATGTACATGGGAGGAGCCTGTGATACTTATGTACATGGGAGGAGTCTGTGATACGTATGTACATGGGAGGAGCCTGTGATACTTATGTACATGGGAGGAGCCTGTGATGGGGGAGCCTGTGATACTTATGTACATGGGAGGAGCCTCTGATACTTATGTACATGGGAGGAGCCTGTGATACTTATGTACATGGGAGGAGCCTGTGATGGGAGGAACCTGTGATACTTATGTACATGGGAATTTTTATTTATTTTTTATAAATTTGCAAAGATTTCAAACAAACTTCTTTCATGTTGTCATTATGGGGGATGGTTTGTAGATTTTTTAGGAAAATAATGAATTCCATCCATTTTGGAATAAGGCCGTAACATAACAAAATGTGGAAAAAATGAAGTGCTGTGAATACTTTCCGGATGCACTATAATGGGCTGATCATTTTTATCTTATTTTTGGCTGTAATTTTACCTTTAATATAACAAAATACTTGAAAAATGTTACAATTAAGTAAAAATTTCCTTCCTGCATCCCCACCTGCAGGTGTTACATCACATCCTTCTTTCACAAGGCCGCAACGTATTTGTACTGCAGACATAAATTCCAGCTAATAACGATCGGTAATGACACGCTACGAATGAACTCTTTTCAGGTTTGTTTGTTTTTTTATCCAACAAAGAAAAATACAATAAAAATAAATATTTGCTCCTTGAAGCTCCTCGCTCTCGTAAACTCGTCTTAAGTGGTGTTTTGACAAATGCTTTTTAAACACGAAGCCGCAAATACGTCTTTTCTGCTTTATCAAAATTTTTTCGAAATGTATTTAATTTAAATGTATATTTTTGTTTTATTTTACATTTTAGTGTGCTGTGTGTTTTTCTGTTCTAATGCAAAAAAAAAAAAATGTATAAATATAATAATAATTAACAAAATAAATAATGGAAAAAATACATAAATACATTTCCTGACAGGCTCCATGGCAGCATACGTGTGGGTTGGCCCCGCCTCCATAACTACCCAATAGGACCCCTCTCCCATAAATCTTTGCTCCTGGCTGCTATCCGTGTTCCTTTTTTGTCCTCCTCCGTAGGACCATGTGGTTCTCCTACCTGAAGATGACTTCACAGCGATCGATCGGCCGAATGACTGAATTGTTTCCTCCGATAGGCCTTGACTGTTAAGCAGGGTATGGAGAGTAATTGCAGAGTAGCGCTGAAGAAAAGGTTATCTTACCTTAAAAGTGCGCCGGCCTGTTTACCTGTTGCTACAGGTGGCCCTTATCTGCTGGGAGGTCCGGTGTGTGCGTGCCTTGGATCGTTCGGCCAGGTGATCGTTGGTGGAGTGGTGAGTCTGTATCTGTCCATGGCAGCAGTGTTTATGTGTGTGCCCATTGATTATATCCTTTTCCTCTGTCTATTGCTATTTGTATGCTGTTTGCTGGACGCTTCTGCGTTCCAGCAAACTACTCTCTTCGATTTCCGGGTCCGCGGGCGTTCTGCGCATGCGCGGACCCGATGTGAGAGCGAGGCTTGGTTCTCGCGCATGCGCGCTGAGGATCCCGGCGTCGGATGACGCCGATGACGTCACGGGCGGCAAATTTAAAAACCTTGCAAAGCTGACAGAGCCCTGGGAATGATTGCGGACGCCACAGCGACTTCCCGGGGCTAGTATTTCGGCGGTTCAAGGTAGGAACAGTCCTTATGCTGGGGCTTGGTTGGATTATTGCTGTATTTTGTCTGAAGATTGTATTTTTTACTGCAGTGTCAGGCTTGGTGTTTTTGGACATTATGGATGCTTCACTGCCCCCTAGTGGCCAGCCCGCTCATGTTAGGTAGGTCCTAAAGTACATTTGTTATATTTCTAATATTGAAGAGAGTAAGCATAGGCAGCAAATATGACCTGTCCCTTCTGTCTGTCTCTCTGTGTTCACAGCCCTTCCAAATCTGATCCACAACCTAGTGCCTATAGACGCAGTGGATCGTCAAAATCGCACCACCGCAAATCCTCCTCAAAATCCAGCCACCATAGGTCCGCCAGGTCGGAACAGCGTGACAGGGATTATTCCCGCCCCCCTGTGGCTCACTCCAGCAAGAGGCCAGAGAAAGCATGTTGGGGGTGCAAAATGCCTGTACCAGCAGACAAATCCTTATGTGACCATTGTTTCACTAAGGCAGCGGATGAGAGAGACGGCGCTGACCAGCGCCTAGAATCAATGGTGAGACGAGTGGTAAAAGAATCCCTGCAGGAAAGGGAAGCTCAACAGCCCTGTGAATCCCCGGCAGACCCGCTAGATCCTATAGTAGGAGAGGGGGTACTACAAGAAACATGGGATTCATCCCAACCTAGCCGCCATTCTGCCCTTGTCTCAGACAGTGAATCGGATCCGGAAGATCCAGGTTTGGGGTTTGACTATGGTTTGGTTCCCTCCCTGGTTAAAGCTGTGAGAGAGGCTCTGAAGTGGGAGGATCCTGTCACCTCCCCCCCGAAGCAGAGGAAATTTTTTAAACAGCTCAATAAGGAGCGTCAATTTTTTCCGTTTCTGTCTGAATTGGGTGATATTATTTCAGAAGAGTGGAGCAAGATGGATAAAAAGAGTTCCATGCAATCCAAAGTCCTTAAACTTTACCCCTTTAAGGAAGAAGATGTGAAACACCTGGAGTCAGCTCCAATGGTAGATGCAGCACTTATGCGTCTGGTGAGATATGTGACTCTCCCCTTAGAAGACACTGTGTCATTCAAGGATCCTTTAGAGAGACGGATCGATTCAGATCTAAAGAAAATCTATTTGACCTCCGGGATGGCGTGCAAGCCAGTGCTTGCGATCGCAGCAGTGTCAAAGGCCATAGAATTCTGGGCTGACAGCATTGAAGAATACCTGAGAGGCATTTCGATAGACACAGCTAAAGACTCACCTATTCAAGAGATTAGGATGGCTTCAGCCTTCTTGGGGGAGGCATCCATTGATGTCATTCGCCTGATGTCTCGGGATATGCTGGCAGCCGTTTCGGCGCGACGTGCATTGTGGCTCCGTCCGTGGCTCGCAGACCCTGCTTCTAAGCAGGCTTGGTGCCGCATCCCCTTTGAAGGGTCCTCATTATTCGGCAATAAGCTCGATTCTGCCATATCCCGGGCCACAGGTGGGAAATCTGGGTTTCTCCCTCAGGATAGGCGTCCTCAAAATCAGAGACGCTCTTTTCCAAGAAGACAGAATGCGGATCGTGCCAGGGATGCACGCAGCTATAAACCCGGCCGAGAATTCTCCAGGACATGGAGGTCCAGGCAGTCTTCTTTCAAGAAGGCCTCTAAAGGTGGTTCCTCTGGGAACCAGGAGGCTGGGAAGTCCTTTTGAAATTGGGCCCGCTCAGACATGTCGGGTGGGGGCCCGTCTTCTCCACTTCAAACATGTTTGGGCGGCCTCAATTCGGGACTATTGGACCGTAAAGACAGTATCGTCCGGTCACAAGTGGGTCTTCTGCAACACTCCAAAACTCAGATTCATCCCTACTACTCTTCCAAGCTCAGAAGAGAAAAGACAGGTCCTGTTGACCTACGTAAGCTGTTTATTGGAACAAGGAGCAGTCGTACCCGTCCCAGAAGAAGAGAGGGGCGAAGGCATGTATTCACCCCTGTTTTTGGTGCAGAAGAAGAACGGCACATGGAGGCCAGTAATAGACCTGACTCACCTCAACTCATTCATCCGCAAGGAGAAATTCAAGATGGAGTCCCTACTTACCATACAACAGTCAGTACACTTGGGAGACTGGTTAATATCAATCGACCTGAAAGACGCATATTTTCATGTGCCTGTGACAAGGGACTTCCACAAATTCCTCCGCTTCGCGGTAGGCAACCAACACCTTCAGTTCATTTGTCTACCCTTCGGGTTAACCACGTCACCCCGGGTTTTTTCCAAGGTGCTATTGGCGGTAGTGGCTCTTCTCAGGGTCAAGGGTGTGCGTCTCCACCATTACTTGGACGACCTGCTTCTACTATCTCAGAGCAAGGATCAGCTATTAGTTCACAAAGAGGTTGTCATCTCTACCCTGCAAGAGTTCGGGTGGCTCCTGAACTTAGAAAAGAGCCAGCTAGAGCCATCTCAGTCCCTCGTGTTTCTGGGCGCTCTTTTCAACACCGTGGAGGGTTCCATCTCCCTCCCAGAGGAGAAAATCATGGTAATCCGAGACAGGATTCAGGAGGCACGTGGATCAACTCACCTTTCTGCTCTCCAGTGCCTGAAAATAATTGGTACGATGACAGCAACCATTCCCATGGTGAAGTGGGCCCAGTGGCATACCCGTCCCTTTCAGAAGGGATTTCTGCATCAGTGGAACTCTGTCGACCAGAATCAGCGCATCTTCTTTACCCCATCTATGAGGACATCTCTCCTCTGGTGGCTCCAGGGGAAGAATCTGCGCAACCATCATTCGATTGTCCCCATCTCATGGATCACGGTGACCTCAGATGCCAGCAACCAGGGTTGGGGCGCTCATTGCCTTTCGGAGGTAGCTCAGGGCAGGTGGACATGCCAGTCTCAAGGAGTCGTTTCCAACATCCTGGAACTGAGGGCAGCCTTTCAGGCACTCCTATCCTTTCGCCATCTAGTGTCGAACTCTTCCGTCATGCTAAGGTTGGACAACACAACAGCAGTGGCATACATAAGGAAACAAGGCGGGACTCACAGCTGGTCCCTGTTACAAGAAGTGGAGCCTTTAATGAGTTGGGCGCAAAAGAACTTAGCCAACATCTCGGCAGTATACATTCCGGGGGTCCAGAATGTGCAAGCAGACTTCTTGTCCCGGGTCGAGTTGGACAACAACGAATGGTCCCTCCACAGAGAAGTTTTCGAGTGGCTCCTAACACTGGGTGTGTCTCCGGAAGTCGACATGTTCGCTTCCCCGTGCAACTTCAAGATACCGAAGTACTTTGCGAGGTTCAGGGACCCTCAGGCGTTCGGGATAGATGCTCTCACGACCAGTTGGGATTTCCAGAGGGCCTATGCCTTCCCTCCAGTACCGGTAATTCTGCAGTTTCTGCGGAGGCTCAGAACAGAAAAAGTGGAGATTATTGCGGTCATTCCATTCTGGCCCAACAGGCCGTGGTTTCCTCTGCTGCTGCTCCTCAGCTATCAAGACCCAATTCCCCTACCTCTCAGGCCGGATCTATTGTCTCAAGGCAAGACGTTACACCCGTTTCCAGCATGTCTGCATCTCAAGGTGTGGTTCTTGAGAGGGGAAGGCTAGAGGCGCTTGGTTGCCCGAAAGAAGCGATTCCAACTCTTCTTAATGCCAGGCGAAGACGCACTAATAGGGTGTATGAGCGCATTTGGTCCAGGTTTGCTGAACACATGTCGTCAAGAGAAAACTCGTGTAACTCTCCAGAGGTTCATGATATCCTGAGCTTTCTTCAGTCTGGATTAGACTTATCCCTGGCGGTCGGTTCGTTAAGGGTGCAAGTGTCAGCCATCTCAGCCTTCACGGGAGTCTCATGGGCGAATCACGCCTTAGTTCGTCAATTCTTTAAGGGTGCCATCAGGCTCAGACCACAAAGAAGACCCAGGTTTCCCAAATGGGACCTTCCATTAGTTTTGGATTTTCTGTCAAATCTTGGGAAAGATTCGTCTCAACCTTTGCCTGTTAAGGATCTTACTCTAAAGACTATCTTCCTAGTGGCAATAACGTCAGCGAAAAGGGTATCAGAGATCAGGAATCTGGGTTCAGAGGAACCTTTTCTGACCTTTTTTGAAGACAGAGTAGTGCTGATTCCTATGTTAGGGTCAAACCCTAAAGTGACCACAGTCTTCCATGAGAATCAGGAGATTGTACTCCCTACTTTCAAAACACCAGATGTCCAAGAGATCCATCCTCTTGATGTAGGCCACACCTTAAAACAATATCTGGAGGCAACAGCTCCATTCAGGCAAACGGAATTCCTCTTTGTCCTTCTTCATGGCAAGAATAAAGGGATGCGTGCGTCAATTAGGTCAATTTCCGCGTGGATTGTGCAGACGATTCAAAGGGCATACAGAGCTAAGGGCTTGGCTCCTCCTGAGGCAGTGACGGCTCATTCAACACGGAGCATCTCGACTTCGTGGGCAGCTTCTCGGCATGTGGCGCCTGATGTTATTTGTAGAGCGGCCTCTTGGTCCACAATTAATACTTTTCTTTCTCATTATTGCGTTGAACCAGCTGCGCTGTCTTCTATTAATTTTGGTTTACAAGTATTGTCATTGGACAATGTTAAATAAATTTTGGTTTTCTTTGCTCAACATTTTGCCCACCCGAGTGTGTTTTGGCGAGTTATTTCCCACACGTATGCTGCCATGGAGCCTGTCAGGAAAACGGAAAATTTATATCAAATACTTACCGTAATTTTCCTTTCCTGATAGGCTCCATGGCAGCAGGAGTTCCCTCCCAAATGTCTGGAGTAGGCTAGTTACGGAACACGGATAGCAGCCAGGAGCAAAGATTTATGGGAGAGGGGTCCTATTGGGTAGTTATGGAGGCGGGGCCAACCCACACGTATGCTGCCATGGAGCCTATCAGGAAAGGAAAATTACGGTAAGTATTTGATATAAATTTTCCGTTATAATAATCATAAATAAGAAAAATAAATAAAATTAAATAACCTGAACCCTAATATAATGCACTAACCCTAATCCTAGTCCCTAACCATAAAAAAATAATAAGTAAATAAATAAATAATAATCAAAAAATATTTAAGTAAATTATCCCCTAACCCTGACTATAATCTTTAACTCCATTCCTGAGCCCCTTACAAAAAAAGTAAAAAAATAAATATAAAAAAATGTATAAATAATAAATAAATTACATTAATACATTTAAATATTCATAAATAAATAAATAAAATATATGACAATAAATAAAATAACCCTAACCCTAATATTAACCCCTAACCCGAATCCTAACCACTAACCCTAATTTTAACCCCTTAACCCTAATAATAACACCGAACCCTAATATTATCCACTATCGTTTGCTAAATAAATAAAAATAATAATAATATAATATGTGTGTATAATGTATAAATATATTTAATACATAAATATAATAAATAATAAATATAATAATAATAAAAAAATTAAAATAAATGAAGAAATAAATTACATTAATACATTTTAATAGTCATAAATAAATAAAATATATGAAAATAAATAAAATAACCCTAACCCCAATACTAACCACTAACCCCAATAATAACCCGGAACCCTAATATTTAGAACTAACCCTAATCCTAACCCTGACCTAACAAAATAAATAAATAATAAGTAATTACATAAATAATAAAATACATTTATATAACTTAACCCCTTACAAAAAAAAATTATATTTTTCTCTATTGGCTAATAAAAAAAAAAAAACGCCAAATCTCAAAACGCTTTAAAAGCGATGTACACAAATTCTCAAATACGCTGTACAAGCGCAAAAAAAACCGCAAAAAACGCAAAAAAACACTCAAACATTGCTCAGGTGTGACCGGTTTGGTGTGAGTCCGCCCCCAGGGGTTGCGCGTGTCATAGTGTACATATGAGAGTTCACATGAACTTTACTCGGGGGGAGGGGGAGGGGGGGTTTAGCTCCCCTTTAAGAACTGTCTGGGCCGCACAGCGCCCCTGGAAATCCTGTTTCGGCGTTGGTAACGAGGAATTCCCATGTCGGTCTGTGGAGGAGAGCGCGCGGCTCGCTCCGGTTTCCATGAACACGAGAGCTGCAGTCACATGACGGACGGACTCGGCGATAATTACAGGTCACACCGATACAGAGAAGAAAGACGACAAACAACATCCACTCCGCCGCTCTCTAAGCAAAACTGGAACTGAAGAAAACTTGTTTATAAGGAGATCACAACAGTCACCGCCGGCATCACCGAGGGCAAAGTAATGTGAGAAGCCTCTGATGGAAGCATGAACTCTGTGACCTGTTCTGTATATACAGTGGAGATAAAAAGTCTACACACCCTGGGGGGTAAAATGTCCGGTTTCTGGGATGTAAAAAAAAATTGACAAATATAAATCATTTCAGAACTTTTTCCGCCTTTAACCACTTTCTTACTGGCCACTTAATTCCCCCTCTATATCTATACATAGCTGATCATAACATCACTGCCCCGCCTCCTCTCCACATCGTCCAATCAGAGATGGCTTTGCATTCATTGAGAAGGATGTAAGGTGCCCTCTAAATGGCAGCTGTGCCGAGCACACGACCCCCTGTGGTGCAGGAGAGAAGCTGGCACAGGATCCGGAAGACCTCGACCGTCACTGTAGTAGCTCCGGCTACTACATCGATCTGCGGCTTTCTCATGGGCCAATCAGGGTTCATAAATAGAAGCTTACATCGGACAAAGCAGACTAGATCATTGCTGGAGTTCTGATTTGAGGGCTGCGTCACTTGCAGAACGCTCCGCCTACAATATACTGCGGATATACTCAATATACTCGTGCCCTCCCCCCCCCCCCCCCCGCCAATACCTGCTGTGATGGAGGGGTTACACAGCGGGAGTCTATCAGCAGGTCCCGGCCAATTCATGAGCGGGACCTGCTGATCAGCTGTGTCCAATCACAGCCCAGAGCTCTGTACAGAAGGAACAATCTCTCTGTTTCTTATCTCTGCAGAGCAAAGCAGCACATATTACACATTGTTAGACACACATTTAACCCCTTGATCGCCTTAAATGTTAACCCCTTCCCAGCCAGTGTCATTACTACAGTGACAGTGCGTAGTATTATCACTGATTACTGTATTAGTGTCATTGATGATGTCAGTGGCAGTTAGTCAGTCCCCCCCCCCCCCCCCCCCCCACTGTCAGTTAGTGTCAGATTCCTCGCCGCACTATTGCAGTCCCATTATAAGTCGCTGATCACCGCCATTACTAGCTATAACTTTCATGCAAAGCAATCAATATACACTTATTGTTTTTTTTTTTGTTTTTTTTCAAAGACGACATGTAGCAGAATACATTTTGGCCAAAATTTATGAAGAAATTCATACATTTTTAATTTTTTTATTGGATATGTTTTATAGCAAAAAGTAAAACATTTTCTTTTTTTTTCTTTTTTTGTTTTATTGTTTTTTTTTTTTTTTCACCAAAGACGACATGTAGCAGAATACATTTTGGCCACAATTTATGACATTTTTGGTCTTTTTTTGTTTTATTTTTAATTTTTTTTTACCAAAGACGACATATAGCAGAATACATTTTGGCCAAAATTTATGAAGAAATTCAATTTTTTTTGATTTTTTTATAGGATATGTTTTATAGCAAAAAGTTAAATATTTTTTTTTTCTTTAGAATTTTTGGTCTTTTGTTTTATTGTTTTATTTTAGTTATTTTTTTACGACATGTAGCTGAATACATTTTGGCCAACATTTATGAAGAAATTCATACATTTTTAATTTTTTTATTGGATATGTTTTATAGCAAAAAGTAAAACATTTTCTTTTTTTTTCTTTTTTGTTTTTGTTTTATTGGGTTTTTTTTTTTTTTCACCAAAGACGACATGTAGCGGAATACATTTTGGCCACAATTTATGAAATTTTTGGTCTTTTTTTGTTTTATTTTTAATTTTTTTTTACCAAAGACGACATATAGCAGAATACATTTTGACCAAAATTTATGAAGAAATTCAATTTTTTTTGATTTTTTTTATAGGATATGTTTTATAGCAAAAAGTTAAATATTTTTTTTTTCTTTAGAATTTTTGGTCTTTTGTTTTATTGTTTTATTTTAGTTATTTTTTTTACGACATGTAGCTGAATACATTTTGGCCAAAATTTATGAAGAAATTAACACATTTTTAATTTTTTTATTGGATATGTTTTATAGCAAAAAGTAAAACATTTTCTTTTTTTTTCTTTTTTTGTTTTATTGTTTTTTTTTTTTTTTTCACCAAAGACGACATGTAGCAGAATACATTTTGGCCACAATTTATGACATTTTTGGTCTTTTTTTGTTTTATTTTTAATTTTTTTTTACCAAAGACGACATATAGCAGAATACATTTTGGCCAAAATTTATGAAGAAATTCAATTTTTTTTGATTTTTTTATAGGATATGTTTTATAGCAAAAAGTTAAATATTTTTTTTTTCTTTAGAATTTTTGGTCTTTTGTTTTATTGTTTTATTTTAGTTATTTTTTTTACGACATGTAGCTGAATACATTTTGGCCAACATTTATGAAGAAATTCATACATTTTTAATTTTTTTATTGGATATGTTTTATAGCAAAAAGTAAAACATTTTCTTTTTTTTTCTTTTTTTGTTTTATTGGGTTTTTTTTTTTTTCACCAAAGACGACATGTAGCGGAATACATTTTGGCCACAATTTATGAAATTTTTGGTCTTTTTTTGTTTTATTTTTTATTTTTTTTTACCAAAGACGACATATAGCAGAATACATTTTGACCAAAATTTATGAAGAAATTCAATTTTTTTTGATTTTTTTATAGGATATGTTTTATAGCAAAAAGTTAAATATTTTTTTTTTCTTTAGAATTTTTGGTCTTTTGTTTTATTGTTTTATTTTAGTTATTTTTTTTACGACATGTAGCTGAATACATTTTGGCCAAAATTTATGAAGAAATTAACACATTTTTAATTTTTTTATTGGATATGTTTTATAGCAAAAAGTAAAACATTTTCTTTTTTTTTCTTTTTTTGTTTTATTGGGTTTTTTTTTTTTTCACCAAAGACGACATGTAGCAGAATACATTTTGGCCACAATTTATGAAATTTTTTTTTTTTTTTTGTTTTATAGCAAAAAGTAATTTTGGTCTTTTTTTGTAGATACAATAAAAAAAAAAAAAAAAAAAGTGGTGATCGAATACCACCAAGCTATAGTTGTGTGAAAAAAATGATATAAATGTAATTTGGGTACAGCGGTGCAGGACCGCGCAAACACCATTTAAAGTAGCTCAGTGCCGAAATTGGCCTGGTCATGAAGGGGGCAAAACCATTCGGAGCTGAAGTAAAATGGTAAGATTGGTAGAACTGGATAGACTTGGACACCAATGTAAGGAACAATATACGGTATATACTCGAGTATAAGCCGAGGTTTTCAGCACATTTTTTTGTGCTGAAATGCCCCCCTCGGCTTATACTGGAGTCAAGCACTTTTCTGCAGCAAAAAAATACATTTTCCGACCCGACTTTGCAGCCCCGTATCTCGGGGCCACTTGGTGCTAGGAACCCCAAATTTGGTGTACAAACCCAGTGGAGCCAACGCTACAACATATGCAAATTCTTGGTTCCTAGCATTAAGTGGCCCCGAGATACAGGGCCCAAAATCAGTTCGGAAAATGTCATTCTCTGCTGCAGAAAAGTGCTTGACATTTTCCGACCCGACTTTGGGGCCCCGTAGCTCGGGCCACTTGGTGCTAGGAACCCCAAATTTGGTGTGCGAACCCAGTGGAACCAACACTACAACATTTCCAGCACCTAGCTCCTAGCACCAAGTGGTCCTGAGATACGGGCCCCAAATTCGGTCAACTGAGTCCATCTGCAGCAATGTCATTATGGGACCCTTTGGGTCCAGAGACCCCAAATTTTGGCTGCAGCTAAGGGGGCATCTAGGAACCCTTAACTACCGAGTTTGAAGTTCTGGGGACCTATGGCTGCAAATGGGTACAGTGAGGCTGCAAATGGGCATTGTTGACCCTCTTTTCCACTTATGCCGATCGGAACATGTTGTCGGAAAACCCACCAGTGTGTAGGCTCCATCAGACTTTTTCCATCGGAATTTCCGACGGAAAAAATTGAGATCCTGCTCTCAAATTTTCCGACAACAAACTCCGATCGGACTTTTTCCAATCGTGTGTAGAGAATTCCGACGGACAAAGTGCCACGCATGCTCAGATCAAATTACGAGACCAAAGCTATTGGCTACTAGCCTCTACGTAGTTCCGTCATACGCAACGAACGTCACCACGTTCAGAGTGATCGGATTTTAGGACAACTTTGTCCGACTGCGTGTGTATGCAACACCAGTGCCGGACAAAATCCGTCAGAAAAAATCAGACGGATTTCCGACCATGTGTAGGGGGGCTTACAGTAGCTGCACATTTCTCACCCTAGGCTTATACTCGAGTCAATAAGTTTTCCGTTTTCTGTGGTAAAATTAGGTGCCTCGGCTTATATTCGGGTCGGCTTATACTTGAGTATATACGGTATGTAACAATATAGCAATGAAGGTTTGTTGAATGAATGAATAATTTGTATAGCGCTACAATGCGAACTGAATCGCCTCAAGGCGCTGTATTCGCGCTTTGTTGTCAAGCTTCTTAGAAGAGGTGGGTCTTGATTTTCTTCCTGAAGGCCTGATGGTTTTCTTCCATGCGGATATCGTTCGGTAGAGCGTTCCATAGCCGTGGTCCTTGGACCGCGAATCTCCGTTCCCCCTTATGCCGCGTACACACGGTCGGAATTCTCATCGGAAAAAGCTCTGATGGTTTTCCCGTCGGAATTCCGACGGAATTCGCTCAAACTGTCTTGCCTACACACGGTCACACCAAATTCTGACGGTCAATAACACAGCGACATAAAACACGTTCGACATCACTATAAAAGGGAAGTTTAATGCTTCCGAGCATGCGTCGAATTGTTTCCGAGCATGCGTCGGAATTTTGCGTGTCGGAATTGCATACACACGATCGGAAAATCCGATAGAAAGGTTTTCCGTCGGAAAAATTAAGAACAGGTTCTCAATCCAAAGTCCGTCGGAAATTCCGACAGAAAAAGACCGATGGGCGTACACACGCTCGGAAAATCCGATGAAAGGCTCCCATCGGACTGTTTCCATCGGAAATTCCGACCGTGTGTACGCCGCATAAGATTTGTAGCGGGATTTGGGAATGAGGAGTTTTTGGTTAGACGATCGGAGACTGCGATTGCGATTGTTGGTTGTCTCAGGGAAATTTGCGTCCACCTTAAAGCTTACATGAGATTTTAGCCATTGGGTCTTCATCGGGGAATGGAGGAACCGTCTCCGCGGTGTCACCACAACGTACTCAACACGTGCCTAAAAAACGTAACAGGGTGTCCTCAGGCCGCCGTCTCATTGTTTCCAAAGAACAAACCCATCAATGAAAACGTCATCGGCTGGGGGCCGGAATTCAATCGCACTCCAAGTAAACAGTCACATGAGGACGAGGTGACAAGGCCACCATCCCGTCCATTCATGAAGTCAGCTGCCCCTCCCCCCCCCCATCACAGGGGGCCGACCCGTCCCTCAAACACTCACAAACATTTCTGCAAATAGCTGACTTATTATGTTCGGGAACAATGGGGCCCCGTAGTAAGCCGTGCCGGTCACTGTGTGTAAACACAAAACGTTTCCATAGGAACCAACCGGCTTGAAGGCAAGCGGCGCGCTGTGACCTCGTTGTGGTTCCTCCTCCCCTCCCCCAGTCAGAGCATGGAAAGGGGCGGCTTCATGTACAACACGACCAGGAATGGCATCTCATTACACGTGTGCAATTCCTTTCGTTTCTTTTTTTCGTTTTTCGTTAAAATTCGTTATATTCGTTCATTCGCTAAAAATTTTAACGAATAACGAATGTTCGAATCGAACGAATACGAAAAACAACGAAAATCCGAAATAACCAAATTAGAAACAACGAAAGTACGAAAGAAGAAAAACGAAAACAGGAACAACGAAAATCAAAATTGAACGAAAAAATTCGTACATTCGCAACTTTTTTTTTTTTTTTGCGATTCGTAATTTTCCGTTGTCCCTTACAATGGCGCTGCTTAACGTGCTTCGAATGGATTGAACGAAAAAATTCGTACATTCGTAACTTTTTTTTTTTTTTTTTGCGATTCGTAAATTTTCCGTGTCTCTTACAATGGCGCTGCTTAACGTGCTTCGAATGGATTGAACGAAAAAATTTGTACATTCGTAACTTTTTTTTTTTTTCGATTCGTAATTTTCCGTGTCTCTTACAATGGCGCTGCTTAACGTGCTTCGAATGGATTGAACGAAAAAATTCTTTTTTTTTCGATTCGTAATTTTCCTTGTGTCTTACAATGTAATAACAGCATACACATTACATAAAATTATGAATTATGCTCCGATTACGAATCTACGAAAACAATGTTACGAAAGTACGAATAAATCAATCTTACGAAAGTACGAATGTAACCAAATCTACGAAAATACGAATGCGTCCGAATTTCGAATAAACGAAAATTAAACTAACGGAAAAACGAATCAACGAAAAAATAACTCTTACGAAAATACGAATCGTTACGAATACGAACACCGACGACTTACAAAATTACGAATCGTTACGAATCAACGGAAAACGAACAGAAAGGAAACGAAAATAAATGAATTTTTTATTGTGCACATGTCTAGATCTCATTACTGATCACTACTCCCGAAATACTGAGCCTGAGAAGGACCGCTGACCTCCAATGGTCTGATGGAGGAGACCGGCCTTACCCAACATTTTTTCGAGGGTTCTTCAAAAAGTTTCCTCACTTTTTCTTCGTATATCTTCACCGCAGAGTGACAATTCTTATACTAAACTGCAAGGTCAGCTAACAGAAGAGTCACATGACACTCGGGCACGACCAATGACCACTCCTCCCGCCCCTCACCGCTTGCAACGAAAAGTGTCAAAACTTTTTGAAGACCCCTCCTACCATAGAGGAACCCTTCAAATATCTTCTCAGGGATTCCTCAATAAGAATTGTTATCTCTGAATTTTATGGCAAAATATCATATTCAGTGAGAGCTAAAAATGATAAATAAAATAAAATACAACGTAACAAACTGAGAATATCGCAATCTTCTCCAACACTTCCTTCCTCTGTATATCATCAATGAACATGAATGCGATATACAGCAGAGGTCACCAACCCCGGTCCTCAGGAGCCACCCACACGCCAGGTTTGCGGGATAACGGAAATTAGACATGTGCAATTCGTTTCGTTTTTTTTCGTTTTTCTTTTTTTTTCGTTATTTTCGTTCGTTCGTTTTCGTACGAATGAACGAATCATTCGAATCGTACGAATCCGAATAACGAATCGTAACGAATCGTACGAATCCGAAAAACAACGAAAATCCGAAAAAAAATAATTAGAAACAACGAATGTACTAATGAAGAAAATCCGAAAAAAAACAAAACAAACGAAAAAATTCGTACATTCGTAACTTTTTTTTTTTGTTGAATTGGTCATTTTCCGTGTGGTGCTGCTAAACGTGCTTCGAATGGATTGAACAAAAAGATTCGTACATTCGTAACTTTTTTTTCGATTCATAACTTTTTTTTCGATTCGTAACTTTTTTTTTCGATTCGTAACTTTTTTTTTTATTTTTTTTTCGATTTGTAATTTTTCGTGTCTCTATTGAACCCAAAAATTTGTACATTCGTAACTTTTTTTTCGATTCGTAACTTTTTTTTTTTCGATTCGTAACTTTTTTTTCAATTCGTAACTTTTTTTTTTTTTCGATTTGTAATTTTCCGTGTCTCTATTGAACCCAAAAATTCGTAACTTTTTTTTTCGATTCGTAATTTTTTTTTTCGATTCGTAACTTTTTTTTCAATTCGTAACTTTTTTTTATTTTTTTTGTTTCGATTTGTAATTTTTCGTGTCTCTATTGAACCCAAAAATTTGTACATTCGTAACTTTTTTTTCGATTCGTAACTTTTTTTTTTCGATTCGTAACTTTTTTTTCAATTCGTAACTTTTTTTTTTTTTTTTTTTTTTCGATTTGTAATTTTCCGTGTCTCTATTGAACCCAAAAATTCGTAACTTTTTTTTCGATTCGTAACTTTTTTTTTTTCGATTCGTAACTTTTTTTTCAATTCGTAACTTTTTTTTTTTTTTTTCGATTTGTAATTTTCCGTGTCTCTATTGAACAAAAAAATTCGTACATTCGTTACTTTTTTTTTTTGATTCGTAACTTTTTTTTTCCAAAAACGAAAAAAACATAAACAAACGAAAAAATTCGTACATTCGTAACTTTTTTTTTTTTTGTTGAATTGGTAATTTTCCGCGTCCCTTACAATGGTGCTGCTAAACGTGCTTCGAATGGATTGAACGAAAAGATTCGTACATTCGTAACTTTTTTTTTCGATTCATAACTTTTTTTCGATTCGTAACTTTTTTTTTCGATTCGTAACTTTTTTTTTCGATTCGTAACTTTTATTTTTTATTTTTTTTTTCGATTTGTAATTTTCCGTGTCTATTGAACCCAAAAATTTGTACATTCATAACTTTTTTTTCGATTCGTAACTTTTTTTTTTCGATTCGTAATTTTTTTTTTTCGATTCGTAACTTTTTCAATTCGTAACTTTTTTTTATTTTTATTTTTCGATTTGTAATTTTTCGTGTCTCTATTGAACCCAAAAATTTGTACATTCGTAACTTTTTTTTCCGATTCGTAACTTTTTTTTTTTTTCGATTCGTAACTTTTTTTTCAATTCGTAACTTTTTTTTTTTTTTTTTTCGATTTGTAATTTTCCGTGTCTCTATTGAACAAAAAAATTCGTAACTTTTTTTTCGATTCGTAACTTTTTTTTTTTCGATTCGTAACTTTTTTTTCAATTCGCAACTTTTTTTTTTTTTTTTTTTCGATTTGTAATTTTCCATGTCTCTATTGAACAAAAAAATTCGTACATTCGTAACTTTTTTTTCGATTCGTAACTTTTTTTTTTTTCCATTCGTAACTTTTTTTTTCGATTCGTAAATTATTAAAATGTAATAATAGCATAGACATTACATAAAATTATGAATTATGCTCCGATTACGAATCTACGAATGTTACGAATGTACGAATAAATACGAATGCGTCCGAAAATTAAACTAACGAAAAAACGAATCAACGAAAAAATAACTCTTACGAATCGTTACGAATACGAACACCGACGACTTATAAATGTACGAATCGTTACGGATCGACGGAAACAAAAAAAACGAAACAAAAAAAAACGAATTTTTTTCGGAAACAAAAAAAACGAAACGAAAATAAACAATTTTTTTTGTTGTGCACATGTCTAACGGAAATACGTCACAGGTGATATCATTTGCTGCTCAGTGATTGCCGTATTCTAGTCTGTATCTCCCCCCAAGGTAATACATAAAACCTGGCCTGTTAGGGGGCCCCCGAGGACAGGAGTTGATGACCACTGATATACAGTATCTCACAAAAGTAAGTACACCCCTCAGTCACATTTCTGTAAATCTTTTCTTCTCTCTTTTCATGTGACAACACTGAAGAAATGACACTTGTCTACAATGTAAAGTAGTGAGTGTACAGCTTGTATAACAGTGTAAATTTGCCGTCCCCTCAAAATAACTCAACACACAGCCATTAATGTCTAAACCACTGGCAACAAAAGTCAGTACACCCCTAAGTGGTGAAAATGTCCAAATTGGGCCCAAAGTGTCAATATTTTGTGTGGCCGCCATTATTTTCCAGCACTGCCTTAACCCTCTTGGGCATGGAGGTCACCAGAGCTTCACAGGTTGTCACTGGAGTCCTCTTCCCCTCCTCCATGACGACATCACGGAGCTGGTGGATGTTGGAGACCTTGCGCTCCTCCACCTTCCGTTTGAGGATGTCCCACAGATGATCAATAGGGTTTAGGTCTGGAGACATGCTTGGCCAGTCCATCACCTTTACCCTCAGCTTCTTTAGCAAGGCAGTGGTGGTCTTGGAGGTGTGTTTGGGGTGGTTATCATGTTGGAATACTGCCCTGCGGTCCAGTCTCTGAAGGGAGGGGATCATGCTCTGCTTCAGTATGTCACAGTACTCACACACAGAAGAATGATCCTTACATTGGTGATCAGTGGGAAGAATGTTCCTTACATTGGTGATCAGTGGGAAGAATGTTCCTTACATTGGGGATCAGTGGGAAGAATGTTCCTTACATTGGTGATCAGTGGGAAGAATGTTCCTTACATTGGGGATCAGTGGGAAGAATGTCCCTTACATTGGTGATCAGTGGGAAGAATGGTCCTTACATTGGTGGTCAGTGAAGTGTCCCCTTACATTGTGATCAGTGAGAAGAATGTCCCTTACATTGGTGGTCAGTGAGAAGAATGTTCCTTACATTGGTGATCAGTGGGAAGAATGGTCCTTACATTGGTGGTCAGTGAGAAGAATGTTCCTTACATTGGTGGTCAGTGGGAAGAATGTTCCTTACATTGGTGATCAGTGGGAAGAATGTTCCTTACATTGGGGATCAGTGGGAAGAATGTTCCTTACATTGGTGATCAGTGGGAAGAATGTTCCTTACATTGGGGATCAGTGAGAAGAATGTTCCTTACATTGGTGATCAGTGGGAAGAATGTTCCTTACATTGGTGGTCAGTGGGAAGAATGTTCCTTACATTGGTGATCAGTGGGAAGAATGTTCCTTACATTGGTGATCAGTGAGAAGAATGTCCCTTACATTGGTGATCAGTGGGAAGAATGGTCCTTACATTGGTGGTCAGTGAGAAGAATGTTCCTTACATTGGTGATCAGTGGGAAGAATGGTCCTTACATTGGTGGTCAGTGAGAAGAATGTTCCTTACATTGGTGATCAGTGGGAAGAATGGTCCTTACATTGGTGGTCAGTGAGAAGAATGTTCCTTACATTGGTGATCAGTGGGAAGAATGGTCCTTACATTGGTGGTCAGTGAGAAGAATGTTCCTTACATTGGTGATCAGTGAGAAGAATGTTCCTTACATTGGTGATCAGTGAGAAGAATGTTCCTTACATTGGTGATCAGTGGGAAGAATGTTCCTTACATTGGTGATCAGTGGGAGGAATGTTCCTTACATTGGTGGTCAGTGGGAAGAATGTTCCTTACATTGGTGATCAGTGAGAAGAATGTTCCTTACATTGGTGATCAGTGGGAAGAATGTTCCTTACATTGGTGATCAGTGGGAAGAATGTTCCTTACATTGGTGATCAGTGATAAGAATGTTCCTTACATTGGTGATCAGTGAGAAGAATGTTCCTTACATTGGTGATCAGTGGGAAGAATGTTCCTTACATTGGTGATCAGTGGGAAGAATGTTCCTTACATTGGTGATCAGTGGGAAGCAGGGCCGGATTAACATAGGGGCTATTGGAGCTGCAGCTCCAGGCCCCTTTCTCAAGATAGGCCCATTTGCCCAAAAAAAAAAAAAAAATCAAAAAAATCAAAAAAAAAAAAAGATTGACTTTGAGGGTTGTAGCTCAGCGATCAGGAGTCACAGAGACCCCACATTTGGGAGGTAGGCAGCTAAAGACCTACCCCAGCACTGGTTAAAATATGGGGATGCTATAATCTATGGTTCCGGAGGTACGGGGCTCCTTGTGCAGCCTGTCAGAAGCTACATACAGAGCGGCCAGTATAAATACAAGCTGGAACACTCTGCAGCAGACTGAGAGGATGAACTCACAGTGCTTATAATAATTATTTGTATATTACTTATGATAATTAACCCCTCGCCACCCAGGCCAATTCTGACTCTTCTCTCCTAGATGTAAAAATCGTCATTTTTTTTTGCCAGAAAATTACTCAGAACCCTCAAGCATTATATATGTTGTTTTAGCAGAGACCCTATGGAATAAAATGGTGGTCTTTGCAACTTTTTATGTTATACAATATTTGCGCAGCAATTTTTCAAACTTTTTTTTGGAAAGAAACTGTTTCATTCATTCATTCATTTTAGCACAATTTTTTTTGTGTGATGCTTTAAATATTTTTTTACAGGTTACATGTTTAGAGTTACCGAGGAGGTCTAGTGCTAGAATTATTGCTCTCACTCTAACGATCGTGGTGTATGTAACCTGTGTGTATCTGGCTCTGATACTAACCAGTGCCTACCCAGCCACTGACTAGTATCTCTCCCCAGCCTGTCCCCACACACCCTCTCACCTGCTGACCTGTGGATGGGGGAATCACTCCCGCAGTGTTATTGTGTTCTGCCAGTGAATACGATGATCAGTGTTGCTCAGTGGCGGCTGGTGCTCAAAATTTTTGGGAGGGCGCAAACAAACAGCCTCACTGTGCCATCAAACGCTGCCACTGTGCCCATCAAACGCTGCCACTGTGCCCATCAAACGCTGCCACTGTGCCCCAAGTGCTGCCACTGTGTCCCAAGTGCTGCCATTGTGCCCCAAGTTCTGCCACTGTGCCCCAAGTGCTGCCATTGTGCCCCAAGTTCTGCCACTGTGCCCCAAGTGCTGCCATTGTGCCCCAAGTGCTGCCACTGTGCCCCAAGTGATGCCACTGTGCCCCAAGTGCTGCCACTGTGCCCCAAGTGCTGCCACTGTGCCCCAAGTGCTGCCACTGTGCCCCAAGTTCTGCCACTGTGCCCCTCAAGTGCTGCCATTGTGCCCCTCAAGTGCTGCCATTGTGCCCCTCAAGTGCTGCCATTGTGCCCCTCAAGTGCTGCCACTGTGCCCCCTGCCTGCCCTCTGCACTTACCTTGTCTCGGTGTGCAGCGCGCGGTGTCCCCTCATCTTCCCCTTATCTTCCGACATCTTCTCCCGCGCTCCTCCTGTCTTCTGCTATGATTGGACGCCTAGCGTCCAATCACAGCGCCTGTGACTTCAGCCAATCAGGTGACAGGTAACAAACCCGGCAACCTGATTGGCTGAGAGGCGGGTCTGTGTTAGGGAAGCGATGTATTCGCTTCTCTAACACAATACTGTGTAATCAGCGAACGCACAGCAGTGCGCCCGCTGTTTACACTTATGGAAGCCTATTAGAGCCCACCGCTCTAATCAGGTCCCCTATTAGAGCTTTACAGCTCTAATAGGGCGCTTCCAGAAACACCCCCCCCCCCGCTGTAATTCAGATGCCCGGCGCCCGACAAGGGGCCGGACACCTGAATAGGGGGCGGCAGCGGTGACAATAGATAGATTCAAGCAATGCATGAATCTATCTATTGGTGATAGAGCGGTGCAGGAGAGGGGGGGCGGCGCTCCTGCGCCCTCTATGCACGCACCGCCACTGGTGTTGCTAACTATAGCTGGCAGCACTGATTGTTTTGGGGAAAACCTGACAGGCTGGTTGTACTCAAGTCGGTTAATAGGTTAACGTGTGTAAAACCAGCTAGCCCATACATAGATCGACTATGGCTGGTCTCTGCTTAATTGGTGTAATTTCAATCCATGTTTGGCCCGCTTAACCACTACGCAGTCCCTAAACATCCTTCCACAAACCTTTACACTTTTCCTTCCCAGATTACTGTCATACCCTCCACACTCCTCTCCTATACATAGTGCCCACTGTCATACCCTTCACACTCCTCTCCTGTACATAGTGCATTCTGCCATACCCTCCACACTCCTCTCCTGTACATAGTGCAGACTGTCATACCCTCCACACTCCTCTCCGGTACAAACTACCCTCTGTCATACCCCCCACACTCCTCTCCTGTACATAGTGCCCACTGTCATACCCTTCACACTCCTCTCCTGTACATACTGCCCACTGTCATACCCTCCACACTCCTCTGCTGTACATAGTGACTTCTGCCATACCCTCCGCACTCCTCTCATGTACATAGTGCCCACCGTTAGACCCTCCACATTCCTCTCCCTCACCTGCACATACTTCCCACTTTTATACCATCCATACTCCTTTGACAACTATGCACTAAGGCACTGCCCAAGGGCCACAGGGTCAGTAGGGGGCCCCATGAGGGGCTCCTGTGATATTAAAGCGGTAGTAAACCTTTCTAACATTACTACTTTTTAGAGGCCCTGAGGTAGGTTATGCCATAATGTACAAGTATGGGCAGCATATTAGCACATTAGGGTACACTTACCTGTCAGACTAAGCCCTCCAGTGCTGTGCTGGGATCAATCCGGCCCGGGCGCTTCCATCTTCACCCAGTCTTCCTTCCGGGTTCTGTGCCTTCGGTCACTTGCCTTGGCCGGGCTGCGTTGATGTCATTCCCACGCATGCTCATCCTCTTTCTCTCATCCCCCTTTCTCTCTCTCATCCTCCCTCCCTTACCCCTCACACCTCTTCCATCCCCTTTCTCTCTTTCTCTCTCTCTCTCATCCTCCCTCTCTCTCTCTTTAATTTATTTGTTATTAAAAAAAAATTGTTTGCATTTTTATTTATTTGTTGTTTATAAAAGGCCCCACCAAAATCCTCAGCACCAGGCCCACGATGTTCTTAATCTGGCCCTGGTGGGAAGAATGTTCCTTACATTGGTGATCAGTGGGAAGAATGTTCCTTACATTGGTGATCAGTGGGAAGAATGCTCCTTACATTGGTGATCAGTGAGAAGAAAGTTCCTTACATTGGTGATCAGTGGGAAGAATGCTCCTTACATTGGTGATCAGTGAGAAGAATGTTCCTTACATTGGTGATCAGTGGGAAGAATGCTCCTTACATTGGTGATCAGTGAGAAGAATGTTCCTTACATTGGTGATCAGTGAGAAGAATGTTCCTTACATTGGTGATCAGTGGGAAGAATGTCCCTTACATTGGTGATCAGTGGGAAGAATGCTCCTTACATTGGTGATCAGTGAGAAGAAAGTTCCTTACATTGGTGATCAGTGAGAAGAATGTTCCTTACATTGGTGGTCAGTGAGAAGAATGTTCCTTACATTGGTGATCAGTGAGAAGAATGTTCCTTACATTGGTGATCAGTGAGAAGAATGTTCCTTACATTGGTGGTCAGTGAGAAGAATGTTCCTTACATTGGTGATCAGTGAGAAGAATGATCCTTACATTGGTGATCAGTAGGGATGATGGTAAGAATTGAGGTGTACAGCAGTCATGGGTCGGCCCACCGGTAGACATAGAGAAGCACACCATACAATTAAAGTATCTGGAGTCCAATGGAATAAATGCTTTTTGCACTATTGTTATGTGTTTTAGGAGTTTTTTTAGCAGCTTAATAACAGTTTGGAACTCGGTGGTGAATAATCCCCGGGAGCAGCAACTGATCCCTAAACAGATGGAACAATGTAGCCATGTAGTAGCCATGTAGTAGTGATTAGTCCCGCTTGACCGCACATTGCTCTGATGGTGTGTAATGATCCCCGGAGAGGCTCCTGCGCGCTCCTCGTGTACCTGACATCCTAGGAAGCCATTAGTTCCATCTGCTTGGAGGCCCTTTGCTGCTCCCAGTCATTATCCGCATTGAGTTACCAACAATCTCCTGTGTAGATCTTGCCTGAGGTTGGAGCTTACAAGTCGTCTATCCCCTCCCCCCAAGCCAGTAAAAAGAGAAGCAGCGCAAAAAAATGTACTTCTCTCTGTTACTCTGCTCCCTCCTCCTATCAGCATGTTCCTTGTTGGCACATAAGCAGTGCAGGACAACCACTTGTTTTGTTTTTTGTGCTGCTTCTTCCTCACTCAGCCTGAGCTCTGCTGTACAAAGACTATAGTAGGCTGATACCAAGTCAAATCGAGGTACTTCCACTGCTGCAGCAGCAAAAGGGTTAACACATGAAGCACCTGGGTCCCTCCATAGATACAGTGGAGGAGTTAAATAGTCAGGTTGAAAAAAGACACAAGTCCATTCAGATCAACCGAAAAACAAAAACAAAAAAACAATCCCATATACCCCATTCTATACCCACAGTGGATCCAGAGGAAGGCGAAGAAAAACCCAGCAGAGCCATTCTCCAATCTGCTACAGCAGGGGAAAAACTCCTTCCTGATCCCCCGAGAGGCAATCGGATTTTCCCCGGATCAACTTTACCTATAAATGTTATAAATGTTAGTACCCAGTTATATTAGGAAAGAACCACCTCCGGAGGGAGTCTATTCCACATTTTCACAGCTCTTACTGTGAAGAAACCTTTCCGTATTTGGAGATGAAATCTCTTTTCCTCCAGATGTAAAGATTCCCCCTTGTCCTCTGTGATGACCGTAAAGTGAATAACTCAACACCAAGTTCACTATATGAACCCCTTATATATTTATACATGGAGATCATATCCCCCCTTATTCTCCTCTTCTCAAGAGTGAATAGATTCAGTTCCTCTAATCTCTCCTCATAGATGAGCTCCTCCATGCCTCTTATCAGTTTGGTTGTCCTTCTCTGCACTTTCTCCAGTTCCCTGATATCCCTTTTGAGAACTGGAGCCCAAAACTGAACTGCATATTCCAGATGAGGTCTTACTAATGATTTGTACAGATGATCTCTCTCTCTCTCTGGAGTCCATACCTCTCTTATACAGGAAAGGACTTTGCTGGCTTTGGAAACCGCAGCTTGGCATTGCATGTTATTATTGAGCTTATGATCTACCAAAACCCCCAGATCCTTCTCCACCACTGACTCCCCCAGATCCTTCTCCACCACTGATTTCTCCAGATCCTTCTCCACCACTGATTCCCCCAGATCCTTCTCCACCACTGATTCCCCCAGATCTTTGTCCACCACTGATTCCCCCAGATCCTTGTCCACCACTGATTCCCCCAGATCTTTCTCCACCATTGATTCCCCCAGATCCTTCTCCACCACTGATTCCCCCAGATTCTTCTCCACCACTGATTCCCCCAGATCCTTCTCCACCGTTGATTCCCCCAGATCCTTCTCCACCACTAATTCCCCCATATCCTTCTCCACCATTGACTCCCCCAGATCCTTCTCCACCACTGATCCCCCAGATCCTTCTCCACTATTGATTCCCCCAGATCCTTCTCCACTGATTCCCCCAGATCCTTCACCACTGATTCCCCCAGATCCTTCTCCACCACTGATTTCCCCAGATCCTTCGCCACCATTGATTCCCCCAGATCCTTTGCCACCATTGATTTCCCCAGATCCTTCTCCACTGATTCCCCCAGATCCTTCTCCACTGATTCCCCCAGATCCTTCTCCACTGATTTCCCCAGATCCTTCTCCACTGATTTCCCCAGATCCCTTACCACTGATTCCCCCAGATCCTTCTCCACCATTGATTCCCCCAGATCCTTCTCCACCACTGATTCCCCCAGATCCTTCTCCACCACTGATTCCCCCAGATCCTTCTCCACCACTGATTCCCCCAGATCCTTCTCCACCACTGATTCTCCCAGATCCTTCTCCACCACTGATTCTCCCAGATCCTTCTCCACCATTGATTCCCCCAGATCCTTCTCCACCATTGATTCCCCAGATCCTTCTCCACCACGGATTCCCTCAGATCCTTCTCCCCCATTGATTCCCCCAGATCCTTCTCCACCATTGATTCCCCCAGATCCTTCTCCACCATGGACTCCCCCAAGTATGTATGATGCATATTCTTAGCCCCCAAGTGCAGAACTTTAAATTTATTGACATTGATCCTAATTTGCCACATAGTTGTCGAATTAGACAGTGCATTGAGGTTGGCTTGTAAGTTGGAGACATCCTGTAAGGACGTTATTCCACTCCATATCTTGGTGTCATCTGCAAACACTAAAATCCCAGACCCGATATCATTTATAAAGATAATAAAAAGTAAGGGTCCCAACACTGAACCTTGGTGTACACCACTGATAACCTTAGACCATTCAGAGTAAGAATCATTAACCACGACTGAATTCTGTATTTTCGACAGTGAGCGTAAACACTACAGGACAGGAACTGTGTTATTCAGATTTCCAGGTGAAAATAAAAGGAAAAAAATCCTGAACATATATGAATTTTTGTTTTATTTTTGGGCTTAGATAGGCTTTAAAATAAAACAGACAAAAATAATTGGGATATAAATGAATAGTCCTTCAAAAGATAAAATATAAAAAAACAACTCTTGCTGCAATAGTCACCTTCAATCCAGAGATTTTCCCTGCAATACTTTTTTCTGCCATTAAATGTCCTCAGTGCAAGCATCATTCAGTAAATCTATGCCAAAGTCGAAGGAAGCCGCTCAAGGCTCTGACAGGTCCTCATCTGCAGTCAGGCACTGGGAGTGCAGGCAGGGGCGGAGCTTGTCCTAGCTTTGTGGATATCAATGCAAAGAAAGAAAAGTCCCAAAAGCTGCACATCACAACAAAACCCTGTGTGTGGAAAGTGAAAACAGCCTCAGCCTGGGCTCCATCCAGGTCACACACCCAACGCATTTCACCCTGGCCATGGGGCTTAATCATGTGGATGAGTATGAGACGAAACGCGTTAGAGTGTGGCCTGGCCAGCATCATTTTTACACACTTTCTCAGTGCACAGGTCATCCTGGACCAGCCAATGAAAAGAAAAGCAGTACAGTGACCAGCACCTCTCTCTGTCACTCTGCTCTATCATCCTGTCAGCATGCTTCGTATGCTTCCTTTTCACTCCCACAGTCTGAGCTCTGCTGTACAGGGAATGCAAGAAACTGATACCAGGTCATATTCAGGTACTTATACTGCTTATATTTACAAAAATATACTAAATAATCATATTAATGATTACAGAGATGTATAAATTGGTGTCATTTTATGTTCCTGGAGCTCAGCTTTAACAGAATATGAAAAATAATTTATATGATAATACCAGTCAATCTGAATGGAGGGGTATGGGTATTGGGTCAGCATGGGGGCCCGGGTTCAGCTGGAAACCAGGATGAGTCTAATTTGTAGGGGGTCCTGTCCATCAGACCTTTGAATTTTGTCTGGCAGGGCCACTCAGGTAGGCTGGATGAGGACCCATGATTTATAATGGCGGCCCTGGTGACCACAAAACGGCGGACCGCGGTCCAGACACGGACCAAATGACAGTCCTGTCTGGACCACGACCATGCCACTTAGAAGATGGATTTCCTCTCCTGGGTCCCTACCTTGCTGTGGAAAGGTAGGACTGTGCAGGGGAGGCTGCCGGTGATCTAAGGGAGGAAATGGGAGTGACTATGGCTGCAAGGAGGATTGTGATGGGGGGGCTGTGATTACAAGGGGAATCGAGGACACTGTGGGACTGTTGTAAAGGGGGGACTGTGATGTAAAGGGGTGGGACTGTAATATTAGATGGGGGGGGGGGGGCTAAGAATACTGATGTACAGAAGGGGCTATAATGTGATGGGGCACTGAGGACACTGAGGTAAAGAGGGGACTGTGATGTAAAGAGGGGACTGTGATGTAAAGAGGGGACTGTGATTACAATGGGACTGCTTTAAAAGGGGCATTGTAATGTAAAGGGGGGGGCTAAGAAAGCAAATGTAAAGAGCAGTCTATGATATGAAAGGGGTGCTGATGACTCTGATGTAAAGGGAGGACTATGATTTAAAGGGGGCTATGATGTGAGAGGGGGGGTTGCTGATGATGCTGATGTACAGGGGGGACTGTGATGAAAAGGGGGGACTATGATGCAACGGGGGTTATGATGTGAAGAGTAGGCTGAAGACCCTAATGTAAAGGGGGGGCTGTGATGTTAAGAGGGCTATGATGTGAGGGGGGGGGGTGCTGATGACACTGATGTACAGGAAGGACTGTGATGTTAAGAGGGCTATGATGTGAGGGGGGGGGGGGGGGGGGGTTGCTGATGATGCTGATGTACAGGGGGGAATGTGATGAAAAGGGGGGGACTGTTATGTAAAGGGGGTTATGATGTGAAGGGTAAGCTGAAGACCCTAATGTAAAGGGGGGACTGTAACGTAAAGGGGGGGTGCTGATGTACAGGGGTACTGCAATGTAAATAAGAGGCTATGATATGAAGGGGGTGCTGAAGACACTGATGTACAGGGGGTACTGTTATAAGAAGGGGGGGGGGGGGGGGGGCGTGATGTGTTATGACCTCTGCTGGATGAAAATTGGCTGGACCCCAATGAATTCTAATTGAAGACCCCTGATACAGTACATACTGCAGGAACAGAAAATTGTTATGTGGTTTTCCAGCACACTATGTTTCTCTGAAATGTACTATAACATAGATAGACTCAGAATAAACAGGCTGCATGTAATCCGATTCTATTGAAGCTCAATGTTGCTCCCTATTGGCTGCAGTAGTACGTTTGTGTAACCTTCCTCCTCTCTCCACAATCATAATACAATGTATCTTTCCCTGCAGTGAGCCCAGCGGGATGGAAACTCTGTCATTGGCCGGTGTGATCAGAACACACAGTGATGGAACGTCTAATGAATAAAACACATATCTCTGCCCATCATATGAACCCTCAACAGACCTCCCGAGAATGTTTCCCTCTATACAAAGCACAATGCCAGATCTTGTGCAGAATGAATCCCCTCCATCATCCTACAATTCCCTCCATCATCCTACAATTCCCTCCATCATTCTACAATTCCCTCCATCATTCTACAATTCCCTCCATCATTCTACAGTCCCCTCCATCATTCTACAGTCCCCTCCATCATTCTACAGTCCCCTCCATCATTCTACAGTCCCCTCCATCATTCTACAATCCCCTCCATCATTCTACAATCCACTCCCTCATTCTACAGTCCCCTCCATCATTCTACAATCCACTCCCTCATTCTACAGTCCCCTCCATCATTCTACAGTCCCCTCCATCATTCTACAGTCCCCTCCATCATTCTACAATCCCCTCCATCATTCTACAATCCCCTCCATTATTCTACAGTCCCCTCCATCATTCTACAACCCCCTCCATCATTCTACAGTCCCCTCCATCATTCTACAATCCCCTCCATCATTCTACAATCCACTCCCTCATTCTACAGTCCCCTCCATCATTCTACAGTCCCCTCCATCATTCTACAATCCCCTCCATCATTCTACAATCCCCTCCATTATTCTACAGTCCCCTCCATCATTCTACAATCCCCTCCATCATTCTACAGTCCCCTCCATCATTCTACAATCCCCTCCATCATTCTACAGTCCCCCCCATCATTCTACAATTCCCTCCATCATTCTACAATCCCCTCCGTCATTCTACAATCCCCTCCATCATTCTACAACCCCCTCCATCATTCTACAACCCCCTCTATCATTCTACAATCCCCTCCATTATTCTACAGTCCCCTCCATCATTATAAAATCCCCTCCATCCTTCTACAATCCCCTCCATCATTCTACAATCCCCTCCATCATTCTACAATCCCCTCCATCATTCTACAATCCCTGCGTCATTCTACAATCTCCTCCATCCTTCTACAATCTCTTCCATCCTTCTACAATCTCCTCCATCCTTCTACAACCCCCCTCCATCATTCTACAATCCCCTCCATCATTCTACAATCCCCTCCATCATTCTACAACCCCCTCCATCATTCTACAACCCCCTCCATCCTTCTACAATCTCCTCCATCCTTCTACAATCCCCTCCATCCTTCTACAACCCCCTCCATCATCCTACAATCCCCTCCATCATTCTACAATCCCCTCCATCATTCTACAGTTCCCTCCATCATTATACAATCCCCTCCATCATTCTACAATCCCCTCCATCATTCTACAATCCCCTCCATCATTATAAAATCCCCTCCATCACTCTACAATCCACTCCCTCATTCTACAATCCCCTCCATCATTCTACAATCCCCTCCATCATTCTACAATCCACTCCCTCATTCTACAATCCCCTCCCTCATTCTACAATCCACTCCCTCATTCTACAATCCCCTCCATCATTCTACAATCCCCTCCATCATTCTACAATCCCCTCCATCATTCTACAGTTCCCTCCATCATTATACAACCCCCTCCATCATTCTACAATCCCCTCCATCATTCAACAATCCACTCCCTCATTTTACAATCCCCTCCATCATTCTACAATCCCCTCCATCATTCTACAATCCACTCCCTCATTCTACAATCCCCTCCATCATTCTACAATACCCTGCGTCATTCTACAATCCCCTCCATCATTCTACATTTCCCTCCATCATTCTACAGTTCCCTCCATCATTATACAACCCCCTCCATCATTCTACAATCACCTCCATCATTCTACAATCCCCTCCATCATTCTACAATACCCTGCGTCATTCTACAATCCCCTCCATTATTCTACAATCCCCTCCATCATTCTACAATACCCTGCGTCATTCTACAATCCCCTCCATCATTCTACATTTCCCTCCATCATTCTACAATCTCCTCCATCATTCTACAGTTCCCTCCATCATTATACAACCCCCTCCATCATTCTACAATCCCCTCCATCATTCTACAATCACCTCCATCATTCTACAATCCCCTCCATCATTCTACAATCCCCTCCATCATTCTACAATCCCCTCCATCATTCTACAACCCCCTCCATCATTCTACAATCCACTCCCTCATTCTACAATCCCCTCCATCATTCTACAATCACCTCCATCATTCTACAATCCCCTCCATCATTCTACAATCCCCTCCATCATTCTACAATCCCCTCCGTCATTCTACAATTCATCTATAAATGTAAAGAAGCCGTTTCCATGCAACAGAGGAGTGGAGTGGTTAACAATCCCGAGACGCGGCGTCCCGCTGATCCCTCACAATCACCTGTTACAGTGACGGCACTGAAATGATTAGCGGAGCACTAAGACTACAGAGGAGGACGCGGCGTGCTCTGATCGGGCGCTGCCATTGGTCGCAGCTCGTTATATAATAGGCGTGGTGACACTTCTTCACATTGTATGCACAATCCCACCCACCAGTGTCTGCTAATCTTCCCAGCACAGCCGGAGCGCACAACCGACATAGGCCAGAAATCATAGGCCGGAAATCATAGACCGGAAATCATAGACCGGAAATCATAGGCCAGAAATCAAAGGCCAGAAATCATAGGCCGGAAATCATAGGCCAGAAATCATAGGCCAGAAATCATAGGCCAGAAATCATAGACCGGAAATCAACCCCTTCATCAGGTCCTGAGAAAAATAAAACAACGTGTGTGCGCTCGATAGGGTTTCACCTCCAATCCCTTCATCAGGTCCTGAGAAAAATAAAACATGTGTGCGCTCGATAGGGTTTCACCTCCAATCCCTTCCTCAGGGCCTGAGAAAAATAAAACAACGTGTGTGCTCAATAGGGTTTCACCTCCAATCCCTTCATCAGGGCCTGAAAAAATAAAACAACTTGTGTGCTCGATAGGGTTTCACCTCCAATCCCTTCCTCAGGGCCTGAGAAAAATAAAACAATATGCGTGCGCTCGATAATCAGTCTAAAGTTGTATGTCCACACACAGCAGTTCCCCACCAGATGGTCCATGCAGTGAGTTAAAGCAGCCTTCTACAATTGGGGTGCCAAGACACCCTGAGATGGCATCTGTGTTTGTAAGGGGTGACATAGACAGCATAATAAATATACTGTATGCAGGGTCAAAGAAGTGGTCTCTCTTCCACCGGCACGGCACATGTGCTGGGAGCAAAGTAAAGTTTTTTTTTATTGATTTTAAAATGGAATATACTAAATCTGGCCACTAGATGGCACTAAGTATCATAGAAATTCCCTATTATACTTAGCTCCGCCTAGTGGCCAAATGTGGTAGTTTCCATTTTAAATCAATGAAATACATTCCTCCAGCACAGGAAATGCTCTAATAACATTTGTTTTGTTTTTTTTCTTTGTCCCATTTTCACAGGATGTACATGCACTCTCACTGGTTTTATACACGCCCCCTAGTTATAAATTAGTGTTTGTGTGTTATGGTAGCAATAAAATAACAAGTAAAATGTGCACTATTGGCAACAAATGTGACGGCTCCATTCGTTTTTTTTTTTTAGGTTTTCTTTCTTCTATTTTCATCTGGTGATCCAGCCAGCAAGTATGTTGTTTTTAAAAAGCTCAAGCTCTCCAGCAGAATGTATCAGGCAGAGGGATGAGACAAACCATTTACCACTGACAGGGGTGCTTGCAATGTTCAACCTTTAATTATGTGAAACCTTTATCCCAAAAAGGATAAAAAAGGGTGTGTCAAACAGAAGCCCTCCAGCTGATGCAGAACTACAAGTCCCATCATTCTTCTGCCTGTGGGAGCCATGCTTGTAACTGTCAGCCTTGCAATGCCCCATGGGACTTGTAGTTTGGCAATGGCTGGAAGGCCGCCAGTTTTACACCTAAGTGTGAGCTAGTGTCTTGCTTCAGCTTGTTAGTGTATCTAAATCTGCTAGTCCATCTAACGCTTCCCCCAGACTGGCAATGCTGCTGTCTGCTGTGCCTCCTGAACTCCTCCATCCAGAGTGGGGGTGCTCCCATACAGGAGGTGTTTAACTGGCTGGATCACCAAGTGAAAACAGAGGGGAAAAAAGCCTAAAAAAGAAAACGAATTGCGTCCCATTGACTTCAATGCAAAAATGCCCCCTATTGCCTCCAATGCATAATCGCATCCCATTGACTTCAATGAAAAATTGCATTCCTACTGATTTCACGGCAAAAACACTCCCTATTGACTTCAATGCAAAAATGCTCCCTATTGACTCCAATGCAAAATCGTGTCCCACTGACTTCAATGCATCCAATCTGCCTCTAAAGTGCGGATCGCTTTTTGGAAAGCAATGCTAGTGTAAACTAGACCTAACTGAAAAATAGTTGAGAAATGCTCAGTAAGAGAATGGCAGCTTTCATCTGTGGTTTTGCACACAGGTGTTTCTTGCCTCCTGACAGATTCCTTTTTGACATATTGGACCAAATCCCAACCATTGTGACCCCTGGTCCTCACAGCGACCTTCCAGCAGACAAAGGAAGTGAAGCGCTGCGGGACAGGCACTGAATTTGGTTATAGCGACAGCAACAGCAAGTCCACAAACCAAAGAAAACAATGGAAGAGGAAGATCAACCAAAAATATAATCAAATATAACCAAATATAATCGCAGGCATTTGTTGGGAGACCAAACCCACCCCCTCCCCCATCCTCCCAATGCGGTGCGTCAAAGCGATACAACACCACCGATACTTTGTAAAACTTGGCTGAAAAGGAAAAAAAAAAATTCGGACAGAAATGTGATATTTTGTATTAATTTACAATTTATTTTAAGTGCCCTGGTGACCAAACGCCGCTTACTCCGAAGCGTAACGTCCACAAATACGTTGCCGTGGTAACCAGGTTCTTCAACACTACATTGAGGTGTATATATATATATATATATATATATATTTTTTTTTTTTTTAACCAGCAAAAATCAGACATTTTAAAAAATATTTCAGGCCGTCTTTACAGTGACGCTGAGGGAAAATCAAGCCGTGGCTAGCCGCAGTCAGCGGTCCGGCTCCGCGATGGGTCTTTCCAACGCTCAGAACGTTGGCAAATATAAGTAACTTTCTAGCAAAAAATACAGATTTTTAAAAAAATGCCAGAAAATGGCGGGTCTTTAATTCGAGCCCCAAGAGGAACAGCCAAAAACAGAGCAATCATAATCCCCAGGGTATGCTGGGACTTGCAGTTCCCCCAGCACTGGCTGCACCACAGTCTATGTCTGCTACATACATCATGCCTTGTCAGTCAGGGGTGAGAAAAAAACCCTGCAAAGCCTTACCTGAGAAGATAGACCGCCCTCTCAATGTCATTCAGGTCTTCATCGACTGTTAGTCTCTCGATCTCCTCTGGGGTCTGTAAAATACAGAAGAGGAGTCAGCGATATAAAACACACGGACCCGGAAGATTCACCTGCGGGTGACCCCAAACACAGCCCATTCAAGTTACTAGGGGGGGGGGGGGGGAGCTACAACCACATGCAATGCAGAGTGGAAATTTTTGTTTATTAAAAATTTTACAAACATAATAAAAACATATTTACATATATGCAAAATAAATAAAAAATATATATAGAGAAAAATCGCTTATATCAGCATCGAAACAGAAAAGGGCTCTTTTGCCAGAAAAAAACGTGGAAACCTGACACTGTGCATTCATTAAACTAATTAAAAAAAAGTTTCAAAATCAAAATCCCAATGCGTCTCAAAAGCCCCATACGACCACTCCGCTTAACTCAGGTGGGGAAAAAAAAAAAGGACACCCAGAGCCCCACCCACCCGCTTATAGACTTGTATATTGAAGGGGCACTGAAGCAAGATATGGTCCATCGTCTCCTCCACCTCACCACCCCACTATTGGACAATCACGGTTCTCCACAGAGCGGTGCTTCAAGTTGCCCTTCACATAAAGTCTGCCATGGAACCTGCGCCAGGCCAGATTCTCTCCAGATTAATCAATGCAGGACATTAGAGTGTACATTTTTGTTTATTAAAAATCTTGCAAGCATACAGCTTGTTATTAAAGAGGAAGTAAACCCTGATGGGTGTTACTTCCTCTTTGTTCCCCTGCAAAGGTAAAGCATAATGGACTACTGTGCATCGCATTGCATCGCATCGCATCGCATCGCATAGTAGTTCATTATGTGTCACTTACCTGACACAGGAGCCAGCCATGTCACCGCTGTCCCCTTGTGTATGGAGCCTCCATCTTCTTGGTGGGTCTCGTGGCTCCGGCGCTGTCATTCGACGGAGTCTCGGAGTCTATGAGACTCGGTTGATCACAGATCGCAGTAAAGGGTCAATCGCCACCCCTTACCACATGATCAGCTGTCAGCCAATGACAGCTAATTATGTGATGTAAACAGAGCCGGTAATTGGCTATTTTTTCTCCTCACGAGAAAAAAAAAGTCGATCACCGGAGGCTGTGAGAGGGACATTGGTCCCAATCATGGAGAGCCTCTGCAGAGGCTTCTGTGCCCACCAGTGCCACCTACCAGTGCCCACAGTACCACCCATCAGTGCCCACAGTGTCACCTAACAGTGCCCACAGTGTCACCTATCAGTGCCCACAGTGCCACCTATATCACCAATCAGTGCGTCATCACCAGTGCTGCCTATCAATACCACCTACCAGTGCCCATCAGTGCCACCTACCAGTGCCCATCAGTGCCACCTATCAGTGCCCATCAGTGACATGTATTAGTGCCACCCACCAGTGCCGTCTTCTCAGTGCCCGTCAGTGCCGCCATATCTGTGCCCATTAGTGTCGCCTTATCTGTGCCGATCAGTGTCGCCTTATCTGTGCCCATCAGTGCAGCCCATCAGTGCAGCCCATCAGTGCAGCCTCATCAGTGCAGCCCATCAGTGCAGCCTCATCAGCAAATATCAATGAAGGAGAAAAATTACCCGTTTGCAAAATTGTATAACAAACAATGAAACACGTTTTTTTATTTATTTTTTATTTCTGTCTTTTTTTGTTTGTTTACTCCACTAAGAGCCGTCACACTCGCCTGTCATGCTAATTGGATGTGGAGAAGCCTGCATCCAACTCGCATATACAGTAATAGTGTGTGTGTCTTTGGGGGGGGACATTGGATAGTAGGCTTCTCTGGTGCGATGTGAATGGTTAAGGGCCCACTTACCGTATATACTCAAGTACAAGCCGAGTTTTTCAGCACATTTTTTTTGTGCTGAAAGTGCCCCCCTCGGCTTATACTGGAGTCAAGCACTTTTCTGCAGCAGAGAATGACATTTTCCAACCCGACTTTGGGGCCCCATATCTCGGGGCCACTTGGTGCTAAGTACCCCAAATTTGGCGTGCAAAACCCAGTGTAACCAACGCGACAACATATCCAAATTTGGGGTTCCTAGCACTAAGTGGCCCCAAGATACGGGGCCCCAAACTCGGCTCGGAAAATTTCATTCTCTGCTGCAGAAAAGTGCTTGACATTTTCCGACCTGACTTTGGGGCCCCGTATCTCGGGGCCACTTGGTGCTAGGAACCCCAAATTGTGTGTGCACCACAACATAACCAAATTTAGGGTTCCTAGCACTAAGTGACCCCGAGATACGGGGCCCCAAAGTGGGTCAACTGTGTCCATCTGCAGCAATGTTATTTCGGACCCTTTGGGTCCAGAGACCCCACATTTTGGCTGCAGCTAGGGGGGCATTTAGGAACCCTTAACTACCAAGTTTTAAGTTCGGGGGACCTATGGCTGCAAATGGGCACAGTGAGGCTGCAAATGGGCATTGTTGAACCTCTTTTTCACTTACAGTAGCTGCGCATTCCTCACCCTAGGTTTATACTGGAGCCAAAAAGTTTTCCCATTTTTTTGTGGTAAAATTAGGTGCCTCGGCTCATATTCGGGTCGGCTTATACTCGAGTATATACGGTACATCAATGTGTCATGCTAATGTGCGTGTTTCCATAACATGCAATAATAAGAGGTGTTAATGTATTGTGGTGTCGTTCATTCTGAATAGCATACCAATGCAGGCAGGGAACGCCCCGGGGGAAAAGCCACGCGTTTATTGCATTGCCATAAAAGGGGGCACATCCAATTTTCGGCATAATCAGGTGCATTGGCAGCATATACCGTTCGATGAGCTGTTTTAATCAGAGCACAAAAGTAAATGTGACGTGATTCATGAATGTCAGTGGCAAAATTATCATTTTTTCTGTATAATTGGGGAAATCTCCCAGTATGCAAAGCAGCAAATGTTGGCTGTATTTGGTGACTTTCCTCATTTTACTTCAATAGCCGCCATTTCCTGCCATTTCCATAAGTCTGGCGATCATCTGAGACGCAGAAAAACCGCTCGTCTCTCTGCAGAACACACAATCATGCTATGGGCCTAAAGACTGACGTTGTGCCCAACCCCCGATCAATACAAGGATACTCCCCACCCCCCCCCCCCCACCGCGCGCTCAGCGCTGATTAAATTACTTTCCATTCATTGAAATTGGATGGTAATAAAATTAAAGTGAATATATAACAAAGGGCCATGAATACAGCTCTGCTGCTGTCGGGTTTAAAGCCAACCTTCACCCTACTTAGTATGGAAGACCCAGAACCTTGGCATGCCTGCGCATGCATGGAAACCCCCCTGCAGCATATATGCGCTAATGCCATACTTAAGCCCCATACACACGGTCGGATTTTCCGATGGAAACTGTCCTATCGGACAATGCTGTCGGAAATTCCGACCGTGTGTAGACTCCATCGGACATTTTCCATCGGATTTTACGACGGACAAAGTTTTATCTCCTGCTCTCAAATTTTCCGACAACAAAGTCCTATCGGACTTTTTCCGATCGTGTGTAGCGAATTCCGACGGACAAAGTGCCACGCATGCTCAGATCACATTACAAGACCAAAGCTATTGGCTACTTGCCTCTACGTAGTCCCGTCGTACGCAACGAATGTCACCACGTTCAGAATGATCGGATTTTCCGACAACTTTGTCCGACCGTGTGTATGCAACACCAGTGTCGGACTAAATCCGTCGGAAAAAATCCGAAGGATTTTGTGGTCGGATTTTCCGACCGTGTGTACGGGGCATAACAAAGATGGTGGCGCTGAAGACGGATGTTTCCAAAGCTAAAGGGGACTGAAGTTCGCCTTTCAATAGGGAATCTTTTCATAACTGATATTTCAGGGTTACTAAAGTCCCCGCAAGCTTTTCAGTAACAACGCGGGGAACATGACCAGGGAGAGTGAAATCCCTTGTAGGGGGTCACAGGACACGAGGAAGGGGTGAGACCTCCGGAGCCGGGTGGTGATGGGTGATGTAAGAGAGGCATCACATTCCCAATACTGATACCAGAGGGGGGCGGACACTCCAAATGATGTTGTCCGGGAGTCCAAAGACCCGATTGGCTGGTGTCTTGTCGGAGTGTGTCCCCCATCGGATACTGTCCGCTGTGTACTGCGCATGCATATATGGAGTATATGGAGCAGCTGCAATTGATGTTTTTTTTTTCAGAATTTTTCTGTTTCTTTGCGCCCCCCAAAAATTTGGAGCACCAGCCACCACTGGTGGAACGGGAGATGATTGGCATCATGGATGTGCAGCCGAAAAACCTGCAACAACTGTGTGATGTTATCAGGTCTCTAAGGTGCAAAATTTTCTATGGCACCAAGAATGAAGGCCAAAGGGTGTCCAACCCGCAACTAGCAAGGGGGACCTAATAAAGGGGGTCCAAACCGCTACTAGCAAGAGGGATCTAATAAAGGGGGTCAAAACCGCTACTAGCAAGGGGGACCTAATAAAAGGGGTCCAAACCGCTACTAGCAAGGGGGACCTAATAAAGGGGGTCCAAACCGCTACTAGCAAGGGGGACCTAATAAAGGGGGTCCAAACCGCTACTAGAAAGGGGGACCTAATAAAGGGGGTCCAGCCCGCTACTAGCAAGGGGGACCTAATAAAGGGGGTCCAACCCGCTACTAGCAAGGGGGACCTAATAAAAGGGGTCCAAACCGCTACTAGCAAGGGGGACCTAATAAAGGGGGTCCAACCCGCTGCTAGCAAGTAGGAATGAGCCGAACACCCCTGGGTTCAGTTCGCACCAGAACCTGCGAACGGACCGAAAGTTTGCGCGAACCTTAGAACCCTATTAGTTACAATGGACGCGAACGTTCGAAATCTAAAGTGCTAATTATAACGGCCAATATGCATGTTATTTTTATAAAACAGGTTTGGGGACCCGGGTCTTGCCCCAGGGGACATATATCAATGCAAAAAGAACTTTTAAAAACGTTTTTTCGGGAGCAGTCATTTTAATGATGCATAAAGTGAAAAAAAAAAAAGTGAAATTTTCCTTTAAATATGGTACCTGGGGGGTGTCTAAAGTATGCCTGTGAAGTGGCATGTGTTTCCCGTGTTTAGAACTGTCCTTGCACAAAATGACATTTATAAAGGAAACAAAGAAGCCATTTAAAACCACTTGCGGCTTTAATGTCACGTCTTGTCCTGGCCGCCATATGGCTGAAAATCCTTGAGAAAAATGGCATGGCTGATTCACATATAGTGTGTACATGTACAGTACACTGTCACTGTACCTCAAGCCGGAACACACTACACGAGGCCACCGGCGCGGCGGCCTTATATAGTGTGGGGTGTGTACTAAACCCCCTGAGCTATAATTGGCCACAGGCATCCTGCCTGTGGCCAATTATTGCTGTCCTCGCCGCTGGCTCTATGATTGGCCAAGCATGCGGGGGTCACAGTGCATGCTTGGCCAATCATCAGCCAGTAATGCACTGCGACTGGCGCAGTGCATTGTGGACCGTTCACATCACACGAATTTGATGTGAACGGCCCTCAGAGTTCTGCCCTTGATGAGCGGACGAACGGCCGATGTTCGATTCGAACAACGGGCCCATCCCTACTAGCAAGGAGGACCTAATAAAGTGGCCGGTGAGTGTAAATGTACTATACTGTGTACAATGTACCAAATAATGTAAATTAAATGTCAAATTGTAACAATCAATCAGCAGAAACCAGATGAGTCACAACAGATAATATACTGTGTACAATGTAACAGATATTGTTCAAATGTAACAAACAATCTTTGCACAGACTGGGATGAGTCACACAATGTAACAATGTGTGCCGCTCACAGTTCAGGGCCGCTTCACACTCACCCATACGGTACAACGCAGAGTACTGCGGGCAGATGCCAGTGTGTGACGTCCGACATCGCAAGGTTTACTTCTCTCTTTTTGTTCAGTTTAATGTGAAGTGTCAGATAATGACGCTTTATTTACGTCTCCGCTGCAGCGCAATGACATGCAGTATTCACACCGGCGTGAAAACGACTGTCGCCGCACATAGTATGAATGAGCCCGTAAGGGGCTGTTCACACCGGAATGCAACAAAAAAATGCACAGATAAAGACATCACATTCACATGCTGAGACACATTTTATTTTCCTATGCATTTTTTTTTACTTTTTATTAATAATGAACCTACAGGGTTATTTTTTATTTTTTTTAACCACTTAAGGACCGGAAGATTTCCCCCCTTAATGACCAGGCCATTTTTTGCGATACGGCACTGCGTCGCTTTAACTGACAATTGCGACGTTGTACCCAAACAAGATTGATGTATTTTTTCCGCCCACAAATAGAGATTTCTTTTGTTGGTATTTGATCACCTCTGCGGTTTTTATTTTTTTGCGCTATAAACAAAAAAAGAGCGACAATTTTGAAAAAAATATTTTATACAATTTGCTATAATAAATATTAAAAAAAAAGTAAAAAATGTTATTTCTTACTCAGTTTAGGCCGATATGTATTCTTCTATATATCGTAATAAGCGTATATTGATTGGTTTGCGAAAAAGTTATAGCGTCTACAAAAGAGGGGATAGATTTATGGCATTTTTATTATTATTTTTTTTTTTAATTTAATAATGGCGGTGATCTGCGACATTGCGGCAGACAGATCGACACTTTTGACACATTTTTGGGACCACTGACATTATTTACAGCGATCAGAGCTATAAAAATGCACTGATTACAGTGTAATTGTCACTGGTAGGGAAGGGATTAACACTAGGGGGCGATCAAGGGGTTAAATGTGTTCCCTGCTAGGTGTTTGTGGGGGGATGTGACTTACTAGAGGAGAAGCCAGATCGCTGTTCCTACTAAGTAGGAACAGACGATCTGTCTCTCCTCTCCTGTCAGAATGGGGATTTGTGTGTTTACATACACAGATCCCCGTTCTGTGCTCTCGTGCCCGTGACCGCGCATGGCCGGCAGACATCGTGGCCGCTGGCCATGCGCATCGCGATCCCTGCCACGCAGTGGGCGCGCGCACCTGCTAGAGCTGTTTTGAGGGCCGATGTACAGCTACGGCGATTCGCGGGAATGTGGCGACCTGCCGCGGTATAATGGCGGCGGCTGGTCGGCAAGTGGTTAATCAGCTTCATTTACAGTTTGTTTACACACATTTGTGCTGCAAAACCGCAAAAAAATGCAGCCTGCTCTACTTTTTTCTAAACGCACGTAACTGCAACGCAATGGTGTGAACTACACGCACTGAGAAATATTCATTTTTATCGTCATTGCAATTGGAATGCATTTCTGAACACATGTATATGGCAAATTCACAACAAAAAACGCCTGCACATTTGACCCGCATTTTTATGCGCATTTGCAGTGCTTTTCTCCGAAGCTTGCATTTCCTTTGAGGTAAATTCTGTCTTTTAAAATCTAATGGCCCATTCACACCACAAACTGTGCGGTTAGGGCCCCTTCACATCCCATGCAGTTCAGTGCGACTTTTTTTTCTGCATTAAAAAAAAACATGAAAAGTAGCTTTTATGGTTTCCAATGGCACCAGTGCGGTCAGTTCCAGCGCATTCTAGTTTCAGAAAAAAAAGGAGAACACGCTGCATTTTTCCTGAACTGGACTGTACTGGAACGTGGTAAAACACATCAAAAGTGCACCGGAATGCATCAAAAACACTGGACCCCAGTCAGTGAGATTTAAAAAAAAATGGAATACAAAAAAGAAAAAAAAGCATCTGCAATGCATCCGGAAACGCATCAAAAACGCAACAAAAACCCACTGGAATGCATCAAAAACGCGTTAAAAACACGCATGCAGAAATGCATCTGGAACAGATCTAGTGTGCATTTTTGTGGTATGAACCGTCTCTTATGTTTTTGTATGTGCAGTGACGTGCATTTGACACGCCTTTTGCGTGCATTTGTGATGTATTTTTCCTAAGCTTGCATTTCCTTTGAGGTCACTTTTGTTTTCTTTCTCTCTCTCTCTTTCTGGACTTTTATGTGTTTTGTACTGCGTTGCGTTGTGTTGCATTTACATGCATTTCTGTGCATTTGTCGGGTGGCGATGCAGAGCAGAGAGATCGCTCTGATGCTCCGAGGACGGTGACCATCTTCTCTTCCAGGTCTCCTCGTACATCCTCCCCGCCCCCCCGATACCAGCCAATACGATCGCTCTTCCTCTCGGCCAATCATGCGCTTCCCACTTCCTGACTGGCTGGGAGAAGAAGCAGGAAGACAATAGGAAATATTAATTTGCTAATGTCACACAAGTGGGTGGGCTCAGGGCACTGTGCTCTGCGCCCCAAGCCCACCCTTTTTTAAGCCAATTACAGCCTCAGGCTCTAATCATGTGCTTCCAAAACAAAAAAAAAACATCGGAATTCATGTGTTCGGCGCCCTGCATGCAGATTAGGGTCTGGGCGCATGGATTAGGGGGGTGGCGACCCTGCGCCCCATATGGAGCTGCCGCCACTGTCCAGTGCATTACAAAAATGCTGCTTGGTGCATGTTTGATGCGCTTTTAGCTAAATTTACGTTATATACAGTTTAATGGTAATGCATGTAAATTGTATGGAAAATATTATGAACCTAAACGCACCGTACAGGTGTGAACAGGGCCTTAGTTCTGGATAGCGTGGAGAAGAGTTAAGCTGGCCATAGACGGTTCGAATCTCAGTGGGTTCAGTAGTGACTGGCTGAGATTCGATCCATGTATATACAGGCTGATTGTACCCGAGTTGATCGATCAACCTGTCGGATTTCATATTGCCACTACCAATAATCACTGTGCATTCTCCCAGCCAGGACGGCTCCCCACACCCAACCCCCACCCTCTTTACCTTCCACCGGGAGAACACAATAGCTCCGTAGGAGGGATTCCCCCATCAGCACAGTCCGTGGTTACAGGAAAGAAAATCGCACCATCGAGGGCTGTCTTTATGGTGTATGTAAAGTCCGTAAATTCCAAACTGAGAATATTTCCCCCTCGTTTCCTGTCCTAGTGATGGAAAATGTATTTGGCGGTTGTATTGACAAAAAAATTTATTTTTAGCAAACATACAAAGTGTAAGAACCTCTGAATAGCTGACCGTTCTGGTGACATATCTTACCTCTTGTATGAGTATCACAGGGAATAGGAAGTGAGGGGAAATCTCCCCAACAAGGTCAGAGACAACCAAACACAAATAAAAATTAGAGAATAAATAGATACTTATAAATGGATAAATAAAATGTATCTAAACCTCAGTCCCTACTGAGGAAGTCTTGACTGGTTGGACGTAACGCGTATTGGGGGGGGGGGGGGCGTAGTCATGTGCCAATGACGTCATCACGCTTTAGCTCCGCAGTGTTGTTGCAGAGCCATGAGAGATCTGTATATGAGAGCTGATTGCACATACTGGAGTACATCTTGTGATCTGTTTTATTTCTCTTGTGAGTGTTTTATTCCTTAAATTTTTGTTTAATAAAATAGCAGTGAGCACTATGAGTGCCGCTCTTTATTTGATGAGGTTTACATGGCGTGAGTGTTGGAAGAGGAGTGAGACCGGCTTTTACCATTAATACCAGCCTGCTGTGGGGTAATGAGCGCTGTCTGACATACTTTTGGGATTAAATATGGAGGTGAATAGATTTGAATTCTCGCGATCACGTGATCTTCTTCACTGGTGTTCGTTGGTCAAATTATTTTTTGGAATATTTCCTTTATAGACATTTATTTGTTTATATGCATATTGTCACCACTATACTTTAGAGCAGGTAGACAACCTTAACCCCTTCAATACCGGGCACTCCCCCCCCTCCCCCCTTCCTGCCCAGACCAATTTTCAGCTTTCAGCGCTGTCGCACTTTGAATGACAATTGCGCGGTCATGCTACACTGTACCCAAACTAAATTTTTATTATTTTCTTCCCACAAGTAGAGCTTTATTTTGGTGGTATTTGATCACCTCTGGGGTTTTTATTTTTTGCTAAACAAATAAAAAAAGTCAGAATATTTAAAAAAAATACGTTTTTCTTGGTTTCTGTTAAACAAATTTGTAAATAAGTAAGTTTACTCCTTCACTGATGGGCACTAATGAGGCAGCACTGACAGACACCGATAAGGCGGCACTGATGGGCACCAATGAGGTGGCACTGATGGGCACTAATGAGGCTGCACTGATGGGCACTGATGATGGGCACTAATATGCAGCACTGATGGGCACTGATAGGCGGCACTGATGGGCACTGATATGCAGCACTGATGGGCATTGATAGGTGGCACTGATGGGCACTCATAGGTTGCACTGATGGGCACTGATAGATGACACTGATGGGCACTGAAAGGTGCAATGATGGGCACTTATGGTTGGCACTGATGGGCACTAATAGGTGGAACTTATGGTCACTGATTGGCACTGATAGGTGGCCCTGATGGGTTGCACTAACGGACACTGATAGATGGCACTGATGGGCATCACTGATAAGGAGGCACTGGCAGACATTACTGATGGGCACTGATTGGCATCATTTATGGGCACTGATTGGCATCCCTTGTTGTTATATCCTCTGAGTTTAACACTTGTGGTCATGGGTAGCATACCTGGTGGTCATCCATGGTGGGCATCCCTGGTGGTCCTGGTGGCATCCCTGATGGTCCTGGGTGGGTATCCTGGGGCGGGGGGGGGGGGGCTGAGCTTATAATCAATCAGCGCAGACCCCCCTGGCATTTCATTATGGGATCCATAGTAAAAGCACCGAAATTGAGGTAGATACAAGTACACCGCGGCTCTCTCAGCTGCTGCTACTCACTCTGGTCTCACAGATTGGCTGAAATCGTTAAATAATACAGTTTTTTGTGCTTTGGGAGGGTCTTATGATGTTATCTTAAATAAACGCTCCTAGACGCGAACGTGGCTAAACGCGATTAAACGTGGCATGCAAGCGCGGCTAAACGGGCATTTTTACACACCGGTTTCAAGCTGTCAAAGAAATAGTTCAGAAGAAAAAGTAGTACAGGAACCTTTATCAAAGTTCCTGCGACTTGAGTCACAGCGATTTGAACGGTTCTATTGCCGGCAATAGGGTGTGACTTGTCATGCGATTTTGAACTGTCAAATCGCATGAATAATCACACTGGTGTGAACCTAACACCTCTGTGTGCATGGATAACAATGCTGGAGCGTTTAGAGGCAGAGAAATAAAAACGCCAAATGCCCCCCTAGGAGCAGCAGAGAAAATGTCCAGTGTGCATGAGGCCGAGGCGGGGGGGGGGGGGGGGGAAGAAGCGGCTCGGAGAAGATGTGAAATGTCTTGAACATAACGGGACGGATCCGGTACAATGTGGCGACTTCCACCAGATACTCCATAACCTGATTAATGAAAACCTTCACCGATACATTTATATTGTCTGTTATGACTCATCCACTTTGTGAAGATTGTTTGTTACATTTCTAAATTATTTGTTACATATTACATCTTCTGCATTACAGTCTTTGTTGGTTACATTTGTGTGACTCATCCGGCTTCTACAGTTTAGTCCAATTAGGCTCGGCTCACATCTGTATAGGGGGGTTCATATCTGTGCAGGGGGGCTCACATCTGTATAGGGGGGTTCATATCTGTGCGGGGGGGCTCACATCTGTATAGGGGGGTTCATATCTGTGCGGGGGGGCTCACATCTGTATAGGGGGGTTCATATCTGTGCAGGGGGCTCACATCTGTATAGGGGGGTTCATATCTGTGCGGGGGGGCTCACATCTGTATAGGGGGGTTCATATCTGTGCAGGGGGGCTCACATCTGTATAGGGGGGTTCATATCTGTGCGGGGGGGGGGGCTCACATCTGTATAGGGGGGTTCATATCTGTGCGGGGGGGCTCACATCTGTATAGGGGGGTTCATATCTGTGCAGGGGGGCTCACATCTGTATAGGGGGGTTCATATCTGTGCGGGGGGGGGCTCACATCTGTATAGGGGGGCTCACATCTGTATAGGGGGGTTCATATCTGTGCGGGGGGGCTCACATCTGTGCAGGGGGGTTCACATCTGTATAGGGGGTTCACATCTGTACAGGGGGGGCTCACATCTGTATAGGGGGCTTCACATCTGTGCGGGGGGTTCACATCTGTGCAGGGGGTTCACATCTGTGCGGGGGGCTCAAATCTGTGCAGGGGGGCTCACATTTGTGCAGGAGGGGCTCACATCTGTGCAGGGGGTTCACATCTGTACAGGGAGGCTCACATCTGTACAGGGGGGGGGGGACTCACATCTGTATAGGGGGCTTCACATCTGTGCGGGGGGCTCACATCTGTGCATGGGGGGCTCACATCTGTGTGGGGGGTTCACATCTGTGCAGGGGGGTTCACATCTGTGCAAGCGGTTCACATCTGTGCGGGGGGGCTCAAATCTGTGCAGGGAGGGCTCACATTTGTGCAGGAGGGGCTCACATCTGTGCAGGGGGTTCACATCTGTACAGGGAGGCTCACATCTGTGCAGGGGGGGTTCACACCTGTGCAGGGGGGGCTCATATCTGAGCGGGGGTTCACATCTGTGTGGGGGGTTCACATCTCTGTGTGGGGGTTCACATCTGGGCAGGGGGGTTCATATCTGTGCCCGGGGGGGGGGTCCTGTTGCAGCTCCGCACCTGTACCCGCAGCCGCAACCACCCGCACAGAAAAATTTGCTATGCAAGCAGGTGCCATTAATCATAATGGCTTGCTGCACGGGCTGGAAATTGCACCCACACTGGGAACCGCACTGCACTTGCAGTTCCCGTGCGGACTGCAATTCCAGAAATGGTGCATGGACCATTCCCTGTGTTTTTGGAGGCACTGCAGCCCATACAAATGAGCAGAGCCACATAGGTGTGAACCTAGGGTTAGGGCAGGGGTCTCCAAACTTTCTAAACAAAGGGTAAAGCTAAAGTGTTTTTTATCTTCATGCATGAAGGTAAAAAACCTTGTGCAGCCCCCCCCCCCCCCTAAACTGGCACCTAACTGATCCTTGGGGCACAGTTCCCCTCATTGACACCAACAATGGCACACTATTCCTCCCACTGACACCAATGATGGGGCACTATTCCTCTAACTGACACCAGTGATCGGAACCCCCCCCCCCCCAATACTTACCTGAGTCTCATCTTGATCCAGAGATGTGCACGAGAGCCTTAACTCTCCGATGACTCTCCCATCCTTATTGGCTGAAATAGCAGAGGGAGCCATTGGCTCCCGCTGCTGTCCATCACAGAAAGTGAGCCAATGAGAAGAGAGAGGGGGCAGGGCTGGGCTGCAGCTCTGTGTCTGAATGGGCATGCAGGGCAGCCGCTCAGGAGCGAGCCTGCTTGGGAGCCCCCACGCCAAGTGGTTTGCTTTGGGGGCACTCAGCAGGTGGGAGGGGCCATGAGTGTCGAAAAGGGGACACAAGAAGAGGAGGATCAAAGCTGCTCTGTGCAAAACCATTACACGGAGCAGGTAAGTAGAACATGTTTGTTATTTTAAAAAAAGACTTAAGGGAGGGCAGACTACAGCCAGTGGGAATAGAAAATGCCCCAACATTGGTGGGAATAGACAATGCTTCAGTCTTATCATTGGTCTCAGTGGAACAAGTACCCCATTATTAATATCAGTGGGAGGAATAGTGCCCCATCATTGGTGTCAGAGAGAGGATTAGCGGCCCATCATTGGTGTAAGTGAGAGGAATAGTGCCCCATTTTTGGTATTAGTGGGAGGAATAGTGCCACATTTTTCTGGTGTCAGTGGGAGGAATAGTGCCCCATCATTGGTATCAGTGGGAGGAATAGTGCCCCATTATTGGAATCAGTGGGAAAAAATAGTCCCCCATCATTGGTGTCATTGATACTGGGACACTGAGGGAGGAATAGTGCCCCATCATTGGTATCAGAGGGAGGAATAGTGTCCCATCATTGGTATTAGAGGGAGGAATAGTCCCCTATCATTGGTATCAGAGGGAGGAATAGTGCCCCATCATTGGTATCAAAGGGAGGAATAGTCCCCTATCATTGGTATCAGTGGGAGGAATAGTGCCCCATCATTGGTATCAGAGGGAGGAATAGTGCCCCATCATTGGTATCAGAGGGAGGAATAGTGTCCCATCATTGGTATCAGAGGGAGGAATAGTGCCCCAAGGATCAGTTAGGTGCCAGCTTAGGGCCACGTTTGGCCCATGGGCTGTAGTTTGAGGACCACAACCGGGGGATTGTGGTCCCCAAACGAATTTGGCAATTTGTGCCGCTGTGCCCACTATTTAACACATCGCTAATAGCCATGAAAAGTTTTACAGTGCCTTGAAAAAGTATTCACACCATTTGAAATTTTCCACATTTTGTCATGATACAACCAAAAACATAAATGTATTTTATTGGGATTTTATGTGATGGACCAACACAAAGTGTCACATAATTGTGAAGTGGAAGGAAAATTAGAAATGATACAAATAAATATGTGAAAAGTGTGGGGGGGGGGGGGATTTGTATGGCGCCCCCCATTACTCTGATACCCCTAACTAAAAGAAGTCACCTAATTAGTAAATAGAGTCCACCTGTGTGTCATTTAATCTCAGTATAAATACGGCTGTTCTGTGAAGGCCTCAGAGGTTTGTTGGAGAATCTTAGTGAACAAACAGCATCATGAAGGCCAAGGAACACACCAGACAGGTCAGGGATAAAGTTGTGGAGAAGTATAAAGCAGGGTTAGGTTATAATAAAATCTCCCAAGCTTTGAACATCTCACGGAGCTCTGTTCAATCCATCATCAGAAAATGGAAAGAGTATGGCACAACTGCAAACCTACCAAGACATGGCCGTCCACCTAAACTGACCGGGCCGGGCAAGGAGAGCATTCATCAGAGAAGAGCCAAGAGGTCCATGGTAACTCTGGAGGAGCTGCAGAGATCCACAGCTCAGGGGGGAGAGTCTGTCCACAGGACAACTATTAGTCGTGTTCTCCACAAATCTGCCCTTTATGGAAGAGTGACAAGAAGAAAGACATTGGAGAAAGAAAGTCATAAGAAGTCCTGTTTGTAGTTTGTGAGAAGCCATGTGGGGGAGGGGAGCAAACATGTGGAAGAAGGTGATCTGCTCACATGACACCAAAATTCAACTTTTTGGCCTAAAAGCAAAACGCTATGTGTGGGGGAAACTAACACTGCCCATCCCCCTGAACACACCATCCCCACTGTGAAACATGGTGGTGGCAGCATCATGTGGTGGGGATGGTTTTCTTCAGCAGGGACAGGGAAGCTGGTCAGAGTTGATGAGAAGATGGATGGAGACAAATACAGGACAATCTTAGAAGAAAACCTGTTAGAGTCGGCAAAAGACTTGAGACTGGGGGGGAGGTTCACCTTCCAACAGGACAACGACCTGAAACATACAGCCAGAGCTACAATGGAATGGTTTACATCAAAGCATATCCATGTGTTAGAATGGCCCAGTCACAGTCCAGACCTAAATCACATTGAGAATCTGTGGCAAGACTTGAAAATTGCTGGTCACAGACGCTCTCCATCCAATCTGACAGAACTTGAGATATTTTACAAAGAAGAAGAATGGGCAGAAATGTCCTCTCTAGATGTGCAAAGCTGGTAGAGACACCCCCAAAAAGACTTGTAGAGAAAGGGGGTTCTACAAAGTATTGACTCCGGGGGGCGCCATACAAATGCCCCCCCCCCCACACTTTTCACATATTTATTTGTATCATTTATCATTTTCCTTCCACTTCACAATTATGTGACACTTTGTGTTGGTCCATCACATAAAATCCCAATAAAATACATTTACGTTTTTTGGTTGTAACATGAGAAAATGTGGGGAACTTCAAGGGGTATGAATACTTTTTAAAGGCACTGTAATTTCATTAAAATTTCAGCAACAAATTCTGACATTTTAGCAAAATTTTACCATTTTGGCTAAATGCCTTGAAGTCGATAAAAGGTGAAATTGCGTTTATTTTGGTGGTATTTAGCTTGCCCCTGAGAGCCATAGGAGGCCACAACGTTTCCTTTATTAACCTTGTTATTGTACAATATTTATTACAAAAACAAAACAAAAAAAATATAAGGAAAAAATATAAATATATAAAAACTTAAATCAACAGTACAAAAATAATCCAAAATACGCACAAAAAAGGGGCAAAACACACACAAAAAAACAAAACATAAAATGAAATAAAGTCAGTTGTCCTTTTTTTCCAAGGAATTTTCATCTAAGCAACTCAATGAGCAAAACTAATGCGGCGTACACACGGTCGGAATTTCCGACGGAAACAGTCCGATGGGAGCTTTTCATCGGATTTTCCGACCGTGTGTACGCCCATCGGTCTTTTTCTGACGGAATTTCCGACGGACTTTGGATTGAGAACCTGTTCTTAATTTTTCAGACGGAAAACCTTTCTATCGGATTTTCCGATCGTGTGTATGCAATTCCGACACGCAAAATTCCGGCGCATGCTCGGAAACAATTCGACACATGCTCGGAAGCATTAAACTTCCCTTTTATAGTGCTGTCGAACGCGCTGTATGCCGCGGTGTTACTGACCGTCGGAATTTGGTGTGACCGCGTGTAGGCAAGACAGTTTGAGCGAAATTCCAACGGGAAAACCATCAGAGCTTTTTCCGACGAGAATTCCGACCGTGTGTACGCGGCATAAGAGTTTCCACTGCGGCAAAGTGTCACCAGCTACAGAATTGGTCATTTCGCAGCAAAATCTATTTTGGCAAAAATCTCTCGGCTCATCTGGAATCACGAAACCGGAAAAGTACGACCCCCACAAACCAAGGAGGAGGAGACTTCCCGTCCTCGGAACCAAAGCCATGCTGAAGGTGGGTGTGACACCCGGAGAGCCCCACATGGCCCCGCCGAGGGCTGGTACTTATTGAGCTGCTTGATCACCAAAACAGCCGGGTGGGGGGGGGGGGGGGGGGGGTTCCAGAGGACGCCACCACTCCACTGCCAATAAGCATTGAGGGGGAGGGGCTGACTGGGAGAAGTTTCTCGCTCCCTTTTTTGACAGGTGATAACCCTGGGGGTGGGGCGGGGTAATTATCACCTTCACAGGGTAATATCATCACATGGTTACATAATTGCAGAGTATACTGCCGGCTCATACAGCAACATAGCGATATTGTTACATTGTATAATAGAATGACGTAGTGATGTCATCATTGGGTCACACACAGCAGAACCGTCATGCAGAGGATCCTTATACTGTATTGGAATATGATCAAATCCCAGATCCACGATGGAGGGGGGGCCACTGTAAACTTTTGGGAACCACAACTTCTATATATACCCCACTCTAATGGGAGCCCCCCTCCCCCCCAAGTATAACCGCCCCCCATCCCCATTGGAATACCCAGATGGTAGTTATATGGCAGTTAATGTCACTGTCAGTAATAGTTGGTGGGCAGGGCAGTATTGGGGTGTGTAACGCGACTGTTGGGGTACAGTTGGTTGGATGGCAGAGTGCAGTTGGGGGTGATGGTGGAGGTGTTGGGATGAGAGGTTGAGATTATATCTTCCTATGACAGGGGGTAAGGTGGTGGGATGGCAGCTGTGGGGTACAGGAGGATAATTATGAGGATGACAAAGGGTAGGGTGGTAGGATGCCAGAAGTGGGGTACAGGGGGATGATGATGGGGTGGGGTACAGGGGGATGATGATGACGGGGTAGGGTCGTAGGATGTCAGAAGTGGGGTACAGGTGAATGATGGGGTAGGGCCGTAGGATGTCAGAAGTGGGGTACAGGGGGATGATTGGGTAGGGTCGTAGTATATCAGAAGTGGGGTACAAGGGGATGATGATGACAGAGTAGGGTCGTAGGATGTCAGAAGTGGGGTGCAGGGGGATGATGGGGTAGGGTCGTAGGATGTCAGAAGTGGGGTACAGGGGGATGATGATGATGGGGTAGGGTCGTAGGATGTCAGAAGTGGGGAACAGGGGGACGATGATGATGATGGGGTAGGGTCGTAGGATGTCAGAAGTGGGGTACAGGGGGATGATGATGACAGGGTAGGGTCGTAGGATGTCAGAAGTGGGGTGCAGGGGGATGATGGGGTAGGGTCGTAGGATGTCAGAAGTGGGGTACAGGGGATGATGATGATGGGGTAGGGTCGTAGGATGTCAGATGTGGGGAACAGGGGGACGATGATGATGATGGGGTAGGGTCATAGGATGTCAGAAGTGGGGTGCAGGGGGATGATGGGGTAGGGTTGTAGGATGTCAGAAGTGGGGTACAAGGGGATGATGATGACGGGGTAGGTTCGTAGGATGTCAGAAGTGGGGTACAAGGGGATGATGATGATGACGGGGTAGGTTCGTAGGATGTCAGAAGTGGGGTAAAGGGGGATGATAATGACGGGGTAGGGTCGTAGGATGTCAGAAGTGGGGTACAAGGGGATGATGATGACGGGTAGGGTCGTAGGATGTCAGAAGTGGGGTAAAGGGGGATGATGATGACGGGGTAGGATGTCAGAAGTGGGGTACAGGGAGGGTGATGATGACAGGGGGTAGGGTGGTAGGAAGCTGGCATGGGGTACAGAGGCATAATAATAAGGATGGTGATAATAGAGTGTAGGGTGGTGGGATACCATCAGTGGGGTACAGGGGGATGATAAGGATAGGGATGATGGTGACGGAGGGTATAGTGATAGGATGTCAGAACTGGGGTACAGGGGGGTAATGATGACAGGGGGTGGGTAGGGTGGTTGGCTGCCAAGTACAGGGGGATGATGATGATGAGAATGGGGATGATGATAACAGGGGGTGGAGTGGTAGGAAGCTGGCAGTAGGGTAAAAGGTGGTAGAATGCCAGTAAAAGGTGTATAGGGGGTGAGGATGATAATAGAGGGTAAGGTGGTAGGATGCCAGCATTGGAGTACAGGTGGATGATGATGACAGGGGGTAAGGTGGTGGACTGCCAAGTACAGGGGGTAAGATGATGAGAATATAGATGATGACAAGGGGTTGGGGGGGGGGGGGGGGTAGGAAGCTGGCAGTGGGGTACCAGGAGGGATGCTGACAGGGGGTAGAGTGGTTGAATGCCAGCAATGGAGTACAGATGGATGATGGGGATGATGATGATGGGGGGTATGGTGTTATGAAGATGACAGTGGAGCACAGGGGGATGAGGATAGGGATGATGATGACAGGGGGTAGGGTTTATAGGATGCCAGGTACAGGGGGAGGATGATGATGATGGGGGGTTAGGTGGTATAATGTCAGTAGTGGCGTACAGAAGGAGGATGATAATGATGATGTTGGGGGGGTCAGGTGGTGGCATGATGTTAGTAGTGGGGTACAGGAGGAGGATGGTGTGGATGATGGGGGGTTGGGTGGCATGATGTCAGTAGTGGGGTACAGGAGGAGGATGATGAGCATGATGATGATGGGGGTCAGGTGGTGGTATGATGTCAGTAGTGGGGTACAGGAGGAGGATGATGAGGATGATGATGATGGGGGGTTGGGTGGCATGATGTTAGTAGTGGGGTACAGGAGGAGGCTGATGAGGATGATGATGATGGGGGGTCAGGTGGTGGTATGATGTCAGTAGTGGGGTACAGGAGGAGGATGATGAGGATGATGATGATGGGGGGTCAGGTGGTGGTATGATGTCAGTAGTGGGGTACAGGAGGAGGATGATGAGGATGATGATGATGGGGGGTTGGGTGGCATGATGTTAGTAGTGGGGTACAGGAGGAGGATGATGAGGATGATGATGATGGGGGGGTTGGGTGGTATGATGTCAGTAGTGGGGTACAGGAGGAGGATGATGAGGATGATGAGGATGATGATGGGGGGTCAGGTGGCCTCATCTGCCGGTGGAATGGTATAGATGGGGGTGTGACATCAGGGCCGGCCGGCAGCGGTGATTTCGGGGCTCCCATGGTCAGGGTGTGACGTCAGGAGGAGCTGTCAGTGTCATGACGTCATGCAGTACCTTGAGGCTCCGGCGGACCGGCCTCTCGATGATCGCCAACTCATGGAGGTCCTCGATGTAGCCGAACAGACCGGCCTGACTGAAGTCCATCCTGGAGAGGAGATCAGGGAGCCGCAGCGGGCATCATCCGGGCTCTTCACATGGCAGGAGATCCGAGGAGCGGGGGAGGGGGGAGGAGCCGGGGGAGGGGAGGACTACACTCAGCACAGGGACTGGGGGGACTGGGGATACTGGGGAGAGGGACTGGGAGCACTGGAGTCAGGGACTGGGGAGAATGGACATTGGGATTGGTGAAACTGGTAACAGGGACTGGGGATACCGGGGGCTGGGACTGGTATTACTGGTGCCAGGGACTGGTGATATTGGGCACAGGGACTGGGTATACTGGGGCCTTAGACTGGTGATACTGGGCACAGGGACTGGTGATATTGGGCACAGGGACTGGGAATACTGGACACAGGGACTGGTGATACTGGGCACAGGGACTGGTGATACTGGGCACAGGGACTGGGAATACTGGGCACAGGGACTGGGAATACTGGACACAGGGACTGGTGATACTGGGCACAGGGACTGGGAATACTGGACACAGGGACTGGGAATACTGGTCACAGGGACTGGGAATACTGGACACAGGGACTGGGAATACTGGACACAGGGACTGGGAATACTGGGCACAGGGACTGGGAATACTGGGGCCTTAGACTGGTGATACTGGGCACAGGGACTGGTATTGAAGGTCAAAGGGACTGATGTTACTGAGCATAAAAATTAGGGCTACTGGACACAGGGACTGGGAATACTGCACACAGGGACTGGTGTTACTGGAGCCAGGGACTAATGTTACTAGGCCAAGGAACTGGTATAACTGGTTTGGGGAGTGGGGACTGATTACTAGGCACAGGGACTGGTACAATGAATGGTAAAGGACACAAGGACTGGTACTAAGGGCACAAAAAAATAATTTAAAATGAGGTGCAAAGGCTGGTTCAGAGCACAGTGACTGGTATTTATGGGGCACAGCCTGCTAGTATTGGGGTATAGGAACTGCACCTAAGGAAGGCACAAGGATTGGGGATAAGAGGGGACAGAGAATAAAGACCACTAAGAAGAAGAAGAGGATTACAGAACAAGATTTGGGTGTTGGCATTAATAGGGCACATGGACTGGCACAGAGGAAGGCACAGGGACTGGCTTGGAGGAGGGCACAGGGACTAACACAGAGGAGGGCACAGGGACTGGCTCAAAGGAGGGCACAGGGACTGGCACAGAGGAGGGCACAGGGACTGGTACAGAGGAGGGCACGGGGACTGGCACAGAGGAGGGCACAGGGACTGGCTCAGAGGAGGGCACAGGGACTGGCTCAGAGGAGGGCACAGGGACTGGCTCAGAGGAGGGCACAGGGACTGGTACAGAGGAGGGCACGGGGACTGGCACAGAGGAGGGCACAGGGACTAGTACAGAGGAGGGCACAGGGACTGACTCAGAGGAGGGCTCAGAGGAGGGCACAGGGACTGGTACAGAGGAGGGCACGGGGACTGACTCAGAGGAGGGCACAGGGACTGGCACAGAGGAGGGCACAGGGACTGGCTCAGAGGAGGGCACAGGGACTGGCTCAGAGAAGGGCACAGGAACTGGTACAGAGGAGGGCACAGGGACTGGCTCAGAGAAGTTCACAGGGACTGGTACAGAGGAGGGCACAGGGACTCGCTCAGAGGAGGGCACAGGGACTGGTACAGAGGAGGGCACAGGGACTGGTACAGAGGAGGGCACAGGGACTGGTACAGAGGAGGGCACAGGGACTGGTACAGAGGAGGGCACAGGGACTGACTCAGAGGAGGGCACAGGGACTGGCTCAGAGGAGGGCACAGGGACTGGCTCAGAGGAGGGCACAGGGACTGGCTCAGAGGAGGGCACAGGGACTGGTACAGAGGAGGCACAGGGACTGGTACAGAGGAAGGCACAGGGACTGGCTCAGAGGAGGGCACAGGAAATCTTATGGTCACAATAACTGGGAAAAGGGACTAATATTTAGGGAGATGTGTGGTGTTGATATGGGCACAGGGACTGGTATTGGCATATGGGTTACAGATATTGGAAGGGCACTGATGAAGGGGGAGGGGGCTCTGAGGACCTGATGTGCCAACCACAGGGACTGGTATATAGGGGGCAGAATTATTATAGAGAGCCCAGGAAGTGAGGTGGGGGTAGGAGGGGGGCACTAATGACTGGCACAGTAGGAGAGGATTGGGGGGTCCCGGTGCGGCACTGAGGGGGTGACAATGGAAGGATGTTGGGGGTGTAATTGGGGTGTAGATTGAGGAGTCCCTAACAGGAGAAGGGGGAGGGGGGCACAGGGGACACCCCGGTCCTGACTGATAGAAGGGGGTGTCCGGGGCTCCGGTGATCGGATAGTAGCGGTTCCGGTTCCCCGGTCGGTGTGTCGGTAGGTCGGTAGATCGGTAAGATCTCGGGGTGTCGCGGCTCTCCGGAGATCTTCCAGGTGTCCGGTAGGAGGAGGGGGCGGGGCCCGCGGCTCTCCGTCTCCATGGGAACGCATCGCTACCACGCAGAGCAAATCACTCTGTGACGTCACCGCTGTCTGCCTCGTGCCGGGAACTCCCATCATCCCCATCCCTGTACTCCCATCCTCCCCATCCCTGTACTCCCACCATCCCCATCCCTGTACTCCCATCATCCCCATCCCAGTACTCCCACCATCCCCATCCCTGTACTCCCATCATCCCTATCCCTGTACTCCCATCATCCACATCCCTGTACTCCCATCATCCCTATCCCTGTACTCCCACCATCCCCATCCCTGTACTCCCATCATCCCCATCCCTGTACTCCCATCATCCCCATCCCTGTACTCCCATCATCCCCATCCCTGTACTCCCATCATCCCCATCCCTGTACTCCCATCATCCCCATCCCTGTACTCCCACCATCCCCATCCCTGTACTCCCATCATCCCCATCCCTGTACTCCCATCATCCCCATCCCTGTACTCCCATCATCCCCATCCCTGTACTCCCAACATCCCCATCCCTGTACTCCCATCATCCCCATCCCTGTACATCCCATCCCATCATCCCCATCCCTGTACTCCCATCATCCCCATCCCTTTACTCCCATCATCCCCATCCCTGTACTCCCATCATCCTCATCCCTGTACTCCCATCATCCTCATCCCTGTACTCCCATCATCCTCATCCCTGTACTCCCATCATCCCCATCCCTGTACTCCCATCATCCCCATCCCTGTACTCCCATCATCCCCATCCCTGTACTCCCATCATCCTCATCCCTGTACTCCCATCATCCCCATCCCTGTACTCCCATCATCCCCATCCCTGTACTCCCATCATCCCCATCCCTGTACTCCCATCATCCCCATCCCTGTACTCCCATCATCCTCATCCCTGTACTCCCATCATCCCCATCCCTGTACTCCCATCCTCCCCCTCCCTGTACTCCCAACATCCTCATCCCTGTACTCCCATCATCCCCATCCCTGTACTCCCATCATCCCCATCCCTGTACTCCCATCATCCTCATCCCTGTACTCCCATCATCCCCATCCCTGTACTCCCATCCTCCCCATCCCTGTACTCCCAACATCCTCATCCCTGTACTCCAATCATCCCCATCCATGTACTCCCCTCCTCCCAATCCCTGTACTCCCATCATCCTCATCCCTGTACTCCCATCCTCCCCATCCCTGTACTCCCATTCTCCCCATCCCTGTACTCCCATCATCCCCATCCCTGAACTCTCATCATCCCCATCCCTGTACTCCCATCATCCCCATCCCTGTACTCCCATCATCCCCATCCCTGTACTCCCATCATCCCCATCCCTGTACTCCCATCACCCCCATCCCTGTACTCCCAACATCCTCATCCCTGTACTCCCATCCTCCCCATCCCTGTACTCCCATCATCCTCATCCCTGTACTCCCATCCTCCCCATCCCTGTACTCCCATCCTCCTCATCCCTGTACTCCCACCATCCCCATCCCCGTACTCCCATCATCCCCATCCCTGTTCTCCCATCATCCTCATCCTTGTACTCCCACCATCCCCATCCCTGTACTCCCATCATCCCCATCCCTGTACTCCCATCATCCCCATCCCAGTACTCCCATCACCCTCATCCTTGTACTCCCATCATCCCCATCCCTGTACTCCCATCATCCCCATCCCTGTACTCCCATCCTCCCCATCCCTGTACTCCCATCATCCCCATCCCTGTACTCCCATCATCCCCATCCCTGTACTCCCATCATCCCCATCCCTGTACTCCCATCATCCCCATCCCTGTACTCCCATCCTCCCCATCCTTGTTCTCTAATCATCCCCATCCCTATACTCCCATCCTCCCCATCCCTGTACTCCCATCATCCCCATCCCTGTACTCCCATCATCCCCATCCCTGTACACCCATCCTCCCCATCCCTGTACTCCCACCATCCCCATCCCTGTACTCCCATCCTCCCCATCCCTGTACTCCCATCCTCCCCATCCCTGTACTCCCATCATCCCCATTCCTGCACTACCATCATCCCCATCCCTGTACTCCCACCATCCCCATCCCTGTAATCCCATAATCCCCATCCCTGTACTCCCATCCTCCCCATCCCTGTACTCCCATCGTCCTCATCCCTGTACTCCCATCCTCCCCATCCCTGTACTCCCATCCTCCCCATCCCTGTACTCCCATCATCCCCATCCCTGTACTCCCATCATACCCATCCCTGTACTCCCATCCTCCCCATCCCTTTTCTCCCATCATCTTCATCCCTGTACTCCCATCATACCCATCCCTGTACTCCCATCCTCCCCATCCCTGTACTTCCATCCTCCCCATCCCTGTACTCCCATCCTCCTCATCCCTGTACTCCCATCCTCCCCATCCCTGTACTCCCATCATCCCCATCCCTGTACTCCCATCATACCCATCCCTGTACTCCCATCCTCCCTATCCCTGTTCTCCCATCATCTTCATCCCTGTACTCCCATCATACCCATCCCTGTACTCCCATCCTCCCCATCCCTGTACTTCCATCCTCCCCATCCCTGTACTTCCATCCTCCCCATCCCTGTACTCCCATCATCCCCGTCCCTGTACTCCCATCATCCCTATCCCTGTACTCTCATCGTCCTCATCCCTGTACTCCCACCCTCCCCATCCCTGTACTCCCATTATCCCCATCCCTGTACTCCCATCTTCCCCATCCCTGTACTCCCATCCTCCTCATCCCTGTACTCCCATTATCCCCATCCCTGTACTCCCAACCTCCCCATCCCTGTACTCCCATTATCCCCATCCCTGTACTCCCATCATCCCCATCCCTGTACTTTAATCCTCCCCATCCCTGTACTCCCATCATCCCCATCCCTGTACTCCCATCATCCCTATCCCTGTACTCCCATCCTCCCCATCCCTGTACTCCCATCATCCTCATCCCTGTACTTCCATCATCCCCATCCCTGTACTCCCATCCTCCCCATCCCTGTACTCCCATCCTCCCCATCCCTGTACTCCTATCATCCTCATCCCTGTACTCCCATCGTCCTCATCCCTGTACTCCCATCATCCCCATCCCTGTACTCCCATCATCCCCATCCCTGTACTCTCATCATCCCCATCCCTGCACTCCCATCATCCCCATCCCTGTACTCCCATTATCTCCATCCCTGTACTCCCATCATCCCCATCCCTGTACTCCCATCTTCCTCATCCCCGTACTCCCATCATCCCCATCCCTGTACTCACATCATCCCCATCCCTGGAGCTGACCTTGATTATTTAGGAGCTGACGTCCACTAATCAGAAGCTGACCTCCGCTAATCAGGAGCTGACCATCGATGATTAGGAGCTGATCTCAGCTAATCAGGAGCTGACCTCCGCTAATCAGGAGCTGACCATCGATGATTAGGAGCTGACCTCAGCTAATCAGGAGAAGACCTCCGATGATCAGGAGCGGACCTCCGATGATTAGGAGCTGATCTCAGCTAATCAGGAGTTGACCTCCGCTAATCAGGAGCTGATCTCTGCTAATCAGGAGCTGACCATCGATGATTAGGAGCTGACCTCCGCTAATCAGGAGCTGACCATCGATGATTAGGAGCTGACCTCAGCTAATCAGGAGAAGATCTCCGATGATCAGGAGCTGACCTCCGATGATTAGGAGCTGACCTCAGCTAATCAAGGAGAAGACCTCCGATGATTAGGAGCTGATCTCAGCTAATCAGGAGTTGACCTCCGCTAATCTGGAGCTGACCTCCGCTAATCAGGAGCTGACCTCCGCTAATCAGGAGCGGACTATCGATGATTAGGAGCTGACCTCCGCTAATCAGGAGCTGGCCTCCGCTAATCAGGAGCTGACCATCGATGATTAGGAGCTGACCTCAGCTAATCAGGAGAAGACCTCCGATGATCAGGAGCTGACCTCCGATGATTAGGAGCTGATCTCCGCTAATCAGTAAGAGACCTCTGCTAATCCGGAGCTGACCTCCGCTAATCAGGAGCTGACCTCCGCTAATCAGGAGCTGACCTCCGCTAATCAGTAAGAGACCTCTGCTAATCAGGAGCTGACCTCCGCTAATCAGGAGCTGACCACCGATGATTAGGAGCTGACCTCATCTAATCAGGAGAAGACCTCCGATGATCAGGAGCTGACCTCCACTAATCAGGAGCTGACCATCGATGATTAGGAGCTGACCTCAGCTAATCAGGAGAAGACCTCAGCTAATCATGAGTTGACCTCCGCTAATCAGGAGCTGACCTCCGCTAATCAGGAGCTGACCTCCGCTAATCAGTAAGAGACCTCTGCTAATCAGGAGCGGACCACCTATGATTAGGAGCTGACCTCATCTAATCAGGAGAAGACCTCCGATGATCAGGAGCTGACCCCGGCTAATCAGGAGCTGACCTACGATGATTAGGAGCTGACCTCCGCTAATGAGGAGCTGACCTCCGCTAATCAGGAAGAGACATCCGCTAATCAGGAGGTGACCTCTGCTAATCAGGAGCTGACCTCCGATGATTAGGAGCTGACCTCCGATGATTAGGAGCTGACCTCCGCTAATCAGGAGCTGACCTCCGCTAATCAGGAGCTGACCTCTGCTAATCAGGAGCTGACCTCCGCTAATCAGGAAGAGACCTCAGCTAATCAGGAGCTGACCTCCGCTAAGCAGGAGCTGACCTCCGCTAATCAGGAGCTGACCTCCTCTAATTAGAAGCTGACCTCTGCTAATCAGGAGCTGAACTCCGATTATTAAGAGCTGACCTCAGATGATTAGGAGCTGACCTCCGCTAATCAGGAGCTGACCTCTGCTAATCAGGAGCTGACCTCTGCTAATCAGGAGCTGACCTCCGATGATTAGGAGCTGACCTCCAAAGATTAGGAGCTGACCTCCGCTAATCAGGAGCTGACCTCCGCTAATCAGGAGCTGACCTCCGCTAATCAGGAGCTGACCTCCGCTAATCAGGAGCTGACCTCTGCTAATCAGGAGCTGACCTCTGCTAATCAGAAAGAGACCTCCTCTAATCAGGAGCAGACCTCCACTAATCAGGAGCTGACCTCTGCTAATCAGGAGCTGACCTCCGCTAATCAGGAGCTGACCTCCTCTAATCAGGAGCTGACCTCCGCTAATCAGGAGCTGACCTCCTCTAATTAGAAGCTGACCTCTGCTAATCAGGAGCTGACCTCCGATGATTAGGAGCTGACCTATGATGATTAGGAGCTGACCTCCGCTAATCAGGAGCTGACCTCCACTAATCAGGAAGAGACCTCCACTAATCAGGAGCTGACCTCCGCTAATCAGGAGCTGACCTCCGCTAATCAGGAGCTGACCTCCTCTAATCAGGAGCTGACCTCCACTAATCAGGAGCTGACCTCTGCTAATCAGGAGCTGACCTCTGCTAATCAGGAAGAGACCTCCGCTAATCAGGAGCTGACCTCCTCTAATCAGGAGCTGACCTCCGCTAATCAGGAGCTGACCTCCGCTAATCAGGAGCTGACCTCCGCTAATCAGGAGCTGACCTGCTCTAATCAGGAGCTGACCTCCGCTAATCAGGAGCTGACCTCCGCTAATCAGGAGCTGACCTCCTCTAATCAGGAGCTGACCTCCACTAATCAGGAGCTGACCTCCGCTAATCAGGAGCTGACCTCCGCTAATCAGGAGCTGACCTCCGCTAATCAGGAGCTGACCTGCTCTAATCAGGAGCTGACCTCCGCTAATCAGGAGCTGACCTCCGCTAATCAGGAGCTGACCTCCTCTAATCAGGAGCTGACCTCCACTAATCAGGAGCTGACCTCCGCTAATCAGGAAGAGACCTCCGCTAATCAGGAGCTGACCTCCTCTATTTAGGAGCAGACCTCCACTAATCAGGAGCTGACCTCTGCTAATCAGGAAGAGACTTCCGCTAATCAGAAAGAGACTTCCGCTAATCAGAAGCTGACCTCCTCTAATCAGAAGCAGGCCACCGCTAATCAGGAAGAGACTTCCGCTAATCAGGAAGAGATCTCCGCTAATCAGGAGCTGACCTCCGCTAATCAGGAGCTGACCTCCTCTAATTAGAAGCTGACCTCTGCTAATCAGGAGCTGACCTCCGATGATTAGGAGCTGACCTCCGCTAATCAGGAGCTGACCTCCGCTAATCTGGGAGAGACCTCCACTAATCAGGAGCTGACCTCTGCTAATCAGGAGCTGACCTCCGCTAATCAGGAGCTGACCTCCTCTAATCAGGAGCTGACCTCCACTAATCAGGAGCAGACCTCTGCTAATCAGGAGCTGACCTCCGCTAATCAGGGAGAGGCCTCCACTAATCAGGAGCTGACCTCCTCTAATCAGAAGCAGGTCACCGCTAATCAGGAAGAGACCTCCGCTAATCAGGAGCTGACCTCCTCTAATCAGGAGCTGACCTCCGTTAATCAGGAAGAGACCTCCACTAATCAGGAGCTGACCTCCACTAATCAGGAGCTGACCTCCACTAATCAGGAGCTGACCTCCGCTAATCAGGAAGAGACTTCCGCTAATCAGGAAGAGACCTCCGCTAATCAGGAGCTGATCTCCGCTAATCAGGAAGAGACCTCCACTAATCAGGAGCTGACCTCCACTAATCAGGAGCTGACCTCCACTAATCAGGAGCTGACCTCCGCTAATCAGGAAGAGACCTCCGCTAATCAGGAGCTGACCTCCGCTAATCAGGAAGAGACTTCCGCTAATCAGGAGCTGACCTCCTCTAATCAGGAGCAGACCTCCACTAATCAGGAGCTGACCTCTGCTAATCAGGAAGAGACTTCCGCTAATCAGGAAGAGACCTCCGCTAATCAGGAGCTGACCTCCTCTAATCAGGAGCTGACCTCCACTAATCAGGAGCTGACCTCCGCTAATCAGTAAGAGACCTCCGCTAATCAGGAGCTTACCTCCGCTAATCAGGAGCTGACCTCCACTAATCAGGAGCTGACCTCCACTAATCAGGAGCTTACCTCCGCTAATCAGTAAGAGACCTCCGCTAATCAGGAGCTGACCTCCACTAATCAGGAGCTGACCTCCGCTAATCAGGAGCTGACCTCCACTAATCAGGAGCTGACCTCCGCTAATCAGTAAGAGACCTCCGCTAATCAGGAGCTTACCTCCGCTAATCAGGAGCTGACCTCCACTAATCAGGAGCTGACCTCCGCTAATCAGGAGCTGACCTCCACTAATCAGGAGCTGACCTCCTCTAATCAGGAGCTGACCTCCACTAATCAGGAGCTGACCTCCGCTAATCAGTAAGAGACCTCCGCTAATCAGGAGCTTACCTCCGCTAATCAGGAGCTGACCTCCACTAATCAGGAGCTGACCTCCACTAATCAGGAGCTTACCTCCGCTAATCAGTAAGAGACCTCCGCTAATCAGGAGCTGACCTCCACTAATCAGGAGCTGACCTCCGCTAATCAGGAGCTGACCTCCACTAATCAGGAGCTGACCTCCGCTAATCAGTAAGAGACCTCCGCTAATCAGGAGCTTACCTCCGCTAATCAGGAGCTGACCTCCACTAATCAGGAGCTGACCTCCGCTAATCAGGAGCTGACCTCCACTAATCAGGAGCTGACCTCTGCTAATCAGGAAGAGACTTCCGCTAATCAGGAAGAGACCTCCGCTAATCAGGAGCTGACCTCCTCTAATCAGGAGCTGACCTCCACTAATCAGGAGCTGACCTCCTCTAATCAGTAAGAGACCTCCACTAATCAGGAGCTTACCTCCGCTAATCAGTAAGAGACCTCCACTAATCAGGAGCTTACCTCCGCTAATCAGGAGCTGACCTCCACTAATCAGTAGCTGACCTCCACTAATCAGGAGCTTACCTCCGCTAATCAGTAAGAGACCTCCGCTAATCAGGAGCTGACCTCCACTAATCAGGAGCTGACCTCCGCTAATCAGGAAGAGACCTCCACTAATCAGGAGCTGACCTCCGCTAATCAGGAGCTGACCTCCACTAATCAGGAGCTGACCTCCGCTAATCAGGAGCTGACCTCCACTAATCAGGAGCTGACCTCCGCTAATCAGGAGCTGACCTCCACTAATCAGGAGCTGACCTCCGCTAATCAGGAAGAGACTTCCGCTAATCAGGAGCTGACCTCCACTAATCAGGAGCTGACCTCCGCTAATCAGGAAGAGACCTCCGCTAATCAGGAGCTGACCTCCTCTAATCAGGAGCTGACCTCCGTTAATCAGGAAGAGACCTCCACTAATCAGGAGCTGACCTCCACTAATCAGGAGCTGACCTCCACTAATCAGGAGCTGACCTCCGCTAATCAGGAAGAGACTTCCGCTAATCAGGAAGAGACCTCCGCTAATCAGGAGCTGATCTCCGCTAATCAGGAAGAGACCTCCACTAATCAGGAGCTGACCTCCACTAATCAGGAGCTGACCTCCACTAATCAGGAGCTGACCTCCGCTAATCAGGAAGAGACCTCCGCTAATCAGGAGCTGACCTCCGCTAATCAGGAAGAGACTTCCGCTAATCAGGAGCTGACCTCCTCTAATCAGGAGCAGACCTCCACTAATCAGGAGCTGACCTCTGCTAATCAGGAAGAGACTTCCGCTAATCAGGAAGAGACCTCCGCTAATCAGGAGCTGACCTCCTCTAATCAGGAGCTGACCTCCACTAATCAGGAGCTGACCTCCGCTAATCAGTAAGAGACCTCCGCTAATCAGGAGCTTACCTCCGCTAATCAGGAGCTGACCTCCACTAATCAGGAGCTGACCTCCTCTAATCAGGAGCTTACCTCCGCTAATCAGTAAGAGACCTCCGCTAATCAGGAGCTGACCTCCACTAATCAGGAGCTGACCTCCGCTAATCAGGAGCTGACCTCCACTAATCAGGAGCTGACCTCCGCTAATCAGTAAGAGACCTCCGCTAATCAGGAGCTTACCTCCGCTAATCAGGAGCTGACCTCCACTAATCAGGAGCTGACCTCCGCTAATCAGGAGCTGACCTCCACTAATCAGGAGCTGACCTCCTCTAATCAGGAGCTGACCTCCACTAATCAGGAGCTGACCTCCGCTAATCAGTAAGAGACCTCCGCTAATCAGGAGCTTACCTCCGCTAATCAGGAGCTGACCTCCACTAATCAGGAGCTGACCTCCACTAATCAGGAGCTTACCTCCGCTAATCAGTAAGAGACCTCCGCTAATCAGGAGCTGACCTCCACTAATCAGGAGCTGACCTCCGCTAATCAGGAGCTGACCTCCACTAATCAGGAGCTGACCTCCGCTAATCAGTAAGAGACCTCCGCTAATCAGGAGCTTACCTCCGCTAATCAGGAGCTGACCTCCACTAATCAGGAGCTGACCTCCGCTAATCAGGAGCTGACCTCCACTAATCAGGAGCTGACCTCTGCTAATCAGGAAGAGACTTCCGCTAATCAGGAAGAGACCTCCGCTAATCAGGAGCTGACCTCCTCTAATCAGGAGCTGACCTCCACTAATCAGGAGCTGACCTCCGCTAATCAGTAAGAGACCTCCGCTAATCAGGAGCTTACCTCCGCTAATCAGGAGCTGACCTCCACTAATCAGGAGCTGACCTCCACTAATCAGGAGCTTACCTCCGCTAATCAGTAAGAGACCTCCGCTAATCAGGAGCTGACCTCCACTAATCAGGAGCTGACCTCCGCTAATCAGGAGCTGACCTCCACTAATCAGGAGCTGACCTCCGCTAATCAGTAAGAGACCTCCGCTAATCAGGAGCTTACCTCCGCTAATCAGGAGCTGACCTCCACTAATCAGGAGCTGACCTCCGCTAATCAGGAGCTGACCTCCACTAATCAGGAGCTGACCTCCGCTAATCAGGAGCTGACCTCCACTAATCAGGAGCTGACCTCCGCTAATCAGGAAGAGACTTCCGCTAATCAGGAGCTGACCTCCACTAATCAGGAGCTGACCTCCGCTAATCAGGAAGAGACTTCCGCTAATCAGAAGCTGACCTCTGCTAATCAGAAGCTGACCTCCGCTAATATATTTAATAATATTTAATATTTAGTGGTTTTTTTTACCTCAACCCCGTTCACACTGGTCTGACTTTTCATGCGATTTGACCGTTTCAAATCGCATGACAAGTCGCATCTCCTTGTCAGTAGGGATGAGCCGAACACTCCCGGGTTCGGTTCGAACCAGAACCTTCGAACGGACCGAAAGTTCGCGCGAATTTTCGAACCCTATACGTTATAATGGACGCGAACGTTCGAAATCAAAAGTGCTAATTACAACGGCCAATATGCATGTTAATGTCATAAAACAGGTTTGGGGACCCGGGTCCTGCCCCAGGGGACATATATCAATGCAAAAAGAACTTTTAAAAACTAACGTTTTTTCGGGAGCAGTCATTTTAATGATGCATAAAGTGAAAAAAAAAAAAGTGAAATTTTCCTTTAAATATGGTACCTGGGGGGTGTCTAAAGTATGCCTGTGAAGTGGCATGTGTTTCCCGTGTTTAGAACTGTCCTTGCACAAAATGACATTTGTAAAGGAAAAAAAGAAGCCATTTAAAACCACTTGCGGCTTTAGGTTTGTTCTTAAGTAGAATCTGAACAGGTACATTATGAAGTGTAGCTCCATCCCAAAAAAATCTATTTTTAAGCTTTTTGGAGAACATAGGGAGGGGTTATCACCCCTGTAACATTTGCTGTCTTTGCACATCTGTTCAGAACATGTCACCTCACTTTCCGTCCCAATGACAAATGTTTTTGGAAAAGTGGGGTTTTAATTGAAACAAGGATTGGTGATAAAGTATCAGTAGAGAGGAGATACCTTTTTCCCAAATTAAATCTAACAGGATAGAATTTCCCTTCCTAGGGGTATTTTTTCTCTCACTTCCTGTTTTCTCTTTCCATTTGCAAGTAGGAGTCGTTTGTAAGTTGGATGTTTGAAAGTAGGGGCCTGGCGTATATACTCTGCAGAAATTTGCCCTATTAGATGTTGGTGTAGCCACAAGACTGGTGGGCACAGGAATGGGCCCTGCTATGAGTTAATAGATCAAGATTTGTAATTGCATGCACCTGTTGAACAGGGCAGAAAAATTGGGGGTGGTGGTGGTGGTGGACGGTGTTGCCACAAGACTGTAAGCTCTCACAGTTACTCTTGGTGGGCGCAGGAATGGGCCCTGCTGTGAGTTATTAGATCAAGATTTGTAATTGCAAGCACCTGATGAACAGGGCAGAAAAATTGGGCCTTTGGCGGTGGTGGTGGACGGTGTTGCCACAAGACTGTAGGCCCTCATAGTTACTCTTGGTGGGCGCAGGAATGGGCCCTGCTGTGAGTTATTAGATCAAGATTTGTAATTGCAAGCACCTGATGAACAGGGCAGAAAAATTGGGCCTTTGGCGGTGGTGGTGGACGGTGTTGCCACAAGACTGTAGGCCCTCACAGTTACTCTTGGTGGGCGCAGGAATGGGCCCTGTTGTGAGTTATTAGATCAAGATTTGTAATTGCAAGCACCTGATGAACAGGGCAGAAAAATTGGGCCTTTGGCGGTGGTGGTGGACGGTGTTGCCACAAGACTGCAGGCCCTCATAGTTACTCTTGGTGGGCGCAGGAATGGGCCCTGCTGTGAACTATTAGATCAAGATTTGTAATTACCCGCCCCTGTTAAACAGGGGCTGAAAAATTGTGCCTTAGGCACTGGTGCTGGTGCCACAACACTGCAACCCCTCACAGAGACTGTACTTGGAGCACAGCAGTCACACGTGTTGCGAAGCATTTTTTTAAAAAATTGGAAGTACCCGCCCCTGTTAAACAGGGGCTGAAAAATTGTGCCTTAGGCACTGGTGCTGGTGCCACAACACTGCAACCCGGCCCTCACAGATACTGTACTTGGAGCACAGCAGTCACACGTGTTGCGAAGCATTTTTTTAAAAAATTGGAAGTACCCGCCCCTGTTAAACAGGGGCTGAAAAATTGTGCCTTAGGCACTGGTGCTGGTGCCACAACACTGCAACCCGGCCCTCACAGATACTGTACTTGGAGCACAGCAGTCACACGTGTTGCGAAGCATTTTTTAAAAAAATTGTAAGTACCCGCCCCTGTTAAACAGGGGCTGAAAAATTGTGCCTTAGGCACTGGTGCTGGTGCCACAACACTGCAACCCGGCCCTCACAGATACTGTACTTGGAGCACAGCAGTCACACGTGTTGCGAAGCATTTTTTTTAAAAATTGTAAGTACCCGCCCCTGTTAAACAGGGGCTGAAAAATTGTGCCTTTGGCACTGGTGCTGGTGCCACAACACTGCAACCCCTCACAGAGACTGTACTTGGAGCACAGCAGTCACACGTGTTGCGAAGCATTTTTTTAAAAAATTGGAAGTACACGCCCCTGTTAAACAGGGGCTGAAAAATTGTGCCTTAGGCACTGGTGTGGTGGCATGGATCATTGAGGAGGAGGAAGAGGATAGTCAGTGAACATAAGAGGACAGTCACTCAGCATCAGCATAGGCAGTCTTGAAGGGATGTGACATTAAAAATTATTCGGTTATATCCGCCTCAGGTGCCTGGTAGCTGGTGGTGATCCAAGACTGATTCATTTTGATGAATGTCAGTCGATCAACCGAGGCGGTGGACAGGCGCACCCTATGATCAGTCACAAATCCTCCAGCAGCACTGAATGTGCGTTCGGAAAGAACGCTGGAGGCAGGACAGGCCAGTAGCTCAATTGCATACTGTGCAAGCTCTGGCCAGTGATCCATCCTCAGGACCCAGTAAGCCAGAGGATTTTCGGTGGGAAAGGTGTCCAAGTCTGACCTTGCCCCAAGGTATTCCTGCACCATGTATATCAGACGCTGGCGATGGTTGCTGGAACCGATCATACCTTGGGGCTGCGGACTAAAAAATTGTCTGAACGCATCGGTCAGACGTCCACCTTCCCCACCGCTCCTTCTGCCACTGACCGAAGCCTCAGCAACTCGTCGCCCAGGACCAGGAGTTTGTAGCCTCCCAGTTTCTGGGAACGCGTTGCACAGACCTTTCTGCAAGGCCTCCCTGAGATGTCTCATCCTCTGCTCCCTCTGCGACGGCAAGATAAGGTCCGCAACCTTACCCTTGTACCGCGGATCAAGGAGAGTGGCCAGCCAGTAATGGTCCCTCTCCTTGATCCGAAGAACACGAGGATCCTTCCGCAGGCTTTGCAGGATCAGGGAGGCCATGCAGCGTAGGTTAGCTGAGGCATTCGGTCCGGAGTCTTCTGGGTCACTGAGGATGACATGATCGCCAGCCACCTCCTCCCAGCCACGTACAAGTCCACTGGTTTGTTGGGACTGTACATCATCCCTAAAAGACTGCTGCTGCTGATGCTGAGTGCCAGGCTCCACCTCCATGCTCACACAATCCTCCTCCTCCTCCTCCTCCTCCTCCTCCTCATCCTCTTCCTGTGTGATGGGTGGGACAGAAGGAACACTGTCCGGATAAAGGGGGCCTTGAGAGGCAAGGAAGTCCTCCTCTTCCTGCCTCTGTTCTGCCTCAAGTGCCCTGTCCATTATCCCACGCAGCGTATGCTCCAACAGGTGGACAAGAGGGACAGTGTCACTGATGCATGCACTGTCACTGCTCACCATCCTCGTGGCCTCCTCAAATGGTGAGAGGACAGTGCATGCATCCCTGATCATGCTCCACTGACGTGGGGAAAAAAAACCAAGCTCCCCTGACCCTGTCCTGGTGCCGTAGTCGCAAAGGTACTCATTGATGGCCCTCTGCTGCGTGTGCAGTCGCTGCAGCATGGCCAACGTTGAGTTCCACCTGGTGGGCATGTCACATATTAGGCGGTTCTTGGGCAGGTTCAGCTCCTTTTGCAGCTCAGTCAGCCGAGCACTGGCATTATAAGATCGGCGGAAATGCACACAGACTTTCCTGGCCTGCCTCAGGACATCCTGTAAGCCTGGGAACCTGCCCAAGAACCGCTGCACCACCAGGTTGAGGACGTGAGCCATGCAGGGCACATGGGTGAGCTGCCCCTGTCGCAGGGCGGAGAGGAGGTTGGTGCCATTGTCAGAAACGACCATTCCTGGCTTAAGCTGACGTGGCGTCAACCACCTCTCGGCCTGCCCCTGCAGAGCTGCCAGAACCTCTGGCCCAGTGTGGCTCCTGTCCCCCAAACACACCAGCGCAAGCACGGCATGGCATCTTTTTGCCTGCGTACTTGCGTAGCCCCTTGTACGCCTACGGAGCACCGCTGGTTCCAAGGACAGAGCACTGGAGGAAGAAGAAGAGGAGGGGGTGGAGGAGAGAGGTGTGTCACAACCAGTAGCAGTAGTCGCGTTTTGGAGGCGTGGTGGCGGAACAACCTCCAACACTACTGCACCTTGTCCTGCATCCCTCCCAGCTGCCAATAGAGTGACCCAATGGGCCGTGAAAGAAAGGTACCGTCCCTGTCCATGCCTGCTGGACCATGAGTCAGCGGTAATATGCACCTTACCGCTGACCGCCCTGTCCAGCGAGGCTGCTGCACTCGTCTCAAAAAAGGCCCACACCAAAGAACTTTTCTGATAACGTGCAGAGGCAGCGCCCTGCACAGGCGGAGCTCTGCGGTGTTGTACAGTTGCTGTGCTGGCCTCTACCTGGCCTCCAGGGGGCATCCTGCCTCGTTGGACATGTGACGCCGCATCCTCCTCCTCCTCGTCCTCCTCCTCATCCTCTCTCCCTTGAGGCACCCACGTGGAGTCAGTGACCTCATCATCCCCTCCCTCTTCACCACTAGAGCAAACCTGGCAGTAAGCTGCAGCTGGTGGAACAGTACTGCCAGATTCCTCAAGCTGGGTATCGTCATCCGAGCCTTCGAATCGTTGGGCATCCTCCTGGAGCATGTACCCAACACTGTGCTCAAAGAGTTCGGGGGACTCCTCAGGAGGACATGGTGGGTCTAGGGAAGGGGTGGCTGATGATGCTCTGTCAGTACCCTGAGCCTGGGTGAGAGAGGATGAGGAGGATGAGGAGGGCTTGGTCATCCATTCTACCAAGCCTTCAGCATGATGCGGCTCCACATGTCCAGCTGCCGAAAACAAAGACGCGCGTGTCCCATGGCCACGTGCTGATGACGATGCACGACCACGTCCACGTCCACGGCCACGTCCACTAGAAACAGAGCCTGCCTGCCCTGTGTTCTTGGCTCTGCACGCTCTGCCTCCCCTTGGCGGTCTTCCAGCCATTGTAGTCGGTAGTCCTGTGGGTGCTGCTGAGAAGAAAATATAGGAGCTCTGTGTGATGCCACTAACACACTAGAAGTCCTGTGGGTGCTTCTGCAAAGAAAATAGAGGAGCTCTGTGTGATGCCACTAACACACTAGAAGTCCTGTGGGTGCTTCTGCAAAGAAAATAGAGGAGCTCTGTGTGATGCCACTAACACACTAGAAGTCCTGTGGATGCTTCTGCAAAAAAAATAGAGGAGCTCTGTGTGATGCCACTAACACACTAGAAGTCCTGTGGGTGCTTATGCAAAGAAAATAGAGGAGCTCTGTGTGATGCCACTAACACACTAGAAGTCCTGTGGGTGCTTATGCAAAGAAAATAGAGGAGCTCTGTGTGATGCCACTAACACACTAGAAGTCCTGTGGGTGCTTCTGCAAAGAAAATAGAGGAGCTCTGTGTGATGCCACTAACACACTAGAAGTCCTGTGGGTGCTTATGCAAAGAAAATAGAGGAGCTCTGTGTGATGCCACTAACACACTAGAAGTCCTGTGGGTGCTGCTGAGAAGAATATATAGGAGCTCTGTGTGATGCCACTAACACACTAGAAGTCCTATGGGTGCTTCTGCAAAGAAAATAGAGGAGCTCTGTGTGATGCCACTAACACACTAGAAGTCCTGTGGGTGCTTCTGCAAAGACAATAGAGGAGCTCTGTGTGATGCCACTAACACACTAGAAGTCCTGTGGATGCTTCTGCAAAAAAAAATAGAGGAGCTCTGTGTGATGCCACTAACACACTAGAAGTCCTGTGGGTGCTTATGCAAAGAAAATAGAGGAGCTCTGTGTGATGCCACTAACACACTAGAAGTCCTGTGGGTGCTTATGCAAAGAAAATAGAGGAGCTCTGTGTGATGCCACTAACACACTAGAAGTCCTGTGGGTGCTTCTGCAAAGAAAATAGAGGAGCTCTGTGTGATGCCACTAACACACTAGAAGTCCTGTGGGTGCTGCTGAGAAGAATATATAGGAGCTCTGTGTGATGCCACTAACACACTAGAAGTCCTATGGGTGCTTCTGCAAAGAAAATAGAGGAGCTCTGTGTGATGCCACTAACACACTAGAAGTCCTGTGGGTGCTTCTGCAAAGAAAATAGAGGAGCTCTGTGTGATGCCACTAACACACTAGAAGTCCTGTGGGTGCTGCTGAGAAGAATATATAGGAGCTCTGTGTGATGCCACTAACACACTAGAAGTCCTATGGGTGCTTCTGCAAAGAAAATAGAGGAGCTCTGTGTGATGGGACTAACACACTTCAAGTCCTATAGGTGCTTCTGGGAAGAAAATAAAGGTCTGTGTGATGGGACTAACACACTTCAAGTCCTATAGTTGCTTCTGGGAACAAAATATAGCTCTGTGTGTGTGATGGGACTAACACACTTCAAGTCCTATAGGTGCTTCTGGGAACAAAATATAGCTCTGTGTGTGTAATGGGACTAACACACTTCAAGTCCTATAGGTGCCTCTGGGAACAAAATATAGCTCTGTGTGTGTGATGGGACTAACACACTTCAAGTCCTATAGGTGCTTCTGGGAACAAAATATAGCTCTGTGTGTGTGATGGGACTAACACACTTCAAGTCCTATAGGTGCTTCTGGGAACAAAATATAGCTCTGTGTGTGTGATGGGACTAACACACTTCAAGTCCTATAGGTGCTTCTGGGAACAAAATATAGCTCTGTGTGTGTGATGGGACTAACACACTTCAAGTCCTATAGGTGCTTCTGGGAAGAAAATATAGCTCTGTGTGTGTAATGGGACTAACACACTTCAAGTCCTATAGGTGCCTCTGGGAACAAAATATAGCTCTGTGTGTGTGATGGGACTAACACACTTCAAGTCCTATATGTGCTTCTGGGAACAAAATATAGCTCTGTGTGTGTGATGGGACTAACACACTTCAAGTCCTATAGGTGCTTCTGGGAACAAAATATAGCTCTGTGTGTGTGATGGGACTAACACACTTCAAGTCCTATAGGTGCTTCTGGGAAGAAAATATAGCTCTGTGTGTGTAATGGGACTAACACACTTCAAGTCCTATAGGTGCCTCTGGGAACAAAATATAGCTCTGTGTGTGTGATGGGACTAACACACTTCAAGTCCTATAGGTGCCTCTGGGAAGAAAATATAGCTCTGTGTGTGTGATGGGACTAACACACTTCAAGTCCTATAGGTGCCTCTGGGAACAAAATATAGCTCTGTGTGTGTGATGGGACTAACACACTTCAAGTCCTATAGGTGCTTCTGGGAACAAAATATAGCTCTGTGTGTGTGATGGGACTAACACACTTCAAGTCCTATAGGTGCTTCTGGGAACAAAATATAGCTCTGTGTGTGTGATGGGACTAACACACTTCAAGTCCTATAGGTGCTTCTGGGAAGAAAATATAGCTCTGTGTGTGTAATGGGACTAACACACTTCAAGTCCTATAGGTGCTTCTGGGAAGAAAATATAGCTCTGTGTGTGTGATGGGACTAACACACTTCAAGTCCTATAGGTGCTTCTGGGAAGAAAATATAGCTCTGTGTGTGTGATGGGACTAACACACTTCAAGTCCTATAGGTGCTTCTGGGAAGGAAATATAGCTCTGTGTGTGTGATGGGACTAACACACTTCAAGTCCTATAGGTGCCTCTGGGAACAAAATATAGCTCTGTGTGTGTGATGGGACTAACACACTTCAAGTCCTATAGGTGCTTCTGGGAACAAAATATAGCTCTGTGTGTGTGATGGGACTAACACACTTCAAGTCCTATAGGTTCTTCTGGGAACAAAATATAGCTCTGTGTGTGTGTGATGGGACTAACACACTTCAAGTCCTATAGGTTCTTCTGGGAACAAAATATAGCTCTGTGTGTGTAATGGGACTAACACACTTCAAGTCCTATAGGTGCCTCTGGGAAGAAAATATAGCTCTGTGTGTGTGATGGGACTAACACACTACAAGTCCTATAGGTGCTTCTGGGAACAAAATATAGGAGCTCTGCCTGCCTGCCACGAACACACTACAAGCCCCTCTTTCTCAATCAATCTTTGTAACTGAATCTATCTAACTCAATTTCTGTAAGTGAATCTCTCTACCTAACTAAATCCAGCAGAGTGTCACAGATCTAGCCTGCTCAATCTGCGCCGGAACAGCATGTGACCGGCGCAGACGGCGTGGCGGCCTTTTATAGGGGGGGGCGTGTACTACAGCCCCTGAGCTGTAATTGGCTACAGGCGTCCTGCCTGTAGCCAATTATGGCTCTTCGAGTTTCCGGGGCTGTGATTGGCCAAGCATGCGGGGTCACAGTGCATGCTTGGCCAATCATCAGCCAGCAATGCACTGCGCCGGCCGCGCCGGCCGCAATGCATTGCGGGGCCGCTCGCATCACACGAACGTGATGCGAGCGGCCAAAATAGTTCTGGGCTCGCCGAGCGAGCGAACGCCCGGTGCTCGATGCGAACGTGGGTTCGCATCGAGCACCGGGCCCATCCCTACTTGTCAGCAATGGAACCGTTGTGTTCGCAGCCAATTTGAAAAAGGTTCCTGCACTACTTTTTTGCCGATTTCATTGAAACTTACATAGACTTCTGTTCAACGAAGTCGCAAGCAGTAATGAAATTGGAGGTGTAATTTGCACTGATCTGCAGCTTTGAAATCGCACTGAAGTCGCACCAGTGAGAACCTGAGCTCAATGCAGGGAATGCTTCTAAGTAAAAAAAACATCCAGGCTTTAAAATCACTTTAAAAAAGTTTTGGATTTCTTGAAACTTTAAAAATAAACAAACATAAAGTAACAAATAAACATAAAGTAACCATATACAAAAAGAGACCCCCATGTAGGGGTGAAAACAAAAAACAGGATTTTAAATGAACCTCCAGGGAAAACTTTAAACAAGCACAATAATTTATCACCAATAAAAAATATTACCTATTATTTATATATGTTTAACTACTTAAGGATCGGGTCTATTTTTCAGAGTTAAAATATTTTTTTTTTTTTGATAGAAAATTACTTAGAACCCCCCAAACATTAAAAAAAAAAAATTTCAGACACCCTAGAAAATAAAATGGCGGTCGTTGCAATACTTTCTGTCACACCGTATTTGCACAGCGGTCTTAAAGTGTAATTTGTTTGGAGAAAAAAATACACTTTTTTGAATTAAAAAATAAGACAACAGTAAAAAAATTTTTTTTATATTGTGAAAAATAATGTTAATGTAAATAGATACCCAACATGTCGCGCCCGCTCAAAATTGCGCCCGCTCGTGGAATGGCTTCAAACTTTGACCCTTAAAGTGGGGTTCCAGTCAAAAAAAAAAAGGGGCTTAAAAATCATAAAAAAAATCAAAAAAAAAATAATTGAAAAAAAAAAATATTTTTTACTCACCTCCAAATGCCTGTTGCTATGGGGTCCCTCGTAGTCTGCCACCTTCAGTGCCCGGGCTAAACGTCACTTCCCCCTCGGCGGCGCACAGTCCCAGATGACTGAGCGTCAAATCACTGCGCACGGCGCCGCTCGCGCATGCGCAGTGGGTGCCCGGCTGTGAAGCAACAGCCGGGTTCCCACATTAGGAATGCCGGCGCCGCGAGCGGCTCGTGGAACGAGGGGGGGTCTCGTTCCCCCGCATCGCTGGACCCTGGGACAGGTAAGTGTCCGATTTTTAAAAGTCAGCAGCTGCAGTATTTGTAGCTGCTGACTTTTAAAAAAAAAAAAATTTTTCCCCAGGACGGAGCTCCACTTTAAAAATCTCCATAGGCGAGGTTTTAAAAAATTTCTACAGGTTACCAGTTTTGCGCTACAGAGGAGGTCCTAGAATTATTGCTCTCACTCTAACGATCGTGGTCGATACCTCACATGTGTGGTTTGAACAGCGTTTTCATATGTGGGCGTGACTTACGTATGCGTTCGCTCGAGCTTGGCTGGACGGGGCTCTTTAATTTTTTTATTTTTTTATTATTTATTTTACTTTTCATTTTTTATTTTTACACTGTCCTTTTAAAAAAAAAAAAAAATTAGGTCACTTTTATTCCTATTAGGAATGTAATAGAAAAAGATCTCATATTTACACTAAAATGCAATAAAAAAATAAATAAATTCCCCTTTAGGACCATTGGGTGGAAGTGACGCTTGACGTTTTTTTTTATATATATATATATACAAAAAAAGGCAGACAATATTGAAAAAAAAAAAAAACAATATTTTTTACATTTTGCTTAAAAACACATCTGCTAAAAAATTTGAAAAATCGAATTTCTTCATCAATTTAGGCCAATATGTATTCTGCTACATGTTTTTGTTAAAAAAAAAAAAAAAAAAATCCCAATAAGCTTATATTGATTGGTTTACACAAAAGTTATAACATCTACAAACTAGGGGATATATGCTGGAATGTTTATTTATTTGCTTATTTATTAATAGTAACGGCGGCTCCAGCAACTTATAGCGGGACCGCAATATAAACCCTCATGTTTTTGACAGTGACCCGCCCAACCAGCCCCCACCCCCCGTTTTACTCACCTAAGCCCAGGAATTCCCACGGCGGAGACACGCTCTTCCTCTCTGCACGGTGTTCTCGGCTCTTGATTGGATAGATTGATAGCTAGACATGTGCAATTCGTTTCGTTTTTTTTCGTTTTTTTACGTTATTTTCGTTCGTTCGTTTTCGTACGAATGAACGAATCGTTCGAATCGTACGAATCCGATTAACGAATCATTCGAATCGAACGAATCCGAAAAACAACGAAAATCCGAAAAAAATAATTAGAAACAACGAATGTACTAATGGAGAAAATCCGAAAAACGAAAACGAACGAAAAAATTCGTACATTCGTAACTTTTTTTTTTTGTTGAATTGGTAATTTTCCGTGTCTCTTACAATGGTGCTGCTAAACGTGCTTCGAATGGATTGAACAAAAAAATTCGTACATTCGAAAAAAAAAATTCGATTCGTAACTTTTTTTTTCCGATTCGTAACTTTTTTTTTTTTTCGATTTGTAATTTTCCGTGTCTCTATTGAATAAAAAAATGCGTACATTCGTAACTTTTTTTTCGATTCGTAACTTTTTTTTTTCGATTCGTAACTTTTTTTTTTTTCGATTCGTAACTTTTTATTTTTTTTTTTCGATTTGTAATTTTCCGTGTCTCTATTGAATAAAAAAATTCGTAGATTCGTAACTTTTTTTTCGATTCGTAACTTTTTTTTTTTCAATTCGTAACTTTTTTTTTTCGATTCGTAACTTTTTTTTTCGATTCGCAAATTATTAAAATGTAATAATAGCATACACATTACATAAAATGATGAATTATGCTCCGATTACGAATCTACGAATGTTACGAATGTACGAATAAATACGAATGCGTCCGAAAATTAAACTAACGAAAAAACGAATCAACGAAAATATAACTCTTACGAATGTACGAATCGTTACGAATCAACGGAAACGAAAAAAAAAGAATTTTTTTCGGAAACGAAAAAAACGAAATGAAAATAAACAAATTTTTTTGTTGTGCACATGTCTATTGATAGCAGTGCAGCCATTGCCTCCCACTGCTGTCAATCGAATCCAATGACATGGGCGCCGAGGGGCGGGGCTTTTGTCTGATGGAAAAAAAATCATCTGTCCAATGCACCGTACTAACAATCCAAAAATCGGCTCGTCTTATTTGACTTCGACGATTTGACTTTTCCATCAGACAAAAGCTGGATGTGAAGGCTATAAAATTTTTGGCGGATGTGAACCCAACGTCAGATCTTCAGATGGTCAGTACAGAAATCCGTCACACAAGAGTCGAAAGTACGAACACACACGATCGGAATCAAGGAACGACTGGGAAGAGTTCGGTCTTGTAAACTACCAATCGTAATCTAGAATTAACATTCGTGGCGCGGCAATTGATGAAATGTCAAAATTCTAATGACGGCCACAGCGCGGACCTACTTTGCCGGGAGAGCGTCATATAACGCAGGGCTTGACAAATTTGCTTGGAATCTAGGAGCCGGCTAAAAAAGTTAGGAGCCAGTTTTTTTTAACTTCTTGAGATCCGCGCTGTAGCCGTCGTTCTGCTTTGCCGGGACCACGTCCTATGACGTTGTCCCCTGTACGAGCGGCCTGCGTGCCCCCTGCTCTGTGATCAGCGAGTCTGTGAGACTCGCTGGATCACCGATCCGAGTAGGGGGTCGATCCCGACCTCTTACCACGTGATCAGCTGTCAGCCAATGACAGCTGATAACGTGATGTCAACACAGCCGGTAATCAGCTATTTTTTTTTTCCTCGCCCTGACAGCACGAGGAGAAAAAAAAAGCCGATCAATAACGACCGACAATGGTTAATTTTTATATTGAAAAAAAGCGATCTTAAAATTTACACAGACGACTAGAACCAAAGCATACATACATACACATATTACTAATTATATTATATATATATATATATATATATATATATATATATATATATATATATATATATATATATATATATATATATAGAAAAATATGTGTGTGTATTTTGGTTCTATTCGCCTGTGTAAATGGAGGCAGCAGGCAGGGCTCCATTAGCATTGCTGGATGTCATACCAACGGCCACCACTAGATGGCGCCAAGCTCTTAGAAGGAAGCATAGGCTTGCAGAAGGCCGCAAAGCCGCGGCCTCGATTACCGGCCGGCGCGGCTCAACGCAATCGCGGGCCGGGGAGCGGGGTCCGCACCGAGACAGGATACCCCAGATGGGCTGCCCCGGGCGCCAGGTCACTAATTCTAGTCGCCATGGCGCCCTGGCGCCTGGAGATTGTCGAGCCCTGATATAACGTCCTCCCGTGCTCGAACCACCTGCACGCCACCCTGCAGGGAGAGCGCGGCGCGCTCTGTGATAAGCGAGTGTATGAGATTCCGACTCCTTACCACATGATCAGCTGTCAGCCAATGACAGCTGATCATGTGATGTAAACAGAGCTCTTAATCGGCTATTTTTTCTCCTCGCGCTGTGAGTGAAAAAAAAAGCCAATCACCGGCGGCTGTCAGAGGGACATCGGTCCTGATCAAGAAGAGCAGCCGCCAGCTCATCTGTGCCCACCTGTGCCACCTGCCAGTGCCACCTACCAGTGCACAACAGTGCTGTCTACCAGTGCCCACCAGCGTCACCTACCAGTTCCCACAGTGCCTCTCATCAGTGGCCACAGTGCCACCTATCGGTGCCCACAGTGCCACCTATCAATGTCACCAATCAGTGCCTCATCAACAGTGCTGTCCATCAGTGTCACCTACCAGTGCCCATCAGTGTCACCTATCAGTGCCACACATCAGTGCCATCTATCAGTAACACCTATCAGTGCCCATCAGGGCCAATCAGTGCCATCTTATCAGTGACCATCAGTGAAAACTTATCTGTGCCTATCAGTGCCCATCAGTGTAGCCTATCAGTGTCCATCAGTGCCGCCTCATCAGCGCATATTCTGAAAATATTCAGAAGGAGAAAAATGACCTGTTTGCAAAACTTTTTTTGTTTGTTTAGCAAAAAATAAAAATCCCAGCTGTGATTAAATACCACCAAAAGAAAATTTTATTTGTGTGAAAAAGATGATAAAAAATTTCATTTGAGTACATTGTTGTATGACCGCGCAATTGTCATTCAAAGTGCAACAGCGCTGAAATCTGAAAATTGGTCTGGGCAGGAGGGGGGTTTAAGTGCCCAGTAAGCAAGTGATTAATGGGATAATAATGAAGCTGCTTTGCATGTAGTTATGCCAAACTTATTTTAAAAGGCATTTGTAAAGATACCTATTAAAAAAAACTAATTTTGGTTCTCCCAAAAACCTTAAAAATAAATAAAATTAACATAAAGTAACATAAAAAATAAAATAAAACATAAAGTAACATAGAAACAAATAACCAAAGTAACCAACTACAAAAAGAGACCTACAAAAAATAAACTAGTTTTGGATCTCCCAAAACCTTAAAAAAAAATGAACATAAAATAACATAAAAAACAACATAAAGTAACATAGAAACAAATAAACAAAGTAACCAACTACAAAAAGAGACCTACAGAAAATAAACTAATTGTAGATCTCCCAAAACCTTAAAAATATATAAAATGAACATAAAGTAACATAAAAAAACATAAAGTAACATAGACACAAATAAACAAAGTAACCAACTACAAAAAGAGACCTACAAAAAATAAACTAATTTTGTATCTCCCAAAACCTTAAAAATAAATAAAATTAACATAAAGTAACATAAAAAAAAACATAAAGTAACATAGACACAAATAAACAAAGAAACCAACTACAAAAAGAGACCCCCCCCCCCCCCCCCATGTAGGGGTAAAAATATTAACATTTAAAATTTGTAACATTTAAATGAACCTCCAGGGAAAACTTTCAACAAGCACAATAATTCACCGCCAATAGAAATAGAAACATTATCTATTATTTATATATATATACATATATATATATATTTATATATATATATATATATATATATATATATATATATATATATATATATATACAGTATATATGTTTAAAAATAAATGAACATATAGTCAATCAGACTTAAAAAATCACAATAGCCCCAAATATTGTAAATGTTCACAGCACTCAAAATAGACGCGTTTTTACAATATGTAGGTCGCTTCTTCAGGATGTGTGCCGAAGGATGGGATTGTCCATATCATCCAATCTGAAGTCACAAATACGTCTGGAAAAAAGGATATCACATAATTCGGCATATATTATGCAGTATATATTAGTCACTACAACATAAAGAAAAAAGAATAATAAAGAAAACAAAATCAAATTCAGTATCAAAATAATTTTTTCTGCAATAGTCGTAATGAGTGAAGAGAAAAAAAAACAAAACAAACATAAAGTAATGTATAAACATATAAAAAAAAAATATAAAAAAACATATAAAAAAAAAGCAACATAAAAACTAATTCAGAATACTTTATGATTTTTTAAGATACAGTTATATTCTACAAATAAAAAGTAACACACAGTATAAAAAAAACATCATGTAACAAATAAACAAACATAAAACAACATATAGACAAATAAACATAAAGTAACAAACATAAAGTAAAATTCTGAATACTTTATGAGTTTTTTTAAGATACAGTTACATTCTACAAATAAAAAGTAACACACAGTATAAAAAAAAATTAACAAATAAACAAACATAAAACAACATATAGACAAATAAACATAAAGTAACAAACATAAAGTAAAATTCTGAATACTTTATGATTTTTTAAGATAGTTATATTCTACAAATAAAAAGTAACACACAGTATAAAAAAAAATTAACAAATAAACAAACATAAAACAACATATAGACAAATAAACATAAAGTAACATAGAGACAAAGTAGTATAAAGTAACATTCTGTAACATAAAGTAATAAACACAAAATAACATACAAAACTGATAAACACAAAGTAATATAAAGAGAAAATATATTTTTATGAAAAAAAAACATCAGAATTGGATACAAATGTATCCCAAAAAGGCTCCATTATGGTCCATTGTGTATCGAACGATCTTCTTTGGCTCTTTCTGCAGATAAATTGCCGCATATTTCTCTCTCCATCTTTTTATAAATCTTCTATATTTAGCTCTCATTTACCGCGGCAGAATCTCTGAACCTCATCAGCGGAGTGGATCTGTTCTACATGTTATTTCTGTTGGAGTGCAAAGCGAATGTCTTTTCAAGGTCGCCATCATCCACTAAATATGATCGACCATAAATAATTCAGAGCTCCACTGCAGGCCTACCAACATCCATGTCCGTGATCATTTCGATCGATCGTTCCATTAGACTGATGCTGACCCAACACACTTCAGTTTTATTATCCTATCGGCGTTCGATTCAAGCAAACAAAAACCAATAGACAATGAGATACCTTCAGTTCGGATCAGTTTAGACTCGATTGATATCAGATCGATCAGCCAGGTCAGAAAAATGATTGATTATTTGAAATCACCACCGTGCAGGACTGAGAGACTTTGTTTAGGAATACGATTGTATTTCAGTCGATCAGATTTTAAGAATCGGAAATTACAGTCGTATCTTAACCCCTCTGTGCCGGCCCCCGAACGCAAATATGCGGTCTGTCAGCAGTTGGGCCTTGGCGCCGATCGGCCGCGATATTTGCGTTCATTAGTGTCAATAGAGCTGTGCAGAGAGCGTGCGCCCCGCGATCTCCCGACACAGTTACCGGCAGCTGACCGAAGCCCCCCAATCGGTACTCATGTGACCGCCATGACAGCCAATCGCAGCGGTCACATGATCGTAAACCCTGCCCTGCCTCCTGCCATCCAAAACCCCCTTAAAAGGAACGGGAGGTTAACTATTGATCGAAATCCACCTCCCAGTGTTTTGCATAGCGATTGAATGTGTTGTCAGCTATAGATCAACGATTGCTATCGGGAGAGATCAATCAGAAATCGATCCAATCATGTGCAAGCACTTTTTTTTCCTTGCATGTGATTGGCTAATCTTTGTAAAGTGATGTGCAACTCAATCAAAACGATCGAACCTGCAAATACGAATAGCTAATGACTTGACTGGGTTGCCAATTACAGATCGATTATTCCTTTTGGGAGGGATCAGTCGATCATTTATCGAGGTGCGTATGGCCAGCATTAACTTACTTCCATCATCCAATCATCTTCAAGCAGGAATACGCTTTCTTTTTTTTCTTTTCCTTGCACCTGATTGGGTATTCTTTGTAAATACCGTGCAACTCAATCAAAATGATCGATTCTGCAAGTATGAATAGTTATAACGTCCCTTCCGATCGATTTCGATCGGTTTGATCAAACTGAGTCAAGCATTGGTTGTTTTGCATCGATCGGCAGCACTGAGATGCTTTGTTTATGAAGCTGATCGTATTTTGATCAATCGGGTTATGAGATCGCATGCTAGAAACAAAGATGCGATCAATAACTTACAACTGTATCTTCCAGCTATCGATCGAAATCCACTTCCCTGTGTTTGTCGGAACGATTGACTGGGTTGCCAATCATAGATCGATTATTCCTATCGAGAGGGATCGACCGGAAACAAAAATCAATCAGTTATCCGAGTGCGTACGGCCACCATTGTTTGATTGAACTGACTAAGAATCCTCCACCATAGATCCTTCAGTTGATTGATTAAGTGAGCATTCGATCGATTTCACCACACGCCAAGTTCATTGGCTCTGGCAGAATTTTATCGATCATTTCTGATTGCTCAAAGAATGTCTGCGAGTGTGTCAAATGACTGATCACAATACAGATTGATTAAGTGATCCTCCTAATTGATCGTTTCTGAAGGTGGCCATAGATGTAATGTTTTGTGATCAATTTACATACGAGCGACCGCAAACAATCGATCCGTCACCGATTAAAATGTACAAAAACATTGCAACAGGCATGGAATTTTTCTGCATTTTGTGATCGACTAAAATCATTGATCAAAAATAGGATCTATCAGTTGCGATTGGAATTGATCAATGAAAATGATCATTTAATCGATCTGAATTGCAATTCGTTTCTAACAAACAAGTGGAGGTTTCCTCAATCGGTCAGAAACAATCGACGAAATTCCGCCGCAGCCGATCGTTTTTTAGCTCAATGAATCATTCCAATGGAGGTTCTTTGGTTTAAGATATTTTAATCAGTTTAGTCACAATAAATAGTCGATCGATCGATCACTTTGAGACGTGTGTGGCCAGCCTCGTGCATTGTTTCGTTTGATATGGTAATAAACGATTAATTGATTGTTTCTGATCACTCGAATCAGGATTGATAAGAGATCGATCAGTGTGGCCACCTTTCCCGGAGACACGGAATGCTGCGTCCATAGACAGCTCCGGGTAACTGACAGCCGTCTCCATGGCAACAAGCAATCGCTAAACACAGCAAATGGAAACTTCCAGAGCCTGCGCAGGAAGAATGGAATCCGAAAAGATACAAAGTTAAAGTCTGATTGTGAATGATTACAATGTGTCATTATATGAGGAACGCTGAGAGCAAAGCTGGGCAACCTACTGGGGGAGGAGGAGGGGGCTACACTGTGCACCCCCACAGGGGGAGGGGCTACACTGTGCACCCCATCAGGGGGAGGGGGCTACACTGTGCACCCCACAGGGGGAGGGGACTACACTGTGCACCCCCACAGGGGGAGGGGGCTACACTGTGCACCCCCACAGGGGGAGGGGCTATACTGTGCACCCCCGCAGGGGGAGGGGGCTATACTGTGCACCCCCGCAGGGGGAGGGGGCTACACTGTGCACCCCCACAGGGGGAGGGGGCTATACTGTGCACCCCATCAGGGGGAGGGGGCTACACTGTGCACCCCACAGGGGGAGGGGGCTATACTGTGCACCCCATCAGGGGGAGGGGGCTACACTGTGCACCCCCACAGGGGGAGGGGGCTATACTGTGCACCCCATCAGGGGGAGGGGGCTATTAATCGCCTTTCCTGTGCTGTACTTACCTCTCCAACCTACCACCATAGTACAGGAGATGATCAGAGACTGCAGACATAGTACAGGAGATGATCAGAGACAGGGCCAGATTAAGAACATCATGGGCCTGGTGCTGAGGATTTTGGTGGGGCCTTTTATAAACAATAAATAAAAATGCAAACAATTTTTTGTTATAACAAATTAAATTAAATTAAAGAGAGAGAGAGAGAGGATGAAATAGGTGTTAGGGGTAAGGTAAAGAGGATGAGAGAGAAAGGGGGGGATGAGAGAAAGAGGATGCACATGAGCATGCGTGGGAATAACATCAACGCAGCCCAGCCAAGGCAAGTGACCGAAGGCACAGAACCCAAAAGGAAGACCGGGTGAAGATGGAAGCGCCCGGGCCCCGCCGGATTGATCACAGCACAGCACTGGAGGGCTCAGTCTGATAATTTAAGTGTACCCTAATGTGCTAATATGCTGTGCATACTAGTACATTATGGCATAACCTACCTAAGGGCCTCTAAAAAGTAGTAATGTTAGAAAAGTTTACTACCGCTTTAATATCATTGGAATCCAGGAGCCTCTCATGGGGCCCCCTACTGACCCGCATAGTTGCCAACATTTCAAAAATATTTTCAGGGACACTTTTTTTTTACAAGTGCTATATTTAGAGTAGCTGACATCCCCTATGTTCATCTATACATCACAATAGTAATTACAAAATTAAATAAGTACTAATAATGGGGCAGAACAAATATGAGGACTGAGATTTCCTTTAGTTGAACTAACAAAAGTGGGCCCATTATAGAGCTGGTAACATTGAGGATATTCAGTATAATTTTAAAGAACTGTTTTTGTGGGTAAGAGGCATAGGGGAGGAGAATGGATGGTATAAAAGTGGGAAGTATGTGCAGGTGAGGGAGAAGAATGTGGAGGGTCTAACAGTGGGCACTATGTAAATGAGAGGAGTGCGGAGGGTATGACAGAAGGCACTATGTACAGGAGAGGAGTGTGAAGAGTATGACAGTGGGCAGTATGCACAGCAGAGGAGTGTGGAAGGTATAACAGTGGGCACTATGTACAGGAGAGAAGTGTATGACAGTGGGCACTATGTACAGGATAGGAGTGTGTAGGATATGACAGCGGGTGCTATGTATAGGAGAGAAGTGTGGAGGGTATGACAGTGAGCAGTATGTACAGGAGAGGAGTGTGGAGAGTATGACAGTGGGCACTATGTATAGGAGAGGAGTATGGAGGGTATGACAATGGGCACTATGTATAGGAGAGGAGGATGAAGGAATCTGGGAAGGAAAAATTTAAAGGTTTGTGGAAGGATGTTTAGGGACTGTGTAGTGGTTAAGCGGGCCATACATGGATTGAAATTACACCAATTAAGCAAAGACTAGCCATAGTCGATCTATGTATGGGCTACCTGGTTTTACACAAGTCAACCTATTAACCGACTTGAGTACAACCAGCCTGTCAGGTTTTCCCCAAAACAATCAGTGCTGCCAGCTATAGTTAGCAACACTGATCATTATATTCACTGGCAGAACACAATAACACTGTGGGGGTGATTCCCCCATTCACAGGTCAGCAGGTGAGAGGGTGTGTGGGGACAGGCTGGGGAGAGATACTAGTCAGTGGCTGGGTAGGCACTGGTTAGTATCAGAGCCAGATACACACAGGTTACATATGCCACGATCGTTAGAGTGAGAACAATAATTCTAGCCTTATACCTCCTCTGTAACTCTAAACATGTAACCTGTAAAAAAATTTTAAGCATTGCTTAGTACACGAAAAAAAATCGTGCTAACTTCAGTGTTTTTTTTTATTTGAATGAAACAGTTTCTTTCCAAAAAAAACTTTGAAAACTTGCTGCACAAATATTGTGTAATATAAAAAGTTTCAAAGACCACCATTTTATTCCATAGGGTGTCTGCTAAAACAACATATATAAGGCTTGAGGGTTCTGAGTAATTTTCTATAAAAAAAAAATGATGATTTTTACATGTAGGAGAGAAGTGTCTGAATTGGCCTGGGTGGCGAGGGGTTAATTATCATAAGTAATATACAAATAATTGTTATAAGCCCTGTGAGTTCATCCTCTCAGTCTGCTGCAGAGTGTTCCAGCTTGTATTTATACTGGCCGCTCTGTATGTAGCTTCTGACAGGCTGCGCAAGCAGACGTGCATCTCCGTAACTATAGATGATAGCAGCCCCATATTTTAACCAGTGCTGGAGTACGTATTTAGCTACCTAAAGCTGTGGGGTTTCTGTGACTCCTGACTGCTGAGCTACAACCCTCAAAGTTGATATTTTTTAAAAAACAATTTTTTTTTTTTGGGGCAAATGGGCCTATTTTGAGAAAGGGGCCTGGAGCTGCAGCTCCAATAGCCCCTGTGTTAATCCGGCCCTGATCAGAGACTGCAGACATGGTACAAGAGATGATCAGAGACTGCAGACATAGTACAGGAGATGATCAGAGACTGCGAACATAGTACAGGAGATGATCAGAGACTGCAGACATAGTACAGGAGATGATCAGAGACTGCAGACATAGTACAGGAGATGATCAGAGACTGCAGACATAGTACAGGAGATGATCAGAGACTGCAGACATAATACAGGAGATGATCCCTATCCTCTGTCCCCAATGTTTTTTTTACTGCACCCCCACATCAGACAGGCTTTATCTGGCCCCGCCTCCTTGTATGATGACACATTATAGACACATATTGATACATTGATTCCCAGCGATCAGATCCGATACGTCTCTATATCTCTATATCTCTATATCTCTATATCTCTATATCTCTATATCTATATCTCTCGGGTCGCCCTTGAAGGTCACAGAAAGCCAAAAATTTAGACCCGCAGACACAGATCAGTTCCCTGATTAGTTGTATTTATAGGTGATGGAAGGGATGGCTGGGATTGGTCCCCGTAGCGATCGATACAAATCTATAATTCCAGCCCTGAGAGGTGGGTCGGGGCCCCGGCGGTTGCCTCGGTGAGAGGAGCCAACAAACAGGCTGTATAGTGTGCCGGGATCAGAGGATGAAAGGACTCACAATGTCCTATTGTTCTCCCGGAACGCCTGACAAACCGCGCCCGGCCCCAGATAACACCTCGCAGCTTTCCACATTAAATGACCTCAAAGATCAAAACCCCCGAAAATCCCTTCTATTACCACCCCACATCGAGGGGAAAAAAAAGGTGCCCCTCCCCCGCTGATACTGTTTATTTCCCCATAAGACTCTTTCACACTGCATACTGGGGGGGGGGGGGGGTTTAAAAACAGTCCGCTGAGCCACAATTGTTCCCCTTTACGGGTGCCCCCCACCTGGATCCTGCCAGGGCTGTACACATGCAGCGGCCACAATGCTTTGCATCCTGGCTGCAGCATTTTTCATCCTGGCTGCAGAATTTGGCCGGCACGATCTGTCAGTCCCTGTGCAATGGTGGCAGATGGGACTTGTAGTCTTCTCAGACGCAGGGGTGGGCAGGAGGGCCGGTGTTCTGACTAGAAAGGTCCCCCCATCGGATAGTGTCCGCAGGCACGGGGGGCGCTTGCGCAGTACGAAGGACAAGGAGAGACCAAAAGTCTCCGAAGTTGAGCAGCCGGCCATCAGCTGTACACGGCGCCTGCAGACTTAATAGTCACCGCTTCATAACAGGGCCCCTCGCGGTCTCGCTTCGCTCACCACGCTTCGGGCACAGCCTCGCTCCCCGCGCTTCGGGCACGGCCTCCCTTCGCTCACCACTCTTCGGGCACGGCCTCCCTTCGCTCACCACGGTTCGGGCACAGCCTCGCTTTGCTCCCCGCGCTTCGGGCAAGGCCTCCCTTCGCTCACCACGGTTTGGGCACAGCCTCCCTTCGCTCACCACGGTTCAGGCACAGCCTCCCTTCGCTCACCACGGTTCGGGCACAGCCTCCCTTCGCTCACCACGCTTCGGGCACGGCCTCCCTTCGCTCACCACGCTTCGGGCACGGCCTCCCTTCGCTCACCACGGTTCGGGCACAGCCTCGCTTTGCTCCCCGCGCTTCGGGCAAGGCCTCCCTTCGCTCACCACGGTTAGGGCACAGCCTCCCTTCGCTCACCACGGTTCAGGCACAGCCTCCCTTCGCTCACCACGGTTCGGGCACAGCCTCCCTTCGCTCACCACGCTTCGGGCACGGCCTCCCTTCGCTCACCACGGTTCGGGCACTGCCTCCCTTCGCTCACCACGGTTCGGGCACAGCCTCGCTTCGCTCACCACGCTTCGGGCACAGCCTCGCTTCGCTCCCCGCGCTTCGGGCACGGCCTCCCTTCGCTCACCACGCTTCGGGCACGGCCTCCCTTCGCTCACCACGGTTCGGGCACAGCCTCGCTTTGCTCCCCGCGCTTCGGGCAAGGCCTCCCTTCGCTCACCACGGTTCGGGCACAGCCTCCCTTCGCTCACCACGGTTCGGGCACAGCCTCGCTTCGCTCCCCGCGCTTCGGGCACGGCCTCCCTTCGCTCACCATGGTTCAGGCACGGCCTCCCTTCGCTCACCACGGTTCGGGCACGGCCTCGCTTCGCTCACCACGTTTTGGGGCACGGCCTCCCCTCACTCACCATGGTTTGGCACCTGAAACACATTAACCTTTCAATTTATCGTTCGTTCGGCAGAAAATTTCCAAACATGTCCTTCGGTTTTTTTTCGGCTCAAAAACGTCCCAACGATTACTGATTGTGTGCCCATTACCTGGCCGAAAAACGAATGAACTGTCCCAATAAATGTCCCATAATGGTGGGGTCGCTGCCCCCTAGTGGAGCCTTTATAGAGCCACCTGCATTGGATTCCCAATAAATGCACAATAATTTCTTTATTTATTAATTTATTTATTACAGGATTTATATAGCGCCAACAGTTTACGCAGCGCTTTACAATATAAAAAGGAGACAGTACAGTTATAATACAATAAAATACAGGAGGATTAAGAGGGCCCTGCTCAGAAGAGCTTACAATCTAATAGGGTGGGGGAGGTGATACAAAAGGTTGTAACTGTGGGGAATGAGCTGAGATTAGTTGGAGACATGATAGGCTTCCCTGAAGAGATGAGTTTTCAGGGATCGCCTGAAGGAAGCTAGAGTAAGGGGATAGCCGGACAGGTTGAGGCAGCGAGTTCCAGAGGATGGGAGAGGCTCTGGAGAAATCCTGGAGACGAGCATGGGAGGAGGAAACAAGAGAGCTTGACAGTATCTTGGTGGTGTTGCTGCCCCCTAGTGGAGTCTTTCTAGATCTCTATGGCATTTCACACCACCTGCATTGTGTTCCCAATAAATGTCCCAAAATGCTGGAGTTGCTGCCCCCTAGTGGAGCTTTTCTAGATCTCTATGACATTATGCACCACCTGCATTGTGTTCCCATTAAATGCTCCATAATGGTGGTGTTGCTGCCCCCTAGTGGAGTCTTTATAGATCTCTATGACATTACTCCACCTGCATTGTGTTCTCAATAAATGTCCCATAATGGTGGTGTTGCTGCCCCCTAGTGGAGTCTTTATAGATCTCTATGACATTACACTCCACCTGCATTGTGTTTTTAATAAATGTCCCATAATGGTGGTGTTGCTGCCCCCTAGTGGAGCCTTTATAGATCTATATGACATTACATACCACCTGCATTGTGTTCCCAATAAATGTTTCATAATGGTGGTGTTGCTGCCCCCTAGTGGAGTCTTTATAGATCCATATGGCATTGCACACCACCTGCCTTATATTCCTATAGCCATCAAAATAGCAAGTGTGACAATTCATGTTTATCTATCCATGATTATTATTATTATTATTAGGGTTGAAGCCCATCTGAATATTCAGTTTAAATCAGTTCAATACATTCTGATTGCATCAAAACAAAAAATGTGCAAAGTCCTACAGTTTATAGGCAGCCACAGGCCGAGTAGAAAAGACTGTCCTCTGCCAGCATGCTGCAGAAAAGGACCTCTTGGTCTCTGTGTGGAATCAGTGGTCTCTCTGCAGAGGTCCAACGGAGGTAGTACGGGAGTAGTAAAAAAATAAAAATAAATAAACATCCCTTCTGAGTCACCGACCGAGATAAAAGACTTGCAGGACTGGTTTCTGGTCTGAAGATTTTGTGGCTGATTGTTATTATTTTTTATTTTTATTATTATATGCCATGTGTATTATGTCCCTTCCGGGATCACAGCTTTCATTCCTTCGCCAGCGTATCCAGGAAGGCAGCTAAACCGGCACATTCTGTACTTGATTCACTGCTTTGGAGGGCAGAGAAGACATTGGAGGACTAATAAACTCCTGATATCTCAATAAAGAGGATCCATCACCGGCCAATGCTATCACATATTGAGCTTGTTAGCCCCCTTGTGATAGCAATAAAGTTTTCAAAAGTAGAAAAGTGTAAAAAAATGTATAAAATAAATAAAGATTATATAGAATAAATTTAAAAAAAATTTAACTTTTTACGCACCCCCCTATGCACTCCATGTAAAAAGTGCAGGATAGGATGAGCACATGTATGAAAAGATTAATTGCACCACATGTGTGAGGGTGAGGCATAGTTGTGATCGTTGGAGAGATCGATAATTTTACGGCCAAAATTCCCTATTAACTCTAAACTGATGGTGAGGCCGCATTGATGGGCACTGGGGAGGCTGCATTTGATGGGCACTGATCAAGCTGCATTTGATGGGCACTGGTGAGGCTGCATTTGATGGGCACTGATCAAGCTGCATTTGATGGGCACTGATGAGGCTGCATTTGATGGGCACTGATCAGGCTGCATTTGATGGGCACTGGTGAGGCTGCATTTGATGGGCACTGGTGAGGCTGCATTTGATGGGCACTGATCAGGCTGCATTTGATGGGCACTGGTGAGGCTGCATTTGATGGGCACTGGTGAGGCTGCATTTGATGGGCACTGATAAGCTGCATTTGATGGGCACTGGTGAGGCTGCATTTGATGGGCACTGGTGAGGCTGCATTTGATGGGCACTGATAAGCTGCATTTGATGGGCACTGATCAGGCTGCATTTGATGGGAATTGATCAGGCTGCATTTGATGAGCACAGGTGAGGCTGCATTTGATGAGCACAGGTGAGGCTGCATTTGATGGGCACTGGTGAGGCTGCATTTGATGAGCACAGGTGAGGCTGCATTTGATGGGCACTGATCAGGCTGCATTTGATGAGCACAGGTGAGGCTGCATTTGATGAGCACAGGTGAGGCTGCATTTGATGGGCACTGATCAGGCTGCATTTGATGGGCACTGGTGAGGCTGCATTTGATGAGCACAGGTGAGGCTGCATTTGATGGGCACTGATCAGGCTGTATTTGATGGGCACTGGTGAGGCTGCATTTGATGGGCACTGGTGAGGCTGCATTTGATGGGCACTGATAAGCTGCATTTGATGGGCACTGATCAGGCTGCATTTGATGGGCACTGGTGAGGCTGCATTTGATGGGCACTGGTGAGGCTGCATTTGATGGGCACTGGTGAGGCTGCATTTGATGGGCACTGATAAGCTGCATTTGATGGGCACTGATCAGGCTGCATTTGATGGGAATTGATCAGGCTGCATTTGATGAGCACAGGTGAGGCTGCATTTGATGAGCACAGGTGAGGCTGCATTTGATGGGCACTGGTGAGGCTGCATTTGATGAGCACAGGTGAGGCTGCATTTGATGGGCACTGATCAGGCTGCATTTGATGAGCACAGGTGAGGCTGCATTTGATGGGCACTGATCAAGCTGCATTTGATGAGCACAGGTGAGGCTGCATTTGATGGGCACTGATCAGGCTGCATTTGATGAGCACAGGTGAGGCTGAATTTGATGAGCACAGGTGAGGCTGCATTTGATGGGCACTGGTGAGGCTGCATTTGATGAGCACAGGTGAGGCTGCATTTGATGGGCACTGATCAGGCTGCATTTGATGAGCACAGGTGAGGCTGCATTTGATGAGCACAGGTGAGGCTGCATTTGATGGGCACTGATCAGGCTGCATTTGATGGGCACTGGTGAGGCTGCATTTGATGAGCACAGGTGAGGCTGCATTTGATGGGCACTGATCAGGCTGTATTTGATGGGCACTGGTGAGGCTGCATTTGATGGGCACTGGTGAGGCTGCATTTGATGGGCACTGATAAGCTGCATTTGATGGGCACTGATCAGGCTGCATTTGATGGGCACTGGTGAGGCTGCATTTGATGGGCACTGGTGAGGCTGCATTTGATGGGCACTGGTGAGGCTGCATTTGATGGGCACTGATAAGCTGCATTTGATGGGCACTGATCAGGCTGCATTTGATGGGAATTGATCAGGCTGCATTTGATGAGCACAGGTGAGGCTGCATTTGATGAGCACAGGTGAGGCTGCATTTGATGGGCACTGGTGAGGCTGCATTTGATGAGCACAGGTGAGGCTGCATTTGATGGGCACTGATCAGGCTGCATTTGATGAGCACAGGTGAGGCTGCATTTGATGGGCACTGATCAGGCTGCATTTGATGAGCACAGGTGAGGCTGCATTTGATGGGCACTGATCAGGCTGCATTTGATGAGCACAGGTGAGGCTGAATTTGATGGGCACTGGTGAGGCTGCATTTGATGGGCACGGATCAGGCTGCATTTGATGGGCACGGATCAGGCTGCATTTGATAGGCACTGATCAGGCTGCATTTGATAGGCACTGATCAGGCTGCATTTGATGGGCACTGGTGAGGTTGCATTTGATGGGTCGTTTTTTGTAATATCACAGGAGGGTGTCATTTTAAGCCTTGACATGTTGGTATCTATTTACTTGACGTATTTCCATCTTTTATATTTTACCAGAAAATTGGGTGAATTATTGTATATTATGGATATTATATATGATAGTATTATATAGTATGGATATTACAGTGAGGGTGTTGAAAATAATTGTTTAATCAATGCATCGCGATTCAGCCTTAAGCGATTCTGCATCAATGCAGAGGCCGCTCTGAATTGCGATTGCATCAATGACATCATCCCGGCACGCTCCTGTACAAGTCCCTCCTCCTCTCCATGTGTATGTCACACAGAGCGGGGATCTCCCGCTGTGACACTCACCTTGGATCTGCAATGGCCGGCGGCCACTGTAACAAAGTCCCGCCTCCTAGACTGGCTCCTATCATAGGAGGACACACTAGGCGGCACACTGATCCAATATGCCGGGAAATAGAATCAGTGCGACGTCTATCATAGAAGCCAGCCCAGGGGGCGGGGCATTATTAAAGCGGCCGCCGGGCATTGCAGATCGAAGATCAGTGTCACAGCATGAGATTCCCGCTCTGTGTGATCCAGACACTGGTGAGTCTGCATTGATGGGCACTGCTGAGGCTGTATTTGATGGGCACTGATGAGGCTGCATTTGATGGACACTGGTGAGGCTGCATTTGATGGACACTGGTGAGGCTGCATTGATGGGCACTGATGAGGCTGCATTTGATGGACACTGGTGAGGCTGCATTGATGGGCACTGATGAGGCTGCATTTGATGGACACTTGTGAGGCTGCATTGATGAAGTTGCATTGATGGACACTGGTGAGGCTGCATTTGATGGACACTGGTGAAGCTGCATTAATGAGGCTGTATCGATGGGCACTGATTAGGCTGCATTTGATGGACACTGATGAGGCTGCATTGATGGGCGCTGGTGAGGCTGCATTGATGGCGCTGGTGAGGCTGCATTGATGGGCACTGATGAGGTTGCGTTTGATGGACACTGGTGAGGCTGCATTGATGGGGCTGGTGAGGCTGCATTGATGGGCACTGATGAGGTTGCGTTTGATGGACACTGGTGAGGCTGCATTGATGGGCACTGGTGAGGCTGCATTTGATGGGCACTGATGAGGCTGCATTGATGGGCACTGATGAGGCTGCGTTTGATGGACACTGGTGAGGCTGCAGTGATGGGCACTGATCAGGCTGAATTTGATGGACACTGGTGAGGCTGCATTTATGGGCACTGATAAGCTGCACTGATATTGCTGCACTGATGGGCACATATAAGGCAGAACTAATGGATTTTTGATGAAAACCATAATCGTGATGACTCGTAGAATCGAATAGGATCACGAGACCAGGGATGATGTGCAGCTCTAAAGGATATAATATTGTGTGTTTGCATTAAAATTCATTTCAGTATTTTTGATGAAAATATGCGACTGATAAATAGCTACATAAATATTACGTGACAAAAAAAAAAAATTGCAGCAGCCACCATTTTATTCTCCGGGGTCTCTTCTTCCAGAAAATATATTTTTTTTTTTGGGGAGTTTACAGTCATTTTTAGCACAAAATACAGGTTTTAATATGTGTGCAAAAAAAATATGTAAATAGATAAGGAGTTGAGTTTATTCGGTGGTGATTGGTGGGCGGCTCTGCGGGGACATCTGGGAAGCCGGAGGATGGAGATGAGGGCACAGTATGGAGAGGACTGGGAGTACTGCCCGTATATGGCTCCCTCTGCTGGCCGCACAGCTCTGTTGTCCTCCGATGTTCGCGATCAAGAAAGTTTGTTTCCGTCTCCGGCTGATGACGTCACGGTAATGGCGGCGCCCTGAGATCCGCATGTGGAGGCGGTGCTGATCGGCGGAGGAGATCGGGTGATATTTGGGGTCACTGAGCCCGGATCGTGTGCTAAGGGGAGACCCGGGGGTGAGTGTATGAGGTCATGTGATCACCGGGGGGAGGGGCTGCCTCTGATACAGGACTACAAGTCCCAGCATGGCCTGTTCCAGTGACTGTAGTGGGGGAGGGGACCCTCAGGAGCCATGCAGACCCCCCGAAGATGCTCCTGTGCTTCCCCCTCCCCCGCAATATACACCCCTTTACCCAAAACTTTACTTTGAACATTTTTTTTGTCCAGCTGGATTACTATTATCAATATACTTTTATATTCTGTTTTTATTTTATGAATATTGTTTTTTTTTTTTTTTTATTTATTATAAATATTTTGGTTGAATTTTTTTATTTTTTCCATACTTTTATTTATTTTTTTTGTTTATTTTGTTATTTTACTTTGTAGATATACATTTTTCATATTTGTTTTTATACAAAAATTATTAATATAATTTTTTTATAAATTTATTTTATCATTTTCTATTCTGTACATATTTTTTGTTTAATTTTAATTTTTTTTACCCCTTCAATACCGGGGGGGGGGGCACTTCGACACCTTCCTGCCCAGACCAATTTTCAGCTTTCAGCGCTGTCGCAATTTAAATGACAATTGCGCGGTCATACAACACTGTACTCATACAAATTTTTATAATTTTTTTTTTTCTTTGGCGGGCAGCAAGTGGTTCATTTTTAATTTTATAAATAGAGATTTCTTTTGGTGGTATTTGATCACCTCCCCCCCCTGCCCCTCCCTTTCGGCAATCACCTGGGACACATCACATTCCTTAGAAGATCGCCCAGCCAGTCACAGTGCGGCTCGCGCATGCGCAGTGTGCGCCTGGCTGTGAAGCCACAGCCAGATGCCCACAGTGACAATGTCGGCGCCGCAGAGGAGAGCGGGGCTCCGGAGTGTCCAATTAAAGTCAGCAGCTACACTTTTTGTAGCTGCTGACTTTTATATGGGTGGAACTCCATTTTAATTTTCTTTTTTTTTTTTTTCTTGTTATGTTTGCTTTCTTGTTTATTTTTTTTTATTTTTTTGTTTTAATTTTTTTTTTTTAATTTAATTTTTATTTTTTTTTTTTTAATTATTTATGATTAGGTTGGTATTCTCAAGGGAGTAGTAGTGAAACCCCCCCCCCCCCCCTTCTAAATTAATTTGTTGGGGGTTAGAATACAGCCCTCATCTTCAGACCTGCGCTGTACCTCCTGTATATAAAATGGAAGCAGAGCTCACACTTTGTATTTATTTAAAAAAAAAAAAAAAACTGCAGAACTATTCGTCATGTGAGGCCGCATGTACATTTGTTCTGTGCAAAATGGGGCAAAATCGAATATAATGAGTCTGTTTCCTTTCTCGGTTGAATGTTATTCAATTATACGTAATAGAGCATAACAGGAAAAAAAAATAAAAATACTGCAATATGGCCACTAGATGGAGCGGACGGTTATAGGTAAGATATATATTTTTTTTTTTTTTAGGGTCTGTGCCATCCACTGGCCATAATTTATCATTTAAATTTTTATAATTTTATAATAAAATTTATAATTTTTGGCCATATTTATCTCCTATTTTCATTAAAAGAAAAAAATATATTTTATTTTTACTTTATATGAATATATGAAGAATAACATTCAACCTGCAGTGAGTGTAGACAAGAATCACCAGAAATGTCAGAAGATGACCCAAAAATAAATAAATTAAAAAAAAAAAAGCGTGTGTGTGTGTATGTGTGTGTGTGTATGTATGTATGTATGTATGTGTGTGTGTATATATATATATATATATATATATATATATATATATATATATATATAATATTGTCCTCATCTAGACAGGAATCCCAGAAATGTCAGTAGATGTCCCTAAAAAAAAAAAAAAAAAAAAAATAATATATATAGAATAATAAAAAAATATAAATTTTTTTTTTTCTTCATATTTAGAAAAAAAAAAATTATATATATTTTTTTTTTTATATTATTTTTATTCTTCTTTTTTTTTTTTTTTTTTAGGGACATCTACTGACATTTCTGGGATTCTTGTCTAGATGAGGACAATATTTTATATATATATATATATATATATATATATATATATATACACACACACACCTTCAACCTGCAGTAAGTGGGACACCGTCCTCACCTAGACAAGAATGTCAGAAGATGTCCCTAAAATAAAATAATGATAAAAAACTATATATATATAATAATTTATAATGATAATTTATCATTTTAATTTTTATAATTTATTTATCTCCTATTTTTAATTAAAAGAAAATTATATTTTTATATTTTATTTTTACTTTATTCTATATGAATATATGAAGAATAACATTCAACCTGCAGTGAGTGTAGACAAGAATCCCAGAAATGTCAGAAGATGTCCCAAAAAAAATAAAATAAATAAAAACAAAAAAAAGCGTGTGTGTGTATATGTATGTGTGTGTGTATGTATGTATGTGTGTGTGTATATATATATATATATATATAATATTGTCCTCATCTAGACAAGAATCCCAGAAATGTCAGAAGATGTCCCTAAAAAAAAAAAAATTATAAAAAAATAAATATATATATTATAATAATTTTTTTTTATTTATTTTTTTTCTAAATATGAAGAATAACATTCAACCTGCAGTAAGTGGGACACCGTCCTCACCTAGACCAGAATGTCAGAAGATGTCCCTAAAATAAAAAACTATATATATATATATATATATATATATATATATATATATATATTTATATATAAATATATTTTTGTATATATATTTTTTTTTTTTTTTTTTTTTTTTAATTTAATTTTTTTTTGTTTTCTATATATATGCGGGCGTGTGAAGGAACACTTTAAGGACTGTATCTTCTTTCTTGTAATTTTTGTTTTCATTATTTATCATTTCAGATTTGGCAGCCATGAAGCCGGGAAAGGGTAGGCGGCCAGGAAAGGTCCGGAAGTCGGGCAAGGGCCTCTCCTCGCTGCAGCAGAAAGGCATCAAAATTACGGGAAAATGGAAGCCGGTCTCGCTGGACCCGAGCTTCTTCACCGACGGCAGGATGGGCAAGATGGACGAGATGATCTGCTTCGAGGAACTCACGGGCTACAAGCTGGTGAAATCCTCCAAGGAGTTGACGGCGGGCGGCGCCAAGCGGAAGCGCGGTGCCGGCGAGGAGGACTTGGAGCGGGAAGATTCCGAAGAACATTTCCCCAAAGGAAAGAAGAACAAAAAGCTCAAGAAAAAGCTGGAGGCCAAGAAAGCGAAGGAGGAGACGGAGGACGCGTTTCTTGGTGGAGAAGATGAAGAAGAATATCACCAGGACACCGTGAAGGAGGAGGAGGAGGAGGAGAAGGTGGACACTGAACCGTCTGCAGAGCCGTTGGCTGTTCAGGCGCCGAAAAAGAAGAAGAAAAAAAGGCCAAAGAAGAAGAAGAAACCGGCGGAGACTCCTCTGGAGGAACCTGCAGCCGGCAAATCCCCCAAGAAGACCAGGAACTGGGCCGCCGGGGTGTTGGGCGGTGCTGCCGCCAAGGATGCGAACGTGGCGGCTTGGAAGGACCTCTGCGTCCCCCAGCCGGTCCTTCAGGCGCTCAGCTATTTGGGGTTTTCCGCTCCGACGCCCATACAAGCTCTGGCGCTGCCCTCGGCAATCCGGGACAAAATGGACATTCTGGGTGCGGCCGAGACGGGTGAGTTATAAGTGTGGAAGGGGGAGGAGTTTTATATGATGCAGAAAAAGTAACCCGGAGACTTGGGCCAAATATAGCCGACCTTCCCCCCCAAAAGGGAGATTGTTCTCGTTCCTCCCCCTCCATGATCGGAGATGATTCTCACCTAGGCAAGAATGATGTGTCTCTGGTCCTGCAGCCTCCTGGGATACCCGCCTGGCATCTCCTAGGAGGCTGCAGGACCAGGGATTGGAGGGGTGGGCCCGGCACCTGTCATGGGGGGGGGGGGGGGTACCTAGAAGAGGCACCCGGCTCCAATTTGTGTCACCTGGGCTGCGGGACAACACTGGATTCACTGGGCGGGTGACTGTGGGCTATTGAATAGGAAAGGCTGGCACTAGCTGTGCCCGAGTGACAGAACATCGATTAGAGTGGGGAAGATGTGAGGTTTGTTTTCTTTTTTGTTTGTTTTCTTTTTTGTTTGTTTTCTTTTTTGTTTGTTTTCTTTTTTGTTTGTTTTCTTTTTTGTTTGTTTTCTTTTTTGTTTGTTTTCTTTTTTGTTTGTTATCTTTTTTGTTTTCTCTTTTTTTTTTTGTTGCTTTCTCTTTTTTTTTTTTTTGTTTCTCTTTTTTGTTTTTTTTGCTTTTCTTTTTTTTCTCTTTTCTTTTTTCTTTTTTGTTTTCTTATTTTGTTTTTGTTTTTCAATGGCTTGCATACAGCGCCTTGAAAAAGTGTTCACACACCTTGAAATTCCCCACATTTTCTCATGTTACAACCAAAAACGTAAATGTATTTTATTGGCATTTTATGTGATAGACCAACACAAAGTGTCACATAATTGTGAAGTGGAAGGAAAATGATAAATGATACAAATAAATCTGTGAAAAGTGGGGGGGGGGCATTTGTATGGCGCCCCCTTTACTCTGATAACTAAAATCTAGTGGAACCAATTGCCTTCAGAAGTCACCTGATTAGTAAATAGAGTCCACCTGTGTGTAATTTAGTCTCAGTATAAATACAGCTGTTCTGTGAAGCCCTCAGAGGTTTGTTAGAGAACCTTAGTGAACAAAAAGCATCATGAAGGCCAAGGAGCACACCAGACAGGTCAGGGATAAAGTTGTGGAGAAGTATAAAGCAGGGTTAGGTTATAATAAAATCTCCCAAGCTTTGAACATCTCACGGAGCTCTGTTCAATCCATCATCGGAGAATGGAAAGAGTATGGCACAACTGCAAACCTACCAAGACATGGCCGTCCACCTAAACTGACCGGGCCGGGCAAGGAGAACATTCATCAGAGAAGAGCCAAGAGGTCCATGGTAACTCTGGGGGAGCTGCAGAGATCCACAGCTCAGGGGGGAGAGTCTGTCCACAGGACAACTATTAGTCGTGTTCTCCACAAATCTGCCCTTTATGGAAGAGTGACAAGAAGAAAGACATTGGAGAAAGAAAGTCATAAGAAGTCCTGTTTGTAGTTTGTGAGAAGCCATGTGGGGGAGGGGAGCAAACATGTGGAAGAAGGTGATCTGCTCACATGAGACCAAAATTCTACTTTTTGGCCTAAAAGCAAAACGCTACGTGTGGGGGAAACTAACACTGCCCATCCCCCTGAACACACCATCCCCACCGTGAAACATGGTGGTGGCAGCATCATGTGGTGGGGATGGTTTTCTTCAGCAGGGACAGGGAAGCTGGTCAGAGTTGATGGGAAGATGGATGGAGACAAATACAGGACAATCTTAGAAGAAAACCTGTTGGAGTCTACAAAAGACTTGAGACTGGGGGGGGGGAGGGTCACCTCCCAGCAGGACAACGACCCGAAACATACAGCCAGAGCTACAATGGAATGGTTTAGATCAAAGCATATTCATGTGTTAGAATGGCCCAGTCACAGTCCAGACCTAAATCACATTGAGAATCTGTGGCAAGACTTGAAAATTGCTGATCACAGACGCTCTCCATCCAATCTGACAGAGCTTGAGATATTTTACAAAGAAGAAGAATGGGCAGAAATGTCCTCTCTAGATGTGCAAAGCTGGTAGAGACATCCCCAAAAAGGCCCAGCTACGACTAAGGCTATTGCCGAAACGCGTCGGGTTTATTGTTTTATTGTCACTCTGATGTACCAATAAACGACACTTCAAGGATTACAGTTTTGCCGGATCTTCTGACTACTATCCCCAAAAAGACTCGCACCTGTAATTGCAGAAAAAGGGGGTTCTACAAAGTATTGACTCCGGGGGGCGCCATACAAATGCCCCCCCCCCCCCCCACACTTTTCACATATTTATTTGTATAATTTATCATTTTCCTTCCACTTCACAATTATGTGCCACTTTGCGTTGGTCCATCACAGTGATGGTGACCCTCGGCACCCCAGATGTTTTGGCTCTACATTTCCCATGATGCTCAACTACACCGCAGAGCGCACGCGCATCACGGGAGCCAAAACATCCGGGGTGCCGAGGTTCGCCATCACTGGTATCGCATAAAATCACAATAAAAATACATTTTACGTTTTATTTTTTTGTAACATGACAAAATGTGGAAAATCTCAAGGGGTATGAATACTTTTTCAAGGCAGTGAGGAGGGGGAGGGGGTTGGTGTTCATAGATTTACGCAGATCTCATAATACATTGCGAATATTTTTTTTCTTCCTCTCTACAGGAAGTGGTAAAACTTTGGCCTTTGCCATCCCGATGATCCACTCCATCCTGGAATGGAGGAAGATGCGGGAGGCTGGAATCACGGAAGAGATGGAAGAGAATGAGGAGGAGGAGGAGGAGACCTCAGACAAGGAGGAGCCAGAGAGGGCTGAAGAGGAGGAGGATGAGGAGGAGGAGGTGCCAGAGTTGGTGCCCTTAGACCAGGAGGAGGATAAAAACCTGAAGGACGAGGAGGATGAGGACAACAGCGATGATGATGATGAGGAGGAGGAGGAGGAGGGGGAGGGGTCTGCTGCCCTGGGCTGTGTGAAGGTCGTGGAAGACGTTGACGTCAATTTTAACCCCGTCGCCTCCGAGACTTCTCAGCAGTGCTGTAATATGAGACCGCTGCTCGGCCTTGTAGTCACGCCCACCCGAGAGCTCGCCGTCCAGGTGAAACATCACATTGACGCCGTGGCCAAATTCACAGGTGAGACACCAAAGGTGGAGCAGATTTATTGAAGTGTTTGCGAATCCACAGGCCTGTTGATCCCGCCAGAAATCTTGTCCGGCTTTCTGCGCCGGGCTCGGATCCGTTGCATTGTTCCCGGTTATCTCTGAACCACCTCAGTCCCATCACCTCCTGTTGAGGTGGAGAGGGGGGAGGTGTTCTGTAGTCCTGTTCTAGAGTAAGAGCACTGCTCCAATACAAATACAGGATGGTGGGTGAGCGTTGTCACCCCAGGGCAGGAAGTGTGGTACTGGCAGAGGACACCAGGTGAAAATAAAGGTCTGAGAAAGGAAAACCAATACAGCCAGTAGCGGGACAGGAACATCCAGGGCAAGGATGGAGTACTGCACCCCCTCCCCCACTACTACTGCATGTTGTAGAATGGGTTTCCCACCCCTACGTTCATTCTCTGCTCCCTTGCTCTGCTCCACCCGGGGCAACTGCCCCTCCTGCCCCGGCCGCCACATCCAAAGGCTAGCTGAGCTGCGATGTATTACAAATTTCTTCTTAGGCTCAAATAAGCGTTCAGTGGACTACTTTGCTTATGAAGTTTCTTTCTGGCCCATCCCCCGACCCTCTGGTGGTCTTTTCCCCCCCCCCCAACCCCCCTTTCCTGTTGTGTTGCTCCAAAAAAGTCAAACTCTGTTCTGGTGACAGCTGTCAAATTTTTGGAAATCCTCTCGCTTTCTGTTTTCGGTAACCATAGTCACCAGGACAAATAAAAGGGTGGATCTCCTCAGCGGGGGGGGGGGGGGCAGCTGCCCCTGGTGGGGTTCTAGTCCATCCACAACCATAGAGTGTTGGCTTTAGTTTCACCTCAACGCTCCTCCAGCTCTTGGCTTCTGTAGACCGGATATAGCCATCGGCACACATGGGAAGTACCGGACAGTGTGCCGGGAAGCTCAGACTCCCTCTTGCCAGCTTTTTGAATTTCCTTTAACCCTTTTGGTTGCCAGCGGGGGGGGGGGGGGGGGTTACACTCATTCCCATTGGCTACAGTCCCCCAGGATTGTGTATATTTCTGACGAGAAGACTCCTGCCTCCCAAGTGGAAGCATACGGGTGGCTTCACACCCCCCAGTAATGCCCCCAACCACGTATTCAGGCCTCTGCCTGCCCGTCTGCAGGCCTGGGACCGGCAGAGCGGGTGCCTCCGGGCAGAAAGAGGGGGAGGGAGAAAAGCGGACACACGTGTGTCTCTCCTCCCTTCCTTATTGCTGACGCTGAAAGTGACGTGTTTAACATCACTTCCAGGTGCACCTGATGAGGCTGCACTGATGAGGCTGCACTGATGAGGCTGCACTGATGGCCACTGAAGGGGCTGAACTGATCATCTGGATCAGTGCCCTGATTATTGGTGTAGGTGATAAGCCAGTTATGGTCTCTCCTCTCATGCTGTCAGCGTGAGGAAAGGAATGCCGATAACCGGCTTGTGGTTTCATGATCAGCTGTTGTTAGGGGTGCAACGGATCAAAAAAACTCTCGGATCAGAGTCACGGATCGGATCATTTTTCAGATCAGCAAATAATAATTGAATTGGCAAGAACCTGTGAAAATTCCACCACCATATAGTCCCCACTGTAATATCCACGTCATATCCACGTCATCTCCCCCACTGTAATATTGGCTGAGCATGGCTGGGTATTGGCCGGGTATGGAGGGGTGGCTGAGCATGGCTGGGTAGTGGCCGAGTGTGGCTGGGTATTGGCAGGGTATGGAGGGATGGCTGAGCATGGATGGATGGATGTGACTGCAATTGTCACAGAGAAGCGCTGTGGGCACTACAGATCCAGCCCACAGCGCTGCTGCTCCCGATCTCTCCCCTCCACAGTACAGATCTGTACACAGAGGGGAGAGAGGAACCGGCGTCATGACATGGTTTGTTTACAAGTGATCACTCCGTCATTTGACAGAGCGATCACGTGGTAAACGGCTGCCGGGTGTACCAAGATGGCCACCGCTCTGGAGCTAGGCCGAAGCCGCGGCCTTTCCCAAGGCAGAGGCAGCGGAGTGGATCGCGCCGATCCGAACAGGTTGACCCATTCAGATCCGTTGCACCCCTAGCTGTTGTTGAGCCTTTACCCCCAATCTGTGATCAGCTGCGTCCCAAGGACAGGCCATATGACACCCCCCCCCCCCCCCTCGGAACTGGCCGACCGCGCTGTGGCCGTCATTCTGCTATATATCGCGGTTGGCAAGCGGTTGAAGCTTCTCTTCCGGGCCAAACAATGATTACATGACTGGAGAGTACGTGTTCCTTTCCAAAAGATTTTGGAAGGTATCTGCGAGAATTTTGTTCCCATTTGTGAGGTCAGGTACTGATGTTGGATGAGAAGATCTGGCTCCTAATTGCCATTCCGGTTCATCCCGATGGTGTTCAGTAGGGAGGAGGTCAGGACTCTCTGCAGGACACTCGAGTTCCTTCACACCAAACAGGTCACTAGACATGTGCACTGACAAAAAAATGTTTTGTTTTCATTATTTTTTTTTTTTTTTGCTTTTTGTCGAATTTCAATTTTTCGGAAAGTCAAAAACCTGAAAATCTGAAAAAAGAAATCTGTAAAATTCTAAATAATAACTATTTAAATGATAGGTATTGGAATTTCCTTTCAAATTTGGCTGTTAGTGAAAGTAACGAATACGAATTTATCTGAAGTCACGAATTATCCGAAATAACGAATGCCGCATCCAAAGAAATGGAACAAATTAATAAATAATAATAAAAAAAGTTTTATTATTATTTATTATTATTATTATTATTATTATTATTATTATTATTATTAGATCGTTGCGTTCCATTTGTTTGGATGCAGCATTCGTTATTTCAGATACTTCGTAACTTCAAATAAATTTGTATTCGTTATGCCGCGTACACACGAAGGGACTATCCCGCGGGATTATCCGCTGGACCGAAGTCCAGCGGATAATCCCCTCGTGTGTGGGCGCCGGCGGACTTTTTTTGGCCAAAGTACGGCGGACTAAAGTTTTGTTTTAAAATTATCCGCTGGACTTGGCAGTCCAGCGGACAATGCGGCCGTGTGTAGTATGGTCCGGCGGACCAAAAAGGACGCATGCTCAGTAGCAAGTATTTTTCTAGTATTTTTCGTTTTCTAGTCCCGTCGTACGTGCTGTACGTCATCGCGTGAACCGTCGGACTTTTTGCGTGATCGTGTGTGGTCAAGTCCGTTCGCTTTTTAGTCCAGCGGACCCAGCTGGAAAGTCCAGCGGATTGTCCGCTGGACTTAGGTCCGCCGGGAAAAGTCCCTTCGTGTGTACGCGGCATTACTTTCACTAACAGCCAAATTTGAAAGGAAATTCCAATACCTATAATTTAATATTTTACTATTAGTTATTTCATATTTTCTAATATTCAGATTTTCATTCTTATTCTTGGATTTTCAAATTTCCAAATTTTTTTTTAATTTTATGGAATTTCGAATATTTGAATTTCCGAACTTTCCGATTTCCGAACTTTCTGATTAAGTTACAAAAGTAAATATTAACAACAACTTGATCAGTGCCCATTAATGCAGCCTATCGGTGCAGCTTATCAGCGCCCATTAGTGTCGGCTCAATAGTGGCCATCAATGCAGCCTGATCAGTGGCCATTAATGCAGCCCGATCGTTGGCCATTAATGCAGCCCGATCGGTGGCCATCCATGCAGCCCGATCGGTGGCCATCCATGCAGCCCGATCGGTGGCCATCCATGCAGCCCGATCGTCGGCCATCCATGCAGCCCGATCGGTGGCCATCCATGCAGCCCCGATCGTCGGCCATCCATGCAGCCCCGATCGTCGGCCATCCATGCAGCCCGATCGTCGGCCATCCATGCAGCCCCGATCGTCGGCCATCCATGCAGCCCGATCGTTGGCCATCCATGCAGCCCGATCGTTGGCCATCCATGCAGCCCGATCGTTGGCCATCCATGCAGCCCGATCGTTGGCCATCCATGCAGCCCGATCGTTGGCCATCCATGCAGCTTCAATGCATTGGATTTTGAGGCATTGGTATAATAGATTGGGGGGGGGGGGGTGGAATTGGAGGCATAACCTATGCCTCCAATTAACCCCCCCTTTCCTCCCAGCATGCAACAATTCCAGTCTTCAACACCTCCATGTTATGCTTTCAATCACAGCACACTGACATACTGTAACCTTTCTCCTGCAGCCAGGGGGTCCGACATCATCATCTTAACACAGCGGGCGGACCGAGAGGGTTGGAGCCTGCCCACTTGATAACATGCACCACCCCACTTAGATGTGCAGCAGGAGGAAGGTGGAGAGGGGTGATCCCAGGCGGCGGACTCCTCCTTCTGACATGCTCCACTCTGCAAGCCTATGCGAGGGGCGGGGACGAGCGGCGGGAGGAAGGTGGAGAGGGGTGATCCCAGGCGGCGGACTCCTCCTTCTGACATGCTCCACTCTGCAAGCCTATGCATGGGGCGGGGACGAGCGGCAGGAGGGAGGTGGAGAGGGGTGATCCCAGGCGGCGGACTCCTCCCTTCTGAAATGCTCCTCTCTGCAAGCCTATGCAAGGGGCGGGGACGAGCGGCGGGAGGGAGGTGGAGAGGGGTGATCCCAGGCGGCGGACTCCTCCTTCTGAAATGCTCCTCTCTGCGAGCCTATGCAAGGGGCGGGGACGAGCGGCGGGAGGGAGGTGGAGAGGGGTGATCCCAGGCGGCGGACTCCTCCTTCTGAAATGCTCCTCTCTGCAAGCCTATGCAAGGGGCGGGGACGAGCGGCGGGAGGGAGGTGGAGAGGGGTGATCCCAGGCGGCGGACTCCTCCTTCTGAAATGCTCCTCTCTGCAAGCCTATGCAAGGGGCGGGGACGAGCGGCGGGAGGGAGGTGGAGAGGGGTGGGCCAGGGCGGCCGACTGCTCCTCCTGAAATGCTCTTCACTGCGAGTGGGCAACGGGGGAGAGGCACTGGCTAAGTGGCTATAGATTCCCGGGACAGCATAGCCCTGATTATACTCGCAACTCGAGTAGGAAAGGCGAGTGGAAATTTTGAGGGCTGTTTGTATGATGGAGGATTACCAGGACCCTTCACTGGAGACCTCAACTCCATACTCCAGACTCTTGGCCATATAGTATCACTATGCTGGTCAGGTGTTGACAAACATTTGTCCCTTTAGTGTATTTGAGTTGTGGGGGAGGCTTCAGAGGCGCAAAGGACATTTGCTGCCAAGAGGCTTTTTGGTAACACGTTGAGTTCCCGATCTGGAAAGTTGGAAGAAGACATTTTCCATCTTTTATGCTTCTTCCGGGTCGGTTCGTAGTTTTGAAGTAAGAGTGGTGTTGGGATTTGTGTCCTTTATTACAGATATGCAGAGTCCAGGCTTATAATGATATTTCGGAATAATCGTTCTCCTATTTGATGTCCCCCCTCAGGAATCAGAACCGCCATCGTGGTTGGTGGGATGGCCCCGCAGAAGCAGGAGCGACTGTTAAACCGAGGGCCGGAGATCGTCATTGCAACGCCGGGGCGTCTGTGGGAGATGATCAGAGAGGAGCACCCTCATCTGTCCAACCTAAAGAAGCTCAGGTATTGATAAGATTTGGGTTTTGCTCGTTCACTTTTTATTTTCTTTATCTTTAACCACCTGATTACTGGGCACTTAAACCCCCCTCGTGACCAGGCCGATTTTCAGCTTTCGGCGCTGACGCACTTGGAATGACAATTGCGCGGTCATACAACACTGTACCCAAATGAAATTGTTATCATTTTTTTTCCCCACAAATAGAGATTTCTTTTGGTGGTATTTAATCACAGCTGGGTTTTTATTTTTTGCTAAACAAATAAAAAAAATAAAAATAAAATCATGTTTAATATTTTGTTATAAAATTTTGCAAACAGGTAATTTTTCTGCTTTATTGATATGCGCTGATGAGGCGGCACTGGTGGGCACTGATAGGCGGCACTGGTGGGCACTGATAGGCGGCACTGGTGGGCACTGATAGGCGGCACTGGTGGGCACTGATAGGCGGCACTGGTGGGCACTGATAGGCGCACTGGTGGGCACTGGTAGGCGGCACTGGTGGGTGGCACTGGTAGGCGGCACTGGTGGGTGGCACTGATAGGCGCACTGGTGGGCACTGATAGGCGGCACTGGTGGGTGGCACTGATAGGCGGCACTGGTGGGTGGCACTGATAGGCGGCACTGGTGGGTGGCACTGATAGGCGGCACTGGTGGGTGGCACTGATAGGCGGCACTGGTGGGTGGCACTGATGGGCGGCACTGGTGGGTGGCACTGATGGGCGGCACTGGTGGGCGGCACTGGTGGGTGGCACTGGTGGGCGGCACTGATAGGCGGCACTGGTGGGCGGCACTGATGGGCGGCACTGGTGGGCGGCACTGGTGGGTGGCACTGGTGGGTGGCACTGATAGGCGGCACTGGTGGGTGGCACTGATAGGCGGCACTGGTGGGTGGCACTGATAGGCGGCACTGGTGGGTGGCACTGATAGGCGGCACTGGTGGGTGGCACTGATAGGCGGCACTGGTGGGTGGCACTGATAGGCGGCACTGGTGGGCGGCACTGGTGGGTGGCACTGGTGGGCGGCACTGGTGGGTGGCACTGATAGGCGGCACTGGTGGGTGGCACTGATAGGCGGCACTGGTGGGTGGCACTGATAGGCGGCACTGGTGGGTGGCACTGATAGGCGGCACTGGTGGGTGGCACTGATAGGCGGCACTGGTGGGTGGCACTGGTGGGTGGCACTGGTGGGTGGCACTGGTGGGTGGCACTGGTGGGTGGCACTGATAGGTGGCACGGATGGATGGCACTGATAGGTGGCACGGATGGGCACTGGTAGGGGACACTGATGTGCAGCACTGGCACTGTGGGCACTGACATATGGCACTGTGGGCACTGACTGATGGCACTGTGGGCACTGACTGATGGAGCTAGTGGGCACTTTTATTAGCCAAAGGTGGGCACCATGGACCCTGGGCATATTGCAGTGAGAGGGACTGTTGTCCCTCTCACTGCCGCCGGTGATCAGTGTTTTTTTTTTTCTCCTCGCGCTGCCAGCGCGAGCAGGAAAAAAAGCCGATTACCGGCTCGGTAATTATCACATGATCAGCTGTCATTGGCTGACAGCTGATCACGTGGCAAGGGGTCGGGATCGACCCCTTACTCGGATCTGTGATCCAGCGAGTTTCACAGACTCGCGGATCACAGAGCGCGCCCAGGCAGCTCGTTGCCGGGACGACGTCAATAGACGTCGTCCCGGCATATCAGATCTGCGCTGTAGCCGTCATTTGGCTATAGCGCGGATCTCAGGTGGTTAAGAAAAATCATCTCTCAATAATTGGTGGTCAGTGGCACTTTGAGCCCCCCCCCCCTCCCCCCCAAACTACAAGGTCTGCTTGTAAGGTGAAGACACCCGGCATTATTCCCCTATAGAGCTCGGTGTCCTCAGTGGTCATTGAATTAGAAGAAAATACAATATTTGTCACTGTAGTGGTCTCCAAGGTCTTCAGTAACGAGTTGCCCTTCGTGTCTCCGTGGACAGGTGTCTGGTAATCGACGAGGCGGACAGAATGGTGGAGAAGGGTCACTACGCCGAGCTGACCCAACTGCTGGAGATGCTGAGAGAGTCTCACTACAACCCCAAGAGGCAGACCTTCGTCTTCTCCGCCACCCTGACCCTCATCCACCAGGCCCCCAGCCGCCTCCTGCAGAAGAAGAACTTCAGGAGGATGGACAAGGACAGCAAGCTGGAGAGCCTGATGCACAAGGTGGGCATGAAGGGGAAGCCCAAGGTCATCGATCTGACCAGGAAGCAGGCCACCGTGGAGACGCTGACCGAGACCAGAATCCATTGCTCCACCGACGAGAAGGACTTCTACCTCTACTACTTCCTGCTGCAGTACCCCGGGCGCACCATGGTCTTCGCCAACAGCATCGACTGCATCAAGAGGCTGACCTGCCTCCTCACCATCCTGGAGTTCAACCCGCTCCAGCTACACGCCAACATGCACCAGAAGCAGAGGCTGAAGAACCTGGAGAGATTCGCCGAGAGGGAGAGGTAAGAGGGTGCCGCCTGTATGGGGGGCGGAGCCGGTACTTGGGTTATGGCTATGAATATTGGCGGCTCTGGTCACCAGTAGATTGGCACAACAGACAATCCGGCGTATAGTTCAAGAGCCGCCTAATCTTTATTAATATATATTTTAGTGGTGCACCGAAACCGAAATTTCAGGAAAATTTCAACCGAAATGGGCAGTAAAAAAAAATAATTTAAATATGTGTGTGTGATTATTATGGCTGGTATTTTTGCAAAGAGGTCAGTGGGATGCAATTTTTTTTTTTTTTTTTTTTGTGCCGGGGTCAGTGGGACGCGGGTTTTGCGCATGGGTCAGTGGGACGCGTTTTTTGAGCCGAGGTCAGTGGGTTTTGCGCATGGGTCAGTGGGACGCAATTTTTTGGAGCCGCGGTCACTGGGATGCGTTTTTTGAGCCGAGGTCAGTGGGATGCGTTGTTTGAGCCGAGGTCAGTGGGATGCGTTGTTTGAGCCGAGGTCAGTGGGACGCGTTTTTTGAGACTAGGTCAGTGGGACGCGTTTTTTGAGCCGAGGTCAGTGGGATGCGTTGTTTGAGCCGAGGTCAGTGGGACGCGTTTTGTGAGACTAGGTCAGTGGGACGCGTTTTTTGAGACTAGGTCAGTGGGACGCGTTTTTTGAGACTAGGTCAGTGGGACGCGTTTTTTGAGCCGAGGTCAGTGGGACGCGTTTTTTGCGCCGAGGTCAGTGGGACGCGTTTTTTGCGCCGAGGTCAGTGGGACGTGTTTTTTGCGCCGAGGTCAGTGGGACGCGTTTTTTTTCGCCGAGGTCAAGCATGTGTGTGTGCTGATAGGAGAGCGCGGCGCCCGTCCTTTAAATGTGGGAGTGCGCGGCACCCGTGCTTTTGTCTGTGAGAGAGCAATGCCTCCATAGAGCGGCTCGTATAAGGAAGGCTGATGGCGGTTTTATTGGTGACGTCTTCTCTCTCTCTCTCTCGTCCTCACAGCTGTGTCCTCCTCACTACGGATGTGGCGGCTCGCGGTTTGGACATCCCCAATATTCAGCACGTTCTCCATTACCAGGTACGACATTCAGAGTTGTGTGTTTTTTGCACACAGATAAAAAAAAAAAAAAAAAATAATCATTTATTACGTTTGTTAACCACTTAACCACTTAACCACTTTCAGACCGGACCAATTGGCAGCCGAAGGACCAGGCCCCTTTTTGCGATTCGGCACTGCGTCGCTTTAACTGACAATTGCGCGGTCGTGCGACGTGGCTCCAAAACAAAATTGACGTCCTTTTTTTCCCACAAATAGAGCTTTCTTTTGGTGGTATTTGATCGCCCCTGCGGTTTTTATTTTTTGCGCTATAAACAAAAATAGAGCGACAATTTTGAAAAAAATGCATTATTTTTCATTTTTTGCTATAATAAATATCCCAAAAAATATATAAAAAAACTTTTTTTTTTTTCCTCAGTTTAGGCCGATACGAATTCTTCTACATATTTTTGGTAAAAAAAATCGCAATAAGCGATTATTGATCGGTTTGCGCAGAAGTTATAGCGTTTACAAGATAGGGGATAGTTTTATAGCATTTTTATTAATAATTTTTTTTTTTATTATTAATGGCGGAGATCTGCGATTTTTTTTTTTTTTTTTTTTGTGACTGCGACATTATGGCGGACACATCGGACATTTTTGACACATTTTTGGGACCATTGTCATTTTTACAGCAATTAATGCATTTAAATGCATTGATTTCTGTATAAATGACACTGGCAGTGAAGGGGTTAACCACAAGGGGGCAGTGAAAGAGTTAAGTATGCCTAGGGGTGTGTTTTTTACTGTGGGGGGCGTGGCTGTCAGCTAGTGAATGCTGATCTCTGCTCCAATCACAGGGAGCAGAGATCGGCGTCACTAGTTGCTAGGCAGAACGGGGAGATGCTGTTTATCTCGGCATCTCCCCGTTCAGCCGCTCCGTGAGATGATCGCGGGAGTCCCCGCGGCGATCGAGTCCGCGGGGACCGCGGCCGGACTCACGGGGGTCCTGACCGGCGCAGGAGCGCGCCGCACCCGGCGCGCTCCCAATGGCATGGACAGGCTAAAGGAGGGACGTATATATACGCCCTCCTGCCTGTACGTGCCATTCTGTCGACGTATATCGTCGTGCGCCGGTCGGCAAGTGGTTAAGGACCGCTTCCTGCACATTTACGTTGGCAGAATGGCACGGCTGGGCACATCAACGTACAGGTACATTGTCCTTTAAGAGCCCAGCCGTGGGTCGCGCTTGTAACCCGGTCCTGGGCTCCGTGGCACCAGCGGACCCGATCACCGCGGACCCGATCACAAACCTCTCCCCGCGCTTCCTACTCTGCCTGTCACTGATCGGCTGTTCCCGGTCATCGGGAAAGAAGATCAGTGATGTCACACGCCAAGCCACGCCCCCCTACAGTAAGAAAACACACACAGGGCTCACTTAACCCATCCCCGCCCCCTAGTGGTTAACTCCTTCACTGCCAGTGTCATTTACACAGGAATCAGTGCATTTAAATAGCACTGATTGCTGTATTAATGTAAGTGGTCCCAAAAATGTGTCAAAAATGTCCGATGTGTCCGCCATAATGTCGCAGTCACAATAAAAATCGCTGATCGCCGCCATTACTAGTAAAAAAAAAAAATATTAATAAAAATGCTATAAAACTATCCCCTATTTTGTAGACGCTATAACTTTTGCGCAAACCAATCAATAATCGCTTATTGCGATTTTTTTTTTTTTTTTTTAGTTTTATTTACCAAAAATATGTAGAAGAATACGTATCGGCCTAAACTGAGGAAAACTATGTTTTTTTATATATTTTTTTGGGGATATTTATTATAGCAAAAAGTAAAAAATATTGCATTTTCTTTCAAAATTGTCGCTCTATTTTTGTATATTGGCACAAAAAATTTAAATCGCAGAGGTGATCAAATACCACCAAAAGAAAGCTCTATTTGTGTGGAAAAAAGGACGCCAATTTTGTTTGGGAGCCACGTCACACGACCGCGCAAGCGACGCAGTGCCGAATCGCAAAAAGGGACCTGGTCCTTTTGGCTGCAAATTGGTCCGGGGCTGAAGTGGTTAAGCTGCAACAAGTTTAGTTGTTAGGTTTAGACGCACTCTCTAAAGCTGCTACCATATATTTCAATATACATACAAAAATCCTGGAGTTCCCCCTTCAGCTGGGCAGGGCTGACACCATTTCTTGCAATTTGTCCCGGGAGAAGTCCTTTGTTGTGATTCCACACACTCTGATACTCCGATACCCGTCCAGCACTCTGCAGATCTCCACATGCACAAGATAGTGTTATCTTTTTTTCTGTATGTTTTTGTTTTGTGGAAGGAATTGGGAAACCTGGAAGAACCTCCAATATTAAAAAAAATTATTTCATATCAATAGCACCCCCTAGTGGTGACCCAAAAACCCCGCACCCTTTGACCTCGGAGCTCTTCATTCAGCTATTGGTCTGTAACTTTTTTTTTTTTTTTTTTCTTTTTGCTATTCAGGTCCCGAGGACGTCGGAAACCTACGTCCACCGCAGTGGCAGAACTGCCCGCGCCTCCAGCGACGGCCTGACGCTGCTTCTGATTGGACCAGACGATGTGGTCAACTTCAGGAAAATCTTCAGAACTCTGGAGAAGAACGACGAGCTTCCCTTCTTCCCCGTGGAGACCAAGTGCATGACTGGAATAAAGGTAAAAAGCTGTGAACTGACCCCTGCCTATCCCACCGTCTTTAGACATCCCCCCCCCCCCCCCTTCCAAGGCACCGGTAATCTATGGTCACAATTTGACAGCCACCAGCTGACGCCGTACACAGCTGCTGCCTGTCACTGACAGCTCCAGTATATGGGGGTTGTGGGTGGGGGGGAGGTGAAGGGGGACAATCAGTCAGAAGGTTCCTGAGTTCCCAGCATTGACCTAGTGATCCCATGCAGGCTGGAGGCTTCACTCATAATCTGAGTCTTTAGCCTGAAGAAGTCATTGTGCCTCTGTTTAATACTGTGATTGCCGGATACAGTTATGGTATTTAAAAAAAATAAAATAAAAATCGGAGAACATTTAGTCTTTTGAGAAAATCGGTTTGTGGTGGGCTGACCCTTTTTAAAGGGAGGCTTCACTAAAATCTGAACTCCGAGATAATAAAGGCACCTCCCACAGCTCTGGACCTCCTCCTCGTGCAAGGTGATTGGTCTTGTCTCCGCCCCCCACCTGTAGATCTCTGCAGGCACCCTGTAGTAGGTGGAGCTTGCTGTGCCTTTCCCACAGCTCTGCACTCGTCTCCACCCCCCTCATGTCGTTTTCTGTAGTGGGTGGAGCCTGCTGGACCCCTCCCCACAGTTCTCCTTTCTCTCCTTGTGCAGGGTAACTGGTCCTGTCTCTGCCCTCTGCAGTAGGTGGAGCCTGCTGGCCCCTCCCACACTTCTGCTCTCTCTCCTTCTGCAGGGGGACTGGTCTCTGTTGTTTTCTGTGGTGGGTGGAGCCTGTTGGACCCCTCCCACAGCTCTATTCTCTTTCGTGCAGGGTGACTACTCTTGTCTCCGCCCCCCTCCTCTAGTTTTCTGTAGTGGGTGGAGCTTGCTGGACCCCTCCCACAGCTCTGCACTATATACAGCACAGTGATGATATCACCACCTCCTTTTTATAAGGTAATATCTGGGTTTACAATGGTATTTGGTGCTCACAGAGAGGCTTTATTTCCTTTCTAGGGATTGAGGAGTCGCTTTAAACATTTTTTTGTACTCAGAGTTCAGCTTTAATAATGTCATTGAGGTCTTTGTTGAGGAGGATTGTCAGGTGACCGTTTTGTCCCGTCTTTGTTCCCAGGAACGCGTCGGTCTGGCCCGACAGATCGAGAAGGCCGAGTATTTCCACAGTAAGACCAAACAGCAGAACTCCTGGATCCAGCAGGCGGCCGAGGCTCTGGAAATGGAGATCGATGACGATTTATTAGGTAAATTACGGTTGCCGCCAAAATCCAAAAATATTTATTTTAACCAATGGCGGACGGGCGAAGGCAAAGCGACCCGCCCTTCATGTCACTTCCCGGTTTAGGACGCGCACCCCTTTGCCGACACCCGTTGTGATTGTACAGAGCGGGAATCAGTCAGCAGGTACCAGCCAATGATTCATGGCCGGGACCTGCCGATCGGCTGTGTCCAATCACAGCCCAGAGCTCTGACAAACAAAGCTCTGTACAAAGGGAATGATCTCTCTCTCTCTCTCTCCCTATACTTGTCCGAATTGGGTGGCGAGGGGTTATCACCTCTAAATGTTCACATCGTTCTATTAGTATAGGAAGTATAACATGATGCTGTCATTGTCTATTCATATACAAAGTATAAAATGATACATTGTTTGTATGCTTCATATCATTGGCTCCTGAGTCTGGGACTTGTAGTCCCTCCCGGGACGCAGGACTGACGCTCTTCTTCTTTTCCAGGTGGGAACGCGGATGAAGAGGAGGACAGAGCCAAGCAGAAAGCCTTGAAGTTCATGAAGAAGCAACTGAAGAGACTTTTATCTCAGCCGGTATTCCGGAACATTATGAAAACCAAATACCCGACCCAGAGCGGTCAGCTGACCCTCCCCGACCTCCCCGCCGCCCGATCCGAGAGCGCCCTCCACACCCTCTCCAACCAACACACCAAGAAACAGAAACCGAAGCAGAAGCCCCGCCCATGACCGCCGTTCCCCCCTCCTCCGCTATATATATATTGCACAGAGAGAGCTTTAAAGGGTCACTCCACCCCAACTAAGGTCTGTTCCCTCCCTCGTCCTATTGGACTTCTGTTTGTAGGAGAGGATAAAGGGAAACGCCTCCAGAGAAATCTAAAAAGTTGAAGGAGCAACGAGGAAAAAAAGAAAATCTACTATTAAAACACAAGTCATATTGTAATTTAATGATATTAAAAATTTTCTTTCCTTTTTAATCTGCAGCCGCTGTAATTTTCTGTAAATTTCAATGCAATGTACGGCCACCTGGAGGCGCTCTGTACACAGATGGTATATGGGACCGCCCCCAGGAAGATCGTTTCCTGCTTGTGTGATTTTTTTTTTTTTTTTCCCTGATCGATTCCATAGTAGTACAGTGTTACTATGGTAACATATTTATTGCTCTGGTCACAGAGGGTTTAACCGCTTCCCGTCCGGCCTATAGAAGAATGACGGCCGGGCGGTGGTTTCGTTATTCTGACTGGGCGTCATATGGCGTCCTTCAGGATAACATGCCGCCGCGCGCCCGTGGGGGCGCACATCGCGGCGATCGGTGTGTCAGTCTGACACACCGCTCCACTGATCTCGGTAAAGAGCCTCCGGCGGAGGCTCTTTAGCATGTGATCTGCCGTGTCCAATCACGGCTGAGCACAATGTCAACAGGAAAAGCCGGTGATCGCCTTTTCCTCACTCGCGTCTGACACGCGAGTAGAGGAGAGCCGATCCTGACAGGGGGGGGGGGTCTGCGCTGATTATCAGCTCCGCCCCCCTTTCAGATGCCCACACTGGACCACCAAGGAAGTGGGCAACATGTGGATGGCCAGGTATGTACCCCCTGGCCATCTACATGTGCAAATGATGCCCAATCTGTGCCCACAAATGGGCACTGACTGGCACCATCATGTACCAATCAGTGTCATCAATGCCACCCATCAGTGCTCATCCATGCCACCTATCTGTGCCACCCATGAGTGCCCATCAGTGCCGCCTATCAGTGGCTGTCAGTGCCACCTTATCAGTACCACGTCATTGGTGCCCATCGGTGCCGCCTTATCAGTGCCCGTCAGTGCAGCCATATCAGTGCCCGTCATTGAAGAAGAAAATGTACTTATTTACAAAAAAAATTACAGAAACAAAGAAAAACTTTTTTTATTTTTTTTTTCAAAATTTTCGGTATTTTTTTATTTGTTGCGCAAAAAATAAAAGTCGCAGAGGTGATCAAATACCACCAAAAGAAAGCTCTATTTGTGGGAACAAAATGATAAAAATTCTGTTTGGGTACAGTGTAGCATGACCGCGCAATCGTCATTTAAAGTGCGACAGCTGAAAAATTGGTCTGGGCAGGAAGGGGGGTATAAGTGCCCCCCCCCCCCCCCCCCCCCCCCCCGGTATTGAAGTGGTTAAAAAAAAAACAATTATAAGAAAAAAGTGTTTGTCCTGTCCTGACATTTTCGGGACTCGAGAAATTAGATCGGCCTTCAATACATCAGGATTGATCGATTTTGAGATACATATTCCATATATCACTGGGTTTGCTGGATGTCAGAAAGCCATCGGCACCACACCCCTTAGTTTACAGAATTTTAGGGAAAAGGGGGAAATCTGGGACATTGAAGGTGCCAAAACACAACAAGAATATAAAATATATCAAAATTTTATTGAAAACCTTAATTTTAAAAATTTGCATATTGTCATCATACAGTGTCCATACCATTATGGAAAAATGCAGTTCAGCTCTACATGTTTCGCCATGCGATGGCTTCTTCAGGAGGCTTTTACTCCATATGCAATCGCTGAAATAATGATGAATATCTTAAAATGAAAAGGACTCCAACATCAGGAGGGGATATCGAGCGCGTTGGAGTCCTTTTCATTGCTTTAAACTGACTTCATCTGCAGATCGAAGTCCATCTCTTTTTTGATCTGTCGATGAAGAAACCGAAAGATACAAAAAGAAACAATGTTTATTTTAAACTTGGTGTTTCACCGACTGCTTTTTATTTTATTTTATTTTTTTTTTTTTTGACAGCTCCAATTACTGGACTTCTTTAACACTTCAGCTGTCAAAGTAGGAAATCCCACCGACGGCTGAATGAGTCATCGGTTGTTAAGGACGCAGCTGCTCCGCACCTTAACAACTGATCATTAGCTCCTTTTTTATTTTTTTATTTTTTTTACGCTGACAGCGCAAATAACCAAGTCTGTAAGGCCCCTTTCACACTGGGGCGGGAGCGGCGGTGACGGTAAAGCAGCTATTTAGCGCTGCTTTACCATCGTTTTAGCCCCGGTATTCGGCCGCTAGCGTGCGGTTTTAACCCCCGCTAGCGGCCGAAAAAGGGTTAAAATCCCCCGCAAAGCGCCGCCGTAGCGGCGCTTTGCGGTGGTATTACCGCGGTGTCCCATTAAAATCAATGGGTAGGAGCGGTGACTACACGGCTCCTATACCGCTCCAAAGATGCTGCTAGCAGGACTTTTTTGACCGTCCTGCTAGCGCACCGCTCCAGTGTGAGAGCCCACCGGCATTCACACTGGAGTGAATGGGGCCGGATTTTTTCAGGCGCTATTTTTAGCGCTGTAGCGCCTGAAAAACGCCCCCGTGTGAAAGGGGCCTTAGTATCTGTTAGACATGTGCACTGCTGAAAAATATATATTTTTTTCTTTGTTTGTTTTTCGTTTTTTGGGTCATTCGTTTATAATGTAAATTCGAAATCCAGAAATTTTAAATAACTATTAAATTATAAGTATTGAAATATCCTTTCAAATTTGTCTGTTAGTGAACGTAATGAATCCAAAATTATCTGAAAAATGAATGCTGCATCTAATTGAATGGAGCGCAACGTATTAATAACAATAAAAAGTTTTCATTATTATTTATTATTTATTTGTTATGTTCCATTCGTTATTTTGGATACCGTATATACTCGAGTATAAGCCGAGTTTTTCAGCACATTTTTTTTTGTGTGCTGAAAATGCCCCCCTCGGCTTATACTGGAGTCAAGCACTTTTCTGCAGCAGAGAATGACATTTTCCGAACCGACTTTGGGCCACTTCTTGCTAGGAACCCCAAATGGTGTGCAAACCCAGTGGACCTAGCACTACAACATATCCAAAGATGGGGTTCCTAGCACCAAGTGGCCCCGAGTTACGGGGCCCCAAATTTGGTTCGGAAAATGTTATTCTCTGCTGCAGAAAAGTTCTTGACATTTTCCGAACCGAATTTGGGGCCCCGTATCTCGGGGCCACTTGGTGATAGGAACCCCAAATTTGAGGTTCCTAGCACCAAGTGGCCCCAAGATACGGGGCCCCAAAGTCGGTCAACTGTGTCCAACTGCAGCAATGTCATTTCGGGACCCTTTGGGTCCAGAGACCCCAAATTTTGGCTGCAGATGGGGGGCATCTAGGAACCCTTAACTGCAGAGTTTGAAGTTTGGGGGACCTATGGCTGCAAATGGGAACAGTGAGGGCATTGTTGACCCTCTTTTCCACTTACAGTAGCTGCGCATTTCTCACCCTAGGCTTATACACGAGTCAATACGTTTTCCCAGTTTTTTTGTGGTAAAATTAGGTGCCTCGGCTTATACTCGAGTATATACGGTAATTCGTAACTTCGGATAAATTTGTATTCGTTAAGTTCACTAACAGCCAAATTTGAAAGGAGATTCCAATACCTATAATTTAATAGTTATTATTAGTGTGTTTTTTGGGGGGGATTTTCGTTTTTATTTTCGAATTTTGGAAAAAAATTGGTAAACGGTTTTTCGTTAATTCGGATATTTACGAATTTGCCGAAATTAGTTTAACTAATTCGGAACAAAACGAATTGCTCATGTCTAGTATCGGTGTATTTGCACGAGTGCCGATACTAGTATTGGTGCGGCCCGTGTTATCATAGTGGGCACAGTTAGGAATCCATTGTCTGCAGTAGTTGATCATGCCAAGGAAGGACGGCATATCGTTCTTGGTAACTGGGCGGGGCAAACCCAGACTGGCGCGGATCCTAGACTGACTCCCTTTCCGTGTACCGTGTGATACCCGGGTACTATACAGACTCCTGGCAATGTTGCATTTTGTGTTTTGCCTCCTTGTGTCGTTCTGAACCCAAATATTCTAACGCCGGTCTTACTATCCTGCCTGCCGGCCTCACCGCTCGGGGCTTCCCACCAACAAATCATCTTCATACGGGAGCAAAACAGAGCCCAGCCATGGTTGGCTCGCGGTTGGGACCTGCAGAGGCATAATGAGTAAACTGCCGGTGAATCTATAAAGCCTTGGGGCGAAGGCCGCCATGTTAACTGACGGTGCGCCAACTGGCTCTGGTCAAAAAATGTGAAACTCCTTAGTAGTTGTGTCTCTTCGTGAACAGGCACTGGAAAAAAAATAAAAACACAAAGCACTATAGGTGATATGGGTTGCACTAAGTTGTTGACGGCTCTTAAATCCTGTACAAACCAGTCGGCGCCGTCTGGCTTTTTTACCGAGTTAATGGGGGTGTTGTAGGGAAAATCACTGGGGTTAATATACAGTACATCCGAAAAGTATTCGCAGCACTTCACTTTTTCCACATTTTGTTATGTTACAGCCTTATTCCAAAATGGATTAAATTCATTATTTTCCTCAAATTTCTACAATAAGTATCACAGGCTCCTCCCATGTACATAGGTATCACAGGCTCCTCCCATGTAAATGAGTATCACAGGCTCCTCCCATGTAAATGAGTATCACAGGCTCCTCCCGTGTACATAAGTGTCACAGGCTCCTCCCGTGTACATAAGTGTCACAGGCTCCTCCCGTGTACATAAGTGTCACAGGCTCCTCCCGTGTAAATAAGTATCACAGGCTCCTCCCGTGTACATAAGTGTCACAGGCTCCTCCCATGGACATGAGTATCACAGGCTCCTCCCGTGGACATGAGTATCACAGGCTCCTCCCGTGTACATGAGTATCACAGGCTCCTCCCGTGTACATAGGTATCACAGGCTCCTCCCATGTAAATGAGTATCACAGGCTCCTCCCATGTAAATGAGTATCACAGGCTCCTCCCGTGGACATGAGTATCACAGGCTCCTCCCGTGGACATAAGTATCACAGGCTCCTCCAATGTACATAAGTATCACAGGCTCCTTCCGTGTACATACGTATCACAGGCTCCTCCCGTGTACATAAGTATCACAGGCTCCTTCCGTGTACATGAGTATCACAGGCTCCTCCCGTGTACATGAGTATCACAGGCTCCTCCCATGTACATAAGTATCACAGGCTCCTCCCATGTACATAAGTATCACAGACTCCTCCAATGTACATAAGTATCACAGGCTCCTCCCATGTACACAGGGCCGTTTTTAAGGCAGGGCAAAAGGGGCAGCTGCCCTGGGCCCTGTCATTGTTGTGGGGCCCAAAGCAGCTGCCTCATACTTGCCAACTATCCTGGTTTAAATTCCCTCGTCCCTTGAGGTTTTAGTCCCATGCTGTGTCCCAATATCTCAGTGTGAAGTGCTGCTACTAATGCTGCCCAGCTCTGCCCTATTGTTGTGTACAGATGACTCTCACCTGCAGACCCTGTGTTTACATGTACATTACCGGCATTCATATGTAAATAGTGGTGGCATTCATATGTAAATAGCGTTGGCCGGCGGCATTGATATGTGTATCATGACCCCCTGAAGTCATATCCACAGTAATCTCTAGTAACCAATCAACAAGCAGAAATGTGCTGTAACTTCTAGCAACTAATCAGTGAGCGGTAATGTGTGCTGTAACCTCTAGCAACCAGTCAGTGAGCGGTAATGATACACTGTAACATCTGGCTACCAATTGCAATCGCTGCCTGATCTGAGTCAGTAAACTGATTTTGAGTCTAGCTGCTATTTTTTGTATGTCTCAGAGCAGGTGGAGAACGAAACTGCATGGGGGGGGGCCCCCAAGAAAAGTTTTGCCCAGGGTCCAATCAATATTAAAGACGGCCATGCATGTACATAAGTATCACAGGCTCCTCCCATGTACATAAGTATAACAGGCTCCTCCCATGTACATAAGTATAACAGACTCCTCCCATGTACCTAAGTATCACAGGCTCCTCCCATGTACATAAGTATAACAGGCTCCTCCCATGTACATAAGTATAACAGACTCCTCCCATGTACATAAGTATCACAGACTCCTCCCATGTACATAAGTATCACAGGCTCCTCCCATGACACTCAGAATTGATCTCAGGTTCCTCCTGTTTCCACTGATTATTCTTGAGATGTTTCTACAACTTGATTGGAGTCCACCTGTGGTAAATTCAGGTGATTGGACGTGATTTGGAAAGGCACACACCTGTCTATAGAAGGTCCCACAGGCAACAGTGCATGTCAGAGCACAAACCAAGCCATGAAGTCCAAGGAATTGTCTGTAGACCTCCGAGGCAGGATTGTATGGAGGCACAGATCGGGGGAAGGGTACAGAAACATTTCTGCAGCAATGAAGGTCCCAATGATCACAGTGGCCTCCATCATCTGTAAATGGAAGAAGTTTGGAACCACCAGGACTCTTCCTAGAGCGAGCCGCCCGGCCAAACTGAGCGATCGGGGGAGGAGGGCCTTAGTCAGAGCGGTGACCAAGAACCCGATGGTCACTCTGAGCTCCAGCTTTTCTCTGTGGAGAGTGGAGAACCGTCCAGAAGAACAACCATCTCTGCAGCACTCCACCAATCAGGCCTGTATGGTGGGGTGGCCATCACATGACAGCCCACTTGGAGTTTGCCAAAAGGCATCTGATGGCCTCTCAGACCAAGAGAAACAAAATTCTCTGGTCTGATGAAACGGAATGGCAAGCGTCATGTCTGGAGGAAACCAGGCACCGCTCATCACCTGGCCAATACCATCCCTTCAGTGAAGCATGGTGGTGGCAGCATCATTCTGCAGAGATGTTTTTCAGCGGCAGGTACTGGGAGATGAGTCAGGATGGAGGGAAAAATGAATGCAGTAATATACAAAAACATCCTTGATCAAAACCTGCTCCAGAGCGCCCTGGACCTCAGACTGGGTCGAAGGCTCATCTTCCAACAGGACAACGAACCCGAAGCTGCCCACGACCTAGATGGGGTAAGTGCGGGGCTGGGAGGGGGATATGGGAGGGGGGGTTTGAGCGACCGACCAGGGGGGCGGCATCGGGATGTCTTGTTTGACGCCGCCCCCACCCAAAATATACAGCACCACCTGCCATTGAATGACTACATGTTTTGGAAGGCTCCAAGCATATCTCAAGAAGAGCTCACCAGGACTCGAGCTGGGGGTCCGCTCCAACTACCGAGCAGAAATGCTCCATAATCCATGAGCTTAGCCTCCAAGCCAACCCTTTTGGTGACTACTTCCTCTCTTATGTTGGGTAGATTTCTTTGGCAGCTATAAGGGCTAACATTTGTCACCACTTAGCCACCAATCCTTGTAGAATGCTGGTTAAGTATCCTGGCTGCTAAGTGCATCCTCCTGGGGTTTACATAGGTTCAAGTCCTACCTTTGGCTACAACTTGAATATTTGAAAAAAGGTTGTTGGATATTGTTCTAAACCAGCATGAGAATCTTTTGATTGGACATGATGGGGGCAGTGTTCTGGCTGCCAATGCACCCGGGACTCTATGCAATATTAGCCCACAAAACCGATGGTATGGCCCTTCACAGGATAGAAGAACACTGACCACCAGCCCATCTACAAACAGCGTAGACCTGTGTGGGCTATGCTATGAGTTTTCTCAATATTTGCTTTGGCAGTGGAAGCTTTAAGATTTAAGTAAGTTACTTCTACTCCAGGTGTTGCAATCGTAGCATGCAGGTTAAGTACTCTGACGGCCAGCGTAGCCACGTTAGACTTCCTGAAGAACGTGGGTTTGAAACCCCATGTTGGCTCTCACCAGCGAAGGGGCCGCCATTTGCAGGTTAAGTACTCTGACGGCCAGCGTAGCCATATGAGTCTTCCTGGAGACGTGGGGTTTCAACCACACGTTGGCTCCTTGTAACCTTGGACAAGTCACTTTGTCGCCTTGTATCCCAGCCTTCCATTCTTGGGAGACTTCCTGAAGATGTGGGTTCGAATCCCCATATTGGCTCCTTGAGCATTGTTCCAGAGATGCTCCTATTTCACCAACCCATGGGAAAAACCACTGTACTTTCTCTTAATTAGTCTTAGTTTTCTAATTATTTGCTTTGGCAATGAAAACTTTAAGATGAGAACAAGTTACCTTGTATCCAGGTGATGCAGCCATAGCATGCAGGTTAAGTACTCTGACGGCCAGCGTAGCCATGGGAGACTTCCTGAAGGACGTGGGTTCGAATCCCCATGTTGGCTCTCACCAGCGAAGGGGCTGCCATTTGCAGGTTAAGTACTCTGACGGCCAGCGTAGCCATGGGAGACTTCCTGGAGACGTGGGGTTTCAACCACACGTTGGCTCCTTGTGACCTTGGACAAGTCACTTTGTCGCCTTGAGTCCCAGCCTTCAGCCCTTAGATTGTAGGGAACGTTTGACTTGTGTTGTTGCTGAGCATGCTCAGAAATAACTAATACTATATATATATATATATATATAAAACCAAGCAACCCAAACAGAAGCTGGGTGAGCATGTTGTATTTTTCCATAAAACATTCTTCTTTTTGATCATCCACCAAAGATCATCTCCACAACGCTGCATTCGCAATACACCTTAGGGAACTCCAAGCATATCTCAGGAAGGGCTCAACCAGGACTCAAACCAGGGTCAGCTCCGTGCTACCCAGAGGAAACACTCCACAATCCATGAGCTTAACCTCCAAGCCAACCCTTTTGGTGATCACCTTTTATGTTTTATGATTTTATGTTGGGTAGATTTCTTTGGGAGCCCACCCTATAAGGGCTAACATTTGTTAATGCTTAGCCACCAATCCTTGTAGAGTGCTGGTTAAGTATCCTGGCTGCTAAGTACCTCCTCCAGGGGTTTACATGGGTTCAAGTCCTGCATTTGACTACAACCTGAATGTTTTGAAAAAGGTAGTTGGATATTGTTATAAACCAACATCAGAATCTTCATAGTTTTTCTTTCAGTCTCGGAAAACAAATGAATTGTGTTCTAGTGAGGAGGCAGTGGAAGCTTTAAGATTTAAGAAAGTTACCTGAGCTCCAGGAGATGCAGCCATAGCATGCAGGTTAAGTACTCTGACAGCCAACATAGTCTTGGGAGATTTCCTGAAAATGTGGGTTCAAATCCCCATGTTGGCTCCTTGAACATGTCCTTGTGCATTGTTCCAGAGACGCAACCAGGCACCTATTTCACCAACCCATGGGAAAAACCACCGTACCTTCTCTATACTAGTCTTAGTTTTTTCATTATTCGCTTTGGCAATGAAAACTTTAAGATGAGATCAAGTTACCTCGTATCCAGGTGATGCAGCCATAGCATGCAGGTTAAATACTCTGACGGCCAGCGTAGCCATGGGAGACTTCCTGAAGGACGTGGGTTCGAATCCCCATGTTGCCTCTCACCAGCGAAGGGGCCGCCATTTGCAGGTTAAGTACTCTGACGGCCAGCGTAGCCATGCAAGACTTCCTGGAGATGTTGGGTTTCAACCACACGTTGGCTCCTTGTGACCTCGGACAAGTCACTTTGTCGCCTTGAGTCCCAGCCTTCAGTCCTTAGATTGTAGGGAACGTTTGATTTGTGTTGTTGCTGAGCATGCTCAGAAATAACTATATATATATATATATATATATATATATATATAAAACCAAGCCACCCAAATATGAAGCTGGGTGAGCTTGTTGTATTCTTTCATAAAATATTCTTCTTTTTGATCTCTCAACAAAGATCAATCTACACAATGCTGCATTCTCAATACACCTTAGGGAACTCCAAGCATATCTCAGGAAGGGCTCACCAGGACTCAAACCGGGGTCAGCTCCAATGCTACCCAGAGGAAACACTCCATAATCCATGAGCTTAACCTCCAAGCCAACCCTTTTGGTGATCACCTTTTCTCATTATTTGGTTTTATGTTGGGTAGATTTCTTTGGCAGCCCACCCTATAAGGGCTAACATTTGTTAATGCTTAGCCACTAATCCTTGTAGAATGCTGGTTAAGTATCCTGGCTGCTAAGTGCATCCTCCTGCGGTTTACATGGGTTCAAGTCCTACCTTTGACTACAACTTGAATATTTGAAAAAGGTAGTTGGATATTGTTATAAACCAGCATGAGAATCTTTTGATTGGACATGATGGGGGCAGTGTTCTGGCTGCCAATGCACCCGGGACTCTATGCAATATTAGCCCACAAAACCGATGGTATGGCCCTTCACAGGATAGACGAACACTGACCACCAGTCCATCTACAAACAGGGTAGACCTGTGTGGGCTATGCTATGAGTTTTCTCAATATTTGCTTTGGCAGTGGAAGCTTTAAGATTTAAGCAAGTTACATCTACTCCAGGTGATGCAGCCATAGCATGCGGGTTAAGTACTCTGACGGCCAGCGTAGCCTTGGGAGACTTCCTGAAGAACGTGGTTTTGAAACCCCATGTTGGCTCTCACCAGCGAAGGTGCTGCTATTTGCAGGTTAAGTAATCTGACGGCCAGTGTAGCCACGTGAGACTTCCTGAAGGTCGTGGGTTCAAATCCCCATGTTGGCTCTCACCAGCGAAGGGGCCGCCATTTGCAGGTTAAGTACTCTTGACGGCCAGCGTAGCCATATGAGTCTTCCTGGAGACGTGAGGTTTCAACCACACGTTGGCTCCTTGTAACCTTGGACAAGTCACTTTGTCGCCTTGTGTCCCAGCCTTCAGTCCTTAGATTGTAGGGAACGTTTAACTTGTGTTGTTGCTGAGCATGCTCAGAAATAACTAGTGCTGTGCTATATATATATATGTAAAACCAAGCCACCCAAATAGAAGCTGGGTGAGCTTTTTGTATTCTTTCATAAAACATTCTTCTTTTTGATCTCTCAACAAAGATCATCTACACTGCATTCTCAATACACCTTAGGAAACTCCAAGCATACCTGAGGAAGGGCTCACCAGGACTCAAACCGGTGTCAGCTCCATGCTACCCAGAGGAAACACTCCACAATCCATGAGCTTAACCTCCAAGCCAACCCTTTTGGTGATCACCTTTTATGTTTTATGATTTTATGTTGGGTAGATTTCTTTGGGAGCCCACCCTATAAGGGCTAACATTTGTTAATGCTTAGCCACCAATCCTTGTAGAGTGCTGGTTAAGTATCCTGGCTGCTAAGTACCTCCTCCAGGGGTTTACATGGGTTCAAGTCCTGCATTTGACTACAACCTGAATGTTTTGAAAAAGGTAGTTGGATATTGTTATAAACCAACATCAGAATCTTCATAGTTTTTCTTTCAGTCTCGGAAAACAAATGAATTGTGTTCTAGTGAGGAGGCAGTGGAAGCTTTAAGATTTAAGAAAGTTACCTGAGCTCCAGGAGATGCAGCCATAGCATGCAGGTTAAGTACTCTGACAGCCAACATAGTCTTGGGAGATTTCCTGAAAATGTGGGTTCAAATCCCCATGTTGGCTCCTTGAACATGTCCTTGTGCATTGTTCCAGAGACGCAACCAGGCACCTATTTCACCAACCCATGGGAAAAACCACCGTACCTTCTCTATACTAGTCTTAGTTTTTTCATTATTCGCTTTGGCAATGAAAACTTTAAGATGAGATCAAGTTACCTCGTATCCAGGTGATGCAGCCATAGCATGCAGGTTAAATACTCTGACAGCCAGCGTAGCCATGGGAGACTTCCTGAAGGACGTGGGTTCGAATCCCCATGTTGCCTCTCACCAGCGAAGGGGCCGCCATTTGCAGGTTAAGTACTCTGACGGCCAGCGTAGCCATGCAAGACTTCCTGGAGATGTTGGGTTTCAACCACACGTTGGCTCCTTGTGACCTCGGACAAGTCACTTTGTCGCCTTCAGTCCTTAGATTGTAGGGAACGTTTGATTTGTGTTGTTGCTGAGCATGCTCAGAAATAACTATATATATATATATATATATATATATATATATAAAACCAAGCCACCCAAATATGAAGCTGGGTGAGCTTGTTGTATTCTTTCATAAAATATTCTTCTTTTTGATCTCTCAACAAAGATCAATCTACACAATGCTGCATTCTCAATACACCTTAGGGAACTCCAAGCATATCTCAGGAAGGGCTCACCAGGACTCAAACCGGGGTCAGCTCCAATGCTACCCAGAGGAAACACTCCATAATCCATGAGCTTAACCTCCAAGCCAACCCTTTTGGTGATCACCTTTTCTCATTATTTGGTTTTATGTTGGGTAGATTTCTTTGGCAGCCCACCCTATAAGGGCTAACATTTGTTAATGCTTAGCCACTAATCCTTGTAGAATGCTGGTTAAGTATCCTGGCTGCTAAGTGCATCCTCCTGCGGTTTACATGGGTTCAAGTCCTACCTTTGACTACAACTTGAATATTTGAAAAAGGTAGTTGGATATTGTTATAAACCAGCATGAGAATCTTTTGATTGGACATGATGGGGGCAGTGTTCTGGCTGCCAATGCACCCGGGACTCTATGCAATATTAGCCCACAAAACCGATGGTATGGCCCTTCACAGGATAGACGAACACTGACCACCAGTCCATCTACAAACAGGGTAGACCTGTGTGGGCTATGCTATGAGTTTTCTCAATATTTGCTTTGGCAGTGGAAGCTTTAAGATTTAAGCAAGTTACATCTACTCCAGGTGATGCAGCCATAGCATGCGGGTTAAGTACTCTGACGGCCAGCGTAGCCTTGGGAGACTTCCTGAAGAACGTGGTTTTGAAACCCCATGTTGGCTCTCACCAGCGAAGGTGCTGCTATTTGCAGGTTAAGTAATCTGACGGCCAGTGTAGCCACGTGAGACTTCCTGAAGGTCGTGGGTTCAAATCCCCATGTTGGCTCTCACCAGCGAAGGGGCCGCCATTTGCAGGTTAAGTACTCTTGACGGCCAGCGTAGCCATATGAGTCTTCCTGGAGACGTGAGGTTTCAACCACACGTTGGCTCCTTGTAACCTTGGACAAGTCACTTTGTCGCCTTGTGTCCCAGCCTTCAGTCCTTAGATTGTAGGGAACGTTTAACTTGTGTTGTTGCTGAGCATGCTCAGAAATAACTAGTGCTGTGCTATATATATATATGTAAAACCAAGCCACCCAAATAGAAGCTGGGTGAGCTTTTTGTATTCTTTCATAAAACATTCTTCTTTTTGATCTCTCAACAAAGATCATCTACACTGCATTCTCAATACACCTTAGGAAACTCCAAGCATACCTGAGGAAGGGCTCACCAGGACTCAAACCGGTGTCAGCTCCATGCTACCCAGAGGAAACACTCCACAATCCATGAGCTTAACCTCCAAGCCAACCCTTTCTTTCAGTCTCGGAAAACAAATGAATTGTGTTCTAGTGAGGAGGCAGTGGAAGCTTTAAGATTTAAGAAAGTGAGCCGAACTCCAGGTGACGCAGCCATAGCATGCAGGTTAAGTATTCTGACAGCCAACATAGCCCTGGGAGACTTCCTGAAGATGTGGGTTTGAATACCCATATTGGCTCCTTGAACATGTCCTTGAGTATTGTTCCAGAGACGCTCCTATTTCACCAACCCATGGGAAAAACCACAGTACTTCCTCCTAATTAGTCTTAGTTTTCTCATTATTCGCTTTGGCAATGAAAACTTTAAGATGAGAACAAGTTACCTTGTGTCCAGGTGATGCAGCCATAGTATGCAGGTTAAGTACTCTGACAGCCAGCGTAGCCATGTGAGACTTCCTGAAGAATGTGGGTTTGAAACCCCATGTTGGCTCTCACCAGCGAAGGGGCCGCCATTTGCAGGTTAAGTACTCTGACGGCCAGCGTAGCCATGCGAGACTTCCTGGAGACGTGGGGTTTCAACCACACATTGGCTCCTTGTGACCTTGGACAAGTCACTTTGTCGCCTTGAGTCCCAGCCTTCAGCCCTTAGATTGTAGGGAACGTTTGACTTGTGTTGTTGCTGAGCATGCTCAGAAATAACTAATACTATATATATATAAAACCAAGCCACCCAAACAGAAGCTGGGTGAGCTTGTTGTATTTTTCCATAAAACATTCTTCTTTTTGATCATCCACCAAAGATCATCTCCACAACGCTGCATTCGCAATACACCTTAGGGAACTCCAAGCATATCTCAGGAAGGGCTCAACCAGGACTCAATCCGGGGTCAGCTCCGTGCTACCCAGAGGAAACACTCCACAATCCATGAGCTTAACCTCCAAGCCAACCCTTTTGGTGATCACCATTTATGTTTTATGGTTTTATGTTGGGTAGATTTCTTTGGCAGCCCATCCTATAAGGGCTAACATATGTTAACACTTAGCCACCAATCCTTGTAGGGTGCTGGTTAAGTATCCTGGCTGCTAAGTACCTACTCCTGGGGTTTTTCATGGGTTCAAGTCCTGCATTTGACTACAACCTGAATGTTTTGAAAAAGGTAGTTGGATATTGTTATAGACCAACATGAGAATCTTCATTGTTTTTCTTTCAGTCTCGGAAAACAAATGAATTGTGTTCTATTGAGGAGGCAGTGGAAGCTTTAAGATTTAAGAAAGTTACCGGAACTCCAGGAGACGCAGCCATAGCATGCAGGTTAAGTACTCTGACAGCCAACATAGCCTTGGGAGACTTCCTGAAGATGTGGGTTCGAATCCCCATGTTGGCTCCTTGAGCATTGTGCCAGAGACGCAACCAGGCACCTATTTCACCAACCCATGGGAAAAACCACAGTACCTTCTCTTGAATAGTCTTAGTTTTCTCATTATTCGCTTTGGCAATGAAAACTTTAAGATGAGAACAAGTTACCTCGTACCCAGGTGATGCAGCCATAGCATGCAGGTTAAGTACTCTGACGGCCAGCGTAGCCATGGGAGACTTCCTGAAGGACGTGGGTTCGAATCCCCATGTTGGCTCTCACCAGCGAAGGGGCCGCCATTTGCAGGTTAAGTACTCTGACGGCCAGCGTAGCCATGCGAGACTTCCTGGAGACGTGGGGTTTCAACCACACGTTGGCTCCTTGTGACCTCGGACAAGTCACTTTGTCGCCTTGAGTCCCAGCCTTCAGCCCTTAGATTGTAGGGAACTGTTTGACTTGTGTTGTTGCTGAGCATGCTCAGAAATAACTAATACTATATATATATATATATAAAACCAAGCCACCCAAATAGAAGCTGGGTGAGCTTGTTGTATTTGTCCATAAAACATTCTTCTTTTGGATCATCCACCAAAGATCATCTCCACAATGCTGCAATTCTCCATACACCTTAGGGAACTCCAAGCATATCTCAGGAAGGGCTCAACCAGGACTCGAACCGGGGTCAGCTCCGTGCTACCCAGAGGAAACACTCCACAATCCATGAGCTTAACCTCCAAGCCAACCCTTTTGGTGATCACCATCTCTAATTTTTTTGGTTTTATGTTGGGTAGATTTCTTTGGCAGCCCACCCTATAAGGGCTAACATTTCTCATTTATCAACCACCAAACCTTGTAGAGTGCTGGTTAAGTATCCTGGCCAGTAAGTGCCTCCTCCAGGGCTTTACATAGGTTCGAATCCTACCTTTGACTTCAACCGGAACCTGTTTTCCGGTGTAATGGTTGGATATCTTTATAAACCAACATGAAAATCTTTATAGTTTTTTCAGGGTCTTGGAAAACAAATGAATTGTGATTCAGAGAGGAGCCACGAGCGTGCCATGACCTGAAGGATACATGGTGGAGGCATTGTTCTGGCCGCCAATGGACCCGGGTCTCGTTGTTATTGATGACAGAAGCAGCAGAGCGATTCATGAGATGTAGAGGCTTACTGTGTATTATCAGCCTAGAGTGGACCAAATTCGGCAAAACCGATGGGACGTCTCTCTTCACAGGACAGAACACTGACGCAAAGTATACTGCAAAGGGCAACCCAAGAGCTGTTGGAAGAAGTAGAATATTCTTCAGTGGCCGAGTCAGTCCCCCAGGACCTCAACCCAACAAAACATTTATTTTATTTAAAGCGGAAGTAAACCCATCGCTTTAATGGCTTCAAAAAAAAAGTTACGTTCACGGCATGCCGTAGAATGCTAGCTGTCACAATGGTTGTGCTCTCAACCAATCTGTCGAACCATCCAATGGCTGGAGTCATAACTGATCACATGTGCAGCATCATGGCAGTTGAAGATTAGACAGAGACCAAGATGGCGGCTTCCTTGGCTGAAAATGATAGGAGGGTTTACTTCCGCTTTAATGAAGATGGAAAAATCAATGAACAAGAAGCAGCTAAAGGCAGCAGAAGTGTAGGCCTTGCAAGGGATCACCAGGGAGGAAGCCCAACATAGGACCACGTCTATGGGCACTATATGCAAAGCCATCAATGGCGGTGATCCACCAAAGGAAAATAGGTTGTTCACTTGACAAGGAGATTTTCCTTTAGCTTAGTGAATGAGGGGAGGCTCTCCGAATTTTATCACTCAATCTGCAAGCAAAAATACTTTTTTTTTTTTTTTTCCTTGCATGTGATTGGGTACCTGTGCATCCTCAGGTTGAAGTGGTTATACCACAGCCAAGGCTGCAGCTGTACCTATGGCCACAGTTTTTTTTTTTTGTTAGCTGTCAGATGCTCTACAATGTAAAAGCGATCTTAGCGGCTAAATAGCCATTGGATCGCTTTTACATGCAGCAGAAAGGTCCCACCGCCTTCCGGTGCCTTTCTGGGCTCTCCCATTCCATCGGGAAACCTGGGCCAGAAGCTGGAGGTCCCGCCGGATTACCATAGAGATGACCGAGGACAGGAACATCCATGATTATCTCTATGGTCTACAGCAGGGGTCTCAAACTGGCAGCCCTCCAGCTGTTGCAGAACTTCAATTCCCATGAGGCATTGCAAGGCTGACCATTGCAAGCATAAATCCCATAGGCAGAGGCATGATGGAACTTGTAGTTCTGCAACAGCTGGAGGGCCACCAGTTTGAGACCCCCTGGTCTACAGGGATCGCCAAACTACAGTCCTCCAGCAGTTGCAGAACTACAAGTCCCATCATGCCCCTGCCTTTGGGAGTCATGCTTGTAACTGTCAGCCTTGCAATGCCTCATGGGAACTTGCAGTTCTGCAACAGCTGGAGGGCCACAGGTTGAGCACCCATGGTCTAAGACAGGGGATATGCAATTAGCGGACCTCCAGCTGTTGCAAAACTACAAGTCCCATCACGCCTCTGGGTGTCATGCTTGTGGCTGTCAGAGTCTTGCTATGGGACTTGTAGTTCTGCAACATCTGGAGGTCCGCTAATTGCATATCCCTGGTCTAAGAGAACAGGAGCAACAAGGATTTTGTCACTTCTGCTTTTGCTCAGATGTAAACGAGCCGTTACCGGCCTGTGAAAGGATCTGATCAAACGGTGTGTGATCAGATGTTTAAGGGTAGAGGAGAGATATGGGGTCTAATAGATCCCAGATGTCTCCGTAAAGAGAACCTGTCACTGACAATGCTATCATAAGGGATGTTGTTCATCCCTTGTAATGACAATAAAGTTATAAAGTTGATCAAAATAGATAGTAGTAAAAAATAAAAAATAAATGTAAATATAAAGAAAAAAAAAATAAATATATAAAAAAGAAAAAAATGTAAATATAAAAAATAAAATAAAATTTAAAGTGTCCCCCCCCGCCCCCCATGCATGCGTGCACAGGCAAATGCATACGGCGGTCCTGCATGCATATGTAAACAGTGTTCGTACCACACATGAGGTATCGCAGCGAACGTCGGGAAAGCAGCAATAATTCTCGCATTAGACCTTCTCTGTAACTCTAAACAGGTAACCTGTAAAGCAGGGCTCTCAAACTGGCGGCCCTCCAGCTGTTGCAAAACTACAAGTCCCATGAGGCATTAACAAGGCTGACAGCCCATGAGACATTACAAGCATGACTCCCACAGGCAGAGGCATGCTGGGACTTGTAGTTTTGCAACAGCTGGAGGGACGCTAGTTTGAGACCCCCTGCTGTAAAGGCTCTTAAAGCGCCCCCTACAGAGATTTTTTAAGTACCGTAGTTTGTCGGCCATTCCACGAGCTGGGCGCAATTTTAAAGCAGGACATGTATTGATATCTATTTACTCGGCGTAACATCATCTTTTATATTTTTTACCAAACAATTGGGTTACATATATTGTGTTTTGCGCATTAAAATTCACCAAAGTGCATTTCCCCCCCCCCCCTAAAAAATTGCGCTTGAAAAAAAACCTGTGCAAATACTGCGTGACGTAAAAAAAAAAAAAACATGTAATGTTTGGGGGTTCCAAGTAATTTTGTTGTTTTTTTTTCCCCATGTATGTGAGATTTGTTGGCCTGGGGGGGGTTAAGGAGTTAAATTATCTTGCCGATAACACCAATACCACAGATGTATATAATAGGGGCCAGAAACATTAGCGCAGATTGATTTTTTTTCTTATTTTAAAACCTAAAACACACGGATTCTTGACGTAACCTAGCTGGGCCCTTTTTATAAATTTATTTTTTATTTACAATTTTCACCTCTAGTACACAATGTATCTTTTTGTCCATTTAAGAGGAGAGAATAGAGACCAGAGGCGATCGGGAACTGGTTCGTGATCATTAGTACAAGAGGCTGATCGGTCACTGACAGTGTGACATCATCAGTGGGCGCATATATACAGGGCTCCATAGATAAAGACCCCCCTTCCATGGGGCCATGTATACACTGGGCTGGAAGCCGTTATAATCACTGGATTAAAATGCGTTGGCACTTCTCCGCGCTAAGTACCTTTAAATCCAAGACCAATCACCAGCCCCATGTATGTACTGAAGACCTTCTGCAGAAATCCCTGCACTGAACCTAAAAAAAAAAAAAAAATCACTTTCTTGTATTGCAGTGGCAGCCCGTCCATGCGGGGCACCACCCCCCCTGGTCCATGCCCATGCATGGATTCCAATGGGGGTTTGTTTTTTGTGAAGCGCGTCATTAGAGGCTAAGGCTCTAATTGGCTTAAAAAAAAGGGTGGGCTCGGGGTGCAGAGCACTGCACCCTGAGCCCACCCAGTTGTGTGAAAATAGCAAATTATTAATCGCTGTTGTCTTCCTGATTCTCCTCCTGGCCAATCAAGAAGCAGGTCCTGAGACCCAATTGGCCAGGGGGGGTCTCAGGACACACTTCCTGTTCAGCAGGGAGGAGACGCAACGGGCTGTCTCTACCTTCCCCCTGCCTCCTAAGTTAAGGTCAGTCTCCCGAGGGGGGGGGGGGGGGGGGGGGGGGTGACGGTGGATGGTCGCCGCCTTCTTTTCATCTAAAACTGTGTGTCAGGGGTGGTGCTTGCGGCGATCGCCACCTTCCCGTCCATCTCCCAAGGCGGGGGGAGGGGGGTTTGCTTGCTTGCGGCGATCGCCACCTTTCCATCCATCACCCTCGGGTGGGGGGGGGGGGATATGGTTAGTTTGCCATCTCCCCCTGAAATATTTAGCACCAGCCGCAACTGTTGTATTGACTATAACCAAATTAGATTGCACTCCCATTTGTGACATTTCCTTCCAGGAAAGAAAAATCGAATCATCTATGGCTTGCTTTAGGAAAGACGAGACTCCCACGCTCAAGGCTGTGCTGGGTGACCTTCATCCCCTGTCGAAGGAAGTGTCCCACCCGTGGTGAAAGGACATTGAATCATCTCTGGCCTGCTTTAGGAAAGAAGAGCTACCCCCCATGCTTAGAGCGGTGCTCCACCCCAGAGCCCGCAGCATACAGAATTGTCCAACAACACTTCCTTTGAAAGGGGATGGTAGTTCCCTGGGTGACATGTCTCAGGGGTGGGCCCCCCTTCCTCCAGCTTCTTGTGGTGTTGGACAAGTCTGTAGTCGGTGGGCTCAGTCTGGGGTGGAGCACATCCTTGGGTGTGGGAGTCTCTTGTTTTTCCTAAAGCAAGCCATAGATGATTCGATTTCCTGGAAGGAAATGTGACAAATGGGAGCGCAATCTAATTTGGTTATAGTCAATACAACAGTGGCGGCTGGTGCTAAATATTTCAGGGGCAAACGAACCACATCCCCCCCACCCCCCCAGAGGGAGATGGACGGAAAGGTGGCGGCCACCGCAAGAAAACCAACCCACGGGAGATGGACAGGTGGCGATCACCACAAGCACACCTCCCCACACAGTTTTAGATGACAAGAAGGTGGCAGCCATCCACCGTCACCCCCCCCCCCCCCCCCCCCGGGAGACTGACCTTAACTTAGGAGGCAGGGGGAAGGGGGAAGAATAGACGGCCCGTTGCTTCTGCTCCAAGCTGAACAGGAAGATCAGTTGAGAAGGCTCCTCACTCCCCCCCTCACTGGACAGAACACAAAAGCTCTGTAGGTGCGATTCCCTCATCAATACCAACTGTGCTGATGGTGGAAACCAAGGAATTATCTTTCCGTCCACCTATGGGGTGAAAGGAAATTGAAAAATATCTCTGGCCTGCTTTAGGAAAGAGGAGAGTTAGAACCACAAGAGGTTAGAGAAAGGGGGACCCAACCCCGAGACATGTCACCCGGGTAACCATCATCCCCTGTCAAAGGAAGTGTTCCACCTGTGAAAAATCCCCTCCGGCCTGCTTTAGGAAAGAGGAGATAAACCCCCAACCCCAGAGCCCACAGACTTGCCCAACACTCTTTTGACAGGGGATGATAGTTACACCTAGGCAACATGTCTCAGGGGTGGGCCCCCCTTTCTCAAGCCTCTTTGCAATTTTGGTCTGTATGCTGTGGGCACTGGGGTGGAGCGCAGCCTTGAGAACGGAAGTCTAATTTTTTCCTAAAGCAGCCCATAGAGGATTTCAGTGGAAGGAAATAAAACCGTTAATCTCTGGGGTGCTTTAGGAGAGACTCCCATGCTCAAGGCTGCGCTCCACCCCAGAGGCCACAGCATACAGACCAAAATTGCAAAGAGGCTTGAGAAAGGGGGGCCCACCCCTGAGACATGTCACCTAGGTAACCATCATCTCCTGTCAAAAGGAAGTGTTGGACAGGTCTGTATAATGTGGGCTCTGGGGTGAAGCAGAGTCCTGAGCATATCCTTCCTAAAGCAGGCCAGAGATGATTTGATTTCCTTCACCGCAGGTGGAAGGAACAATGAATGGGAGAATCCCTCCTGCAGCGCTGTTATATTCTGCTGACGGGGGCAGTAATCTAATGTTAAAAAAAGCGATCAGGCAGGCTGGTCGTATCAACTTGGGAACAACCAGCCCGCCCATAGAATGATCGAATCTCAGCCAGTCCCTTGAGTGAGGATTCCAATGGAAGCAGTTTTCCTTGCGGCCCTGGCATCGGCTTTCATCCTCCCCCCCAATGAGGAAGAAGGGTGTTACAATCCCTGCAATACATATTGATCACCTGGGGGAGGGGATTGTTTTCCCCTCAAAAAGTGAAGTTACTTTAAAGCCAGCCATACATGGTTTGAATCTCGGCCGGTTCAGCAAGGACCGGCTGAGGTTTGAGTCATCTATGGGCTGGCTGATTGGATCCATCGATTGACTTCAATACAACCACCCAGAGGGATTGTTCCCCCCCCCCCCCCCCAACAAAGACTCCAAAGCTCCAGTGAGTTTTCCTTTTAGAATGTGCTTACTCCGTAATGCTGAACATGGTTTATAAACATCGATAAGACAGGAGATGGAGAGACAAATTACCTTTGCATCTCTCGATCTCCTGTCTGAACAATATTTATAAACAATGTTATTTTGCATCTTTATCTCCTGTCTGATGACTATAAACAATGTTACTTTCCCTCTCCCGTCTGATCAATGTTTATAAAGTAACATTGCTTATAAACATTGAGACAGGAGATGGAAAGATACAGCCAAATTATCAGTCTATTAATACAATATATGGGCTCAGTGTGAAACCTGCCATTTCCAATCAGTACCATCTGTCAGCGCCAGCCAATGCCACCTACCAGTGCCAATCAGTGTACTGAGGTCATCAAGTGTGTGGTAGAGTGACAGGAGCAAGCAGGGGGTAGTGGGAGAGTTTTAGAGATGAAGGGGAAAAAAATAAAAAATCATATAATTGGCCACTCTGATTTCTAAATATCGGCATGAGAAAAACCCCCATCTCTGTCAACCTCCACTTGTAAACATATATTGTGCATTAAAGCACAACTTAAGGCACATTTTTTTTGGGGAGATTCGTCCTCCATTTGTCCTGTTTACCCATCATTAAAAGTGAAAGTAAAAATCCCAATTTTGGGTTGTCCCAAGTATTAAGAGTGGAAATCTTCCAATGGGGGGGGGGGGGGGACACTAGTTTTAGTGACCTGCCCCCCCCCCCCCCCAGGAGATTCACCTTAATTTGCAGGGATTTCCTCACTTTCTGTTTTGGCTATGGGACAGAAAAGTGTCCCCCCGGGGGTTCTAAACCTCCCTTACTCCATCCAAAGTGAGTTTTTGCCTGTAGTTCTACTTTGAAACCCCCCCCACCCAAAATTAATCATGCCTTCGTACCCCATTTTGGTGTTGGATCAGTGAATTGAACCCGCGTCCGGCTGGGGGGGCTCCATGGCCTATTAAACTCCTGTCGGAGGCCGATGTTGAAGGGAATTTAAACCCATCAGGCTGCTGGGGGGGGAGGGGGGGTTGCATGGTGGTGTCGATTGAATTGTTCAGGCTTGGGGGGGATTGGATGTAAACGGCCAATTAAACCCTTGTTGGGCTGGCAGGACGCCATCGGTCGAACCCCTGTCGGGTTTATCACCTCTTGGGAAGGTCGGCACTTTAACCAGAGGCCAGATTGTAGAAAGAAATTACATTGGAGGAAAAATGTCAGCCCCCCCCCCTCCCCTCCCAGGGGGGTGAAGGAGATTTCCATTGACTTCCTGTTCCAGAGACAACTAGAAATCTCTAAAGCGATGCAAATCCCCTCCCAGTTGGCGGATGAACAAAGTTGCCCCCATTTGGAGATTTCCCCTTTCTTCCTGTTCCAGTGACAACACAAAATCTTGGGATTTCCCAGCTTTCAGCCCCCCCCCCCCCCATGACAGGTCGCATGTCCCCTCCCCCCCCCCAAACATAAAACCCAAATGTATTCAAAAGCAAAAAAGTTTATTAAAAAAATTCATTTATTTACACAAAATATAAAAACATGTCCTGTATTAATAGTCTGTGTGCAAATTGATTGCTGTAAACTCCTCCTGCCAATTGGTTGCCTGTAAGCTCCTCCTCCTCCGGTCACCATGAAGCAGTCCAATGAATGGGGGGGTCACTTTCCCCCGCCCCCTGGTCACACAGGCCCCGCCCCCGGGGGGCAGGCTCTGTACAGCAGGGTGTAGTGGTCCTGTGTATACAACATGTAGATGTCCGGTGTGGCCCCCTCAGGGAAGACGTGCTGGTTGATGGCGGGGTCCGCAGAGTCCACGTACTCCACCTGGAGGGGGATGGTGAGGGCCTGGGTCAGGGCGATGATGTGGATGTGATCGCACACCGTGGCCATCGGCTCCACGTGCTGAAAACAGGAGGAAAAGAAAAAAAAAAGTTAAAGTAGCACCCCGACTCAAAGAATACAAAAATGTATGAAAGACGGCAAAGCAGGTGGAATTGCAGGAAAATTTCTTTTTTCATCATTTTTGGCCACCAAAACCCAAGAGGGGCATTTCCCAGAGATTTGTATCCATCCAGTCCCAAGACTTACACAGCTCGGCCATACAGCACAGATCTGTCCAGCAGGGATGACCGGATTTCTCTGCTGCAGTTCAGCAACAGGTCTAGCCCCTCCCCCAGCCTGTGATTGGGCAGTGAAGGTGAAGCAGAAGACTGACATCTTATCTGTCACTCTGCTCTCCTGCTGTCAGCATGCTCTGTGTCAACACATGATTGGCTTCCTGTGCTGCTTCTCAGTTCTTGCCGATACCGGGTCACATTCAAGTAGTTACACTGATAGATTTTAAGCTACATGAAATAACAAATAGACCTGCAGGTAGACGGGGCAGCCAGGGTTGTCTATTTTTTTTAAATGTCATTACATTATTTCTCAATCTATATTTGATAATTATATTATATCAATTTATATTCTCATACATTTTCATTATACATTTCATTATCACACATTACATGAAATGGAGAACTATATAATTAGATATTCTATAATAAGAAAATATAATATAAGAAAATAGAAAAATATACAATATATGAAAATGTATAATATATATTCCATTTTCTTATCATATATATGCTATTTTATTATAAGAAATTATATATTGGAATATAAGAAAATAGAATATATAATATACATTTTTCTTATATATTCTATTTTCGTTTATTATATATTATATATTTTCTTATATTATTAGATATTCTAATATAAGAAAATACAATATTTAAGAAAATATACCATTAGATATTCTTATATTAGATATTCTTATAATAAGAATTTATATATTACCTTATAAAATATAATGTAAAATTCTTATAAGATATTATGTTTCTTATATCTAACACAATATCCAATATAATATAACAATATATTATATATTTTTATATTAGAATACTATACATTATATAATACAATATATTCTCATTCTATATTATACATTTTTATAAATCAAATCCCTCATATTCCTGTTCATAGTGACTTTAGCAAGGATGAAGATTATCCGGTTTGTCTCCATGAAATATTCTACCAACTTTTTTAAAATTTAAATCTGAAGTTAAATCTGCTTCCATTATGACAAATGTTAAGTCAAAACTTTCAGATTCCATTACACACCTTATTTTAGACCTAGTTGTGCCATCACTGGGTCTCTGCTTCTCTATGCAGGCCGACCCTGGCCGGGTAGGAGGGGGCAGGCCGACCCTGGCCGGGTGGGAGGGGGCAGGCCGACCCTGGCCGGGTGGGAGGGGGCAGGCCGACCCTGGCCGGGTGGGAGGGGGCAGGCCGACCCTGGCCGGGTGGGAGGGGGCAGGCCGACCCTGTACATAGCTTCCGGAAAATGTCCCAGCACCCTGCCTCAGTACTCTAGAGTTGCATTACAGCCACTAGATTGGAGCGAAGGATTATAGGAAATACTTTCAGAAAAAAAAAAAAAAACACACACAATGTAATATTTCTGGAGAACGCTGGAGGGAAATAAAATGTATGAGGTTTCAGTAAGTATCCATGATTAGATTTGATAATTCCCTCCAGTGTTCTCTAAATTGTTACATTGTATTGTTTCCTACTAATATTGTATGTGTCCTCATTCTCAGACTAGATGCAGGCAGTGGGAGGAGTTATGCAAATATCAAAATGCCTTGATGGGTGGGGGTTAACCTGGAGGCATGGGTGTTCCAAGGCAGGCTTATTTGCATAGGCGACACCCACATGCGACACTGAGCCTCCATGAGTGACAGAACTGAAAGTGAATAAAGATGGGCGGGGCCAGCAGGAAAGGATTTGTCAAACTGCATCCCTCCAGCAGTTACAGAACTACAAGTCCCATCATGCCAGATGGGACTTGTAGTTCTGTAACTGCTGGAGGAATGCAGTTTGACACTGAAGCTGGACGTCCTCCAGCCAGGAAATGAGGGCGGGGCTCTGATTTGCTGCAGCTTCTAATGCACATTGTGAGAAGCTCAGTGTGCAGTGATAGAGGAAGCCGTTTCAGTCCAGGGGGAGGAGCTAAGACACCTGGAAGATGGAGATCAGATATAATAAAGCGTTTTACAGACCAGTGTGCAGAAATCGGCGATGTGAAGCCCCTCCTCTACGAACGGTTGGTAGAAGTCGGCTCGTTTCCGGAGGAAGGCGGAGGTGACCAGTCTCAGGTAGTAGACGGCGTTGTCGGAGATGGGAGGGTAGTTGAACGCTCTCAGGAGGGAGAGGACAGAGCCGTCTTTCTCCGCTAAATCTAAGAGACTGAGAAACTGCGGAGAGGTCAGTCGTATGAAAAGTGATCATCAATGTGCAGAACACAAAAAAAAGGACTTCATTCACTGGATACAAAATATTTATTTCCAATTCTTTTATATCAACAAAGGCCACAAACTGCTGAAACCAGAAGAGGAATGTCCTCTGGCTAGATTGGCATTCAATGTGCCGACATTTACTGACATTTCCTCCCCTACAGATGTTTGTTTGCCCACTTACAAAGAAATGAAGGGTCTAATTTTTATAATAGGTGCATTTTATATGATGGAGACAGAATATCAACCAAAAATCCAGAAAAAAAAAAAAAAAAACACATGATACAAATGTTACAAATGGAGTTTGTTCAGTGAGTAAAATAAGTATTTGATCCCCAAGCAAAACATGACTTAGTAGTTGGAGAAACGCTTCTTGTAGGTGGTGATCAGGTTTTCACATCTCAGGAGGGATTTTGCTCCTCTCTTCTCTACAGATCTTCTCTAAATCCTGAAGGTTTCTTGGCAACTCGAAGTTTCAGCTCCCTCCATACATTTTCTATAGGATTAAGGTCTGGAGACCGGCTGGGCCACTCCATAACCTTAATGGGCTTATTGAGCCACTCTGTTGCCTTGGCGGTATGTTTTGGGTCATTGTCATGCTGGAAGACCCATCCATGACCCATCTTCAGTGTTCTGGATGAGGGAAGAAGGTTCTCCTCCAAGATCTTACAATACATGGCCCCGTCCATTGGCCCCTCAATGCGGCAGTCGCTCTGTACCTTTATCAGAGAAACAGCCCCAAATCATGTTTCCACCTCCGTGTGACTGTAGGGATGGTGTTCTTGGGGTCATAGTCACCATTTTTTCTTCCTCCAAACACAGCGAGTCGAGTTAATGTCAAAAGCTGAATAATGGTCTCATCTGACCACAGAACTTTCCACCAATCCTTCTCTGAATCATTTAGATGTCGTTGGCATGGCTGTACATGCGTCTTCCTGAGGGGGACCTTGCAGGATTCCAGTCCATGGCGGTGTATTGTGTTACCAATGGTTTGGTGACTGTGGTCCCAACTGCCTTGGGATCAGTCACACATTCCTCCCATGTAGTTCTGGACGGATCCCTCACTTTTCTCATGACCATCCTCACCCCATGAGGCAAAACCTTACATGGAGCTCCAGACCGAGGACAAATTGTTATTTTGTATTTCTTCTATTTGCAAATAATCGATCCAACAGTTGTCTCCTTCTCACCGATCTTCTTGGCGATGGTCTTGTAGCCCATTCCAGCCTTGTGCAGGTCTACAATCTTCTCCCCGACGTCCTCTGACAGATCTTTGGTCTTCCCCATGATGGTGAGGATTGGAGGGAAGAGATTCTGCGGACAGGAGTCTTCTATACACATAAGCAGTGATGTAAATAACTCAGTTAAAATAAACAGAGTTACTTTAGAGGGTAACGAGTGATCTGATTACTCCTCCCCTCATGGTAACTCAGTTCCCATTACTTGGGGCGGCGTTACCTCAATTACATCTACCGACCGGGAGGCCCGCCGTGGCCGCGCTGCCTGCCCGTTCTGCCGCTGGGGGGGCTTTCGCCCGCTGAGGAGAGGCTGAGACTGTCTGGACAGTCCCATTCCGCCCCGCCTATCCAAAGAGAGCGAATGTAGGGAGGCGGGGCGGACACTGAAAAATGAAGTCAGCTGACACCAATCGAGTGAAGGGGAGGGTCTCTCTCTCTCTCTCCCCATGAGGAAAGGCATCCCTGGAGGTATTCAAGTGACTGACGATTGGAATTGCAGTGCAATCGATCCATCCCAAATACTCCACATCTGCTTCTTACTGATCCCATCCCTACCCACCATCACTTCTACAACAGAGGTGATGGGGGATAGGGTAGGGGTGAGATGAGATCAGTGGTGGTGGGGGGGGATCAGTAAGAGGCAGATGTGGTGGTGGGAGAGGATGGCACCCCCCCCCCCCCCCCCCCAAGTACCACCGCTGCCACCCCCCCAGTACCACCGCTATAAATGTGCCACCGCTGCCACCCCCCAGTACCACCGCTATAAATGTACCACTGCTGCCACCGCTGGCCCCCCAAGTACCACCGGCTGCCCCCCCCTCTCAAGTACCACCGGCTGCCCCCCCCTCTCAAGTACCACCGGCTGCCCCCCCCTCTCAAGTACCACCGGCTGCCCCCCCCTCTCAAGTACCACCGGCTGCCCCCCCCCTCTCAAGTACCACCGGCTGCCCCCCCCCTCTCAAGTACCACCGGCTGCCCCCCCCCTCTCAAGTACCACCGGCTGCCCCCCCCCCCTCTCAAGTACCACCGCTGCCCCCCCCCTCTCAAGTACCACCGGCTGCCCCCCCCCTCTCAAGTACCACCGGCTGCCCCCCCCCTCTCAAGTACCACCGGCTGCCCCCCCCTCTCAAGTACCACCGCTGCCCCCCCCCTCTCAAGTACCACCGCTGCCCCCCCCCTCAAGTACCACCGGCTGCCCCCCCCCTCAAGTACCACCGGCTGCCCCCCCCTCTCAAGTACCACCGGCTGCCCCCCCCTCTCAAGTACCACCGGCTGCCCCCCCCCTCTCAAGTACCACCGCTGCCACCCCCCCCCCCCCCCCCCGTACACCACCGCTGCCACCCCCTCAAGTACCACCGCTGCCACCGCCCCCCCCCCCCCCCGTACTGTACACCACCGCTGCCACCCCCCCTCAAGTACCACCACTTTTGGTTGATATTCTGTCTCATAAAAAAACACACCTATGATAAATATTAGACACTTCATTTCTTTGCAAGTGGGCAAAAACTTGCACAATCTGCAGGAGAGCAAGATTTTATTTCCCCCCCCAATATAAATGACATTCAATCTAGCCAGAGAACACTCTTCTGGTATTATAGTCTATACATCTATCCAGTGAGGGGATAGTGCCTCATTACGGCCACTAGATGGCACTGAGTATCAGTGAAGGTTTGCTCCTTAGCGCCATCTAGTGGTCATAATGCAGTATTTTCCCTCCCACTATTTACATGTATTTTTTCAATGAATAATGTTTGATCTGTAGATTATATAGGTTGAGAACATTTGATTTGCCACACGGATGACTGAATATTAGTACTGCCTAGAATACCCCTTTAAGTGAAAAGTTGCAGATAACTCCTCGCAGTGCTGTGATTGGACCACAGCGCCCAGATTGGGCACAGTCCCACACACACAGCGCCCCCAGATTGGGCACAGTCCCACACACACAGCGCCCCCAGATTGGGCACAGTCCCACACACACAGCGCCCCCAGATTGGGCACAGTCCCACACACACAGCGCCCCCAGATTGGGCACAGTCCCACACACACAGCGCCCCCAGATTGGGTAGTCACGTACACTTACCGTGCTGTAGCTGTGTCCGAACGCCTGTTCCTGGAATCCAACCGCCAGCAGCTCATTCCGACTCTCCATCACCCGCTCCCGGAACCTGGAAAAGGAGTGCGGACAGTTTACGGATCGAAGCCCGACAACCAAACTTCTATCCAGCTTTAGGCAGGAAAAGGTTGGAACCTCTTTACCACCAAATTCCCTTCACTTCCTGTTCTGGTGACTACAGCTTCTCATACAGGAATCAGAGGGAAATATCAATGAGGAAACAGATTGAAACAAAAAAAAAAGGTCCAGAGCCTGACTGTGCTGTATGGCAGGAGTGCCTGGATCACCAGACTGGCTGCACAGAACTACCAATCCACTGACAGATACCAATAATTGTATTTGGGCCGAGGTGCTAAAAACAGACAATAAAGGGCATTTTATAAATGTCATAATGGGCACAGAATAAAATTAAAACCAAATAGTCCAGATTGATCGAAGCTACAACTAAAATGTGTCCAACTTTTCCCTGCCTGTCCCAATTCGGTAGATTTCTCCTCACTTCCTGTCCTAAAGTCAGGAGAAGGAAGTGGTAGGAAATCTCTTCTGGTTGTAATTGAAGCCAGTGACCCCATCAGATGATTGGGACAGGAAGTGAAATCTCCCCCAGTTGACAACGTCGTCCAATCATCTGATGGTACTACCAGAGGAGGATTTCTTACCACTTCCTCCTTGTGTGGTTAATACAGGAAGTGAAGAGAAGGGAAATTTCCCCAGCCTGTGACCCATTACCAGGTTCAACGAGGTGGATTCCCCCCCCCATTAGGGAGTTTTTTTCCATAGCTTCCTCTGGGACAGGAAGTGGATCTCCCAGCAGATGACTCCATTGTGTCGCCCCCCCCCCCCCCAAAAAAAATTGAAAACTAAATGGGGGGAATCCACTTATTGAACACGGTGACCCCATTGGAAGGTTGGGGCAATGGAATCACCAGCTGTGGAGATTTCCCTTCTCTTCCTTTCCCAAAGACAAAACATAATGGGAGGGGCAAAATTACCCCCCCCCCCCCAGTTCTCATTGAACTTGGTGACTCCATCGCAAGAAGGGGGGGTCACCCTTCAAGAGATTGCTCTTAATTTCCTGTCCTAAAGACACAAAGGAAGTGATCAAAAGTATTCCACTGCGAGGGGAAATTCATTGTTCATAGTCTTTGAATGTGGTGAACCCAAGATTGAGGCGATGGGGTCACCAGTGGGGGAAATTGCTACATCACTTCTGGTCCAAAAGACACAAAAATTCTCCAATAGGAGGAGAAATCCATTGATCATTGAACCCAGTGAACACCCCCCCCCCCCCAATTGAACCCAGTGAACACCCCCCCCCCCATTGAACCCAGTGACCCCCCCCCCATTGACCCCAGAGTGACCACCCCCCCCCCCCTCCGTTGAATCCAGTGACCACCCCGCCCGCCATTGAACGATCCCTCAGGTTTGTAGGAACTTACTTTGAAATTTCCGGACGTTTTCCCAGCAAGGTCTCCAGATAAGAGAAGGCCAAACCTCTGTAGAAGCAGCTCCCGTCAGCGCGCGTTTTCCGAGCCGCGCCGTACGACGACATGAGATCCTGCGATAATTAAAAAAAAAAAAAAACACATCAATGCCCAGATTGTATGAGAAGCAACTGAGATTTTCTGAAAAGCCGAGGCCCTGGAGAATAAAATGTTTTTTTTTTTATGTCACACGATATTTGTACAACTGTTCATCAATAGCATATTTTTAGGAACACTAAAATGAATTTTAGTGCAATTGTTGGGTAAAATATAAATGTTGCTTAAATAGATACCAAACATGTAAAGACTTGAGATTGCGTGCAGGAGAGAGATTGCGGCAAGCTGCAGTACCTGAAACTTCCCATAGGTGGCGCTTTACAAGTCCCTAAATGTCAGTGTAGCAGGTACCTGAATGTGGATGTAGAATTCTCACACTGATACCTCATAGGCCACACCTCCCAACCTTCTGAGATGGGAACGAGAGACAACCATTAGCAAAATTACGCAGGCATAGGACACACCCCCTGACACGCCCCCCTTAAAGGAGAATTGTATGAAAAAAATGACTGGTTAAACCCAACAGTGTTTTTTTCCCCCCTAATATTCCTTTATATCGGCTTTTGGATTTTACAAATGCAGCAATTTAGAAATCGGATGAACGGTTTGAGACACGGATGGGGGATGGGGGAGGGGGGGAGGAGATGGAGACACGGATGGGGGAGGGGGGAGGAGATGGAGACACGGATGGGGGAGGGGGGAGGAGATGGAGACACGGATGGGGGATGGGGGAGGGGGGGAGGAGATGGAGACACGGATGGGGGAGGGAGGGAGGAGATGGAGACACGGATGGGGGAGGGGGGAGGAGATGGAGACACGGATGGGGGAGGGGGGAGGAGATGGAGACACGGATGGGGGGAGGGGGGGAGGAGATGGAGACACGGATGGGGGAGGGGGGGAGGAGATGGAGACACGGATGGGGGATGGGGGGAGGAGATGGAGACACGGATGGGGGATGGGGGGGAGGGGGGGAGGAGATGGAGACACGGATGGGGGGGGGGGGCAATAGGGGGGGAGGGGGGGAGGAGATGGAGACACGGATGGGGGGGGGGAGGGGGGGAGGAATGGAGGGGGTGGGGGAGGGGGGGAGGAGATGGAGACACGGATGGGGGAGGGGGGGAGGAGATGGAGACACGGATGGGGGGAGGGGGGAGGAGAGATGGAGACACGGATGGGGGATGGGGGAGGGGGGGAGGAGACACGGATGGGGGATGGGGGAGGGGGGGAGGAGACACGGATGGGGGATGGGGGAGGGGGGAGGAGACACGGATGGGGGAGGGAGGGGGGGGAGGAGACACGGATGGGGGGGGAGGGGGGAGGAGACACGGATGGGGGAGGGAGGGGGGGAGGAGACACGGATGGGGGAGGGAGGGGGGAGGAGACACGGATGGGGGAGGGAGGGGGGAGGAGACACGGATGGGGGAGGGAGGGGGGAGGAGACACGGATGGGGGAGGGAGGGGGGAGGAGACACGGATGGGGGAGGGGGGGGAGGAGACACAGAGGATGGGGGGGGGGAGGAGACACGGGAGGGGGGGGGAGGAGACACGGGAGGGGGGGGAGGAGACACGGGAGGGAGGGAGGAGAGGACACGGAGAGACCGGATGGGGAGGGGGGGAAGGAGATGGAGGACAACGGATGGGGGAGGGGGGGGGAGGAGATGGAGACACGGATGGGGGAGGGGTGGGGAGAGGAACGAGACGGAGACACGGATGGGGGAGGGGGGGGAGAGGAGACGGAGACACGGATGGGGGAGGGGGGGGAAGGAGACGGAGACACGGATGGGGGGAGGGGGGGAAAGGAGAAGGGGGGGGGAGGGGGGGTAGGCGGAGACAAACGGATGGGGGGGGGGGGAGAGGTGAGAGGAGGGGGGGGAAGGAGACGGGGAGACACGGATGAGGGGGGGAGGGAGGGAGCGGGGGGGGGGTAGGGGGCGAGAGGGGGGGGGAGGAGGACGGAGGGGGGGGGGAGACAGGACGGATGGGGAGGGAGGGGAAGGAGACGGTACGGGGAGAGGAGGGAGAGGAAGGGGGGGGGGGCGACGGGAGACACGGAGGAGGGAGAGGGGAAGAAGAAAGGGGGGAGAGAGGAGGAGGATGGGGGGGGGGAGAGAGAACGAGGGATGGAGGGAGGGGGAGACAAGGGGGGGGGGGAGGAGGAGGCAAGGGGGGGGAGAGAGGGGGGGGCGGGAGGGGGGGAGGGGGGGAAGGAGAGAGACATGGGGGAGGGGGGGAGTGGAGAGGCATGGGGGAGGGGGGGGACAGGAGGTGATGGGGGGAGGGGGGAGGACATGGAGACACCGATGGGGGGAGGACATGGAGACACCGATGGGGGGAGGACATGGAGACACCGATGGGGGGAGGACATGGAGACACCGATGGGGGAGGGGGTTTGCTTTGAATATTAAAAATTATTGGCGCTCAGATACAGTGACGATCGGCCTCCTTGTAATCTTTGGGCAGGCGATCGATCCTCTTCATGGAGACATCAGGAGACTTTTTGGACCCCCAATGGCTCCCCTGGAGCTAATCAAGCACAGATCATATTTGATTAGCTGCATTCATGGATACAGCTGTGACCACAAATTGATAAAAAAAACACTGGGTCACAGCTGTATCCATGAATGGAGCTAATCAAATATGATCTGTGCTTGATTAGCTGCAGGGGAGGGCAGAGGGGGGTGAAGGGGAGGGGTTCAGGGGAGAAAGCGATAGAGCCGCCCCCCCAATCACTTATCAGAGCGCCCCTCACTGGCTGTACAAATACGGATCTCAGAGCCGCCCCAACTTGCTTAACCCCTCGTATCCGACACTTATAAAGGTGTTGGTAGGCGAGGGGTTAAAGGAACTCACGGGGGACCTTCTGCAAATGTGACCCCCCATCCCCCTCTATACCCCAAGGAGGACTTCACTGAAGTGTGGAGGAGTTGAGGACCAGCCAAGTCACTGCTGACCATGACAGCCAGGAACTCGGCATTTCCAGAGGACGTCGCCCAATGGAAGCCCTGGATTTAGTGAACATGAAGCTCCAGTCATTGGGAGGATATCGGCTTCCCTGATTGGTTACCTTCAGTTTGCTGTAGTACAGCGGCTCGCCGGCGTGTTCCTCGATGAATGAAGGCATGTCGATCTTCTCAGACACCAGATCAAAGTAATCGTCACACTGAAAAGCAAATGAACCAATCAGAACACAGCCAGGGAACCAATAGACATGAGACGGGGGGACTATGGTGTCATTTCTGGAACATTCTCTGATTTCACCGCACACTGAGAGCTTCTCACAATGTGCATTAGAAGCGGCAGCAAGTCAGAGACCCGCCCTCAATTCCTCACTGGAGGACGTCCAGCATCATCTAGTCCTCCTCCCCAGCCCGACTGGCCCCACCCCTCTAATTGGAGGTCAGCTTTCAATCATGGATGCTCAGCATCACATGTGGGCGTTAACTATGCAAATACAACCCACCTAGGAACACCTACTCCAGACACACCCTTCAAGTCATTTACATAACTCCTCCCACTGCTTACATCAGGACTGAGGGCTCTTGAGAAGTGGGATGGATGTTGGACGGAGTTACGCAAATATCAAAACGCCTAATAATAATGGCTGTACGATCTGAAAAAAAGGATCTGAAAAAAAAAAAGATCTGAAAAAAAGGGATCTGAAAAAATAAAATACACATTTGTTGATCGAATATCACAAGAATTCCCCCCGGGCTGCACATTCTCCTATTCTCTACACTACTATGATCAGCGCCATCTAGTGGTGAAAATGCCGTATATTTCCTGAAATGCCCCAATCAGGGAAAATGCACCATTTTGGCCACTAGATGGAGCTGATGCTCAGAAAATTAGCATTAGAGAAAATACAGCGGGAGAATAATTAATGCAGCCCAATCAAATGCTTGCGACATTTGTGCAACAAACGTTTTATAAGCCGAAACGCTAACAATCAGTACAGTTCACTCTTCCAGAGCACAACACAGGTGCAAAGCTTAGAGGGCGGGGACTGGGGGCCCCCACAGTCCAAAGCATAGAGGGCGGAAGGGGCCAGATCATACCATCATGCTGCAGTGGTGGGCACTGAAGTACGGCATGCACTGCTGTGCCAAAAGTACTGCAACAATCCACACTGCGATCAGTAGAACCCGATCAAAAACTTTTCTTTACACCAGCGCGTGCCGATAGTGTGAATGCCCCCCCCCCCCCGATAAGTGGATTTTCAGCCATGCGACTCATTTCAACACCCCAAAAAACCTTCACAGGCCCCAATCAGCAACGCAATTCAGAAATATGAGTGTTGCTGATTGGAGGGTGGGGGGAAGGGCGTGTCAGAGCCGCAGTGACTTTTTGGGGCTTTTTAGCAACTTCTAAGGAATTTTTGGAATCGCCGATTCCCTCATTGGCCAGACATTTGCAGCAACAAAATCGCTCTTCATTCACCTCTATGGCCAGCGATGGAGGAGGGAGAGCAGCCAATCCGAGAACGCAGGGCAGCGACAACTCGCTTCTTATCAAATCACCAGCGAGTCCCGTGGGGTTTTGGGGGACAGCTGCAGGCAGAGCGCCCTCTATATACAGCAATGGGGGGCTGAGGGCGCGTCCATTTACAGCGCTGTCACACAGCCGCATCCAACTCCATGCGAGCAGCGACTAATGGCCGAGGGCCCCGCCAGACTACTATGTATAGGGCAGTGGGGGGGGGGGGGGGGGGTCAACCTGACATGGGGGCCTCAGGGGCCAAACATAATATTCTGTGAATAACGATCAGAGACTGCAGACATGGTACAGGAGACGGTCAGAGACTGCAGACATGGTACAGGAGACGGTCAAAGACTGCAGACATGGGACAGGAGACGGTCAGAGACTGCAGACACGGGACAGGAGACGGTCAGAGACTGCATACACGGGACAGACACTGGACAGGAGACGGTCAGAGACCTGCAGACACGGGACAGGAGACGGTCAGAGCCTGCCAACACGGACAGGAGACGGTCAGAGACACAGACAGGAGACAGGACGCACACGGACAGACAGACGGACAGACAGGAGGTCAGAGGACTGCCAGACGGTCAGAGACTGCAGACAGGACAGAGACGGTCAGAGACTGCAGAACACCGGGACAGGAGACGGTCAGAGACTGCAGACTCGGTACAGGAGACGGTCCAGAGACTGCAGACACGGGACAGGAGACGGTCAGAGACTGCAGGACAGGAGACAGGGTCAGAGACTGCAGACACGGGACAGGAGACGGTCAGAGACTGCAGAGAAAGAGAAGGGAAGAGAGCGGGAGCCAGGAGAACTGTCAGAGAATGCAGACAAGGATACAGGAGACGGTCAGTAGACTGCCAGAGACACGTACAGTACAGCAGGATCAGAGACTGCAGACATGGTACAGGAGAGGATCAGACACTGCACGACATGGTACAGGAGAGGATCAGAGTCTGCAGACTGGGACATGGGACAGTCATAGAGAGCAGACCAGGTACAGGAGATGATCAGAGACTGCAGACATGGTACAGGAGATGATCAGAGACTGCAGACATGGTACAGGAGAGGATCAGAGACTGCAGACATGGTACAGGAGAGGATCAGAGACTGCAGACATGGTACAGGAGAGGATCAGAGACTGCAGACATAGTACAGGAGAGGAGCAGAGACTGCAGACATGGTACAGGAGAGGATCAGAGACTGCAGACATGGTACAGGAGAGGATCAGAGACTGCAGACATGGTACAGGAGAGGATCAGAGACTGCAGACATGGTACAGGAGACGGTCAGAGACTGCAGACATGGTACAGGAGACGTCAGAGACTGCAGACATGGTACAGGAGAGGATCAGAGACTGCAGACATAGTACAGGAGACGATCAGAGACTGCAGACATAGTACAGAAGATGATCAGAGACTGCAGACATAGTACAGGAGATGATCAGAGACTGCAGACATAGTACAGGAGATGATCAGAGACTGCAGACATGGTACAGGAGATGATCAGAGCCTGCAGACATGGTACAGGAGAGGATCAGAGACTGCAGACATGGTACAGGATACGGTCAGAGACTGCAGACATAGTACAGGCGATGATCAGAGACTGCAGACATAGTACAGGAAGAGATCAGAGACTGCAGACACAGTACAGGAGACAGTGAAGGACTGGAGAGATATTATAGACTGCTAGAGATCACTTCTACAACAAGGAAATATGGAAATCCAGATCTGCGTCTGCAGGGGCCCCCTGAGGGCCACACACAGCCGCAGACCACCCAGCAGAGCTCTAACACTCAGTTTGAACCCTTTGCACAGCAGATTGAGGCTCAGCACCTCCCCTCCCCCCACTCACCATGATCCCAGCCTGATCCTACACTGACAGCAACCAGCCCTTCCTGGCCACACCTATTTATACAAACCCCGCCCACTCAGCTGCAGCGATTGTGTTGATGACATTGCTGTGTGGGCGGGGCCTAGCAGCCATTGCTTCCAATAAATCCTGACTCCAAATATAAAGGAGCACAGAGGCCGACCAATTGCTGAGCTCAGCTTCTAAAAAAAATGCCAGTTGCCTGGCTGTCCTAATCCAGGGGGGCTTCAGTATATTCTTAGAGGGTTTGTGACATTGCAGCATTTTTTTTTTTTTTTTTTTTATAAGACCTTCTGTCATTCTGGACTTACTTACTAAAAAAAAAAAAAAAGTTTTCTTCACACTTCCACTTTCCAGCAACGCTTTGCGTTACCATAAATTGGTGGGTGTTTTTTGTCACACAGCGCGTTTTTGAAATGCATTTTTTTAGGAAAAAATAAACACTTTTTAAAAAAATGTTAATGCAAAAATCAATACTAACCCATTTATTTATTTATTTTAAATATAAAAGATGATGTTATGCCGGGTAAATAGATATCACACCCGTCACGCTTTAAAATTGCGCACGCCCGTGCAATGGTGATAAACATCAATTTTTATTTAGTTTTTTTTTATTATTATTGATTTATTTATGTATTTATTTATATATTTGTATCACTTTTATTGCTGTCATAAGGAATGTAAACATCCCCTGTGACAGCAATAGGCATGTGACAGGTCCTCTTTATTATTATTCATTTATTTATGTACTTATTTATTTATTTATCTATTTTACACTGTTGCTTTATTTAGTTTTTTGTTTTTTTGTTTTGTTTTTTGTTTGTATTTTTTTTATCACTTTTATTTCTTTCACAAGGAATGTAAACAACATCCCCTGTGACAGCAATAGGCATGTGACCGGTCCTCTTTATGGAGGGATCTGGGGGGGGGGGTCTATAATCCCTCCTCTGCACTTAAAAGCATTAAAAAAAACAGAGATCAGAGTTTTTGAATGATTTCGATTTTTAAATAGGGGACACTTAATTTATTTTTATTTGTTTTAATTAATATTTATTTATTTATTTATTTATTTTACACTGTTGTTTTATTTTTATTTTTTTTATTAATTTTTTTTTTGTTTGTTTTTATCACTTTTATTTCTTTCACAAGGAATGTAAACAACATCCCCTGTGACAGCAATAGGCGTGTGACCGGTCCTCTTTATGGAGGGATCTGGGGGGTCTATAATCCCTCCTCTGCACTTAAAAGCATTTAAAAAAACACAGAGATCAGAGCTTTTGAATGATTTCAATTTTTTAATTTAATTTAATAAATTTTTTTATTATTATTATTATTCATTCATTTATTTTACACTGTTGCTTTATTTTATTTGTTTTGTTTTTTTTTTTTTTTTTTTTATAACTTTTATTGCTGTCACAAAGAATGTAAACAACATCCCCTGTGACAGCAATAGGCATGTGTCAGGTACTGGAGGGATCTGGGGGGTCTAAAATCCCTCCTCTGCACTTAAAAGCATTAAAAAACACAGAGATCAGAGTTTTTGAATGATTTTTATTTTTAAATAGGAGACACTTTATTATTATTTTTTTAATTAATTATTATTATACATTTATTTATGTATTTATTTATCTATTTTACACTGTTGCTTTATTTTGTTTTTTTCTTTTTTTGTTTTGTTTTTTGTTTGTTTTTTTATCACTTTTATTTCTTTCACAAGGAATGTAAAGAACATCCCCTGTGGCAGCAATAGGCATGTGACAGGTCCTCTTTATGGAGGGATCTGGGGGGGGGGGGGGGTCTATAATCCCTCCTCTGCACTTAAAAGCATTAAAAAACACAGAGATCAGAGCTTTTGAATGATTTCAATTTTTTAATTTAATTTTATTATTAAATTTTATTATTAATTATTATTATTATTATTATTATTCATTCATTTATTTTACACTGTTGCTTTATTTTGTTTGTTTTTTTTATATTTTTTTTTTTTGTTTTTATCACTTTTATTTCTTTCACAAGGAATGTAAACAACATCCCCTGTGGCAGCAATAGGCATGTGACCGGTCCTCTTTATGGAGGGATCTGGGGGTTCTATAATCCCTCCTCTGCCTTTGAAAGCATTCAATATCAATAACACAGAGATCTGCATTTTTTTATGTTTTTTTTTTTATGTTTTTTATTTTTTTTTAATGGTGCCGTTGACATCCGGGTAAACTGGAAGTGATGTCATTGCGTCCGGGTTAGCATAGCCAAGAGCTGATCAAAGTCGGCCCCAGTGGGACAGGAGAGCCCAAGCATGCCGCAGAAGCTGGCGGAAGTTGGGGGGGGGGGCGTTATGTCTCCTCCCTCTGCTTGTAAAAGCAATCCAGCGGCTCGTTATCCACTAGTATTGCTTTTACAAGAGAGCCGACCGTCAGCTGCAGGCATCATCCCGCTATGACCACGTGAAGTCTACCAACAGCACCCGTACATTGCTGGTCGATAAGTGGTTAATGTAAATACCTTTGTATCACTTTGTATCAAACTCTTGCACTTTGTACAGCAAAGCTCTGAGTGGAAGAGGAAGAAGCAGCACAAGGATCACTTTGATAGGAGTAGAAAGCAGAGTGACAGATGAGCTCATCATTCCGCTCCTCCGTTCAACATCCCGCTACACCCACTGAAAGTCCAGAGATGTTCTGGTACCTGGCTGGTCCGGAAGTGGTTATACAAATTAATGTGATGCAAAAAAAAAATGTAAAAAAAACACACCAGGCGAGGTCCAATTTGTAGATTCTCGCCATTTATAAAGACTCTCCCCATCCCTCTCTCTCTCTCTCTCTCCCTCACCCCGTCTCTCTCTCCCTCCCTCTCTCTCTCTCCTTCCCTCTCTCTCTCTCCTTCCCTCTCTCTCTCTCCTTCCCTCTCTCTCCCTCTCTCTCCTTCCCCTCTCTCTCTCCACCCTCCCTCTCACTCCCTCTCTCTCCACTCCCCCCACCTCCCTCTCCCTTCTCCCCTCTCTCTCTCCCAACCCTCTCTCTCCCCTCACTTCTCTCTCTCCCTCCTCCCCTCTCCCTCTTCTCTCTCTTCCCCCTCCCGCCCTCTCACTCTCTCTCTCTCCCATCCCTCTCCCCTCCCCCTCTCTCTCTCTCTCCTCCCTCTATCCTCTCCCCCTTCCTCTCTCTCCCTCTCTCTCCCACCATCCCTCTCCCCCTCCCCCTCTCCTCCCCCATCCCTCTCCCCTCCCCCTCTCTCTCCCTCCCTCTATGTCTCCCCCCTCCTCTCTCTCTCCCACTCTTTCTCTCTCCCCCCCTCCCTCTCACTCCCTCTGCCCCCTCCCTCTCTCCCCCCCTCACTCTCCCTCCCTCTCTCTCTCTCCCGCTTCCCCCATCCCTCTCTCTCCCTCCCCTCCCTTCTCCCCCATCCCTCTCCCTCCCCTCTCTCCCCCTTCCCTTTCCCTCTCTCTCTCCAACCTCTCTCTCTCTCCCACTCTCTCTCTCTCACTCCCTCTCTCTCCCTTCCCCATCCCTCTCCCCCTCCCTCTCTCTCTCCTTCTCCCTCCCTCTATCTCCCCCCTCCCTCTCTCTCTCCCTCTTCTCTCTCCCCTCCATCTCTCACTCTCTCTCTCCCCCATCCCTCTCCCCCCTCCCCCTCTCTCTCTCCTCCCTCTATCTCTCCCCCCTTCCTCTCCTCTTCCCTCTCTCTCTCTCCCCCCATCCCTCTCCCCCCTCCCCCTCTCTCTCTCTCCCCCATCCCTCTCCCCCATCCCTCTATGTCTCCCCCCCTCCTTCTCTCTCCCTCTTCTCTCTCCCCCTCCCTCTCACTCCCTCTCTCTCCCTCCCCCATCCCTCTCCCCCTCCCTCTCTCTCTCCTCCTCCCTCTATCTCTCCCCCCTCCCTCTCTCTCCCTCTCTCTCTCCCCATCCCCTCTCTCTCTCTCTCCCTCCCTCTATCTCTCCCCCTCCCTCTCTCTCCCTCTTCTCTCTCCCCATCCCTCTCACTCTCTCTCTCTCTCTCTCCCCCTCTCCCTCTCTCTCTCCCCCTTCCTCTCTCTCTCTCTCCTCCCTCCCTCTCTCTCTCCCTCCCTCTCTCCCACATCCCTCTCCACCTCCCTCTCTATCCCCTTCCTTCTCCCCCCTCCCCCCTCTCTCTCTCTCCCCCATCCCTCTCCCCCCCCCCCCCTCCCTCCCTCTCCCCCTCCCCTCCCTCTCTACCTCTCTCCCCCCCCACTCTCTCTCTCCTGTGACACCCAGGCTAGGTCTCTATGTACTCTGTGCCACAGGTCTGATCCCAAAATGCAAGGAGCTGGCTGCTGGTAAAGGGGATGAGCACAACACGCCTTTACTGCCAGAGTAACAATCACCCATTCCCTGGCTGGTTGGCTGCATAAGCTATGATACATATACAGTTGTCCCCAGTAATATAGCCTACACTAGACAGCAAACTACCTTCTGGACTAAAGTGTACCGTATCTACTCCAACCTACAGTCCCCATGTAACAGGCCCTGTTCTTTGGATACGCCATGCACTTCAGCTCCGGAAGATTTTACCCCCCCCCCTTTTATGACCAGGCCATTTTTTGAGATATGGCACTGCGTTACTTTAACTCACAATCGTATGACGCTGTACCCAAATAACATTGAGCTTTCTTTTGGTGGTATCCAGGGGGGGGGGGGGGGGGACAGGACAAAGGGTTTAAATGTGTTCCTAGGGAGGGCTTTCTAACTGCGGGAAGGGCAGAGATCCGTGTTCCTGCTTAGCAGAGACACAGGATCACTACCTTCCCCTTGTCACAGACCGTCGTTCTGCCTGTTGGGAACGATCGGTGGGTCCCTAGTCGGCCGGACCCTCAGATTGTGTCCAATCACAGCGTCCCCAAAAAGTGTCAGTTAGGGTATGTGTAGTGTTATTGTCCGACGCAATGTCGCAGTCCCTCTATAAGTCACTGATCACCGCCATTACTAGTAAAAAAAAATTCCATAAAATATCGCATAGTTTGTAGAAGTGATAACTTTTGCGCAAAACCAATCAATAGACGCTTATTGGGATTGTTCTACCATAAATATGTAGTAGAATACGTATTGGTCTAAATTGATGAAGAAATTTGATATTTTTTTTTTTAAATATACTGGATGTTTTATAGCAGAAAGTAAAAAATATTGTTTTGTTTTTTTCAAAATTTTTTTTTTTTTTGTTTATAGCGCAAAAAAAATAAAAACTGCAGAGGTGATCAAATACTGATACTCTGATTGGCTTTTCAGCTGTGTCCAATCACAGCGGGGGAGCGGGTCGCCAGGCGGAAGTACAGAATGACATACCTGTACGTGATTCTGCGCACAGGAGTAAAGTACGCGGGGGGCGGGGGGCAGCGTTTTCTAGTTCTGGGTGGAGTGGAGATGGGTTAGAACCCCTGTTGGGTTTTTATTGCTGTCTGCGTTACCATTGGGGAGATTCGCCCCTCTCTATTTGTCCTGTTTACTGTTTATCATCGAAAGTGAAAGCAAATCCCAAAATGTTGGGTTGTCACCAAAACAGGAAGGGAGGGGAAATCTTCCAATGGGGACACTAGTTCAGGTGACAACCCCTAATGTTGGCGTGATTTCCTCTCACTTCCTGTTCTGGCTTTGGGACAGGAAGTGAAGGGAAATCTCCCCAATGGGAGACACAGATGGCAAAAAATAAACCTAACAGGGGGTTCTAACCCAACCCTTACTGTACCCCAAATTTTTGCCTTTAGTTCTACTTTAGTTTTTTCCTAAACGTTCTTATGGTAACGACTTAGAACTGCAGGGGAGAATGTGCCCCCCCCCCCACACCGACCAATCAGATCTGGTCGGAGTCTATAGTAGAGAGTTGGGGAGTACAGATCCCCAACCTGCATAAACAGCCGCAATTCTGTAAGCGGACACCAGAGGGAGCAATAGGCTCACTAATCCTCTATATATATATATATGAGTCTATAAAGTATATTAGTGAAGTAATTGTATCGATGGCGGGTACATGCGGGTGTCATTGTATCACACGGCCAGATGGTGGCGCTCAGCGAAGGGCGCCGGTAATCCTCCATCATACAAAGACATTGTGATTGTAGACAATGGTTCTTCCAGCCTTGTGGTAACAGTTTTGTGAAGACCCTTTTCTGTTCCCCCCTCAGTTCCCTTCACTGGATCTAAGGGGGCCCAACCCCTGAAAAACAACCCCACACCATAGTCCCCCCTCCCCCCAACACCATAATCCCCCCTCCCCCCCAACACCATAATCCCCCCTCCACCAAATGGTTTGGAACAGCACACAAAGCAAGGTCCATAAAGACATGGAGGAGCGAGTTTGGGGTGGAAGAACTTGACTGGCCTGCACAGAGTCCTGACCTCAATCCGAGGCTCAGGGGGTTGGGTTTGGCCCCTTAGTTCCAGTGAAGGGAACTCTTAAGCCGTCAGCATACCAAGATATTTTGGACAATTTCATGCTCCCAACTTTGTGGGGACAGTTTGGGGACGGCCCCTTCCTGTTCCAACATGACTGCCCACCAGTGTACAAAGCAAGGTCCATAAAGACATGGATGAGCGAGTTTGGGGTGGAGAAACTTGATTGGCCTGCCCAGAGTCCTGACCTCAACCCGATAGAACACCTTTGGGATGAATTACAGTGGAGACTGCGAGGCAGGCCTTCCCTTCCAACACCAACCTCTCTGATCAGGCTACTCCGTGTCAAGTCTACCCAGTAGAACACCACCATTGTCCCATTGCCACCATGGATGAGTGAGTTTGGGGTGGAGGAACTTGACTTGGCCTGCACAGAGTCCTGACCTCACCCCGATAGAACACCTTTGGTGATGAATTAGAGAGAAGACTGTGAGCCAGGCCTTCTCATCCAACATCAGTGCCTGACCTCACAAATGCGCTTCTGGAAGAATGGTCAAACATCCCCATAGACACCCTCCTAAACCTTGTGGACGGCCTTCCTACAAGAGGTGAAGCTGTTATAGCGGCAAAGGGCCAACTCAATATTGAACCCTCCGGACTAAGACTGGGGGGGGTCATTAAAGTTCATGTGTGTGTGTAAAGGCAGGTGTCCCAATACTTTTGACATCATAGTGTAATATATATATATATATATGTATATACACACAGTGGAACCTTGGTATACGAGCATAATGCGTTCCAGGTGAATGCTTGTAATGCAAAGCACTCGCATATCAAAGCGAGTTTCCCCATAGGAGTCAATGGAAACAAAGACAATTAGTTCTGCATTGACTTCCATTACATGCAATACCGCATGTGGCCAGAGGTCAGGGGGGGCGCCGAAGAGCCTCGGAAATACTTGGGGACAGCTTGGCTGAACTTGGAAACACTCGGGAGCGGAGAATTTCCGAGTGATTCTGAGTATTTCCGAACCGTTCCGAGTGTCACTGGCGCCCCCCCGCACACATCTGGCCAAATGCGGTACTGCACGCCCCATTGGCTTGAATTCTGCTCGTTTTGCGAAACAAACACTCGCAAACCGAGTCGGAATTTTTTAAAAAAAGTTGCTCGTCCTTCAAAACACTCGCTAACCACCAAGGTTCCACTGTATATATATATATATATAAGGATGTTAATGAGGGGGGGAGGGGTAACCAGGCAGAATAAAGGTTATTGATAAACCAAATAGTTCAGGTAGATAAATAACGACGACTTTCTGCTACAAATAATCAGCTTTTTATGTTTATTTATAATATAATAATTTACAAAATGTTTACAGTTTAAATACAGTGAAATTTTAAAAGAAACAACATCCGGGGGGGGAGGGGAGGGGGTGGAGTCCAATCAGCAGGTAAGTACAGGTATGTCTTATTATCGATCATTTTGTAGACACTCCCCCCCCCCCCCCCAGTGTACACCATATACCATGGGCGGAGGACGGGGTCACTGAGCTGAGTTCCAACTTCACTGGCTACATGCTTGTTCTGAGTATTGATAGAAGACCGAAGATCTTCATGATAGACAATCAATACTATTATTAGATTATTATTTCCTAATGTCAGAGTTTAGGGGGGGGCGTTCATAATGAAGGTGAACGATAACCAATTCATTTGGATACAAAATATTACAGAGCTGAAAAATGACCCGCCAATGAGGGGGGGGGGGGGGGGTGTTAAACGCCGGAATAAAGTGTTTAACCCTTTCACTGCCAGAGACTGTGATTGTGTTTTTTTTTTTGCATTCTAATTCTAAATTTCCCAAAAAATTGCGTTTGCAAAACCGCTGCGCAAATACCGCGTGACACGAAAAAAAAAATTAGCAAAACCCCCCCAGATTAAGTCAGTTGACACGTTTCGGCCTTTAAGGCCTTAATCATAACCTGTTATGACGAAGGCCTTTTAGGCTGAAACGTGTCAACTGACGTAACCGCTTCAGCACCGGGCAATTTTACCCCCTTCCTTACAGAGCACTTTTTGCGATTCGGCACTGCGTCGCTTTAACTGACAATTGCGCGGTCGTGCGACGTGGCACCCAAACAAAATCGACGTCCTTTTTTCCCCCACAAATAGAGCTTTCTTTTGGTGGTATTTGATCGCCTCTGCGGTTTTTATTTTTTGCGCTATAAACAAAAGAAGAGCGACAATTTGGAAAAAAAAAAAAAATAAAAAAACACAATATTTTTTACTTTTTGCTATAATAAATATCCAATTTTTTTTTAAAAAAAACATTTTTTTTCTCAGTTTAGGCCGATACGTATTCTACATATTTTTGGTAAAAAATAAAAATAAAAAATAAAAATAAAAAAATTGCAATTAGTGATCGGTTTGCACAAAAGTTATAGCGTTTACAAAATAGGGGATAGATTTATTGCATTTTAATTTTTTTTTACTAGTAATGGCGCCGATCTGCAATGTTTTTCATGACTGCAACATTGCGGCGGACACTTCGGACACTTTTGACACATTTTTGGGACCATTCACATTTACACAGCGATCGTTGGTATAAAATTGCACTGATTACTGTGTAAATGTGACTGGCAGGGAAGGGGTTAACACTAAGGGGGCGCTGCAGGGGTTAATATGTTCCCTGAGTGAGTGATTCTAACTGTGGGGGGAGGGGACTCACAAGGGGAGGAGACTGATCGCTGTTCCTCTGTACTTGGAACACACCATCGGTCTCCTCGCCAGTGACAGGACGTGGAGCTGTGTGTTTACACACATAGATCCACGCCCCCGCTGTTTTCCCTGGCAATCGCGGGTGCCCGGCGGACATCGCGGCCGCGGGGCGCGCGCACCGGGTCCTGAGTGACGCCGCGTGCGCGCGCCCCCTAGACGGCCGGGAATTGGACGTCATATGACGTCCACCCAGGATGGCAGAGCCACCTTGTGGACGTCATATGTCGTTGCGCGGTATTGAAGTGGTTAATCTGCGTTCGTTCACCGCGGCTATTTAGTAAAATGAAGACATTTTAAAAGCAACAAACCGGAGTGCGGATCATTTCTTCTACACTCGAAACGCACCCAGGCCGCATCAAAAACACACATGCGTTTTTGACGCGTTTCGTCAAAAAAAACAAACACAGAACTGAAATAGGGATAAATTGTGTCCAGAAAACAAAACAAATACTTGTTTTCTGGACACAATTTATCCCTATTTCAGTTCTGTGTTTTTTGACGAAACGCGTCAAAAACACATATGCGATTGGCGCGTTTCGTCAAAAAAAAAAAAAAAAAAACAGATGTGAACTGAAATAGGGATAAATTGTGTCCAGAAAACAAAACAACAAATACACAATATAAAAAAATCTGCATGATAATAAAAGCTTTGCACGGATTTCTCACATGGGTGGCTGGGGGGGGGGGGTGGTAAAAACATCCCCCGACCACCTTCCTAAAGTCCACGATTCACCTGGAGGGGGCGGTTCACCTGCTGTTGCCAGACAACTTTGCCGTTCCAATCAACAAGGCTTCTCCGCAGCCTGGAGCCAAATGCCCGGCCTGCGCTTGTGGCACATTAAGCCCGATTGTAAATGGCTGCTTGGCATTCAGGAGGCGGCAGGGTCACCCCCTGAACATCTGACAGCGACTGCTGAGCCGCACTCCAGGAGAAGTGCTCCACCGCTTGTAAGCAGGTGCAGTTAGTTAATTTTGCCACTAGGTGTCTCTACCAGAATAGTGATTGGTTACAGTCAATGAAGTCATCAGGTGTTAGGCCCCCTTTTAGGTCAGGTAGGGAGCGGCGCACATTATCATGGGGAATAGGAGCCAAACCCCCCCAGCTATGAGGCTGTAACCAGCACACGTAGGCACCGGACAGGGCAAGAGGCTGGTGAAGTGGACTGGGGGTAGGTGCTAAATTCAGCCAACGATGAAGACCCCTCTTACATGTGGATTGCTTTTCAGTGAATGGGTTAATATGAAGCTCGCCTCAGAGCAGCGCTACGGCTTATGGAGGTGAGATGCCAGCCGCGGTGGTGCCCGCGGGGTCTCTGAGAGGTAGGCAGGGGATTCCTCCTACTAGGGTATCAGTTCTGGGCGGAGATCCCCCTCCTGGGACCCTCCTTCTTCTTCTTCTGGGACTCCTTGTTGGCCGCCTTCTTCTGTCTCCTCAGATAGTCCTCCGGATTGGACAACACCTGGAGCTCTTCGTAGGGCTTTCTGGCCAGACGTTCCACCGCCATTTTCTCCAGAATGTATTCCTGGAAATATAGAGACAGGAGTATATAATGTACATAGAGTGCAGGGGTCAGGAGTGTGTAATACAGATTGTGATACACACTCCCGACCCCTGCACTATCACAATCTGTATTACACACTCCTGACCCCTGCACCACACACTCCTGACCCCTGTACCCTCTGTTATATGCACTCCTGACCCCTGTACCCTCTGTTATATGCACTCCTGACCCCTGCACTCTATTTACATTATTATATACTCCTGACCGCTGCACTCTCTGTGATACACACTCCTGACCCCTGTACTGAGAGTGCAGAGGTCAAGAGTATATAATGTACATAGAGTACAGGGGTCAGGAGTGTGTAATGCAGAGGGTGCAGGGGTCAGGAGTGTGTAATGCAGAGGGTGCAGGGGTCAGGAGTGTGTAATGCAGAGGGTGCAGGGGTCAGGAGTGTGTAATGCAGAGGGTGCAGGGGTCAGGAGTGTGTAATGCAGAGGGTTCAGGGGTCAGGAGTGTGTAATGCAGAGGGTGCAGGGGTCAGGAGTGTGTAATGCAGAGGGTGCAGGGGTCAGGAGTGTGTATAATACAGAGTACAGGGGTCAGGAGTGTGTATAATACAGAGTACAGGGGTCAGGAGTGTGTAATGCAGAGGGTGCAGGGGTCAGGAGTGTATAATGCAGAGGGTGCAGGGGTCAGGAGTGTATAATGCAGAGGGTGCAGGGGTCAGGAGTGTGTAATGCAGAGGGTGCAGGGGTCAGGAGTGTGTAATGCAGAGGGTGCAGGGGTCAGGAGTGTGTAATGCAGAGGGTGCAGGGGTCAGGAGTGTGTAATGCAGAGGGTGCAGGGGTCAGGAGTGTGTAATGCAGAGGGTGCAGGGGTCAGGAGTGTGTAATGCAGAGGGTGCAGGGGTCAGGAGTGTGTAATGCAGAGGGTGCAGGGGTCAGGAGTGTGTAATGCAGAGGGTGCAGGGGTCAGGAGTGTGTAATGCAGAGGGTGCAGGGGTCAGGAGTGTGTAATGCAGAGGGTGCAGGGGTCAGGAGTGTATAATGCAGAGGGTGCAGGGGTCAGGAGTGTGTAATACAGATAGTTAAGGGCTAACGAGTAAAAGAATACAACCAAAAATGATCCCCTCCCCCACTATAATTCTTACATGACTGATAATTTTTTTGCTTTGGAGGTCGGTATGATGGTTGGTGTGGAGGTCGGTATGATGGTTGGTATGGAGGTCGGTATGATGGTTGGTGTGGAGGTCGGTATGATGGTTGGTGTGGAGGTCGGTATGGAGGTTCAGTATGGAGGTCGGTATGATGGTGGTGTGGAGGTCAGTATGATGGTTGGTGTGGAGGTCGGTATGATGGTTGGTGTGGAGGTCAGTATGGAGGTCGGTATGGAGGTCGGTATGATGGTTGGTGTGGAGGTCAGTATGGAGGTGGGTATGGAGGTCAGTATGGAGGTCGGTATGATGGTTCGTGTGGAGGTCGGTATGATGGTTCGTGTGGAGGTCGGTATGATGGTTCGTGTGGAGGTCGGTATGATGGTTCGTGTGGAGGTCGGTATGATGGTTCGTGTGGAGGTCGGTATGATGGTTGGTGTGGAGGTCGGTATGGAGGTCGGTATGATGGTTGGTGTGGAGGTTGGTGTGGAGGTCAGTATGATGGTTGGTGTGGAGGTCGGTGTGATGGTTGGTGTGGAGGTCGGTGTGGAGGTCGGTGTGATGGTTGGTGTGGAGGTCGGTGTGATGGTTGGTGTGGAGGTCGGTGTGATGGTTGGTGTGGAGGTCGGTGTGATGGTTGGTGTGGAGGTCGGTATGATGGTTGGTGTGGAGGTCGTTATGGAGGTTCAGTATGGAGGTCGGTATGATGGTTGGTGTGGAGGTTGGTGTGGAGGTCGGTGTGATGGTTGGTGTGGAGGTCGGTGTGATGGTTGGTGTGGAGGTCGGTGTGATGGTTGGTGTGGAGGTCGGTGTGATGGTTGGTGTGGAGGTCGGTGTGATGGTTGGTGTGGAGGTCGGTGTGATGGTTGGTGTGGAGGTCGGTGTGATGGTTCGTGTGGAGGTCGGTGTGATGGTTCGTGTGGAGGTCGGTATGATGGTTGGTGTGGAGGTCGTTATGGAGGTCGGTATGATGGTTGGTGTGGAGGTCAGTATGATGGTTGGTGTGGAGGTCGGTATGATGGTTGATATGGAGGTCGGTATGATGGTTGATGTGGATGTCGGTGTGGAGGTCGGTATGATGGTCGGTGTGGAGGTCGGTATGATGGTTGGTGTGGAGGTCGGTATGATGGTCGGTATAATGGTCGGTGTGGAGGTCAGTGAGGAGGTTGGTATGATGGTTGGTGTGGAGGTCGGTATGATGGTCGGTGTGGAGGTCGGTATGATGGTCGGTATGATGGTCGGTGTGGAGGTCGGTATGATGGTTGGTGTGGAGGTCGGTATGATGGTCGGTATAATGGTCGGTGTGGAGGTCGGTGAGGAGGTTGGTATGATGGTTGGTGTGGAGGTTGGTGTGGAGGTCGGTATGATGGTCGGTGTGGAGGTCGGTATGATGGTCGGTGTGGAGGTCGGTATGATGGTCGGTGTGGAGGTCGGTATGATGGTCGGTGTGGAGGTCGGTATGGAGGTCGGTGTGGAGGTCGGTATGATGGTTGATGTGGAGGTCGGTGTGGAGGTCAGTATGATGGTTGGTGTGGAGGTCGGTATGATGGTTGATATGGAGGTCGGTATGATGGTTGATGTGGAGGTCGGTGTGGAGGTCAGTATGATGGTTGGTGTGGAGGTCGGTATGATGGTTGATATGGAGGTCGGTATGATGGTTGATGTGGATGTCGGTGTGGAGGTCGGTATGATGGTCGGTGTGGAGGTCGGTATGATGGTTGGTGTGGAGGTCGGTATGATGGTTGGTGTGGAGGTCGGTATGATGGTCGGTATAATGGTCGGTGTGGAGGTCGGTGAGGAGGTTGGTATGATGGTTGGTGTGGAGGTCGGTATGATGGTCGGTGTGGAGGTCGGTATGATGGTCGGTGTGGAGGTCTGTGTGGAGGTCGGTATGATGGTCGGTGTGGAGGTCGGTATGATGGTCGGTGTGGAGGTCGGTATGGAGGTCGGTATGATGGTCGGTATGATGGTTGATGTGGAGGTCGGTGTGGAGGTCAGTATGATGGTTGGTGTGGAGGTCGGTATGATGGTTGGTGTGGAGGTCGGTATGATGGTTGGTGTGGAGGTCGGTATGGAGGTCGGTATGATGGTTGATGTGGAGGTCGGTGTGGAGGTCAGTATGATGGTTGGTGTGGAGGTCGGTATGATGGTTGGTGTGGAGGTCGGTATGATGGTTGGTGTGGAGGTCGGTGTGATGGTTGATATGGAGGTCGGTATGATGGTTGATATGGAGGTCGGTGTGGAAGTCGGTATGATGGTTGATATGGAGGTCAGTATGATGGTCGGTGTGGAGGTCGGTATGATGGTCGGTGTGGAGGTCGGTGTGGAGGTCGGTGTGGAGGTCGGTGTGGAGGTCGGTGTGGAGGTCGGTGTGGAGGTCGGTGTGGAGGTCGGTGTGGAGGTCGGTATGATGGTCGGTATGATGGTTGATGTGGAGGTCAGTATGATGGTTGGTGTGGAGGTCGGTATGATGGTTGGTGTGGAGGTCGGTATGATGGTTGGTGTGGAGGTCGGTATGATGGTTGATATGGAGGTCGGTATGATGGTTGATATGGAGGTCGGTGTGGAAGTCGGTATGATGGTTGATATGGAGGTCAGTATGATGGTCGGTGTGGAGGTCGGTGTGGAGGTCGGTGTGGAGGTCGGTGTGGAGGTCGGTATGATGGTCGGTATGATGGTCGGTGTGGAGGTCGGTGTGGAGGTCGGTGTGGAGGTCGGTGTGGAGGTCGGTATGATGGTCGGTATGATGGTTGATGTGGAGGTCGGTGTGGAGGTCAGTATGATGGTCGGTGTGGAGGTCGGTGTGATGGTTGGTGTGGAGGTCGGTATGATGGTTGGTGTGGAGGTCGGGTTTCATTTTTTGCTTTGGACATTAAAACAAAAGTCCCGATAATAGGACCCCGCGGAGGTCGGAGGTCGGAGGTTGGTGTGGAGGTCGGTGTGATGGTTGGTGTGGAGGTCGGAGGTCGGAGGTCGGTGTGGAGGTCGGAGTGGAGGTCGGAGTGTCGGTTCGGCTCTCACCTTCACCATGTCCAGTTTCTCGGTGAGGTCGTTTTCGGCCAGAGCTCCGTAATGCTTCATCTGGCACTGCTCAGCCAAGTTAATCACAGCCAATAGGAGGCTCCCGATCTCCACACTCTGCCGATTGAAGAGAATGGAAAGTTCTTCATCAAGTCAAATCACAAAACACTAACCCCGCCCCCCTCCCCTCCCCCATCCATTACACTCCTAATGACACTTAAAAGCTAATCAAAATGTTTCGGGGAAACAACCCCTCCCCCCCCCCCTCCCCCCCGGAGACTCAGTCTAATCTGTGTATTTCCTGTGAATGTCGGCTCCATCTAGTGGCTATAATGTGGTATTTTCCTGATTTCTGTAAGTCAGGGAAATGCTGAATTATGGCCACTAGATGGAGCTGACGATCACAGGAAATACACATACAGGGATTATTGGCGGGGGGGGGGGGGGCTGTGTAAACGCTGAGACCCCCCCCCGGGGTTATTGCCGATCCCGGAGTTCTGCTTTATTTGCCCCCCGGACTGACCTGGTTCCTGAATTGGCTCTTCTCCAGGTTGAAGGTCAGCTCCAGCTGTTTGCTCTTCTCCTGGAGCCGATCGAAGTCCAACTGCAGCTGGGAGAGTTCGCTGGTCATCGTCTGGGGGGGGGGATACAGACCGGATTAAAAAATCTAAACCCAGGAAGAAGAAATCGATCGCAGCTCCCCCGTCCTCACATGTGGCGGCTGCATTTGTTTTATTCTTCTGGGTTTTTGTTTTTGCTTTATTTTCACCCGGTGATCCTGCCAGTAACACACTTCCTGTCCGAGGGGCACAACGTTCTATACAGGAGAGACATTGGCAGCCGAGGGCAGGACTACAGAACACCTCCCCTTTCTTGCTACAAATATACAGTCTGATCCCTGTAAAAAAGCCCGCCCCCCCCCCCCCCCCCCCCCCTGAGCTCACATGTAGAAGCGAGCGCATACGTAAGCCCCGCCCACATATGAAAACGGTGTTCAAACCGCACATGTGAGGTGTCGCCGCGATCGGTAGAGCGAGAGCAATAATTCTAGCACTGGACCTCCTCTGTAACTCTAAACATGTAACCAGTAAAAAAAATGAAAACGTCCCCTATGGGGATTTTTAAGTACCGAAGTTTGGCGCCATTCCACGGGCGTGCGCAATTGAAGCGTGACGTGTTGGGTATCCATTTACTCTGCGTAACTTCATCCGTCACATTATGCGAAAAAAAATTGGGCCAACTTGAATGTTTTTATTTATTTTTTAAAGCATGAAAAACTTTTTTTTTTTTAACAAAAAAAAAAAAAACCTGTTGCTGCGCAAATACTGTGCGAGATAAAAAAAAAAAAGTTGCAACGGCCGCCATTGTATTCTCTGGGGTCTTTGCTAAAAAAAAAAAAAAAAAAAACACATATATAATGTTTGGGGTTCTAGGTAATTTTCTAGCAAAAAATTATGAATTTTACACGTGGGAGAGAAATGTCAGAATTGGCCTGGATGGCAAGTGGTTAATAATATAGACCTGGAATAATAATAATAATAATAATAATATTATTATTATTATTATGAGAACTATATTATAATTCAAGATTTATATTATTCAGGGTTATTATTTTTAATATTACTATTATACAGGATTAATATTATTATTTATTATTATTATTATTATTAATAAATAATAATATTAATCCTGTATAATAGTAATATTAAAAATAAAAACCCTGAATAATATAAATCTTGAATTATAATATAGTTATCATATAATAATAATAATATAAACCCTGTATAATTGGAATAATAAAAAATAATAAATATAAACCGTGTTAAATAATAATAAACATAATAATATAAATCCTGTATAATAGTAATATTAAAAAATAATAACCCTGAATAATATAAATCTTGAATTATAATATTGTTCTCATATAATAATAATAATAATAATAATAATAATAATAATAATACATATAAACCCTGTATAATTAGAATAATAAAAAAGAATAATAATAAACCTAATAATATAAATCCTGTATAATAGTAATATTAAAAATAATAACCCTGAATAATATAAATCTTGAATTATAATATTGTTCTCATATAATAATAATAATAATACATATAAACCCTGTATAATTAGAATAATAAAAAAGAATAATAATAATAATAATAAACCTAATATAAATCCTGTATAATAGTAATATTAAAAATAATAACCCTGAATAATATAAATCTTGAATTATAATATTGTTCTCATATAATAATAATAATAATAATAATACATATAAACCCTGTATAATTAGAATAATAAAAAAGAATAATAAATAATAAACCTAATAATATAAATCCTGTATAATAGTAATATTAAAAATAATAACCCTGAATAATTTAAATCTTGAATTATAATATAGATCTCATATAATAATAATAATAATAAATATAAACCCTGTATAAATTATAATAATAAAAAATAATAATAATATAAATCCTGTATAATAGTAATATTAATAATAATAACCGTGAATAATAATAATAATAATAATAATAATATAGTCTAGAACACCATAAATGTATATTAACAATCAAATAAAACACATGGAACTGTAGCTCAATCGAATGCTTTGTACGAACGATCCGATTATCGTACGATCGCATCAAAAAGCAGAATTTTTGGCCCGACTTTCGGATCGTGTGTACAGACGGCCTTTTGGGGGAAATATTTATTAGCAGTGAATGTGACATTCAGCAAACATTGGCTGAAGGTGACAAATCCCAAGTACTGTCAGGATCCACCTGCGGTGAATGTTGGGTGAATATCACATTCGCTACTTTATAAATCTGCCCCAATATAATGAATGAAAGCCGCTCCTTCATTTACAATAACCGTTTTGTGTTGTGCGCTCCGTTTACACAATGTGGGCGATCGGAGGTGACAACACGGATCGATCGATGTTGTCATTGAGCTCAGCGATCCTCCCCGTTGTGTTCGGAAGCTGCGGGAGGGAAACGGTTTCCATTGCCCCCATTGTCCTCGCTGTAACTGTGTATAAAGAATTCAGTTACATTTGTATCCAGTAATAAATGGTGAATGTGAAACACGCCGCGTCCAATTCCACGCCAGCGCCGGGTAATCCTTTAATTGTCCGCACACAGATTGCTCAATTCTCAGAGCCGAACTCCACAACAAAAGGAAGCAATTATTGCCGCGTTCCGCCTGCTCACTTCATGGCAACAAAACACCTGCGGAGGGGGCCGGGTGCAGCCGCAGTCTCCTGAGGAGAACCTGAACCCCTCAGCGCCACCTCCTGGCACCCCTTTGTGTGGGCTTTAATTCCCAAGAGATGGCATATGGGCTTCGTATTAGACATGTGCCATTCGTTTAGTTCCGAATTTTGACAAAATTAGTTAATTATGAAATTTCCGAATTTTTCAATTTCCGAAATTCAGAAGTTTTGGAATTCGAAAATTCGGAAATTCAAAAATTGGAAAATCAGAAAATTCAAAATAATAACTATTAAATTATAGGTATTGTAATTTCCTTTCGAAATACGAATACGAGTAACGAATTTATCAAAGTTACGAATTATCTGAAATAACGAATGCAACATCTAAAACGAATGGAAGGCAACGATCTAATAATAATAATAATAATAATAATAAAAACCTTTTTATTATTATTATTATTATTATTAAATTTGTTCCATTTGTTTAGATGCGGCATTCTTATTACGGATAAATTCGTATTCGTTACGTTCACAACCAGACAAATTTGAAAGGAAATTCCAAAATCTATAATTTAATAGTTATTATTTCGAATTTTACAGATTTTTTTTTTTCTTTCATTTTTTTCAGATTTTCTAATTTTCTAATTTTTGAATTTACGAATTTTACTGATTTTTTTTTTCATTTTTTTCAGATTTTCAAATTTTTCTAATTGTTGAATTTACGAATTTTCGAATTTCACTGATTTTTTTTCTTTCATTTTTTTCCGATTTTCGAATTTTAGTGATTTTTTTTCTTTCATTTTTTTCAGATTTTTGAATTTTACTGATTTTTTTTCTTTCATTTTTTTCAGATTTTAGAATTTTCTAATTTTTGAATTTACGAATTTTTGAATTTACTGATTTTCTTTTTTTTTTCCAGATTTTTGAATTTTTGAATTTTCGAATTTCACAGATTTTTTTTTCATTTTTTTTTTTCAGATTTTAGAATTTCACTGATTTTTTTTCTTTCATTTTTTTCAGATTTTCGAATTTTCGAATTTTACTGATTTTTTTTCTTTCATTTTTTTCTGATTTTTTGAATTTTTTTTTTTTTTCTTTCATTTTTTTCAGATTTTAGAATTTTATAAATTTTTGAATTTACGAATTTTTGAATTTACTGATTTTCTTTTTTTTTTCCAGATTTTTGAATTTATGAATTTTCGAATTTCACAGATTTTTTTTTCAGATTTTAGAATTTTACTGATTTTTTTTCTTTCATTTTTTTCAGATTTCCTAATTTTCTAGTTTCTGAATTTACGAATTTTACTGATTTTCTTTTTTTTTTCCAGATTTTTGAATTTTCGGATTTTCTAATTCGGAAAATTCGGAAATCCGAATGAAATGAACAAAATTTTTGGTCAGTGCACATGTCTACTTTGTATGATTCTGATTGGCTCAGCGGTTGGTCACATGATCAGGAGCCTGTCCTGCTGGCTCCCAGTCAGAAACTGTGACCAAAAATGATTGGTGACAGCTCGGTCAACACACAACCTCCTTCCGCCATTGGACGCAGAACAGGCATCAGGATTTACACGATTGTCTCATCTCTGAGCCGCCATCTCAGACCAGAAAGTAGGCGGTGACCCTGAATGATGTCTGAACAAAGATGGCGCCAAACTTCTGGAGAGAAAAAAAAAATTGTCAGGAAGGGACACATTGCTCATAGCAGAGTCGGGCAGACAGTGTGGTTACCAGTTTCGCCGTGTCGTGTTGTCTCTTCAGCGCCTCCAGGCTGTACTGCGCGCTCTCGTTTTCATCGGCGAGGACCGTCAGATTATTCACCAGATTCTCATTGGTTAGGAACAGAGTCTCGTAGCGTCTGATAATGGCTTTCACCGGAGAATCCACACCGTAGTCCAAATAATCTAATCACCGGGGGGGGACAGAGAGGAAACGCCATCAGATGAGGTCCAACATGAAGCGTTGGTGCAATACCTGCCCCGCTGAGAAATGTGGGGCCTGGATTGTGTAGTTCTCCCTATATAGTAGACATGTGCACTGACAAAAAATTTGTTCGTTTTTTTTTTTCCCCATTCGTTTTTTAGATTTTTTTCGGAAATTTGAAAATGTGAAAATCCGAAAATTCATTTGAAAATTTGAAAATCTGAAACAAGAAAAAAAAATAAAAAAATCAGTAAAATTCTAAATAATAACTAACTATTAAAATTATAGAATTTAGAATTTTACTGATTTTTTTTCTTTTTTTGTTTCAGATTTTCAAATTTTCAAATTTTTGAATTTTCGGATTTTCACATTTCCGAAAAAAATCAAAAAAACGAAAACGAATGGGGAAAAAAAAAGAAAAATTATTTTTTTGGAATTAACGAATTTATCCGAAGGTACAAATTATCCGAAATAACAAATGCCGCATCTAAACAAATGGAACGGAACAAATTAATAATAAATAATAAAAAAGGTTTTATTATTATTTATTATTATTAATTTTTTACGTTCCATTTGTTTAGATGCGGCATTTGTTATTTCGGATAATTTGTAACTTCGGATAAATTCGTTAATTCCAATACCTATAATTTAATAGTTATTATTATTTAGTTATTATTTCAGATTTTCAGGTTTTTGAATTTTCAGTCATTCTTTTGAATTTTCTGATTTTCATTCTTAATTTTGGATTTTCAAATTTCCAAAAAATTTTGAAATTTGAAATCTATGAAATTTCAAATATTCAAATTTTCTAAATTTCAAATTTTCTAAATTTCAAATTTTCTAAATTTCAAATTTTCTAAATTTCAAAGTTCCCAAATTTCAAATTTTCTAAATTTCAAAGTTCCCAAATTTCAAAGTTCCCAAATTTCAAAGTTCCCAAATTTCAAATTTTCTAAATTTCAAAAGTTCCCAAATTTCAAAGTTCCCAAATTTCAAAGTTCCCAAATTTCAATTTTTCTAAATTTCAAATTTTCTAAATTTCAAAGTTCCCAAATTTCAAAGTTCCCAAATTTCAAAGTTCCCAAATTTCAAAGTTCCCAAATTTCGGAAATATTGAATTTGTCAAAATTCAATAAAAAACAATTCAAAACGAAACAAATTGCACATGTCTAGTACATAGTCAGGTTGTGGCCACGCCCGCCCTGCCCTCTTCTGGTCTCAGGTCACTTTTATTTTTCATCTTTTAAGTTGACACATTTTTTTTAAACTGATGTTTTGTATCTATTTTTTTACTTCCTATAATAAATCTTTCCTTTACATTTAATACACCTGCTAGGAAAAATCTGTCCAGAACCGCTATGCTTTGCCTGTCAGAAGTAACCGGCTCATGGCAGCCTCTAGGTGTCCAAAATCTTGGAGGCTGCAGTTAGATAGGTGCGATTACACGGCGGTTTGCCGGTTCGGATCACCGATCACTTACTGTCCGGGACTTTCTCCACCATCTTTAACAAGAACTCCTCGTAGATTTTATTCCTCTTCACCCGTTCATGGAGCGTCCGCTGTCTACAGAAGGAGAAAAGATTTTATATTATTCCTCATTCCGACCCGGAGCTTTCCCCGCAATGTCCTCACTAGAGATAGTCAATGAGGTAAGAGGAGGGGTAGAGGAGGTGGTGGCTCGGTGAGGGGAGGGGTAGAAGAGGCGGTGGCTCGGTGAGGGGAGGGGTAGAAGAGGCGGTGGCTCGGTGAGGGGGTAGAAGAGGCGGTGGCTCGGTGAGGGCGGTGGCTCAGTGAGGGGTAGAGAGCGGTGGAGGCGGTGGCTCGGTGAGGGGAGGGGATAGAACAGGCGGGGAGTGGTGACCTCGTGAGGGGAGGGGTAGAAGAGGCGGTGGCTCGGGGGTAGGAGGGGGCTTGGAGAGGGGTGAGGAGGGTAGGAGGGTGTGGCTTGGGGAGGGTAGAAGAGGCGGTGGCTCGGTGAGGAGGTAGAAGAGGCGGTGGCTCAGTGAGGGGTAAAAGAAAAGAGGTGTGGCTTGGGGAGGGGTAGAAGAAGAAGAGGTGGTGGCGGTGGCTCGGTGGCTCGTGAGGGGTAGAAAGAAGTGAGGGGTTGTGGCTTGAAGAGGTAGTAGGCGGTGGCTCGGTGGCTCGGTGAGGGGTAGAGGGTAGAAGAGGGCGGAGGCTCAGAAGAAGAGTTGTAGGCTTCGGAGAGGCGGTGGCTCGGAGGGGTGAGGGGTAGAAGAAGAGGGGTAGAAGAGGTGGCCATGGGGGTAACGGTGTGCTGGCTCGGTGAGGGGTAGAAGAAGAGCGGCGTAAGAGGGCGGTGGCTCGGTGAGGGGTAGAAGAGCGGTGGCTCGGAGGAAGAAGAGGCGGTGGCTCGGTGAGGGGGTAGAAGAAGAGGCGTGGGCACGGTTAGGGGTAGAAGAGGCGGTGGCTCGGTGAGGGGTAGAAGAAGAGGCGGTGGCTGAGCTCGGTGAGGGGGTAGAAGAGGCAGTGGCGGTGGCTCGGTGAGGAATAGGGGTGGTAGAAGAGTGCGGTGGCTCGGTGAGGGGGTAGAGACAGAGGCGGTGGCTCGGTGAGGGGGTAGAAGAGAGAGGCGGTGGCTCGGGGGAGAAGGTGAGGGGTAGAAGAAGTGAGGGGTAAAGCGGTGGCTCGGTGGAGGGGTAGAAGAAGAGGCGGTGGCTCGGTGAGGGGTAGAAGAAGAGGGGTAGAAGGTGGCTCAGTGAGGGTAGATGAGGTCGTGGCTTGGGGAGGGGTAGAAGAAGAGGCTTGGGGAGGGGTAGAAGGGTGGGTGGCTCGGTGAGGGGGCGTAGAAGAAAGAGGCGGTGAGGGGGAGGGGTAAGAAACAGGCCGGTGTGGAGGGGAGGGGTAAGAAGAGGCAGAGTCAGTCGACGGGGTAAAAGTGTGTGGCTTGGGAGGGGTGGAGAGGTGGTGGCTCGGTGAGGGGTAGGAGGAGGGGTATTAGAAGAGGCGGTGGCACCGTGAAGGGAGAAGAGGCGGGGGAGGGGTGGCTCGGTGAGGGAGGTTTAGTTAGAACAGCGTTAGGTCGTTTTTAGTAGGTAAGAAAGTTAGAAGAGGCGGTGGCTCGGTGAGGGGTAGAAGAGGCGGTGGCTCGGTGAGAAGAAGAGGCGGTTGGCTCGGTGAGAAGGGTAGAGGTAGGATGTTTTAGAGAGGTGGTGGCTCGTGAGGGGTAGAAGAGGTTTTTGGTGGATCTCGAGGTAGGTAGAGGGGTGAGGGGTAGAAGAGGCGGGTTACAAGTACGATAGTGGCTCGGTGAGGGGTTGTTTTTAGAGGAGTGCTTGGGGAGGATAGATTAGAATATTTTAGTCGGTAGTATGTAGTAGAGCGATTATAGATAGATAGTTAGAAATAGTTTATTTAGGTAGAAGCTATAGTTATATTAGTTAGTTTTTTTTAGAACTGGCTCTAGTGAGAGGCGGAGGGTGAAGAATAGGATTAGTTAGTCGGTGAGGGGCTATAATTTAGGTAGAAGAGGTTAGGTGGCTTAGTCGATTAGGGTAGAAGAGGGCGTATAGTGGCTTTTGTTAGAATTATTTAGAGAATTATTAGTATTTAGAATTTAGTTATATAGAGAATTTAGTTTTAGATTTAGATAGTTAGTTTTAGATATTAGAATTGAGTAGAAATTTAGTTAGTTGTTTTAGTGAATAGTTTAGTTAGAATTAGAATAGTTAGTAGTAGTAGAATAGAATTATAGTTTCGGTGAGCGGGTAGTGGTTAGTAGTATTGTTTTGTATATTTAGTAGTGATAGTAGGTAGTTTATAGAGTAGAATTTTAGTTGTATTGTAGTATTGAATTAGAATAGTATAGAATTTTTTTTTGTTAGAATTGAGAATTAGAATTGTTAGTTAGTTTGTTTAGATATAGTTAGTATTAGATTATTGTAGTTTAGTTAGTTAGTTAGGAATTATTTTAGTTTTAGATTGAATATTTTTAAGTAGTAGAGAACTGGCTGGGGTGAGGGGTAGAAGAGGGATTTGGTGGTGGAGATTTTTTGGTTTGGTTGGATGAGGTGGAAGAGTTGGATTGGTCGGTGGCTCGGTGAGGGGTAGAAGAGGCGGTGGCTCGGTGAATGTGGCATTGGTGGATTGGTGGACTTGGGGTTGTTGGGATAGAAGAGGCGGTGGCTCGGTGAGGGGAGGGGTAGAAGGATGAGGCGGTGGCTCGGTGAGGGGTAGAAGAAGAAGACAGGTGTTTTTGGGATGTTGGTGGCTCGGGGTAGAAGGGTGAGAAGAAGGGTGAGGGGTAGAAGAGGCGGTGGCTCGGTGAGAGGCGGTGAGGGGATCAGGGTAGAAGAAGGGTGGGTTGGCTCGGTGAGGGGTAGAAGAAGAGGCGGTGGCTCGGTGAGGGGTAGAAAGAGGTGGTGGCTCGGTGAAGAGGCGGAAGAAGGCTGGCTCGGTGGGGAGGGTGGAGAGGTGGTGGCTCAGTGAGAAGAGGGTGGCGGTGGAGGCGGTGGCTCGGTGAGGGGGAGGGTAGAAGAGGCGGTGGCTCGGTGAGGGGGGGGTTAGAAGAGGCGGTGGCTCGGTGAGGGGAGGGGTAGAAGAGGCGGTGGCTCGGTGAGGGGAGGGGTAGAAGAGGCGGTGGCTCGGTGAGGGGAGGGGTAGAAGAGGCGGTGGCTCGGTGAGGGGAGGGGTAGTAGAGGCGGTGGCTCGGTGAGGGGGTAGAAGAGGCGGTGGCTCGGTGAGGGGAGGGGTAGAAGAGGCGGTGGCAGGGGTAGGGAGAAGAGGCGGTGGCTCTGTGAGGGGTAGAAGAGGCGGTTGGCCTCGGTGAAGGGAAGAGGAGGCTCGGTGAGGGGTAGAAGAGGGGGTAGAGGAGAGGTGGTGGCTCGGTGAGGGGTAGAAGAGGCGGTGGCTCGGTGAGGGGAGGGGTAGAAGAGGCGGTGGCTCGGTGAGGGGTAGAAGAGGCGGTGGCTCGTGAGGGGTAGAAGAAGAGGCGGTGGCTCGTGAGGGGTAGAAGAAGAGGCGGTGGCTCGGTGAGGGGTAGAAGAAGAGGCGGTGGCTCGGTGAGGGGAGAAGAAGAGGCGGTGGCTCGGTGAGGGGGTAGAAGAAGAGGCGGTGGCTCGGTGAGGGGAAGAAGAAGAGGCGGTGGCTCGGTGAGGGGGAGAAGAAGAGGCGGTGGCTCGGTGAGGGGTAGAAGAAGAGGCGGTGGCTCGGTGAGGGGTAGAAGAAGAGGCGGTGGCTCGGTGAGGGGTAGAAGAAGAGGCGGTGGCTCGGTGAGGGGTAGAAGAAGAGGCGGTGGCTCGGTGAGGGGTAGAAGAGGCAATGGTGCAGATAAATGGCCCCTCTTGGAAGGGAGTGACTCTGGGATGTTCTACCTCTAGTCAGGATGTGACCTGGACGGAGCCAATCCTTCCCTCTTCGCTGTAGTGGTCTCTGGTCAATTTTATTATGAGGGGTAACAGTTGCTGGGGGGGGGGGGGGGGGTGTTCGGTGTTGAGGAAGGGTTGGAGGGAAGGGCAGGTATAGAGGAGGGGTTATATAAATTGGAAGAATGGGGAGACAACAGGAATTTAAGGAGTTGGGCGATGGGTAGGTGTTAAGGGGGGGGGGGGGGCTGCAGGAGTCGAGGGAAGGGGAGGGATGGAGGGGGTGGTTGCAGGAGTTGGTGGGGGGGGGGGGGGGGTAGGGGAGGATCTTGTCGGAGGGCAATGCCACCAACCTATAATTGGCACTACAGGGGGGGGGGGGGGGGGGGGGCCCCCCCTACATCTGCCTTATTCCCAGCATGCCCTGGTATAGTTCTGGGTAGTCACATGAAGCCATGGAACCATCCCAGGTAAGTGGTCAGTAGCCCCTCCCCCTCATATTGAGTTGCACGGGGTAACCTACCTGACTCTCTTCTCTTCGAGTCGCTCGGCCAGTTGTTGGATCTCAGTTTTGCGCACATCGTTCTGCCGGGACTCGGCTTGGTATCTCACCATCGCCCGCCGCTGTTTGGCTTCGCCGTCCTTTAGAAACTTTTCGAACTTCTCAGCTTTCTCTCCAAACTGCGGAATAGGAATTCAGGAAGAGTTACATCCGGGTGAAATAATGAGATAAATGCTGGAAAGAAATGCATATAAATGCCGCTAGTCATCTGATGGAGGGGCAGAGACAGGGTGCCTATCATCTGGTGGAGGGGCAGAGACAGGGTGCCTATCATCTGATGGAGGGGGCAGAGACAGGGTGCCTATCACCTGATGGAGGGGGCAGAGACAGGGTGCCCATCATCTGGTGGAGGGGCAGAGACAGGGTGCCCATCATCTGGTGGAGGGGCAGAGACAGGGTGCCCATCATCTGGTGGAGGGGCAGAGACAGGGTGCCTATCACCTGATGGAGGGGGCAGAGACAGGGTGCCCATCATCTGGTGGAGGGGCAGAGACAGGGTGCCCATCATCTGGTGGAGGGGCAGAGACAGGGTGCCCATCATCTGATGGAGGGGCAGAGACAGGGTGCCCATCATCTGATGGAGGGGCAGAGGCAGGGTGCCTATCATCTGATGGAGGGGGCAGAGACAGGGTGCCTATCATCTGGTGGAGGGGCAGAGACAGGGTGCCTATCATCTGGTGGAGGGGCAGAGACAGGGTGCCCATCATCTGATGGAGGGGCAGAGACAGGGTGCCCATCATCTGGTGGAGGGGCACAGGCAGGGTGCCTATCATCTGATGGAGGGGCAGAGACAGGGTGCCCATCATCTGATGGAGGGGCAGAGACAGGGTGCCCATCATCTGGTGGAGGGGCACAGACAGGGTGCCTATCATCTGATGGAGGGGGCAGAGACAGGGTGCCTATCATCTGGTGGAGGGGCACAGGCAGGGTGCCTATCATCTGGTGGAGGGGCACAGGCAGGGTGCCTATCATCTGATGGAGGGGCAGAGACAGGGTGCCCATCATCTGGTGGAGGGGCACAGGCAGGGTGCCTATCATCTGATGGAGGGGCAGAGACAGGGTGCCCATCATCTGGTGGAGGGGCAGAGACAGGGTGCCCATCATCTGATGGAGGGGCAGAGACAGGGTGCCCATCATCTGGTGGAGGGGCAGAGACAGGGTGCCCATCATCTGGTGGAGGGGCAGAGACAGGGTGCCTATCATCTGATGGAGGGGCAGAGACAGGGTGCCCATCATCTGGTGGAGGGGCAGAGACAGGGTGCCCATCATCTGGTGGAGGGGCAGAGACAGGGTGCCCATCATCTGGTGGAGGGGCAGAGACAGGGTGCCCATCATCTGGTGGAGGGGCAGAGACAGGGTGCCCATCATCTGATGGAGGGGCAGAGACAGGGTGCCCATCATCTGATGGAGGGGCAGAGACAGGGTGCCCATCATCTGATGGAGGGGCAGAGACAGGGTGCCTATCATCTGATGGAGGGGCAGAGACAGGGTGCCTATCATCTGGTGGAGGGGCACAGGCAGGGTGCCTATCATCTGGTGGAGGGGCACAGGCAGGGTGCCTATCATCTGATGGAGGGGCAGAGACAGGGTGCCCATCATCTGGTGGAGGGGCACAGGCAGGGTGCCTATCATCTGATGGAGGGGCAGAGACAGGGTGCCCATCATCTGGTGGAGGGGCAGAGACAGGGTGCCCATCATCTGATGGAGGGGCAGAGACAGGGTGCCCATCATCTGGTGGAGGGGCAGAGACAGGGTGCCCATCATCTGGTGGAGGGGCAGAGACAGGGTGCCCATCATCTGGTGGAGGGGCAGAGACAGGGTGCCTATCATCTGGTGGAGGGGCAGAGACAGGGTGCCCATCATCTGGTGGAGGGGCAGAGACAGGGTGCCTATCATCTGGTGGAGGGGCAGAGACAGGGTGCCCATCATCTGGTGGAGGGGCAGAGACAGGGTGCCTATCATCTGATGGAGGGGGCAGAGACAGGGTGCTTATCATCTGAGTGATGGGGTCAGCAGTATGTAATGTAGAGAGTGCAGGGCTCTGGAGTGGGTAATACACAGAGTGTAGGGGTCAGCAGTATGTAATGTAAAGAGTGCAGGGCGTTTTAGCACTAGAAATAGTCTCTAAATCGCGCCTGAACACCGCCTCCCATTTATTTCGGGGTGAATTTTCACTTTGGGGCGGTGCGCTTGCGGGACGTTAGGAAATGCCCTGTAGGCTGCATCTTCGGGGCAGGTTGTATTTAGCGCTCCCAAAATGCCCCTGCCTATTGTGCATTTTTAACCCCTTCTTTGGAAATAAAAGCGCCCCGCTAGCAGCAGAAAATCAGCGCAAAAGCACCACTTAAACAACGGTAAAGGGCAGCTAAAACGAGTGGTGCTTTACCGCTAACGCCCGGTGCTTTCAGTGTGAAAGCAGCCTTAGTGATGTTCATAGCGCAGGGGTCAGGCGTATATAATGTTCCAAGTTCAGGGGTCAGACGTATGTAATGTATATAGTGCAGAGGTCAGAAGTATGTAGGGTATAGAGTGTAGGGGTCAGGAGTGTGTATGGTATAGAGTGCAGGGGTCAGGAGTGTGTATGGTATAGAGTGCAGGGGTCAGGAGTATGTACTGTACAGGGTGCAGGGGTCAGGAGTGTGTATGGTATAGAGTGCAGGGGCCAGGAGTGTGTATGGTATAGAGTGCAGGGGTCAGGAGTGTGTATGGTACAGAGTGCCGGGGTCAGGAGTATGTATGGTACAGAGTGCCGGGGTCAGGAGTGTGTATGGTATAGAGTGCAGGGGTCAGGAGTGTGTATGGTATAGAGTGCAGGGGTCAGGAGTGTGTATGGTATAGAGTGCAGGGGTCAGGAGTATGTACTGTACAGGGTGCAGGGGTCAGGAGTGTGTATGGTATAGAGTGCAGGGGTCAGGAGTGTGTATGGTATAGAGTGCCGGGGTCAGGAGTGTGTATGGTATAGAGTGCCGGGGTCAGGAGTGTGTATGGTATAGAGTGCAGGGGTCAGGAGTGTGTATGGTATAGAGTGCCGGGGTCAGGAGTGTGTATGGTATAGAGTGCCGGGGTCAGGAGTGTGTATGGTATAGAGTGCCGGGGTCAGGAGTGTGCATGGTATAGAGTGCAGGGGTCAGGAGTGTGCATGGTATAGAGTGCAGGGGTCAGGAGTGTGCATGGTATAGAGTGCAGGGGTCAGGAGTGTGCATGGTATAGAGTGCCGGGGTCAGGAGTGTGCATGGTATAGAGTGCCGGGGTCAGGAGTGTGTATGGTATAGAGTGCCGGGGTCAGGAGTGTGTATGGTATAGAGTGCCGGGGTCAGGAGTGTGTATGGTATAGAGTGCAGGGGCCAGGAGTGTGTATGGTATAGAGTGCAGTGGTCAGGAGTGTGTATGGTATAGAGTGCAGTGGTCAGGATTGTGTATGGTATAGAGTGCAGTGGTCAGGAGTGTGTATGGTATAGAGTGCAGGGGTCAGGAGTATGTACTGTACAGAGTGCAGGGGGTCAGGAGTGTGTATGGTATAGAGTGCAGTGGTCAGGATTGTGTATGGTATAGAGTGCAGTGGTCAGGATTGTGTATGGTATAGAGTGCAGGGGTCAGGAGTATGTATGGTATAGAGAGCAGAGGTCAGGAGTATGTATGGTATAGAGTACAGAGGTCAGGAGTATGTATGGTATACAATGCAGGGGTCAAGAGTAGGTAACACACAGAGTGTAGGGGTCAGGTGTACAGCATGTAATTTACAACATTTAGGGGTCAGGAGTATGTAATGTACAGAGCGCAGGGGTCAGAATTATGTCATGTAGTTTCCTCACCTCTTTCTCCTTCAGCTTAAACTCCTCCCTCCGCGCCTCCAGCTCCCGCATGCGCTCGCTGAACTCCTGCCTTTTGCAAACCAGTTCCTGGCTGATGCGGTCCGACTCCACCTCCTTTTTCAGGACCAGCGTCTTCTGCAGAGTGTTTTTACTTCGGTCCAAAATCTTCCCAGCAGCCTGGAGCAGAACAATGGTGTCAGATACAGGCGGATTCTGGGCAGAATAGGGGATGTGCAGACAATTTCCAGTCATTCTGCAATGGCATCCCCCCCCCCCTCCAATGGACCCCCCCCCCACTAATCCTCTTGTGGACATTTCAGGTACTGCACACATCTAAATAAATAAATCCCCGACAGCAACCGGATAATTCTTCCACTGAGGACCAAATACTGAGCAAAGGGTCTGAATACTGAGGACCAAATACTGAGCAAAGGGTCTGAATACTGAGGACCAAATACTGAGCAAAGGGTCTGAATACCGAGGACCAAATACTGAGAAAAGGGTCTGAATACTGAGGACCAAATACCGAGCAAAGGGTCTGAATACTTGGGACCAAATACCGAGCAAAGGGTCTGAATACTGGAGGACCAAATACCGAGCAAAGGGTCTGAATACTGAGGAGCAAAGGGTCTGAAATACCGAGCAAAGGGTCTGAATACTGAGGACCAAATACCGAGCAAAGGGTCTGAATACTTAGGACCAAATACTGAGCAAAGGGTCTGAATACTGAGGACATCAATTTTACCGAGCAAAGGGTCTGAATACTGAGACCAAATACCCGAGGACCAAATACCGAGCAAAGGGTCTGAATACTTGGGACCAAATACCGAGCAAAGGGTCTGAATACTCCGGACCAAATACCGAGCAAAAGGGTCTGAATACTGAGGACCAAATACCGAGCAAAGGGTCTGAATACTGAGGACCAAATACCGAGCAAAGGGTCTGAATACTGAGGACCAAATACCGAGCAAAGGGTCTGAATACTTGGGACCAAATACCGAGCAAAGGGTCTGAATACTCCGGACCAAATACCGAGCAAAGGGTCTGAATACTGAGGACCAAATACTGAGCAAAGGGTCTGAATACTTGGGACCAAATACTGAGCAAAGGGTCTGAATACTGAGGACCAAATACAGAGCAAAGGGTCTGAATACTGAGGACCAAATACAGAGCAAAGGGTCTGATTACTGAGGACCAAATACCGAGCAAAGGGTCTGAATACTGAGGACCAAATACTGAGCAAAGGGTCTGAATACTGAGGACCAAATACTGAGCAAAGGGTCTGAATACTGAGGACCAAATACAGAGCAAAGGGTCTGAATACTGAGGACCAAATACTGAGCAAAGGGTCTGAATACTGAGGACCAAATACCGAGCAAAGGGTCTGAATACTGAGGACCAAATACTGAGCAAAGAGTCTGAATACTTCCCATCCCCCACGTTACACACAATGTATCTCCCGATGACGTCGCGTCACTCACCTCCTTTATTATGGGGATTTGTGTGACGTCTTCATCCTCCTCTTCCCTGAAAAAACAAAGTTTGATCATAAACAGGGAATGCTGATAACGTTACACCGCGGAGCCGGGATATCAATCCGGGGGGCACCGCCACATTCTGGGCACAGCGCCCCCCCTCCCACCTGCTGAACCCGCGCCATGAAAAATGCCTTTACTGGGGATGTCCAATCACACGACTGCTAAGGGGCTCATTCACACACAACTCCTCAGTGGTGATGAAAGGGGGATATTTTGGGGGGGTATAATTAGAGACGAGGGGGGGTGTATATATATTTGGGGGGGGATATAATTAGACATGAAGGGGGGGTATATTTGGAGATGAGGGGGATATATTTGGAGATAGGTGTATATATTTGGGGGGTTATCAGTGGGGATGAAGGAGGGGATATATAATTGGAGATGAGGCAGGGGATATATTTGGGGGGTATATTGGAGATGATAGTATATTTTTGGGGGGGTTATCAGTGGGGATGAAGGGGGGGATATATAATTGGAGATGGGGGGGATATATTTTGGGGGTATCAGTGGAGATATATTTGGGGGGGATATATTTGGGGGGGTATTATTAGAGATGGGGGGGTATATTGGAGATGAGGGGGGTATATTTGGGGGATATATTGGAGATGAAGGGGGGTATATTTGGGGGGGGGGTATTATTAGAGATGGGGGGGGGGTATTGGAGATGAGGGGGGGTATATTTGGGGGGGGGGGGGGGTATTATTAGAGATGGGGGGGATATATTTGGGGGATATATTGGAGATGAAGGGGGGTATATTTGGGGGGGGGGGGGTATTATTAGAGATGGGGGGGGGGATATTGGAGATGGGGGGGGATTATTAGAGATGGGGGGGATAGATTGGAGATGAAGGGGGGTATATTTGGGGGGGGGGTATATTGGAGATGAGGGGGGGTATATTGGGGGGGGGGGGTATTATTAGAGATGGGGGGATATATTTGGGGGATATATTGGAGATGAAGGGGGTATATTTGGAGATAGGGGGGTATATATTTTTGGGGGGGTGGGGTAATTAGAGATGGGGGAGGGGTCTGACCGGTTCTCCTCCAGTTGGGTGACGAAGACATTCCTCCTCCGGATCTCGAGGTTCAGCTCATATTTCGGGGTGTCTCCGGGGATCGGGGTGTCTCCCGGGATCGGGGTGTCTCCCGGGATCCGGTCGGGTTGCTCCGGGTCGCTCATCGTTCTCCGTCGGACGGAGTTGAAAACTTCTCTTTGTAGAGCGGTGGGTCAGCGTTCTATCACCATGGAGACCCTCCGCCAATCACAGCGCAAGGCGGCTCCGGACAATCCCCGCCCACTCCACCGGACTAGTTCTAGTTTGTGGGAGGAGCCCAGTGTGCAAAAAGGGGAGGGAGGGGAGGGGGTGTAATCTGCCTGAACCCTCCAATAGGACAAGGCAGAAGTTTGCAAAAGTTTCCAAACTTTTCCTAACTTTTCCCAGACTTCACAATACTCCCCCCTCCCCCTCCACTACCCCAATTATTCTCTTACACCTCTCCACTCCCCCCTTCCCTGCTAACTCTGGGGGCCCTGAAGTAAGTAGAGTGACTTTGGGGATCCTAATGAAAGGGAGACTCTGATGTCAGGGGGAACTCTGGGGTCCCTGATTTAGGGAGGACTATTGGGACCCTGATTTAAGGAGAGGGGACTCTTGGACCCTGATGTAAGGGGGGGATGACTCTGGGGACACTAACGCGTTGCCTGCTCTGTGCCCTCCTCACCCCTGTACTGTGACCTCCAGGCCCCTCCTCATCCCTGTGCTGTGCCCTCCTCATCCCAGTACTGTGCCCTCCTCATCCTAGTACTGTGCCCTCCTCATCCCTGTACTTTGCCCTCCTCATCCCTGTACTGTGCCCTCCTCATCCTAGTACTGTGCCCTCCTCATCCCTGTACTTTGCCCTCCTCATCCCTGTACTGTGCCCTCCTCATCCTAGTACTGTGCCCTCCTCATCCCTGTACTGTGCCCTCCACATTTCTGTATTGTGCCCTCCTCATCCCTGTACTGTGCCCTCCACATTTCTGTATTGTGCCCTCCTCATCCCTGTATTGTGCCCTCTTCATCCCTGTACTGTGCCCTCCACATTTCTGTATTGTGCCCTCCTCATCCCTGTACTGTGCCCTCCTCATCCCTGTATTGTGCCCTCCTCATCCTAGTACTGTGCCCTCCTCATCCCTGTACTGTGCCCTCCTCATCCCTGTACTGTGCCCTCCTCATCTCTGTTCTGTGCCCTCCTCATCCCTGTACTGTGCCCTCCTCATCTCTGTTCTGTGCCCTCCTCATCCCTGTACCGTGCCCTCCTCATCCCTGTTCTGTGCCCTCCTCATCCCTGTACCGTGCCCTCCTCATCCCTGTACTGTGCCCTCCTCATCCCTGTACCGTGCCCTCCACATCCCTGTACCGTGCCCTCCTCATCCCTGTACCGTGCCCTCCACATCCCTGTACTGTGCCCTCCTCATCCCTGTACTGTGCCCTCCACATCCCTGTACTGTGCCCTCCTCATCCCTGTACTGTGCCCTCCTCATCCCTGTACTGTGCCCTCCACATCCCTGTACTGTGCCCTCCTCATCCCTGTACTGTGCCCTCCACATTTCTGTATTGTGCCCTCCTCATCCCTGTACTGTGCCCTCCTCATCCCTGTACTGTGCCCTCCTCATCCCTGTACTGTGCCCTCCACATCCCTGTACTGTGCCCTCCTCATCTCTGTACTGTGCCCTCCTCATCCCTGTACTGTCCCCTCCTCATCCCTGTACTGTGCCCTCCTCATCCCTGTACTGTGCCCTCCACATCCCTGTACTGTGCCCTCCACATCCCTGTACTGTGCCCTCCTCATCCCCTGTACTGTGCCCTCCTCATCCCTGTACTGTGCCCTCCACATCCCTGTACTGTGCCCTCCTCATCCTTGTACTGTGCTCTCCTCACCCCTGTACTGTGCCTCCTCATCCCTGTACTGTGCCCTCCACATCCCTGTACTGTGCCCTCCTCATCCCTGTCCTGTGCCCTCCTCATCCCTGTACTGTGCCCTCCACATCCCTGTACTGTGCCCTCCTCATCCCTGTACTGTGCCCTCCACATTTCTGTATTGTGCCCTCCTCATCCCTGTACTGTGCCCTCCTCATCCCTGTACTGTGCCCTCCACATCCCTGTACTGTGCCCTCCTTATCCCTGTACTGTGCCCTCCTCATCCCTGTACTGTGCCCTCCTCATCCCTGTACTGTGCCCTCCACATTTCTGTATTGTGCCCTCCTCATCCCTGTACTGTGCCCTCCTCATCCCTGTACTGTGCCCTCCTCACCCCTGTACTGTGCCCTTCTCATCCCTGTACTGTGCCCTCCACATCCCTGTATTGTGCCCTCCTCATCCCTGTACTGTGCCCTCCACATCCCTGTATTGTGCCCTCCTCATCCCTGTACTGTGCCCTCCTCATCCCTGTACAGAGCCCTCCACATCCCTGTACTGTGCCCTCCACATCCCTGTATTGTGCCCTCCTCATCCATGTACTGTGCCCTCCTCATCCCTGTACTGTGCCCTCCACATCCCTGTACTGTGCCCTCCTCATCCCTGTACTGTGCCCTCCTTATCCCTGTACTGTGCCCTCCTCATTCCTGTACTGTGCCCTCCTCATATCTGTACTGTGCCCTCCTCATCCCAGTACTGTGCCCTCCTCATCCCTGTACTGTGCCCTCCACATTTCTGTATTGTGCCTTCCTCATCCCTGTACTGTGCCCTCCTCATCCCTGTATTGTGCCCTCCTCATCCCTGTACTGTGCCCTCCTCATCCCTGTTCTGTGCCCTCCTCATCCCTGTACTGTGCCCTCCACATTTCTGTATTGTGCCCTCCTCATCCCTGTACTGTGCCCTCCTCATCTCTGTACTGTGCCCTCCTCATCCCTGTACTGTCCCCTCCTCATCCCTGTACTGTGCCCTCCTCATCCCTGTACTGTGCCCTCCTCATCCCTGTACTGTGCCCTCCACATCCCTGTACTGTGCCCTCCTCATCTCTGTTCTGTGCCCTCCTCATCCCTGTACCGTGCCCTCCTCATCCCTGTACCGTGCCCTCCACACCCTCCCTGTACTGTGCCCTCCTCATCCCTGTACTGTGCCCTCCTCATCCATGTACTGTGCCCTCCACATCCCTGTACTGTGCCCTCCTCATCCATGTACTGTGCCCTCCACATCCCTGTACTGTGCCCTCCTCATCCCTGTACTGTGCCCTCCTCATCCCTGTACTGTGCCCTCCACATCCCTGTACTGTGCCCTCCTCATCCCTGTACTGTGCCCTCCACATTTCTGTATTGTGCCCCTCCTCATCCCTGTACTGTGCCCTCCTCATCCCTGTACTGTGCCCTCCTCATCCCTGTACTGTGCCCTCCACATCCCTGTACTGTGCCCTCCTCATCTCTGTACTGTGCCCTCCTCATCCCTGTACTGTCCCCTCCTCATCCCTGTACTGTGTGCCCTCCTCATCCCTGTACTGTGCCCTCCACATCCCTGTACTGTGCCCTCCACATCCCTGTACTGTGCCCTCCTCATCCCTGTACTGTGCCCTCCTCATCCCTGTACTGTGCCTCCACATCCCTGTACTGTGCCCTCCTCATCCTTGTACTGTGCTCTCCTCACCCCTGTACTGTGCCCTCCTCATCCCTGTACTGTGCCCTCCACATCCCTGTACTGTGCCCTCCTCATCCCTGTACTGTGCCCCTCCTCATCCCTGTACTGTGCCCTCCACATCCCTGTACTGTGCCCTCCTCATCCCTGTACTGTGCCCTCCACATTTCTGTATTGTGCCCTCCTCATCCCTGTACTGTGCCCTCCCTCATCCCTGTACTGTGCCCTCCACATCCCTGTACTGTGCCTGTACTGTGCCCTCCTTATCCCTGTACTGTGCCCTCCTCATCCCTGTACTGTGCCCTCCTCATCCCTGTACTGTGCCCTCCACATATCTGTATTGTGCCCTCCTCATCCCTGTACTGTGCCCTCCTCATCCCTGTACTGTGCCCTCCTCACCCCTGTACTGTGCCCTTCTCATCCCTGTACTGTGCCCTCCACATCCCTGTACTGTGCCCTCCACATCCCTGTATTGTGCCCTCCTCATCCCTGTACTGTGCCCTCCTCATCCCTGTACTGTGCCCTCCACATCCCTGTACTGTGCCCTCCACATCCCTGTATTGTGCCCTCCTCATCCCTGTACTGTGCCCTCCTCATCCCTGTACAGTGCCCTCCACATCCCTGTACTGTGCCCCTCTCATCCCTGTACTGTGCCCTCCTCATCCCTGTACTGTGCCCTCCTCATTCCTGTACTGTGCCCTCCTCATTCCTGTACTGTGCCCTCCTCATCCCAGTACTGTGCCCTCCTCATCCCTGTACTGTGCCCTCCTCATCCCTGTACTGTGCCCTCCTCATCCCTGTACTGTGCCCTCCTCACCCCTGTACTGTGCCCTCCACATACCTGTACTGTGCCCTCCACATCCCTGTATTGTGCCTCCTCATCCCTGTACTGTGCCCTCCTCATCCCTGTACTGTGCCCTCCACATCCCTGTACTGTGCCCTCCTCATCCCTGTACAGTGCCCTCCTCATCCCTGTACTATGCCCTCCTCATTCCTGTACTGTGCCCTCCTCATTCCTGTACTGTGCCCTCCTGATCCCTGTACTGTGCCCTCCTCATCCCTGTACTGTGCCCCCCTCATCCCTGTATTGTGCCCTCTTCATCCCTGTACTGTGCCCTTCTCATCCCTGTACTGTGCCCTCCACATCCCTGTATTGTGCCCTCCTCACCCCTGTACTGTGCCCTTCTCATCCCTGTACTGTGCCCTCCTCATCCCTGTACTGTGCCCTCCTCATCCCTGTACTGTGCCCTCCACATCCCTGTACTGTGCCCTCCTCATCCCTGTACTGTGCCCTCCTCATCCCTGTACTGTGCCCTCCTCATCCCTGTACTGTGCCCTCCTCACCCCCTTTGTCGGGGAGCCACTAGGAATGGACGGCACCGCATTGCTGTAATGGGCACATTATTATGGGATGTGTCCAATGCTACAGATGAACCCAAAACAAAGAAATACAAATAAATTGCGTCTCTGAACTTCGTGGCGGATACAATGTAACTTATTCTGGTAACTGAATCCCGTCCGCCACACGGATGATTTATTTAGTGTTTGGTAAGTCAGTTCCGTTCCTCCGGTGATCTCAGTGCATAATATACAATTCCTTACATAAAACGTTTGCTATGACATCATAGATCATGTGATCGAACCCCAACACTATCTACAGATCTACCTGAATACGGCTTCCCCAAAAAAGTGGAACTTTAGTCAGAAAATGAAGTTCTGCTCGATCTCAAGCCGGCCCCTTTTCAAAGCATAGAGAGGGCTGTCTTAATGCATGGGCACTCCTGGGCACTGCTCAGGGGCCCCAGGTGCTTGAGGGACCCATGATAATCTTGCATTATATATTTGCCAACTGTCCCGGATTCGCCAGGACAGTCATGCTTTTTACTAAACGGTCCCAGGATGGCCGTGTCACGGGCAGCATCCTGGAACCTGTACTGTACCCTCCTGATACCAGTACCGTGTCCTCCTCATCCCAGTACTGTGCCCTCCTCATCCCGGTACTGTGCCCTCCTCATCCCAGTACTGTACCCTCCTCATCCCTGTACTGTGCCCTCCTCATCCCGGTACTGTGCCCTCCTCATCCTGGTACTGTGCCCCCCTGATCCCGGTACTGTGCCCTCCTCATCCCTGTACCGTGCCCTCCTCATCCCGGTACTGTGCCTTCCTGATCCCCCGGTACTGTGCCCTCCTCATCCCGGTACTGTGCCCTCCTCATCCCGGTACTGGTGCCCTCCTCATCCCGGTACTGTGGCCCACCTGATCACAGTACTGTTCCCCTCCTGATCCCAGTACAGTGCCTGCCTGATCCCGGTACTGTGCCCTCCTCATCCCGGTACTGTGCCCTCCTCATCCCGGTACTGTGCCCTCCTCATCCCAGTACTGTGCCCTCCTCATCCCGGTACTGTGCCCTCCTCATCCCGGTACTGTGCCCTCCTCATCCCGGTACTGTGCCCTCCTCATCCCGGTACTGTGCCCTCCTGATCCCAGGTCTGTGCCCTCCTGATCCGATCTGTGCCACTGATCCCGATACTGTGCCCCCCGATCCCCCGTTACTGTGCCCCCATGATCCCAGTATTGTGCCCTCCTGATCCCAATATTGTGCCCTCCTGATCCCAGTACTGTGCCCCACCTGATCCCAGTACAGTGCCCTCTTTGATCCCAGTACAGTGCCCACCTGATCCCAGTACTGTGCCCTCCTGATCCCCAGTACAGTGCGCCCCGCCTGATCCACCTACTGTACCCTCCTGATACCAGTCCTGTCACCCTCCTCATCCCAGTATTGTGCCCTCCTGAGCCTGTAATGTGTTCTCCTGATCCAGTAATGTGCCCTCCTGATCCAGTATTGTGCCCTCCTGATCCCGTACTGTACTGTGCCATCCTGATCCCAGTATTGTGCCCTTCTGATCCCAGTATTGCGCCCTCCTGATCCCAGTACTGTGCCCTCCCAAAGCTAGGTACTGTGCACTTCCTGATCCCAGTTACCAGTGCCCCCCTATGATCCCAGTACTGTGCTTCTGAAGCTAGTTACATGGTGCCATGATCCCAGCATTTTCTCTCTGATCCAGTACAGTATACTGTGCTATACTGTTCACGGTTACTGTGCTCCTGATCCAGTTATGTGTCCTGATTCAATGTTCTCTCCTGATCTGTGCCATCTGATACAGTACTGATCCCCTCTTTAGTACATTGTTCTCTCTGATTCCCAGTGCTTCTCCAGGACTGATCCTCAGTACTGTGCCTCCTGCCCCGTCCTCTCCTGTTCCTGTATCTGTGCTAAGCAGCTAGTATGTTGCCCTCTGTGCAAAGCTTCCTCCAGTACTGTGCTCTCCTGATCCCAGTACAGTGCCCTCCTGATCACAGTACAGTTTGCCCTCTGTTCCCAGTACTGTGCCCTCCTGATCCCAGTATGTTGCCTCCTGGAACTAGTACTGTGCTCTCCTGATACCCCACCAGTACTGTGCTACATGATCCAGTTAGTGCTCTCCTGAGACCAGGGCATGTGCCCTCCTGATTCCCAGAAGTGCCCTAGTCCCAGTATGTGCTGTGCAGTGACTCGTTGATTCCAGATCCCCAGTACTGTGCTCTCCTGGAGCTAGCTACTGTGCCCTCTTTTATCCAGTAACTGTGCTCTCCGATCCAGCATTGTTTCTCTCTCCTGATCCCAGTACTGTGCCCTCCTGATGCTAGTACTGTTGCCCTTCATGATCTCATTACTGTGCCGCCTGATCCCAGCATTGTTGTCTCCTGATCCCAGTAACATGTGCTACTCCTGAAGCTAGTACTGTTCCCTCCTGATCCAGTACTGTACCCTCATGATCTTAGTACTGTGCCCTCCTTGTGGATCCCAGTACTGTGCCCTCCTGAGTATCCCTCTGTAATGTGAGTACTGTGCCCTCCTTAGTACTGTCCACAGTACTGTACCATCATGATCCCAGTAACTGTGCCTTCTGATCCCAGCCATGTACTGTGCCACTGTATGCTCATGATCCCAGTACTGTGCCCGCATTATCCCAGTACTGTGCCCTCCTGATCCTCCTGAGTACTGTGCCCTCTGATCCCAGTACTGTGTCCCTCCTGAAGCTAGTACACTGTGCCCTCATGATTGTTTTCTCTAGTACTGTGCCCTCATGAACCAGTACTGTGCCCTCCTGATCCCAGAACTGTACCCTCCTGATTCCCAGTACTTTGCCCTCCTGATCCCAGTACTTGTGCCCCCTGTAAAGCTAGTATGTTCCCTCCTGAGCTCAAGTATCCTATGGACAGTAGGCTCTGTCCCAGTACCCTCATGATCCCAGTACTGTGCCCTCCTGATCCCAGTACTGTGCCCTCACCTGAATACCAGTACTGTACCCGGGGGGGGGGGGGGGGGATGGGGGGGGTGTATGGGGGGGGTTCCTGTTCCCAGTATGGTGCCCTTGTTATCCCTATATGAAACCACATCAGTGTCTCCAGTTACCAGTGCTGCCTCCTCAGTGTTACTACCAGGTGTCCAGTCAGTGCCACCTCTCCTGATGCCAGTGCCACTGTACCTACTGTGCCATCAGTGCCACATGAGGGCCCATAATGTATCTAGATCCGGTAATAAAAAAAAACCTCCTGTTCCCGGTGTTTGATTGTGTAAAAACATTTTTTAAAAATAGAAAAAAAAAAAAAAAAAAAACCCTGACCCAAAGAGTGAAATCTCTATACCCTTGTGTAAAAAAAAAATGATGAAACTTGTTGCCCCTCCCTTGATCCCAGTACAGTTTACCCTCAGATGGACCCGGCAATTGCCTACTCATACAAAGTGCGAGAAAAGCTTTTGAGATCAAGTATGCCTGGGCAGGAGGGGGGTAACAATCAGTGCTCATCACCAGTCTGCCTACAGTTGCAAGGTGGTTAATGTTTACATATGCATACATATATGTAGGATATGTAGCTCCCAACAGTCCCTGATTTGGAACAATGTCCCTCTGTCCCTCTATCCCTCTTTCCTCCTCATTTGTCCCTCATGTTGGTCTGATCTGTAGAGTTGAATATAAAATGCACTTTTTTATCTTTCAAAAAGAGTTTCTTAGTGATGAACGTCCAATTTCTAAATTGCTGCATTTCTACATTTTAAAAGCCAATATAAAGGAATAATTGTGCTTACAACATTTACTTGTGGGTTTAAATAATTGTTTATTTTGTATAATTCTCCTTTAAGGGGCGTGGCAGGGCGTGTCCTATGCCTACATACTTTTGCAAATAGGTGTCCCTCATTCCTATCTCATAAAGTTGGGAGGTGTGGCCTATGGTATGCGGTTGATGATCGTGGCGCTCTCTCTCTTCCCCCCCCACTCCCCGTTCTCTCTCTCTCCCCCCCCCACTCCCTTCTCTCTCTCTCTCTCTCCCCCCCACTCCCCGCTCTCTCTCTCGCTCTCCCCCCCCCTCCCCCTCTCTCTCTCTCTCCCCCCTCATCTCTCTCTCTCTCACCCTCCCCCCCGCTCTCTCTCTCTCTCTCGTCGACCCCGCTCATACTCTCTCTCTCCCCACCCCGCCCTGCCCCATCTCTCTCTCCCCCCCCCAGACTCCCTGCCCTCCCTCCTCCTCTTCCCTCCCCACACCTCGCTCAACACTCTAAAAACAACACAACAAACACCATGCACTAAACCTCTCTCTCTCCCCACTCCCAGCGTCTCTCATCATCTCTCCCACTCCCCTAGCTCTCTCTCCTCCCCACTATCCCTGCTCTCTCTCTCCCCCCACTCCCTGCTCTGCTCTCTCCTCCCACTCCCTGCTCACTTCCCCCACCCCTGCTCTCTCACAACCCTGCTCTTCTCCCCCCACACTCCCTGTCTCTCTCTCTCTCTCCCCCCCCCACTGCCCTGCTTCCCCCACCTTTTCCGGCTGCTCTCCCCCCCACTCCAGCTGCCTCTCTCTCTCTCCCCCCACTCCCCGCTCTCTCTCTCTCCCCACTCCACTCCACTCTCTCTCTCTCCCCCTCTCTCCCCGCATCTCTCTCCCCTCCACTCTACCGCTCTCTCTCTACTCTCTCCCCCCACTCCCCCCCTCTCTCTCGCTCTCCCCTCTCTCCACGCTCTCCTCTCTCTCCCCACTCCCCTCTCCTCTCTTCTCTCTCTCTCCCTTCTCTCTCTCCCTCTCCAGCTCTCTCTCTCTCCCGCTCTATCCTCTCCCCCCCTCTCCCTCATCTCTCTCCTCTCTCCCCACTCCCTGTATCCCTCCTCCCCCCCAATCCCTGCTCTCTCTCTCTCCCTCTTTCTTGACACCTCTGCCCCCACTCTTTGCTCTCTCTCCCCCCACTCCCCGTGCTGCTCTCTCTCCCCTCCCTCTCTCTCCCCCCTCCCCTGCTCGCTCTCTCTCCCCACTCCCTGCTCTCTCTCTCTCCTTCCCTCCCAATCCTGCTCTCTCTCCCCTCTCCCTTCTCTCTCTCACTCCCCACTCTCCTCCCTCACTGCTCTCTCCCTCCCACTCCCTGCTCTCTCTCTCTCTCCCCACTCTCTCCCTGCTCACTCCCTGCTCTCTCCTCCCCCACTCCCTGCTCTCTCTCTCTTCCCCACTCCCTGCTCTCTCTCCCCTCTCTCTCCCTTCTCCCCCTGCTCTCTCTCCCCCACTCCCTGCTCTCTCTCCCCTCACTCCCTGCTCTCTCTCTCACTCCCTGCCCTCTCCCTCACTCCCTGCTCTCTCTCCCCCTCACTCCCTGCTCTCTCTCTCCCCCCCTCACTCCCTGCTCTCTCTCTCCCCCACTCCCCCTCTCTCCCCCCCTCACTCCCTGCTCTCTCTCTCCCCCACTCCCCCTCTCTCTTCTCTCCCCACTCTCTATCTCCCCACTCCCCGCTCTCTCTCTCCCCACTCCCCGCTCTCTCTCTCTCCCCCACTCCCCGCTCTCTCTCTCCCTGCCTCTCTCTCTCCCCACTCCCTGCTCTCTCTCTCTCCCCCCTCACTCCCTGCTCTCTCTCCCCCCACTCCCTGCTCTCTCTCTCTCCCCCCACTCCCTGCTCTCTCTCTCTCCCCCCCACTCCCTGCTCTCTCTCTCTCCCCCCCCACTCCCTGCTCTCTCTCGCTCTCTCTTCTGCTTAGTGAAAAGGCTGACTGCTGACAGAACACTAGAAAGGCTCCCTGTGCTGCTGATTGGGGGACCCTGTAGGTGAGGACTTGCTGTAGACGGCCCTCCTCCACTGATATTGTTTGTTTTCTGCTGAATAGAAGTGCGGGGCGAACATGCTGGGACTGTTCCTGGGGGTCCCGGCCTCCTACATCAAAAATCTCAAGGTTCTTCTCCAGATTGAAGGCTCTTATGAGGAAGACCCTCCTACCAGATGTTCTTCGTTTTCTTACGAATCGAGATTCGGCCGAAATTGTCGTTATTCGGAAAATTGGAATGTATGTGAATTTCCCAATCACAATAGTAACCAATTTCAAGGAATCAGAAAAAAAATTATAATGTAACAAATTGTCTGAATTTGAAAATTCATTTGAATTGGAAATGGAGACGTATTGCAATAAATACTGGAAGGTATAAAAGTGAAAGAAGAATTTCTGATGTGTTTTTGCTGCTTTGTGTTGCTTTTTTTGAGGAGTAGAATTTAATGAACTAGAAGAGAATAAAAATAGAATAGAATTGAAATAAATAGAATAGAATTGAGATTGATTTATTTATATTCTAATTGAATAGAACATAAAAGAATAGAAAAGAATACAATAAAACAGAAGAGAATAGAATAAAATAGAACGACTATAGCCATCTTCCGAACTCCAAATCATCTTTCAAAATTGATTAGAAAATAAAACTACTGAATCCAAATATATGAAACAAATTTTGAAAACGAATCATTCCAACATAACAAGTATGAGAAAACAAAATTATTAATTTAACCAAGGAATCCGAAAAGAAACAAAATTTGTTTTTCCGTTGTGCTGCTCATCTCTACCTCCTACCCTCTTGTACCTTGTAACTGTTGGATAAATCCTGTATAATAATTAATATAAATCCTGTATAATAATAATATTATTATTATTATTACTATTAATAATAATAATAATAATAATAATAATAAAAGTCCTTTATAATAATATAAGTTTAAGTAGATTGAACTCAGTTCTCGAGACACATATTTGTTGCCATCATCCCAGGAACTGGTATAAGAAAAACCTCTAGAGGTGGGACTTTACCGGCAACTATAGAAAACATATAAGCTACATGAGATAATTTTTATAAATTTATTATACAAAATTTATAGAAAAACATATATAAATTTTAAAAAACAACAAGACAAATGATACAAAATGATATGCATAGCTGAAGTAGGTGAAGAATTCCGACGCGTTTCCAAATGGCTGATAATATGCCTATCTTCCTCAGGGAATTATAGTCACCATCTACAGAATATCAAGACATGTCAATTATATAAATCCTGAATAATAATATTAATAAAAGTATCTTCAGTATATATGAATAATACACTTACATAGTCATATATAACATCGCATATATAGCATTGCCTCCCATTCACTTTCCGAAAAGAAAGGACGTCCAAATGCTGGCAAGGGGGAAAGGCCGCATTCCCATACTCTCTACAAGACGGCACGGATGAAAAAATTCCATAAAATAATAATAATAAAAAATAATAAAAACAGTGGGAGCTCATGGGGAAAGGGAACCCAAGATACCCACCACTTGCCCCATATAAGTAACTCACCCTAAGGTCCATAATCAAAGGGTCCAAAGGTAGAGAAATCCCAGGAAAAAGACTCCCAAGATGTCCCAATGGTAAAGAGCAGTTCACACAGCACAGTGCTGTGGAAGGGAATGACGCCATATGCCGTCTCAGGTGTCCTTATGTAGGTGTAAAAGGCTCTGTCCCGCCCCAGTGGGTGTTGCCGGACGACGTCAGACGCAAAAGGCGTCCGGCGTCGTCACGCAAGATCCCGCCCATTGGGCTGCGTCTAGTCCCGGATGGTAAAGAAAGGGAAAAATAATCTATGTAACGGGGGCGGCGTGAGTGCGCGCGCGCAGCCATCCGCAATGAAAGGGAGCGCAGTCCACAAGGCGTCTAATAACGTCCCTGCCCCATACAGCACCATCGCGCACTGCACAGAGCGCATGCGCGATGTGCAATCCCAGCCAAAGAAGTATGTTGGTGGCGCATGGGAGTCTTTTTCCTGGGATTTCTCTACCTTTGGACCCTTTGATTATGGACCTTAGCAGGGCCGCTGATAAGCCAGTACAACTGGCCCTGTAGTACCGGGCCCAGCCAGCAGGGGGGGCCCGGGCAGTATACTGTAAAACAGGGAATGAGAGAATGCAAAGTAATAAAAAAAGTGTAGCCCTCCCCTTCTCCAGCCCGCTCACATTTGAGTGTAAACAGTGCTGGAGTGAGCTGAATGGGGGAGCAAGGAGGGAGACACAAGGAGGTATGACTACAGCAATACAAGTTCTGTGGCTGCATAGAAACATTAGGATCGTCGGGAGCACAGTAACATGTTGCTGGTCGGCTGCAGTGTCTTCCAGATATCTATGTGATCAGGCAGTGTGCAGGTTACCAATCAGCCTCCCCTCCCTCTAGTCTTGCTGGTTACTTTTTTATCTTTTATCTGCCTAACCTTGTCTGATCACACTGATACGGTCTCTGGAAGACTCTGCAGCAGCTGTTAACCATTTCAACTTATAATCAGCTATTTAGTCAGAGCTCTGTGTGTGCTGCACAGATTGTTTGATTTTGATTTTTTTGGAGGATTTACTGCTGGTTTAGTCTAGAATCTTCACAGACCTATTAACTGGCAATTGTCCTCAACTAATCCTGACCAGTTCACTGTTTGTAAGAAAATTAGTATTTTGGAAATTGGATGTGATGCTGTCTTCTGTCACTTGGTTGTTCTTTTAAAGGAAAATCACTGACTTTATTTTGCAGAGCTGGTTTAAATACTAGCCCATACAGCCCATACAGGGAGCCCTGTGATACTATATACTTGTACACTGGGTTCAGCCATAAATGAAGTCTCTGACCATCTCCTGAATCAATCATGTTTGCAGTCTCTGATAATCTCCTGTACTATGTCTGCAGTCTCTGATCATCTCCTGTGGTATGTCTGCAGTCTCTGATCATCTCCTGTACTATGTCTGCAGTCTTTGATCAACTCCTGTACTATGTCTGCAGTCTCTGACCATCTCCTGTACTATGTCTGGAGTCTCTGACCCTCTCCTGTACTATGTCTGCAGTCTCTGACCCTCTCCTGTACTATATCTGCAGTCTCTGATCATCTCCTGTGGTATGTCTGCAGTCTCTGATCAACTCCTGTACTATGTCTGCAGTCTCTGACCATCTCCTGTACTATGTCTGCAGTCTCTGACCCTCTCCTGTACTATGTCTGCAGTCTCTGACCATCTCCTGTGGTATGTCTGCAGTCTCTAATCATCTCCTGTACTCTATCTGCAGTTTCTGATCATCTCCTGTACCATATCTGCAGTCTCTGACCATCTCCTGTTCCAAGTCTGCAGTCTCTGACCATCTCCTGTACCATGTCTGCAGTCTCTGACATCTCCTGTACCATGTTTGCAGTCTCTGACCATCTCCTGTACCATGTTTGCAGTCTCTGATAATCTCCTGTAGTATGTCTGCAGTCTCTGATCATCTCCTGTAGTATGTCTGCCGTCTCTGATCATCTCCTGTAGTATGTCTGCAGTCTCTGATCATCTCCTGTACTATGTCTGCAGTCTCTGACCATCTCCTGTACTCTGATCATCTCCTGTATCTTGTCTGCAGTCTCTGATTATCTCCTGTACTATGTCTGCAGTCTCTGACCATCTGGGGAGGTCGCCAGGGGTGAGGCTGAAGGAGGGACCAGGGGCATGGCCAGGGTGGGACTGAAGGAGGGGCCAGGGGCAGGACCAGGGTGGGGCTAAAGGGGGCCCCGTCAGGTAGGCTGTACGGGGCCCCATGATTTATATCAGCGGCCCTGGACCTTAGGGTGAGTTACTTATATGGGGCAAGTGGTGGGTATCTTGGGTTCCCTTTCAAGAGCACCACTGTTCCCAGATTTTATATCCAGGTTTTTGTTTTTCACTCCCGTTTTTCCATTGGTGGTTTTTAGGTCTTCATGCCATTAGATTTATGGAATTTTTTCATCCGTGCCGTCTTGTAGAGAGTATGGGAATGCGGCCTTTCCCCCTTGCCAGCATTTGGACGTCCTTTCTTTTCGGAAAGTGAATGGGAGGCTATGCTATATATGCGATGTTATATATGACTATGTAAGTGTATTATTCATATATACTGAACATCTGTATACTTTTATGTAATATATGATTCTCTACTCTATGTCAAAGTGGGGCACAGAATTTTCCACTATATAATTGACATGTCTTGATATTCTGTAGCTGGTGACTATAATTCCCTGAGGAAGATAGGCATATTCTCAGCCATTTGGAAACGCGTCGGAATTCTTCACCTACTTCAGCTATGCATATCATTTTGTATCATTTGTCTTGTTGTTTTTAAAATTTATATATGTTTTTCTATAAATTTTGTATAATAAATTTATAAAAATTATCTCATGTAGCTTATATGTTTTCTATAGTTGCCGGTAAAGTCCCACCTCTAGAGGTTTTTCTTATAATAATATAAGTTATGAGTAATAGTAATATAAATCCTTATTAATAATAATAATATTATTAATAATAGAAACAATAATAATAATATAAATCCTGTATAATACTAATAATATAATTATAATAATAATAATAATTGAAATCCAGTATAATAATATTATTATAAATCCTGTATAATAGCAATATAAATCCTGAATAATAATAATTATTAAAAATCAATAAAATAATAATATAAATCCTGTATTATAATAATGATAATAATAATAATAAATAATATAAATATAAATCCTGTATAATAGCGATTCAAATCCTCAATAATAATAATAATATAATATGTATAATAAAAAATCCTGAATAATAATGATAATAATAATAATAATATAAATCTTGTATAATAGCAATAAAAAAATAATAATAAAAATAAATAATAAATCCTGTATAATAATAATAATAATATAAATCCTGTATTATAATAATAATAATAACATAAATCCTGTATAATAATAATATTATAAATCCTGTATAATAGCAAAATAAATCCTGAATAACAATAATAATAATATAACTCATGTATTATAATAATAATAATATAAATCAATATAAATAATATAATAATAATATAAATCCTATATAATAATCATATTAATAATATAAATCCTGTAAAATAGTGATATAAATTCTGAATAATAATAACTATTATTAATAATAATAATAATAATAATATGAATCCTGTGTTATCATAATATTAATAAATAATATAAATATAGTAATAATAATAATAGAAATCCTGTATTATAATAATAATATTAGAAATCTGGTATAATAATAATAATAATAATAATAATAGAAATCCTGTATAATAATAATTTAAAGCCTGTATAATAGCGATATAAATCCTGAATAATAATAATAATATAAATCCTGTATAATAATAATAATATAAATCTTATATAATATAAATCCTGTATAATAATAATAATATAAATCTTGTATAATAAAATAATAATAATAAAAGAAATCTTGTATAATAATAATAATATAAATCCTGTATAATAATAATAATAATAGAAATCTTATATAATAATAATATAAATCCTGTATAATAATAATAATAAAGTTCAGTCCCTTCCCTGCACTACCCACATTTTGGCGTCGGTTCCCCTTTAAGCCGGTTGAAGATATCTGATGACCTTTACGTGGTCCGGCCACGTTTGGGGTCACAGTTACCACATATATATCTATTTATAGAGAAGAAAGGTTTTGGCCGGAGTTGAGCTTTGAAGAGCACCTGTCATGATTTTGTTCTTCTATTTGAAAATGTAAGTCGCCCTCGTGTCGTGCTGATCCTTTGGCTTCAATATATCTGACCTAACATGATGGAGATGAGGAGTGCTGACTTTACACCCAGAGGACTCCTCACCCTCCGCTCACCCCCCCCCCCCCCCCCCATCTCTCCTGATACTTTGTATTTGTTATGATCTCTTCCAAGGTGACTCCAGATATCAGTCCTGTGCTCATTACTCCTGCGGGTTGTGTCTGATAACGGGCACAGGAGTGACCCCGGCCATGTGATATCCATCCTCTCCTGTGCTAAACATAGATCTGCTGCAGAGCCCGGAGTATGTGACATGTCAGCCCTGTAGTTTGTAGAAGACACTTAACCCCGATGACCCCGGTGGGGGGAGGGGGTGATGAAAACGTTTCAATAAAATTACATATAATAAATAAATCCCGACGTGATCTTTTTTGCAAAACTTTTTATTTAATTTTGGATAGAGTAAGGGAGGGTTATTTTTTTTGCCATTTGTGTCCCATTGGGGAGATTACCCTTCACTTCCTGTCCCATCCCCAAACAGGAAGTGAGAGGAAATCCCTACAAATTAGACAATACCTTGGGAACCCCCCAGGCCACCAGAACTGTCCCCATTGGAAGATTTCCCCTTTATTACTTTTCTGAGGTAGGTTGTTTTATGTACATCTTGGAGAACTAACCACAGATCTCCTGTGGATGTCGGCCGCCTCCAATCCTTCCATCCCAGACAGATTCCATGGAGAGATCAGGGCTCTGTGGAGGCCAAACCATCACTTCCAGGGTTCCTTGTTCTTCTTTACACTTAAAATAGTTCTTAATGACATTGCTTGTGTTTGGGGTGGTTGTCCTGCTGCAGAATAAATTTGGGGCTAATCACACGCCTCCCTGATGGTATGACATGATGGAGGAGTATCTGCCTGGATTTCTCAGCATTGAGGACACCATCGATCCTGACCAAATCTCCAACTCCATTTGCAGAAATGCAGCCCCAAACTTGCAGGGAACCTCCACCATGCTTCACAGTTGGCTGCAGACGCTCATTATTGTACAGCTCTCTAGCCCTTCCCCCAACAAACTGCCTCCTGCTACAGACAGATATTTCACATTTTGACTCATAACTCCAGAGCACTGGCTGACATTTTTCTGCCATCCGGTTCCTATGTTTTCCTGCATAGTTCACTGGCTTAGACTTGTTTCCACTCAGGTGGCTTTTTGGCCGCAATTCTTCCATGAAGACCACTTCTAGCCAGACTTCTCCGGACAGTAGATGGGAGTACCTGGGTCCCACTGGTTTCCACCAGACTTCTCCGGACAGTAGATGGGGGTACCTGGGTCCCACTGTTTTCCTCCAGACTTCTCCGGACAGTAGATGGGTGTACCTGGGTCCCACTGGTTTCCTCCAGACTTCTCCGGACAGTAGATGGGTGTACCTGGGTCTCAATGTTTTCCTCCAGACTTCTCCGGACAGTAGATGGGTGTACCTGGGTCCCACTGGTTTCCACCAGACTTCTCCGGACAGTAGATGGGAGTACCTGGGTCCCACTGGTTTCCTCCAGACTTCTCTGGACAGTAGATGGGTGTACCTGGGTCCCACTGGTTTCCTCCAGACTTCTCCAGACAGTAGATGGGTGTACCTGGGTGTCACGTACCTGGTGGTGCGAGCCCGAGATTGCAGAGAGAGACCTCCCTTGCGTCTCCCACTCCCGGTTCCCTGGTGTGGGGACAGGAGAGCCAGGAGTGAGGAGGAGCACGGGTGCCTGGCAGGATCAACAGACCGGTAGAGTGACCAAGTCAGCTAGCAGACACGGTGGAAGCCTGGATAGCAGGGCAGACTGGATACAGACTGATGAGCTGGAAACAGGTTAGCGGAGCTGGCTGGATCTGGACTACAGCTTAGCAAGCAGGCTCACAGGTAAACAGGATAGCAGAGCTGGCAGGATCTTTAGCAAGCAGGCTCACAGGTAAACAGGATAGCAGAGCTGGCAGGGTCTTTGGCAAGCAGGCTCACAGGTAAACAGGATAGCAGAGCTGGCAGGGTCTTTGGCAAGCAGGCTCACAGGTAAACAGGATAGCAGAGCTGGCTGGATCTATAGCAGAGCAGGCCGGAGTTGGGCAGGAAAGCAGGCTCACAGGTAAACAGGATAGCAGGCTCACAGGTAAACAGGATAGCAGAGCTGGCTGGATCTGGACAACGGCTTGGCAAGCAGGCTCACAGGTAAACAGGATAGCAGAGCTGGCTGGATCTGGACAACGGCTTAGCAGACTGGGAGCAGGAAACAGAACCACTGAATGGGCTGGAGACAGACAGGTTATCAGGTTCATTACAGGGATCAGACTGCAGACCGGACAGAGACCATGCAGGTAACCAGAGTTCATCAAGGAAGTCAGGTCATGAATCAAACTGGAAGCAAGGTGCAATGGATCAGGCAGAAGGATGGTCACAACAAGCCGGGGTCGGGTACAGGCAGAAAGCTGGATAGTCTATGGTAAGCCGGGTCAATAGAACAGATATATCAGGATCAGATTTCACACACCACAACGCTGTAGAGCAGACAGCAAAGACCGTCTGCACAAGTCAGGCTTAAATAGGCCGGCTGGTGCTAACTAGAGCGCGCGCCCGTCTCCCTGTGCACGGTTGTACACGTGCACGCGCCCGGGCGCGCATGCGCAGTGGAATCTGAGGGCCGGGACGGCCCGGGTTTAGGTTTCTGGCAGGATCTTCATGACACTGGGTCCCACTGGTTTCCTCCAGACTTCTCCTGACAGTAGATGGATGTACCTGGGTCCCACTGGTTTCCACCAGACTTCTCCGGACAGTAGATGGGAGTACCTGAGTCCCACTGGTTTCCTCCAGACTTCTCTGGACAGTAGATGGGTGTACCAGGGTCCCACTGGTTTCCTCCAGACTTCTCCGGACAGTAGATGGGTGTACCCAGGGCTCAATGGTTTCCTCCAGACTTCCCCGGAGAATAGACGGGTGTACCCAGGTCTCAATGGTTTCCTCCAGACTTCCCAGGACAGTAGATGGGTGTACCCAGGTCTCAATGGTTTCCTCCAGACTTCTCGAGACAGTAGATGGGTGTATCTGGGTCCCACTGTTTTCCTCCAGACTTCTCCGGACAGTAGATGGGTGTACCCAGGTCTCAATGGTTTCCTCCAGACTTCTCGAGACAGTAGATGGGTGTACCTGGGTCCCACTGTTTTCCTCCAGACTTCTCCGGACAGTAGATGGGTGTACCTGGGTCTCAATGGTTTCCTCCAGACTTCCCCGGACAGTAGATGGGTGTACCCGGGTCTCAATGGTTTCCTCCAGACTTCCCTGGACAGTAGATGGGTGTGCCTGGATTCCACCAGTTCTGTGCTGATGACACTGCTGGACATCTTCCGATGGGGAAGGGGAGTAAGCATGATGTCTTTTTCATTTGCTGCATTAAGTTTCCTTGCCTGACCACTGCGTCTACACTCCAGAATGCTACTCGAACACTGAGTCTACACTCCTCAACGTTACTTGACCACTGCGTCTACACTCCACAACCTTACCCGATTATTGTACCTACGCTCCACAATGATACCCAACCACTGCATCTATGCTCCTCAATGTTGCCTGACCACTGCGTCTATGGTTCTCAATGTTACCCAAACACTGCTTCTATGGTCCTCAATGTTACCAGACCACTGCTTCTAATCTCCTCAACATTGTCCGGTCAATCGAGTCCTCAATGTTACCAGACCATTGCATCTACACTCCTTAACGTTACCCGACCCCTGCGTCTACACTCCAGAATGTTACCCCAGCACTGTGTCTACACTCCTCAACGTTACCCACTGCATCTATGCTCCTCAATGTTGCCTGACCACTGCATCTATGCTCCTCAATGTTACACAAACACTGCGTCTATGGTCCTCAATGTTACCAGACAACTGCTTCTACACTCCTCAACATTGTCTGATCAATCGAGTCCTAAATGTTACCTGACCACTGCGTCTACACTCCTCAATGTTACCCGACTTCTGCACCTACACTCCTCAGCGTTAGGCGACCATTGTACCTACGCTCCACATTGTTACCTGACCACTGCATCTACACTCCTTAATGTTACTCGACTTTTGCATCTACACACCTCAGCGTTACCCAACCATTGTACCTGCACTCCATAACGTTACCCAGCCACTGCATCTACACTCCTCAACATTACCCAACCACTGCATCTACACTCCACAACGTTACCCAACCACTGCATCTATACTCCTCAACATTACCCAACCACTGCATCTACACTCCTCAACATTACCCGACCACTGCATCTACACTCCTCAACATTACCCGACCACTGCATCTACACTCCTCAACATTACCCAACCACTGCATCTATACTCCTCAACATTACCCAACCACTGCATCTATACTCCTCAACATTACCCAACCACTGCATCTATACTCCTCAACATTACCCAACCACTGCATCTACACTCCTCAATGTTACCTGACCACTGCATCTACACTCCTCAATGTTACCTGACCACTGCATCTACACTCCTCAATGTTACCTGACCACTGCATCTATGGTCCTCAATGTTATTCCGACCACTGCGTCTATACTCCTCAACACTGTCTGATCAATGGAGTCCTCAATGCTGAGAAATCCCATATATAACCCCCTTGGGCCTCACAGATGTTGAATGCAAGGGAAACAAACACGGTGGACAATGAAAGTAAAAAATGAATTAAGAAATGTTTTGGTATCTGCTTCCCCCCCCCTCCCAACTTTACCCTAAACCTCATTCGATCCAGCGCCGTGCACGTCGGCCGATCTTTTCTCCCCTCACGTCTGTGTCTTGCTGGTTTTGCTGGGGCCAATGGCTCCCAGTGCTGTCAATCAAAGCGATGAGGGAGCGGGGGGGGGCGGAGCCGAGTCCCGCTGTCTGTGTTAATGGACGCAGCAGAGGGACTCCCATGGGAAGTGGCTTCCCATGGGGCGCACCGGCCAGAGAGGAGCGCCGGCGGGAAAAGAGGAGCTTCCCGGCCCCTCGATTCCATTGACATGTTTGTTTTGTTTTTTAAATGTACCATTACAATTCCTTTAAGCCTTTGCCATATGTGGTGTTTTCTTAATTATTATTATTATTATTATTTTTATTTTTAGTCTTAATTATTGTATCAATAAAAATGTACAGATTTTTCCTTCTTTGTTGGTGTTTGGTGCCAAAAAAAAAATCCCATCCGAATTTTGCAGCATTTAATACACTTGTGTTATTGCAGCGGATGTCAGGGCCTGGGTGGGCTCATAGGGATTTTTTAAACAGGAGGCCCATTCAGCATTTTGTCACATTGGACGATCGAAATTATTCTATGCGGAGCTCCCTCTAAAGGTCAGTCGTTGTCCTTCACCGGGACAATGAGCTATAAGTGGACGCACCCAGCGCAGACATTATGCATTGTGTCCCCCTGGAGGATCTTTCTTTGTGTCTCGTGGGGAGGGGGGGGGGCAGCTGCGTGGGATCATCTGTCTGCGCCGGGGTCGGGTTCCTCAAACAATATCCATTGTTCTCTCCCCGTCTGTGAATGACTCCCGCCACTCCGGGACCATTCAGAGGAGAACACGATCCGACCTTTAATTAAAGCTCCAGGCAGCGATGTGTCAACTTGTTGGGTCCGGAGTTATTCGTGTGTCGCTTTAAAGGGCCACTCCGCCTAAAACTGACTTTTCAGTTCCTGACAGCAATAAACACCTTAGGTAGGTTCAGATCTATAAAAACAAAAAAAACACAACAAAAAATAAACAAAAAATAAACAAAAAATAAAAACAAAAAGGTCATTAATTAAGCCTTATGGCTTGGATATTGTAGCTCTTCACAAAGCGGGGGCCACCCCAAAAAATAGGGGTCACCCAAACTGAGAAGTTTATGTATAGGTGAGCCAAACAAACTTCTGTCAGGCAGGTTGACTCTCCGTCATTGTACGTCGGCCGCTTTAAGAGCTCTAGGTGGCGCACGCGCATGCGCATTCCCGCGGTGCGACGCCGGCGCCGATGCGAGTGGCCGGCTGACAGGGGAGCAGAGACAGATCTGCTGTTCCTAGTGATTAGGAACAGCGATCGCTCTCCTCCTCCAGTCACTACACTCCTCCCACAGTTAGAAACACCTCCCAGGGGAACACTTATCCCCTTGATCGCCCCCCCCCCCCTTAGTGTTAACCCCTTGATTGACCCCTGGTGTTAACCTATTCCCTGCCAGTGATATTTACACAGTAATCAGTGGCTATTTTTTTTAGCACTGATCGCTGTATAAGGCCCCTTTCACACCGGGGTGGGGCGGTGACGGTAAAGCAGCGCTATATTTAGCGCTGCTTTACCGTCGTTTTAGCTGCGGTATTCGGCCGCTCGCGGTGCGGTTTTACCGGCGGTATTGCCGCGGTATTACCGCGGTGTCCCATTCAAATCAATGGGAAGGAGCGGTATAGGAGCGGTGAATACACGGCTCCTATCCCGCTCCAAAGATGCTGCTAGCAGGACTTTTTTTTACCGTCCTGCTAGCGCACCGCTCCAGTGTGAAAGGCCGCCGGTAAAAAATATTGTTATTTTTTTCAAATTGTCGCTCTTTTTTTGTTTATAGCACAAAAAAAAAAAATCGCAGAGGTGATCAAATACCACTAAAAGAAAGCTCTATTTGTGGGAAAAAAGAGAACATAAATTTTGTTTGGGTACAACGTCGCACGACCGCGCAATTGTCAGTTAAAGCGACGCAGTATCACAAAAAATGGCCTGGGCATTAAGGGGGCAAATCCTTCCGGTCCTTAACTAGTCAAGATACACCTAGCCACCCCCCCCCCCCCCGCTCGCTGTCTTCTCCGAAACTGAGCTGAACATGTGCAGAAGTGACGTCATCCCGCACACCGACCAATGAAGATGGCCTAAGACCAGCACCCGGCAGAAGACGCCGGCACCGGCGAGGGACGGAGGACCATTGAAATGTTACTTTGTATCTCTCTATCTCCTTTCTGATCAATGTTTATAAACAATGTTACTTTGTATCTCTCTATCTCCCGTCTGAACAATGTTTATAAACAATGTTACTTTGTATCTCTCTATCTCCCGTCTGATCAATGTTTATAAACAGTGTTACTTTCTATCTCTCTATCTCCCGTCTGATCAATGTTTATAAACAATGTTACTTTGTATCTCTCTATCTCCCGTCTGATCAATGTTTATAAACAATGTTACTTTGTATCTCTCTATCTCCCGTCTGATCAATGTTTATAAACAATGTTACTTTGTATCTCTCTATCTCCCGTCTGATCAATGTTTGTAAACAATGTTACTTTGTATCTCTCTATCTCCCCCGTCTGATCAATCTTTATAAACAATGTTACTTTGTATCTCTCTATCTCCCGTCTGATCAATGTTTGTAAACAATGTTACTTTGTATCTCTTTATCTCCTGTCTGATCAATGTTTATAAACAATGTTACTTTGTATATCTCTATCTCCTGTCTGATCAATGTTTATAAACAATGTTACTTTGTATCTCTCTATCTCCCGTATGATCAATGTTTATAAACAATGTTACTTTGTATCTCTCTATCTGCCGTCTGATCAATGTTTATAAACAATGTCACTTTGTATCTCTCCATCTCGTGTCTGATCAATGTTTATAAACAATGTTACTTTGTATCTCTTTATCTCCTTTCTGATCAATGTTTATAAACAGTGTTACTTTGTATCTCTCTATCTCCCGTCTGATCAATGTTTATAAACAATGTTACTTTGTATCTCTCTAGCTCACCTATGATCAATGTTTATAAACAATGTTACTTTGTATCTCTCTATCTCCTGTCTGATCAATGTTTATAAACAATGTTACTTTGTATCTCTCCATCTCCTGTCTGATCAATGTTTATAAACAATGTTACTTTGTATCTCTCTATCTCCCGTCTGATCAATGTTTATAAACAATGTTACTTTGTATCTCTCTACCTCCCCGTCTGATCAATGTTTATAAACAATGTTACTTTGTATCTCTCTAGCTCCCCTATGAGCAATGTTTATATAAGCATCCATGTGAAGATTTGAAGGTAGGACTATTTGTGAAGTAGGGGGGGGGGAGATGACTCTGCCGTGATGTGGGGCTCAGATTAGAAGGGGGGACAGTATGCCCTCTGACTTTTTTACTGCACCCCCAGATCCGGCGCATTGTGTCCGTTGGCGTTGCCACTTGTAGTCTCCACCAGGGGGAGCATGTGGCAGGGTGACAACATGGGAGCACAATGGACAGACAGTTGCCACCCTATAACAGGAAGTGCCTAACCGAGGATTTTCATGGCGGGATCACCGTGAATTTTGACGCACTAAAAAAACATATTTTTTTTTTTTGCTAGCTCAAACGATCTGAACCGGCATCAATAAAAATGGAGGCAAAGCTGTGAGCATGCAATGACGCGTGTTCCAAGGCGCGGTGTGCATGGGACCGAAAGCTTTAACTGCGTAAATTGCCTTCAGAATAGGATTGCGTTGCAGAGCGGTCTGTGCCGCGATCGCCTGTGTTCTATACATGTGAGGAGCGAGGATTTCCCTCTCGGTGCATCCGGGAACTTTAGTCATTAATTACGATCTGCCTCAGGTTCCTTCGCAGGAGGAATTTTTTTTTTTTTTTTTGCGGGATATCGAACATTCCCAGCTCTGTGGCCATATATGGCGCATGGCTCGGAGCGTATAAACGGTGATGCAATGGCAGCATTAACCCTCCTGTGCCAGCCAGAGGATCGAGGTAACAGACGCGTCCAACAATCTCCGCACTGGAAATATGAGATATGGGACTGGCCGGGGTTCTGGCTTGTCACTTGTGATCATGTGTTGCTCCAGAAATACTCCAGAGAGAAGAGCCTGACAGTCACACGGACAACCTGCGGCGGAGGGGACTGCTGGGGTGTACGCTGCGAGAGGAATCGGTGAACCCTACAAATCACACCAGAGACGTCCCTACACCTACAGATCAAGGTAACGCTACAAATACCATCTGTGATGTCCCTACACCTAGAGAACAAGGCCACCCCATAAATACCATCTGTGATGTCCCTACACCTAAAGAACAAGGCCACCCCATAAATACCATCTGTGACGTCCCTACACCTAGAGAACAAGGCCACCCCATAAATACCATCTGTGATGTCCCTACACCTAAAGAACAAGGCCACCCCATAAATACCATCTGTGACGTCCCTACACCTAAAGAACAAGGCCACCCCATAAATACCATCTGTGATGTCCCTACACCTAAAGAACAAGGCCACCCCATAAATACCATCTGTGATGTCCCTACACCTAAAGAACAAGGCCACCCCATAAATACCATCTGTGACATCCCTACACCTAGAGAACAAGGCCACCCCATAAATACCATCGGTGACGTCCCTACACCTAAAGAACAAGGCTACCCCATAAATACCATCTGTGACGTCCCTACACCTAAAGAACAAGGCCACCCCATAAATACCATCTGTGACATCCCTACACCTAAAGAACAAGGCCACCCCATAAATACCATCTGTGACGTCCCTACACCTAAAGAACAAGGCCACCCCATAAATACCATCTGTGACGTCCCTACACCTAAAGAACAAGGCCACCCCATAAATACCATCTGTGACGTCCCTACACCTAAAGAACAAGGCCACCCCATAAATACCATCTGTGACGTCCCTACACCTAAAGAACAAGGCCACCCCATAAATACCATCTGTGACGTCCCTACACCTAAAGAACAAGGCCACCCCATAAATACCATCGGTGACGTCCCTACACCTAAAGAACAAGGCCACCCCATAAATACCATCTGTGACGTCCCTACACCTAAAGAACAAGGCCACCCCATAAATACCATCTGTGACGTCCCTACACCTAAGGAACAAGGCCACCCCATAAATACCATCTGTGATGTCCCTACACCTAAAGAACAAGGCCACCCCATAAATATCATCTGTGACGTCCCTACACCTAAAGAACAAGGCCACCCCATAAATACCATCTGTGATGTCCCTACACCTAAGGAACAAGGCCACCCCATAAATACCATCTGTGACGTCCCTACACCTAAAGAACAAGGCCACCCCATAAATACCATCTGTGACGTCCCTACACCTAAAGAACAAGGCCACCCCATAAATACCCTCTGTGATGTCCCAACACCTAAAGAACAAGGCCACCCCATAAATACCATCTGTGACGTCCCTACACCTAAAGAACAAGGCCACCCCATAAATACCCTCTGTGATGTCCCTACACCTAAAGAACAAGGCCACCCCATAAATACCATCAGTGACGTCCCTACACCTAAAGAACAAGGCCACCCCATAAACACCATCTGTGACGTCCCTACACCTAAAGAACAAGGCCACCCCATAAATACCATCTGTGACGTCCCTACACCTAGAGAACAAGGCCACCCCATAAATACCATCTGTGACGTCCCTACACCTAGAGAACAAGGCCACCCCATAAATACCATCGGTGACGTCCCTACACCTAAAGAACAAGGCCACCCCATAAATACCATCTGTGATGTCCCTACACCTAAAGAACAAGGCCACCCCATAAATACCCTCTGTGATGTCCCTACACCTAAAGAACAAGGCCACCCCATAAATACCATCTGTGACGTCCCTACACCTAAAGAACAAGGCCACCCCATAAATACCATCTGTGACGTCCCTACACCTAAAGAACAAGGCCACCCCATAAATACCCTCTGTGATGTCCCAACACCTAAAGAACAAGGCCACCCCATAAATACCATCTGTGACGTCCCTACACCTAAAGAACAAGGCCACCCCATAAATACCCTCTGTGATGTCCCTACACCTAAAGAACAAGGCCACCCCATAAATACCATCAGTGACGTCCCTACACCTAAAGAACAAGGCCACCCCATAAACACCATCTGTGACGTCCCTACACCTAAAGAACAAGGCCACCCCATAAATACCATCTGTGACGTCCCTACACCTAGAGAACAAGGCCACCCCATAAATACCATCTGTGACGTCCCTACACCTAGAGAACAAGGCCACCCCATAAATACCATCGGTGACGTCCCTACACCTAAAGAACAAGGCCACCCCATAAATACCATCTGTGATGTCCCTACACCTAAAGAACAAGGCCACCCCATAAATACCCTCTGTGATGTCCCTACACCTAAAGAACAAGGCCACCCCATAAATACCATCTGTGACGTCCCTACACCTAAAGAACAAGGCCACCCCATAAATACCATCTGTGATGTCCCTACACCTAAAGAACAAGGCCACCCCATAAATACCATCTGTGATGTCCCTACACCTAAAGAACAAGGCCACCCCATAAATACCATCTGTGACGTCCCTACACCTAAAGAACAAGGCCACCCCATAAATACCATCTGTGATATCCCTACACCTAAAGAACAAGGCCACCCCATAAATACCCTCTGTGATGTCCCTACACCTAAAGAACAAGGCCACCCCATAAATACCATCGGTGACGTCCCTACACCTAAAGAACAAGGCCACCCCATAAATACCATCGGTGACGTCCCTACACCTAAAGAACAACGCCACCCCATAAATACCATCGGTGACGTCCCTACACCTAAAGAACAAGGCCACCCCATAAATACCATCGGTGACTTCCCTACACCTAAAGAACAAGGCCACCCCATAAATACCATCTGTGATGTCCCTACACCTAAAGAACAAGGCCACCCCATAAATACCATCTGTGACGTCCCTACACCTAAAGAACAAGGCCACCCCATAAATACCATCTGTGACGTCCCTACACCTAAAGAACAAGGCCACCCCATAAATACCATCTGTGATGTCCCTACACCTAAAGAACAAGGCCACCCCATAAATACCATCGGTGACGTCCCTACACCTAAAGAACAAGGCCACCCCATAAATACCATCTGTGATGTCCCTACACCTAAAGAACAAGGCCACCCCATAAATACCATCGGTGATGTCCCTACACCTAAAGAACAACGCCACCCCATAAATACCATCTATGACGTCCCTACACCTAAAGAACAAGGCTATCCCATAAATACCATCTGTGATGTCCCTACACCTAAAGAACAAGGCCACCCCCATAAATACCATCTGTGACGTCCCTACACCTAAAGAACAAGGCTATCCCATAAATACCATCTGTGACGTACCTACACCTAAAGAACAAGGCCACCCCATAAATACCATCGGTGATGTCCCTACACCTAAAGAACAAGGCCACCCCATAAATACCATTGGTGATGCCCCTACACCTAAAGAACAAGGCCACCCCATAAATACCATCGGTGATGTCCCTACACCTAAAGAACAAGGCCACCCCATAAATACCATCTGTGACGTCCCTACACCTAAAGAACAAGGCTATCCCATAAATACCATCTGTGACGTACCTACACCTAAAGAACAAGGCCACCCCATAATTACCATCTGTGACGTCCCTACACCTAAAGAACAAGGCCACCCCATAAATACCATCTGTGACGTCCCAACATCTAAAGAACAAGGCCACCCCATAAATACCATCTGTGACGTACCTACACCTAAAGAACAAGGCCACCCCATAAATACCATCGGTGATGCCCCTACACCTAAAGAACAAGGCCACCCCATAAATACCATCGGTGATGTCCCTACACCTAAAGAACAAGGCCACCCCATAAATACCATCTGTGATGTCCCTACACCTAAAGAACAAGGCCACCCCATAAATACCATCGGTGATGCCCCTACACCTAAAGAACAAGGCCACCCCATAAATACCATCGTTGATGTCCCTACACCTAAAGAACAAGGCCACCCCATAAATACCATCTGTGACGTCCCTACACCTAAAGAACAAGGCCATCCCATAAATACCATCTGTGATGTCCCTACACCTAAAGAACAAGGCCACCCCATAAATACCATCTGTGACGTCCCTACATTTAAAGAACAAGGCTATCCCATAAATACCATCTGTGACGTACCTACACCTAAAGAACAAGGCCACCCCATAAATACCATCGGTGATGTCCCTACACCTAAAGAACAAGGCTATCCCATAAATACCATCTGTGATGTCCCTACACCTAAAGAACAAGGCCACCCCATAAATACCATCTGTGACGTCCCTACACCTAAAGAACAAGGCCACCCCATAAATACCATCTGTGATGTCCCTACACCTAGAGAACAAGGCCACCCCACAAAGAGCATCTATACTTTCCCTACACCTAAAGAATGTGGTGATCCCACCAATAACATCTAAGATGTTCCTACACCTAAAGAACAAGGCCACCCCATAAATACCATCTGTGACGTCCCAACACCTAAAGAACAAGGCCACCCCATAAATACCATCTGTGACGTACCTACACCTAAAGAACAAGGCCACCCCATAAATACCATCGGTGATGCCCCTACACCTAAAGAACAAGGCCACCCCATAAATACCATCGGTGATGTCCCTACACCTAAAGAACAAGGCCACCCCATAAATACCATCTGTGACGTCCCTACACCTAAAGAACAAGGCTATCCCATAAATACCATCTGTGATGTCCCTACACCTAAAGAACAAGGCCACCCCATAAATACCATCTGTGACGTCCCTACACCTAAAGAACAAGGCTATCCCATAAATACCATCTGTGACGTCCCTACACCTAAAGAACAAGGCCACCCCATAAATACCATCGGTGATGTCCCTACACCTAAAGAACAAGGCCACCCCATAAATACCATCTGTGACGTCCCTACACCTAAAGAACAAGGCTATCCCATAAATACCATCTGTGATGTCCCTACACCTAAAGAACAAGGCCACCCCATAAATACCATCTGTGACGTCCCTACACCTAAAGAACAAGGCCACCCCATAAATACCATCTGTGATGTCCCTACACCTAGAGAACAAGGCCACCCCACAAAGAGCATCTATACTTTCCCTACACCTAAAGAATGTGGTGATCCCACCAATAACATCTAAGATGTTCCTACACCTAAAGAACGAGGTCATCCCACAAAGAGCATCTACAAAGTCCCCTACAAATAGCATATATAACGTCCCTACACCTACAGATCGAGGTGACCCTACAAACAGCACCGGTAACGTCCCTAGACCTACAGTATGAGGTGACCCCATAAATAACATCTGTGAAGTCCCTACACCTAAAGAATGAGGTCACCCCACTAAGAGCATCTACAATGACCCTACACCTAAAGAACGAGGTGACCCTACACCTACAGACTAAGGTCACCCCACAAATATCATCTTTAACATATCTACACCTACAGAAGGAAGTTACAAAACATATAGTATCTACGACGCCCCTACACCTACAGAACGAGGTGACCCCACAAATAGCATCTACAACATTTCCACACCTACTGTACGTACCAATGTGACCCCCACAAATAGCATCTATGACATCCCTACACCTACAGAATGGGGTGACCCCACAAATAACATCTACAATGTCCTTAAACATGCAGAACGGCAGTGGTGTCACTAGGGGGTGGCTTTTGGGGCTATAGCCCCGAATCTGGGGCCCGTAGCTCCGAGTATCTGCAGGGGTCCCCAAGGGGATTGGAGGCTCTCTGGGGACTCTGATGTAAGGGGGGGCTCTCTGGGGACCCTGATATTAAGGGGGAGGCTCTCTTGGGACCCTGATGTAAGGGGGGGGGCTCTCTGGGGACCCTGATATTAAGGGGGAGGCTCTCTGGGGACCCTGATGTAAGGGGGAGGCTCTCTGGGGACCTAATGTAAGGGGGGGCTCTCTGGGGACCCTGATGTAAGGGGGGAGGCTCTCTGGGGGACCCTGATGTAAGGGGGGCTCTCTGGGGACCCTGATGTAAGGGGGAGGCTCTCTGGGGGGACCCTGATGTAAGGGGGGGCTCTCTGGGGACTCTGATGTAAGGAGGAGGCTCTCTGGGGACCCTGTTGTAAGGGGGTCTCTCTGGGGACCCTGATATAAGGGGGGCTCTCTGATGTAAGGGAGGCTCTCTGGGGACTCTGATGTAAGGGGGGCTCTCTGAAGACCCTGATGTAAGGGGGCTCTCTGATGTAAGGAGGAGGCTCTCTGGGGACCCTGATGTAAGGGGGGCTCTCTGATGTAAGGAGGAGGCTCTCTGGGGACTCTGATGTAAGGGGGGCTCTCTGGGGGACCCTGATGTAAGGGGGGGCTCTCTGGGGACCATGATGTAAGGGGGGCTCTCTGATGTAAGGGGGGCTCTCTGGGGACCCTGATGTAAGGGGGGCTCTCTGGGGACCCTGATGTAAGGGGGGCTCTCTGATGTAAGGGGGGCTCTCTGGGGACTCTGATGTAAGGGGGGCTCTCTGGGGACCCTGATGTAAGGGGGGCTCTCTGATGTAAGGGGGGCTCTCTGGGGACCCTGATGTAAGGGGGGGGTGCTCTCTGGGGACCCTGATGTAAGGGGGGCTCTCTGGGGACCCTGATGTAAGGGAGGCTCTCTGGGGACCCTGATGTAAGGGGGTCTCTCTGGGGACTCTGATGTAAGGGGAGCTCTCTGGGGACCCTGATGTAAGAGGGGCTCTCTGGGGACCCTGATGTAAGTGGGGGGGGGCTCCCTGGGGACCCTGATGTAAGGGGGGCCTCTCTAGGGATATATACACACACGTATATTACTGTATAAGGGGGGCTCTCTGATGTAAGGGGGGCTCTCTGGGGACTCTGATGTAAGGGGGGGCTCTCTGGGGACCCTGATGTAAGGGGGGCTCTCTGATGTAAGGGGGGCTCTCTGGGGACCCTGATGTAAGGGGGGCTCTCTGGGGACCCTGATGTAAGGGGGGGGGGCTCCCTGGGGACCCTGATGTAAGGGGGGCCTCTCTAGGGATATATACACACACGTATATTACTGTATATACATGTGTATGCCCACCCAAGCTTATGACTTTCTTTCCTACGCTGCTATGGGCTCTACCCCCAGATCTTTTGTAGCAACGCCCCTGCAGAACGGCGTCACCCCACAAATACCATCTGCCATGTTCCTACACCTACAGAGTACGGTGGCATTAAGGCCATGCTTACACCTACAGGGCCCAGACCCCTCCCATCAATACGCTGAAGACGTTTTTGAATAAACCTTTTCTCTTTTTATTACAGACCTGTTTTTAGTCCCTGTGATGTCATCACTGGGCCTCTGTGCTTCTCTATGCAATGCCGACACCCACTCCTCCAGACTGGACAACCACCCACCAATGCCTTTCAATATTTGCATAACTCCTCCCAAGAGCCCCGCCCACTGCTTGTATCAGGACTGAGGACTCTGAATCTACATACATTCTGTGCAAACTAACCAGCGAGAATGAGGCAAAACCGAATGTTCTCCGAGTATTTTTCTCTTCTGGTCGAATGTTTATCAAATACTATGGGCAGTAGTAAAGACCAGTTCATTTATGGTGAATGTGGAGTGAATTGGGGGAAATACCACATTATGGCCACTAGATGGAGCTGAGGGTCAGAGGAAACAAATACAATCTTAGCAGGAAAAGGTAACAATTTTAGAGAACGCTGGAGGGAATAATCAAATTAATCTAATTATTGCTACTACAGGATCCCCAGGAATCTGCTAATTCCCTCCAGCGTTCTCCGGAATTACAAGACAGCAAAGGTGGAAAACGCTGCACACCGGAGTTAGAGAGAAAAAAGGGGTGTGGCTTCAGCCTGGCTCCTCCCAGGTCGTGCCCCGCTGATGTATTTTGCCCCAATGTAACAATTTTAGAGAACACTGGAGGGAATTATCAAAAGAATCAAATCATTGCTACAATGGGATCCCCATTCATTTCCTAATTCCCTCCAGCGTTCTCCGGAATTACAAAAGAGCAAAGGAGGAACGAGGAACCAGATTTAGAGAGAAAAAAAGAGGTGCGGCTTCAGCCTGGCTCCTCCCAGACTGACGCATTTTGCCCCAATGTAACAATTTTAGAGAACACTGGAGGGAATTATCAAAAGAATGAAATCATTGCTACAATGGGATCCCCATTCATTTCCTAATTCCCTCAATTACAAAAGAGCAAAGGGGGAACGCCACACACCAGAGTTAGAGAGAAAAAAGAGGTGTGGCTTCAGCCTGGCTCCTCCCAGACTGACGCATTTTGCCCCAATGTATCAATTTTAGAGAACGCTGGAGGGAATTATCAAAATGATCAAATCATTGCTACTATGGGATCCCCATTCATTTCCTAATTCCCTCCAGCGCTCTCTGGAATTACAAAAGAGCAAAGGAGGAACGACATACACCAGAGTTAGAGAGAAAAGAGGTGTGACTTCAGCCTGGCTCCTCCCATACTGACGCATTTTGCCCCAATGTAACAATTTTAGAGAATAGAAAAAAACTCTAAAATTGCTACTACAGGATTCCCTTCAATGTGTTAATTCCTACGTTCTCCTGACTTGTTACATTGTATCTCTTCTTACTAAGATGTATTTATTTCCTATGATCCTCAGCTCCATCTAATGGCTGTAATGCAGCTCTGGAGAGGAGTGCAGAGGCCGGGGGCTGGGATATTTTCAGGAAGCTATGTACAGCCCCCCCCCCCCCTGCTGGCTCCTCCCACCAGCCATGATCTGCCTGCATTGCGTAGAGAAGCACAGAGCCCCGGTGATGACATCATTGGTGTGCACAGCCTATTGCATTAGGTGTAGCCCTGAGCACCAACACACATTCTTGTATATCAGCAGAGCAGTGGGAGGTGTCAGAAGAGCAGAGATTGGTGTCAGTCGTTTTTAATTGTATAATTTTTAACAATTTTATTTTTTGTAATTATTTTTTACAATATTATTTTTTATTAATTTTTTTTTCTATTTTTTTTTTTTTAAAGAGCCCCACTTAGGGTTTTGGTGAAATATCAGGGGGTCTAAAGACTCTAAACAGACCTCTGATGTCTCACTTTTGAGACAGAGAAGGGGATTGAGGACAGAGATTCCCCAGCCTCTCTCTCTCTGCAGCCTCAGTAAACTAATGGGAAGTGCTCTGTGCTGAGCGGCTTCCCTTTCATTCACAAACTGAAGCACAGTAACCATGGTTTACTATGCTTCCGTTAAGCACGAACACAGGAGCAACTGGTACAGATCACTCGCTGTGCTCAGTCAGAAAAGGAAGGGGCTGGCAAATAATATATTTACCGACACCTTCCCTCACTCTCCATACTGAAACAATCTCCACAACTGCCGACACCGCAGGGGGGGGGGGATGTGACGGGGTGCACCAGGAAGCAGGGGAAATCAGCACCGCACAGAATGAGTAGGGTGTGCCCAGACACACCCGGCACACCCTGTGTGCACACCCGTGTCATTGGGTCTTATACAAGATAATGAAATGAAAACAGAAAGTTGATGGGGGGGAGATCAGCAGGTTTGATGGGGGGGGGGGGGGGGTTGATTGGAGGACAGAAGACGGTGGATCAAACAGAGCAGAAACTATAGAAAAGTGTTTGCTTAGACTGGGGTTTGCCTTTCCATTTTTTTTTTGTGAGAAGAACGCTGCCCCCCTGTGGCCATTCATGGAGGTGCATTATTAGTCAGAGTTCATTTCAGTTTGTTTGCACCCCCCCCCCCCCGTCTTCCCTCCTGCAGAGTCATGATTGACTGCGCCGTGCCGGCAGACAGGTGGTTGCTGTTTACTTGGACGGCTCCACGTGTGGTGACACCGGCGTGTAAAATTATCTTTCCTGTGTCACGTGTCGTTCGTATAAACAGATCCGGTGATATATGGGGGTCCTCTGGCACACAATGCTGAGGCGCCGGTTCTGGTTGTATACAGAGTGCAGGGATTGGTTGGTGGACCCCCCCTCCTCTATGTACGCTCCGGTGGGGGGGCGGAGCCAGCTGATCGCGTGTTTCGATCCACGCCGCGCCGTGTACATCGAATGTGAGAATAATGATAATAATACTTTTCTGCTTTCTGAAAAACGGCAACATTTATCTTCAAAATAAAAAGGAAAAAATTTTATTTTCAATTTGCCTTTGAAACAATTTTTTTTCTTTTTTTCTTTTCCTATAGTTTTTGAATGGCGTGCAGAAGGATTGGAACCCCTGTCAGGTTTTTACTGCTATCTGAGGTTATGGATTTCCTTCTCTTCCTGTTCTGTTGGCGAACACTTCATCAGACAGGAAGTGATGGGAACTCTCCAACAGCAGCAAAGACTGCAATAAAAATAGCAGCGAAGAGGAAGGCTAGAGCAACTAACCTTCAATCCAGAGATCCCCCCGCAGTACTTGTTTTTGCCACTAGATGTCCTCAGTCTAGAGCAACTAACCTTCGATCCAGAGACCCCCCCCACGCAGTACTTGTTTTTGCCACTAGATGTCCTCAGTCTACAGCAACTAACCTTCAATCCAGAGCCCCCCGCAGTACTTGTTTTTGCCACTAGATGTCCTCAGTCTAGAGCAACTAACCTTCGATCCAGAGACCCCCCCCCCCACGCAGTACTTTTTTTTGGCCACTAGATGTCCTCAGTCTAGAGCAACTAACCTTCAATCCAGAGATTTCCCCCGCAGTACTTTTTTTGGCCATTAGATGTCCTCAGTCTAGAGCAAATAACCTTCAATCCAGAGATTTCCCCACGCAGTACTTTTTTTTGGCCACTAGATGTCCTCAGTCTAGAGTAAATAACATTCAATCTAGAGATTTCCCCCTGCAGTACTTTTTTTTGGCCACTAGATGTCCTCAGTCTAGAGCAACTTACCTTCAATCCAGAGATTTCCCCCCCCCCCGCAGTACTTTTTTTTGGCCAATAGATGTCCTCAGTCTAGAGCAACTAACCTTCAATCCAGAGATTTCCCCCTGCAGTACTTTTTTTTGCCACTAGATGTCCTCAATCTAGAGCAACTAACCTTCAATCCAGAGATTTCCCCCGCAGTACTTTTTTTGGCCACTAGATGTCCTCAGTCTAGAGCAACTAACCTTCAATCCAGAGATCTCCCCCGCAGTACTTTTTTTTTGCCACTAGATGTCCTCAGTCTAGAGCAACTAACCTTCAATCCAGAGATTTCCCCCTGCAGTACTTTTTTTGCCACTAGATGTCCTCAGTCTAGAGCAACTAACCTTCAATCCAGAGATTTCCCCCCGCAGTACTTTTTTTTGGCCACTAGATGTCCTCAGTCTAGCGCAACTAACCTTCAATCCAGAGATTTCCCCCTGCAGTACTTTTTTTTGGCCACTAGATGTCCTCAGTCTAGCGCAACTAACCTTCAATCCAGAGATTTCCCCCCTCAGTACTTTTTATGGCCACTAGATGTCCTCAGTCTAGAGCAACTAACCTTCAATCCAGAGATTTCCCCCGCAGTACTTTTTTTTGGCCACTAGATGTCCTCAGTCTAGCGCAACTAACCTTCAATCCAGAGATTTCCCCCTGCAGTACTTTTTTTGCCACTAGATGTCCTCAGTCTAGAACAACTAACCTTCAATCCAGAGATTTCCCCCTCAGTACTTTTTATGGCCACTAGATGTCCTCAGTCTAGAGCAACTAACCTTCAATCCAGAGATTTCCCCCGCAGTACTTTTTTTGGCCACTAGATGTCCTCAGTCTAGAGCAACTAACCTTCAAGCCAGAGATTTCCCCCGCAGTACTTTTTATGGCCACTAGATGTCCTCAGTCTAGAGCAACTAACCTTCCAGAGATTTCCCTCTGCAGTACTTTTTTTTGCCACTAGATGTCCTCAGTCTAGAGCAACTAACCTTCAATCCAGAGATTTCCCTCTGCAGTACTTTTTTTTGCCACTAGATGTCCTCAGTCTAGAGCAACTAACCATCCAGAGATTTCCCTCCGCAGTACTTTTTTTTGCCACTAGATGTCCTCAGTCTAGAGCAACTAACCTTCAATCCAGAGATTTCCCCGCAGTACTTTTTTTTGCCACTAGATGTCCTCAGTCTAGAGCAACTAACCTTCAATCCAGAGATTTCCCCCCGCAGTACTTTTTTTTGGCCACTAGATGTCCTCAGTCTAGAGCAACTAACCATCAATCCAGAGATTACCCCCCACAGTACTTTTTTTTGGCCACTAGATGTCCTCAGTCTAGAGCAACTAAACTTCAAACCAGAGATTCCCCCTGCAGTACTTTTTTTTGGCCACTAGATGTCCTCAGTCTAGAGCAACTAACCTTCAATCCAGAGATTCCCCCCCCCCCCCGCAGTACTTCTTTTTTGCCACTAGATGTCCTCAGTCTAGAGCAACTAACCTTCAATCCAGAGATTTCCCCCGCAGTACTTTTTTTGGCCACTGGATGTCCTCAGTCTAGAGCAACTAACCTTCAATCCAGAGACACCCCCCCCCACGCAGTACTTTTTTTGCCACTGGATGTCCTCAGTCTAGAGCAACTAACCTTCAATCCAGAGATTTCCCCCTGCAGTACTTTTTTTTGGCCACTAGATGTCCTCAGTCTACAGCAACTAACCTTCAATCCAGAGATTTCCCCTGCAGTACTTTTTTTGCCACTAGATGTCCTCAGTCTAGAGCAACTAACCTTCAATCCTGAGATTTCCCCCGCAGTACTTTTTTTGGCCACTAGATGTCCTCAGTCTAGAGCAACTTACCTTCAATCCAGAGATTTCCCCCCGCAGTACTTTTTTTTGGCCACTAGATGTCCTCAGTCTAGAGCAACTAACCTTCAATCCAGAGATTTCCCCCTGCAGTACTTTTTTTTGCCACTAGATGTCCTCAATCTAGAGAAACTAACCTTCAATCCAGAGATTTCCCCCGCAGTACTTTTTTTGGCCACTAGATGTCCTCAGTCTAGAGCAACTAACCTTCAATCCAGAGATTTCCCCCTGCAGTACTTTTTTTGCCACTAGATGTCCTCAGTCTAGAGCAACTAACCTTCAATCCAGAGATTTCCCCTGCAGTACTTTTTTTTGCCACTAGATGTCCTCAATCTAGAGCAACTAACCTTCAATCCAGAGATTTCCCCCGCAGTACTTTTTTTGCCACTAGATGTCCTCAGTCTAGAGCAACTAACCTTCAATCCAGAGATCCCCCCCGCAGTACTTTTTTTGCCACTAGATGTCCTCAGTCTAGAGCAACTAACCTTCAATCCAGAGATTTCCCCCCGCAGTACTTTTTTTGCCACTAGATGTCCTCAGTCTAGAGCAACTAACCTTCAATCCAGAGATTTCCCCCCGCAGTACTTTTTTTTGCCACTAGATGTCCTCAGTCTAGCGCAACTAACCTTCAATCCAGAGATTTCCCCCGCAGTACTTTTTTTTGGCCACTAGATGTCCTCAGTCTAGCGCAACTAACCTTCAATCCAGAGATTTCCCCCTCAGTACTTTTTATGGCCACTAGATGTCCTCAGTCTAGAGCAACTAACCTTCAATCCAGAGATTTCCCCCCGCAGTACTTTTTTTGGCCACTAGATGTCCTCAGTCTAGCGCAACTAACCTTCAATCCAGAGATTTCCCCCTGCAGTACTTTTTTTGCCACTAGATGTCCTCAGTCTAGAACAACTAACCTTCAATCCAGAGATTTCCCCCTCAGTACTTTTTATGGCCACTAGATGTCCTCAGTCTAGAGCAACTAACCTTCAATCCAGAGATTTCCCCCGCAGTACTTTTTTTGGCCACTAGATGTCCTCAGTCTAGAGCAACTAACCTTCAAGCCAGAGATTTCCCCCGCAGTACTTTTTATGGCCACTAGATGTCCTCAGTCTAGAGCAACTAACCTTCCAGAGATTTCCCTCTGCAGTACTTTTTTTTTTGCCACTAGATGTCCTCAGTCTAGAGCAACTAACCTTCAATCCAGAGATTTCCCCCCCCCCCCCGCAGTACTTTTTTTTGCCACTAGATGTCCTCAGTCTAGAGCAACTAACCTTCAATCCAGAGATTTCCCCCGCAGTACTTTTTATTGCCACTAGATGTCCTCAGTCTAGAGCAACTAACCTTCCAGAGATTTCCCTCCGCAGTACTTTTTTTTGCCACTAGATGTCCTCAGTCTAGAGCAACTAACCTTCAATCCAGAGATTTCCCCGCAGTACTTTTTTTTGGCCACTAGATGTCCTCAGTCTAGAGCAACTAACATTCAATCCAGAGATTTCCCCCCGCAGTTCTTTTTTTTGGCCACTAGATGTCCTCAGTCTAGAGCAACTAACCATCAATCCAGAGATTACCCCCCACAGTACTTTTTTTTGGCCACTAGATGTCCTCAGTCTAGAGCAACTAAACTTCAAACCAGAGATTCCCCCTGCAGTACTTTTTTTTGGCCACTAGATGTCCTCAGTCTAGAGCAACTAACCTTCAATCCAGAGATTCCCCCCCCCCGCAGTACTTCTTTTTTGCCACTAGATGTCCTCAGTCTAGAGCAACTAACCTTCAATCCAGAGATTTCCCCCGCAGTACTTTTTTTGGCCACTGGATGTCCTCAGTCTAGAGCAACTAACCTTCAATCCAGAGACACCCCCCCCCCCCACGCAGTACTTTTTTTTGCCACTGGATGTCCTCAGTCTAGAGCAACTAACCTTCAATCCAGAGATTTCCCCCTGCAGTACTTTTTTTTGGCCACTAGATGTCCTCAGTCTACAGCAACTAACCTTCAATCCAGAGATTTCCCCCTGCAGTACTTTTTTTGCCACTAGATGTCCTCAGTCTTGAGCAACTAACCTTCAATCCAGAGATTTCCCCCGCAGTACTTTTTTGGCCACTAGATGTCCTCAGTCTAGAGCAACTTACCTTCAATCCAGAGATTTCCCCCCCGCAGTACTTTTTTTGGCCACTAGATGTCCTCAGTCTAGAGCAACTAACCTTCAATCCAGAGATTTCCCCCTGCAGTACTTTTTTTTGCCACTAGATGTCCTCAATCTAGAGAAACTAACCTTCAATCCAGAGATTTCCCCCGCAGTACTTTTTTTTGGCCACTAGATGTCCTCAGTCTAGAGCAACTAACCTTCAATCCAGAGATTTCCCCCTGCAGTACTTTTTTTGCCACTAGATGTCCTCAGTCTAGAGCAACTAACCTTCAATCCAGAGATTTCCCCCTGCAGTACTTTTTTTTGCCACTAGATGTCCTCAATCTAGAGCAACTAACCTTCAATCCAGAGATTTCCCCCCGAAGTACTTTTTTTGGCCACTAGATGTACTCAGTCTAGAGCAACTAACCTTCAATCCAGAGATCCCCCCTGCAGTACTTTTTTTGCCACTAGATGTCCTCAGTCTAGAGCAACTAACCTTCAATCCAGAGATTTCCCCCTGCAGTACTTTTTTTGCCACTAGATGTCCTCAGTCTAGAGCAACTAACCTTCAATCCAGAGATTTCCCCCGCAGTACTTTTTTTTGGCCACTAGATGTCCTCAGTCTAGCGCAACTAACCTTCAATCCAGAGATTTCCCCCTGCAGTACTTTTTTTTGGCCACTAGATGTCCTCAGTCTAGCGCAACTAACCTTCAATCCAGAGATTTCCCCCCGCAGTACTTTTTTTGCCACTAGATGTCCTCAGTCTAGAACAACTAACCTTCAATCCAGAGATTTCCCCCTCAGTACTTTTTATGGCCACTAGATGTCCTCAGTCTAGAGCAACTAACCTTCAATCCAGAGATTTCCCCCCGCAGTACTTTTTTTTGGCCACTAGATGTCCTCAGTCTAGAGCAACTAACCTTCAAGCCAGAGATTTCCCCCGCAGTACTTTTTATGGCCACTAGATGTCCTCAGTCTAGAGCAACTAACCTTCCAGAGATTTCCCTCTGCAGTACTTTTTTTTGCCACTAGATGTCCTCAGTCTAGAGCAACTTACCTTCAATCCAGAGATTTCCCCCCCGCAGTACTTTTTTTTGGCCACTAGATGTCCTCAGTCTAGAGCAACTAACCTTCAATCCAGAGATTTCCCCCTGCAGTACTTTTTTTTGCCACTAGATGTCCTCAATCTAGAGCAACTAACCTTCAATCCAGAGATTTCCCCCGCAGTACTTTTTTTGGCCACTAGATGTCCTCAGTCTAGAGCAACTAACCTTCAATCCAGAGATCCCCCCCGCAGTACTTTTTTTGCCACTAGATGTCCTCAGTCTAGAGCAACTAACCTTCAATCCAGAGATTTCCCCCTGCAGTACTTTTTTTGCCACTAGATGTCCTCAGTCTAGAGCAACTAACCTTCAATCCAGAGATTTCCCCCCGCAGTACTTTTTTTTGGCCACTAGATGTCCTCAGTCTAGCGCAACTAACCTTCAATCCAGAGATTTCCCCCTGCAGTACTTTTTTTTGGCCACTAGATGTCCTCAGTCTAGCGCAACTAACCTTCAATCCAGAGATTTCCCCCTCAGTACTTTTTATGGCCACTAGATGTCCTCAGTCTAGAGCAACTAACCTTCAATCCAGAGATTTCCCCCCGCAGTACTTTTTTTGGCCACTAGATGTCCTCAGTCTAGCGCAACTAACCTTCAATCCAGAGATTTCCCCCTGCAGTACTTTTTTTGCCACTAGATGTCCTCAGTCTAGAACAACTAACCTTCAATCCAGAGATTTCCCCCTCAGTACTTTTTATGGCCACTAGATGTCCTCAGTCTAGAGCAACTAACCTTCAATCCAGAGATTTCCCCCCGCAGTACTTTTTTTGGCCACTAGATGTCCTCAGTCTAGAGCAACTAACCTTCAAGCCAGAGATTTCCCCCGCAGTACTTTTTATGGCCACTAGATGTCCTCAGTCTAGAGCAACTAACCTTCCAGAGATTTCCCTCTGCAGTACTTTTTTTTGCCACTAGATGTCCTCAGTCTAGAGCAACTAACCTTCAATCCAGAGATTTCCCTCTGCAGTACTTTTTTTTGCCACTAGATGTCCTCAGTCTAGAGCAACTAACCTTCCAGAGATTTCCCTCCGCAGTACTTTTTTTTGCCACTAGATGTCCTCAGTCTAGAGCAACTAACCTTCAATCCAGAGATTTCCCCCGCAGTACTTTTTTTTGGCCACTAGATGTCCTCAGTCTAGAGCAACTAACCTTCAATCCAGAGATTTCCCCCCGCAGTACTTTTTTTTGGCCACTAGATGTCCTCAGTCTAGAGCAACTAACCATCAATCCAGAGATTACCCCCCACAGTACTTTTTTTTGGCCACTAGATGTCCTCAGTCTAGAGCAACTAAACTTCAAACCAGAGATTCCCCCTGCAGTACTTTTTTTTGGCCACTAGATGTCCTCAGTCTAGAGCAACTAACCTTCAATCCAGAGATTCCCCCCCCCCCCCCCCGCAGTACTTCTTTTTTGCCACTAGATGTCCTCAGTCTAGAGCAACTAACCTTCAATCCAGAGATTTCCCCCGCAGTACTTTTTTTGGCCACTGGATGTCCTCAGTCTAGAGCAACTAACCTTCAATCCAGAGACACCCCCCCCCCACGCAGTACTTTTTTTGCCACTGGATGTCCTCAGTCTAGAGCAACTAACCTTCAATCCAGAGATTTCCCCCTGCAGTACTTTTTTTTGGCCACTAGATGTCCTCAGTCTACAGCAACTAACCTTCAATCCAGAGATTTCCCCCTGCAGTACTTTTTTTGCCACTAGATGTCCTCAGTCTAGAGCAACTAACCTTCAATCCAGAGATTTCCCCCGCAGTACTTTTTTTGGCCACTAGATGTCCTCAGTCTAGAGCAACTTACCTTCAATCCAGAGATTTCCCCCCGCAGTACTTTTTTTTGGCCACTAGATGTCCTCAGTCTAGAGCAACTAACCTTCAATCCAGAGATTTCCCCCTGCAGTACTTTTTTTTGCCACTAGATGTCCTCAATCTAGAGAAACTAACCTTCAATCCAGAGATTTCCCCCGCAGTACTTTTTTGGCCACTAGATGTCCTCAGTCTAGAGCAACTAACCTTCAATCCAGAGATTTCCCCCTGCAGTACTTTTTTGCCACTAGATGTCCTCAGTCTAGAGCAACTAACCTTCAATCCAGAGATTTCCCCCTGCAGTACTTTTTTTTGCCACTAGATGTCCTCAATCTAGAGCAACTAACCTTCAATCCAGAGATTTCCCCCGCAGTACTTTTTTTGGCCACTAGATGTCCTCAGTCTAGAGCAACTAACCTTCAATCCAGAGATCCCCCCCGCAGTACTTTTTTTGCCACTAGATGTCCTCAGTCTAGAGCAACTAACCTTCAATCCAGAGATTTCCCCCTGCAGTACTTTTTTTGCCACTAGATGTCCTCAGTCTAGAGCAACTAACCTTCAATCCAGAGATTTCCCCCCGCAGTACTTTTTTTTGGCCACTAGATGTCCTCAGTCTAGCGCAACTAACCTTCAATCCAGAGATTTCCCCCTGCAGTACTTTTTTTTGGCCACTAGATGTCCTCAGTCTAGCGCAACTAACCTTCAATCCAGAGATTTCCCCCTCAGTACTTTTTATGGCCACTAGATGTCCTCAGTCTAGAGCAACTAACCTTCAATCCAGAGATTTCCCCCCGCAGTACTTTTTTTGGCCACTAGATGTCCTCAGTCTAGCGCAACTAACCTTCAATCCAGAGATTTCCCCCTGCAGTACTTTTTTTGCCACTAGATGTCCTCAGTCTAGAACAACTAACCTTCAATCCAGAGATTTCCCCCTCAGTACTTTTTATGGCCACTAGATGTCCTCAGTCTAGAGCAACTAACCTTCAATCCAGAGATTTCCCCCCGCAGTACTTTTTTTGGCCACTAGATGTCCTCAGTCTAGAGCAACTAACCTTCAAGCCAGAGATTTCCCCCGCAGTACTTTTTATGGCCACTAGATGTCCTCAGTCTAGAGCAACTAACCTTCCAGAGATTTCCCTCTGCAGTACTTTTTTTTGCCACTAGATGTCCTCAGTCTAGAGCAACTAACCTTCAATCCAGAGATTTCCCCCCCCCCCCGCAGTACTTTTTTTGCCACTAGATGTCCTCAGTCTAGAGCAACTAACCTTCAATCCAGAGATTTCCCCCGCAGTACTTTTTATGGCCACTAGATGTCCTCAGTCTAGAGCAACTAACCTTCCAGAGATTTCCCTCCGCAGTACTTTTTTTTGCCACTAGATGTCCTCAGTCTAGAGCAACTAACCTTCAATCCAGAGATTTCCCCCGCAGTACTTTTTTTTGGCCACTAGATGTCCTCAGTCTAGAGCAACTAACCTTCAATCCAGAGATTTCCCCCCCCGCAGTACTTTTTTTTGGCCACTAGATGTCCTCAGTCTAGAGCAACTAACCATCAATCCAGAGATTACCCCCCACAGTACTTTTTTTTGGCCACTAGATGTCCTCAGTCTAGAGCAACTAAACTTCAAACCAGAGATTCCCCCTGCAGTACTTTTTTTTGGCCACTAGATGTCCTCAGTCTAGAGCAACTAACCTTCAATCCAGAGATTCCCCCCCCCCGCAGTACTTCTTTTTTGCCACTAGATGTCCTCAGTCTAGAGCAACTAACCTTCAATCCAGAGATTTCCCCCGCAGTACTTTTTTTTGGCCACTGGATGTCCTCAGTCTAGAGCAACTAACCTTCAATCCAGAGACACCCCCCCCCACGCAGTAGTTTTTTTGCCACTGGATGTCCTCAGTCTAGAGCAACTAACCTTCAATCCAGAGATTTCCCCCTGCAGTACTTTTTTTTGGCCACTAGATGTCCTCAGTCTACAGCAACTAACCTTCAATCCAGAGATTTCCCCCTGCAGTACTTTTTTTGCCACTAGATGTCCTCAGTCTAGAGCAACTAACCTTCAATCCAGAGATTTCCCCCGCAGTACTTTTTTGGCCACTAGATGTCCTCAGTCTAGAGCAACTTACCTTCAATCCAGAGATTTCCCCCCGCAGTACTTTTTTTGGCCACTAGATGTCCTCAGTCTAGAGCAACTAACCTTCAATCCAGAGATTTCCCCCTGCAGTACTTTTTTTTGCCACTAGATGTCCTCAATCTAGAGAAACTAACCTTCAATCCAGAGATTTCCCCCGCAGTACTTTTTTTTGGCCACTAGATGTCCTCAGTCTAGAGCAACTAACCTTCAATCCAGAGATTTCCCCCTGCAGTACTTTTTTGCCACTAGATGTCCTCAGTCTAGAGCAACTAACCTTCAATCCAGAGATTTCCCCCTGCAGTACTTTTTTTTGCCACTAGATGTCCTCAATCTAGAGCAACTAACCTTCAATCCAGAGATTTCCCCCGCAGTACTTTTTTTGGCCACTAGATGTCCTCAGTCTAGAGCAACTAACCTTCAATCCAGAGATCCCCCCTGCAGTACTTTTTTTGCCACTAGATGTCCTCAGTCTAGAGCAACTAACCTTCAATCCAGAGATTTCCCCCTGCAGTACTTTTTTTGCCACTAGATGTCCTCAGTCTAGAGCAACTAACCTTCAATCCAGAGATTTCCCCCCGCAGTACTTTTTTTTGGCCACTAGATGTCCTCAGTCTAGCGCAACTAACCTTCAATCCAGAGATTTCCCCCTGCAGTACTTTTTTTTGGCCACTAGATGTCCTCAGTCTAGCGCAACTAACCTTCAATCCAGAGATTTCCCCCCGCAGTACTTTTTTTGCCACTAGATGTCCTCAGTCTAGAACAACTAACCTTCAATCCAGAGATTTCCCCCTCAGTACTTTTTATGGCCACTAGATGTCCTCAGTCTAGAGCAACTAACCTTCAATCCAGAGATTTCCCCCCGCAGTACTTTTTTTGGCCACTAGATGTCCTCAGTCTAGAGCAACTAACCTTCAAGCCAGAGATTTCCCCCGCAGTACTTTTTATGGCCACTAGATGTCCTCAGTCTAGAGCAACTAACCTTCCAGAGATTTCCCTCTGCAGTACTTTTTTTTGCCACTAGATGTCCTCAGTCTAGAGCAACTAACCTTCAATCCAGAGATTCCCCCCCCCCCCGCAGTACTTTTTTTTGCCACTAGATGTCCTCAGTCTAGAGCAACTAACCTTCAATCCAGAGATTTCCCCCGCAGTACTTTTTATGGCCACTAGATGTCCTCAGTCTAGAGCAACTAACCTTCCAGAGATTTCCCTCCGCAGTACTTTTTTTTGCCACTAGATGTCCTCAGTCTAGAGCAACTAACCTTCAATCCAGAGATTTCCCCCGCAGTACTTTTTTTTGGCCACTAGATGTCCTCAGTCTAGAGCAACTAACCTTCAATCCAGAGATTTCCCCCCGCAGTACTTTTTTTTGGCCACTAGATGTCCTCAGTCTAGAGCAACTAACCATCAATCCAGAGATTACCCCCCACAGTACTTTTTTTTGGCCACTAGATGTCCTCAGTCTAGAGCAACTAAACTTCAAACCAGAGATTCCCCCGGCAGTACTTTTTTTTTTTTGGCCACTAGATGTCCTCAGTCTAGAGCAACTAACCTTCAATCCAGAGATTCCCCCCCCCCCCGCAGTACTTCTTTTTTGCCACTAGATGTCCTCAGTCTAGAGCAACTAACCTTCAATCCAGAGATTTCCCCCGCAGTACTTTTTTTGGCCACTGGATGTCCTCAGTCTAGAGCAACTAACCTTCAATCCAGAGACACCCCCCCCCCACGCAGTACTTTTTTTGCCACTAGATGTCCTCAGTCTAGAGCAAATAACCTTCAATCCAGAGATTTCCCCCTGCAGTACTTTTTTTGCCACTAGATGTCCTCAGTCTAGAGCAACTAACCTTCAATCCAGAGATTTCCCCCGCAGTACTTTTTTTGGCCACTAGATGTCCTCAGTCTAGAGCAACTTACCTTCAATCCAGAGATTTCCCCCCGCAGTACTTTTTTTTGGCCACTAGATGTCCTCAGTCTAGAGCAACTAACCTTCAATCCAGAGATTTCCCCCTGCAGTACTTTTTTTTGCCACTAGATGTCCTCAATCTAGAGAAACTAACCTTCAATCCAGAGATTTCCCCCGCAGTACTTTTTTTGGCCACTAGATGTCCTCAGTCTAGAGCAACTAACCTTCAATCCAGAGATTTCCCCCTGCAGTACTTTTTTGCCACTAGATGTCCTCAGTCTAGAGCAACTAACCTTCAATCCAGAGATTTCCCCCCGCAGTACTTTTTTTTGGCCACTAGATGTCCTCAGTCTAGCGCAACTAACCTTCAATCCAGAGATTTCCCCCTGCAGTACTTTTTTTGCCACTAGATGTCCTCAGTCTAGAACAACTAACCTTCAATCCAGAGATTTCCCCCTCAGTACTTTTTATGGCCACTAGATGTCCTCAGTCTAGAGCAACTAACCTTCAATCCAGAGATTTCCCCCCGCAGTCCTTTTTTTGGCCACTAGATGTCCTCAGTCTAGAGCAACTAACCTTCCAGAGATTTCCCTCCGCAGTACTTTTTTTTGCCACTAGATGTCCTCAGTCTAGAGCAACTAACCTTCCAGAGATTTCCCTCCGCAGTACTTTTTTTTGCCACTAGATGTCCTCAGTCTAGAGCAACTAACCTTCAATCCAGAGATTTCCCCCCCGCAGTACTTTTTTTTGGCCACTAGATGTCCTCAGTCTAGAGCAACTAACCTTCAATCCAGAGATTTCCCCCTCCGCAGTACTTTTTATGGCCACTAGATGTCCTCAGTCTAGAGCAACTAACCTTCAATCCAGAGATTTCCCCCCCCCGCAGTACTTTTTTTTGGCCACTAGATGTCCTCAGTCTAATAGCTGTCACCATTCAACTTCTTCTAAAGCTCAGGTTGTCCTGGATCTGCCCCCCCCAGGATGTGATTGGACAGTGAAAAGAGAAGCAGCACAGTGATGAGCTCATTCTCTTTGCCACTCTGCTCTCTCCTCCTATCAGAAGGCTTCTTATCAGCACGTGAGCTGATTGGCTTCTTATGTTGCTTCTTCCTCCCACCCTCCAGCCCTGCTGTACAGAGACTGATCCCGGGTCACATTCAGGTGGACGGAGCGATTATGGAGCGACCTTACAGCAGTATTAACCCCAAAAGCAAACAGTTTTTTATGATGCGGCCTACAGATTCTTAGATGTGATGACTGCATTCGATTTCTTTTTTAGAGTCCATTCACTCTCATGTAATAGAGACTTTACACTGCGACTTGATGTGACTTTGATTAGACTCTGGAGAGATTTTGATGTGACTTTGGAGGAGTGTGACTTTGTTACGACTTTGTTATGACTCTGTCTTTGGCCAATGGGACTGTTTGTGCTCTACAAAAGTCGCACACAAGTCACATGTAGATCACGCAGGTGCCACTTTGATGCGACATTTGAGGGTTTACATGGAGGTCGATGGGCCTCAAGTCGCAGGAAAGTCGTAACGAACTAGTGCAGGAACTACTTTACAGTCGCTGCGATTCTAAGTCGCACAGATATGGACAGTACTGATTGGGGTCCAAAGTCGCATGACAAGTCGCACAAGTGTGGTGATCAAATACCACCAAAAGAAATCTCTATATCTGAGAAAAATAATCAAAATTTCATTTGGGTACAGCGTCGCTGTTAGGTAAAATATCGCAGTGCCGAATCGCAAAAAATGTCCTGGTCATGAAGAGGGGTCTAGGTTTCCACTATTGCGACCTGAAAGTCGTGCGATTTTGCCGCAATTTTGATGCGACTTGAAGCAACGTATTCTCGGAGGTCTAAGCACCTCGGAGTCACATCAAAGCAGTGCGGGGACTCCTCTGAAGTTGCACAGATATGAACGGTACTCGTTGAAAATCATGGGGGGGGGTTACGACTTGTCATGCGACTTTTGCAGTCCCAAGTCACACGAGTGGTAAACGGCGCCCAGATCTCCCAGAGTTCAGGCGCTTTACACAACAAGAAGAAGAAAGTTGGATGAAAATCCGACAAACTGCGAGACCGTAAATCGCAGAGCGGAGAGTGTCGCCGGAACGGCTGGAAACGTTGGACTGGCTTGTAGCGCCCTCTAGTGACTCGCTCATGAAATGTCACCTCAGGTCTGGAAATGTTATATATATTATCGGATGATTTGTAGGCGGTGACAACGTTCCCCGCGATCCGAGGATTTGTATTTCAATCAAAATGTGGTTGAAAACAATTCAAATGGAAAAATCTTCTCCTGTGTATGGCTGACAGCCAATCATATTACCAGGTGCAGGGGGGAGGGGGAGGGGTCCGGTATCTCTTAACTTTCCTTAGGCCCCTTTCAGACGAGGCGGACTCCGCTTCCACGGAGCCCGCCTCTGTCCGTCGGCTCAGCGGGAGATCTGTCCGTTGATCTCCGCTGAGCCGGCGGATGACAAGCCTCTCTCTGCTCACTGAGCAGGGGAGGGGCTTGCGAGCGCCGCTGATCTCTATGGAGAGATCGGATGAAAACGGACAATGTGTCCGTTTTCACCCGATCTCACCCGATCCGATCCGCCAGCGACGGATCTGGACGTGTGGCCATACGTCTGCTTTTGGCGGATCGGACCGGATCGGATGTCAGCGGACATGTCTCCGCTGACATCCGACGCTCCATAGAGTAACATGGAGCGCCCGTTCAGATCCGCTGTCAAAACTGACAGGCGGATCTGAACGGGCCGTCCGTGTGAAAGGGGCCTTATACTCTTGGGATTGCATTGAAATGTCGGGGCCCCTTGCACCTGGGGCCCCAGCCGCTGTATTACCCCCCCAGAAGGGACAGGTGCAGCATCCATCCCCCACCACCTGCAACATGTCAACACGAAAATTCGTAAATTCGAAAATTTGATAAAATTTGAAAATTCATAAATCCGAAAATTCAAGAAAGTTTGAAAATTCAAGAAAATTCGAAAATTCATCATTTCAAAAATTCATTAATTCAAAAATACAAAAATTCGAAAATTCGTAAATTCGAAAAAATTTGAAAATTTGAAAATTCATAAATTTCGAAAATCCAAAAATTTGAAAATTCACAAATCCGAAAATTCAAGAAAATTCATTGTTTCAAAAATTCGTAAAGTCATACATTCGAAAATCCAGAAATTTGAAAATTCGAAAAATTCGTAAATCAGAAAATTCAAGAAAATTTGAAAATTCATAATTTCGAAAATTCGTAAATTCATAAATTCGAAAATCCAAAAATTTGAAAACTCTAAAACTCCAAAATTCGTAAATCCGAAAATTTGAAATAATTTGAAAAATCGAAAATTCATAAATCCGAAAATCCAAAAATTTGAAAATTTGAAAATCCAAAATAATAACTAACTAATAGTAACTAACTATTAAATTATAAGATTTGGAATTTCCTTTCAAATTTGTCTGTTAGTGAACCTAACGAATATGCGTTTTTCAGAAGTTACGAATTATCCGAAATAACGAATGCCGCAGCTAAACAAATTGAAAGTATAACCAAATTAATAATAATGAAAAGTTTTTATTATTGTTATTTATTATTATTAATTTGTTACGTTCCATTCATTTAGATGCGGCATTCGTTATTTCAGATAATTTGTATAATTCGCCAAAATTTGAAAGGAAATTCCAAATCCTATAATTTAATAGTTATTATTTCGGGTTTTCGAATTTTTCGGGTTTTCGAATTTTCATTCTTATCCGAAAATGTGAAAATGCAAATATAAGAAATAAAATCCAAAAATTCAAAAATGCAAAAATCCGAAAATGAGAAAACACAAACTTTTTTTGAATTTTTGAGTTTTTCGAATTTTTGGATTTTGGAAAAATTTTCGGAAAAATTCATTAAGCGGGTTTTCGTTATTTAGAATATTTCCGAATTAACGAATTTGTCGAATTTCGTTGAAAAAACGAATTCGAAACGAATTGCACATGTCTAGTAAACATGTGCACTGCCAAAAAATGTGCTAATTTTCGTTTCATTCATTTTTATTTTTTCGTTTTTCGCGTCATTTGTTATGATCAAAATTCGTTACTTTGAATAAATTCTTAACTTCGGAATTTAAATTCGTTATGTTCCATTTGTTTAGATGCGGTATTCGGAAATTCGAAAAATCGTAAAATCCGAAAGTCAAAAAATTTGAAAATCTAAAATAATAATAAAATAATAATAAAATAATAATAAAATAATAATAACTATTACATTATAGGAATTGGAATTACCTTTCAAATTTGGCTGTTTGTGAACTTAACAAATACGAATCTAAATGAATGGAAAGTATAAACAAATTAATAATAATAATAATAATAAATAGTAATAATAAAAAGCTTTTATTATTAATTTGTTATGTTCCATTCATTTAGATACGGCATTCGTTATTTCGTATCTTCGGATAAATTCGTATTCATTACATTAACTAACAGCCAAATTTGAAAGGAAATTCCAGTTCCTATAATTTAATAGTTATTATTATTAGTTACCGTATATACTTGAGTATAAGCCCATTTTTTCAGCACATTTTTTTGTGCTGAAAGTGCCCCCCTCGGATTATACTGGAGTCAAGCTTTTTTCTGAAGAAAAAAATTTCATTTTCCGACCCGGGTTTGCGGCCCCCGTATCTTGGGGCCACTTGGTGCTAGGAACTCCAAAGTTGGTGTGCAAACCCAGTGGACCCAATACTACAACATATGCAAATTTGGAGTTCCTAGCCCCAAGTGGCCCCGACATACGGGGCCCGAAATTCGGTTCAGAAAATATCATTCTCTGCTGCAGAAAAGTGCTTGACATTTTCCGACCCGACTTTGGAGCCCCATATCTCGGGGCCACTTGATGCTAGGAACCCCATATTTGGGGTGCAAACCCAGTGGAATCAACACCACAACATATCCAAATTTGGAGTATATAGCACCAAGTGGCCCCGAGATACGGGGCCCCAAAGTCGGCCAACTGTGTCCATCTGCAGCAATGTTATTTTGGGACCCTTTGGGTCCAGAGACCCCAAATTTTGGCTGCAGCTAGGGGGGGCATAAGGAACCCTTAAAGTGGAGTTCCACCCACTTTTACAACTCTTCAGCATCCCTCACTAAACTGTGCACTGTAAACAAATTGGATATTTTTTTTTTTTCAGCACAGACTGTATATCTGCTGTATTCATTTTTCACTTCCTCCTCCCTGGCCGCGGCCCATCGCATCATTTCCTGTTTGCAATGCCTCCTGGGAAGGGGCAGCAACTTCCTCTCAAACTGCCGTTGCTGTGGAAACCTGACCTGAAATCTATTACACTGCTTGTGCTGCACTGAGCATGTGCGAGATCTGCAAGGATGAGATCCAGGAAGAAATGCAGTCTGGCTTCAGATGCCCACACTTAAGATGGCCACGGCCTGCTGCAAGTTTATAAAATAACAAACTACTGCTAAAAACTAACAAAACAGACCTTAGTTTACAGACTAACTTTACTAGAATACATTAAGCTCTTGTATTATAGGGGTATTTTTATTTAAAAAGTATAATTTGGTCCGGAACACCGCTTTAACTACCAAGTTTGAAGTTCGGGGGACCTATGGCTGCAAATGGGCATCGTTGACCCTCTTTTCCACTTACAGTAGCTGCGCATTTCTCACCCTAGGCTTATACTCGAGTCAATACGTTTTCCCAGTTTCTTGTGGTAAAATTAGGTGCCTCGGCTTATATTCGGGTATATACGGTAGTTATTATTTCGGTTTTTGGAATCTTTGGATTTTCGAATTTTTGATTTGTCGGATTTTCGAACTTTCAAATTTACCCAGACCGCATCTAAACAAATGGAGCATAAAATTTTCATCCTTATGTTTGGATTTTTAAAATTTTCATGTTTTTGAATTTTCATCTTTTTGGATTTTCAAATTTTTCGAATTTACCAATTTTCAGAAAAATTCATTATTTCGAATGTTTCTGAATTTAACAAATTTCGTTGAAAAAACGAATTCGGAACGAAATGAATTGCACACGTCTAATACCCAGAGGGGTGGCCGGTCTCAGAGATTAAACAAATTCACCTACATAAGTTGTACCCGATTATCTGCAGCCATTCAAAATGCAGAATTTATACAGCTTTTCTCAACTTTCAGAAAGCAGGGGGGCGGGGACCTGACGGTCCGCTCTGCAGAGATCAGTGAGAGCTGATTGGAGAGAAGGGACACCCCCCCCCCTTCACACAGCATACAGGGACAGAGCTGAGGCTGCCAATCACAGGCTGTGTGCTGGAGCTCCCTCCCCTGTCACCTTTTATCTCTTGGTGTCAGGAAAACTTGCCAGAAGTGACTGATGCTAATAGCAGAGGAAGGGGAGGCAGCAGACAGAAATGACACTCAGTACTCTGGACTGAGACAAGTACACACTATAGAGGGATGTGCTTTGTTCATATTTCATATCACTCTTAGCCTCTTTCTGATTGGTTGTTCCTCCATATCTCACTCTGCAGCTCCTGGACCGGACATGACGATGCAGATTTCGGCGGCGGGGCCGGCGCAGCGCACTCTGGGCGCGGAGGAGTACAGTCTGTACAGCAGTCTGAGTGAAGAGGAGCTGATACAGATGGCCATCGAGCAGAGCCTGTCTGAAGGGGGCGCCAGCCAACCAGCCGCCCACAGCCAGCAGAAGAGGTCCAACGCAGAGCCGACCGCCGCCACTGCCAACTGGACCCAGAGACCCGCCCACCGACCGACTCCGCCCACTAACAGGTGAATTTACAGGGGGGGGGGCGTGCTTTTCAAAGTGTTAGAAACCCTTCCCTCCCTCCCCTCCCCCATCAACATTTTCATTACATATCTTATTTTAGCCCCATTGGTGTCATCACTGGGTCTCTGTACTTCTCTATGCAATGCAGGCGGATCATGGCTGGTGGGAGGGGCCAACAGGGGCTGTACTTAACTTCCTAAAAACATCACAGCCCCCCCTCCCCCCGGTCTCAGCACTCCTCTCCAGAGCCGCATTATGACCTCCATATGGAGCATACAAGATACATTGTAACAATTCTAGAGAATGAGGTGGGAAAATACCACCTCATGGCCACTAGATGGTGCTGAGGATCAAAGGAATTAAATACATCTTAGGTAGAAGAGATACAATGTAACAATTTTAGAGAATGCTGGAGGGAATTAGCAAATTAATGTAACCACTGCTACTACGGGATCCGTATTATTTTATTTTTCTAGAGAACGCTGGAGGGAATTATCAAAGTAACGGGGATCCTGTAGTAGCAATGGCTATATGTATTCACTAATTCCCTCCAGCATTCTCTAAAATTGTTACATTGTATCTCTTTTACCTAAGATGAATTTATTTCCTCTGATCCTCAGCTCCATCTAGTGGCCATGAGGTGGTATTTTCCAGATTCACTTCCTTCATAATGAACATAAAGTGAATCAGAAAACAAAATGAATTATGGCCAGTAGATGGCGCTCAGGGACATGGGAAGTAAATACATCTTAGGTAGAAGAGATACAATGTAACAATTCTAGAGAAGGCTGGAGGGAATTAGTAAATACATATAACCATTGCTACTACGGGATCCTCATCACTTGGATAATTGCGTCCAGCGCTCTCTAGAAAGATAACGGGGATCCTGTAGTAGCAGTGGTTACATTTATTCGCTAATTCCCTCCAGCGTTCTCTAGTATTGTTACTTTGTATGTCTTCTGCCTAAGATGTATTTATTTCCTATGATCCTCAGCTCCATCTAGTGGAAATAAAGTGTTATTTTCCAGATGCACTCAGGTTCATTCATAACAAAAATATAATGAACATAAAGTGAATCAGGAAAAAATAAACAAATTATGACCACTAGATGGAGCTGAAGAGCATAGGAAATAAATACATCTTAGGCAGAAGACATACAATGTAACAATTCTAGAGAACGCTGGAGGGAATGATCAAATTAATGGGGACCCCGTAGTAGCAATGGTTATATGTATTTGCTCATTTCCTCTATCATTCTCTAGAAATGTTACATTGTATCTCATCTAGCTCGAATGTATATATTTCCTATGTTCCTCAGCCCCATCTAGTGGCCATGAGGTGGTATTTTCCAGATTCACTCAGCTTCGTTCTTATAGCGGAGTTCCACCCAAAAGTAGAACTTCCACTTTAAGGATTCCTGACCCCCCCCCTGGACATGCCATATTTGGCATGTAGTTTTTTTTTTTGGGGGGGGGGGGGGGAGTGAGTACCTAGTATTGACAGGTACCCAGCTCCGACTTCCGTGGTGGCGAGCAAAAGTTCCTCCAGAAATGGGTGGAACTCCACTTTAATAAACATATAATGAAAAAAAAAAATTGTGGCCACTAGATGGGGCTGAGGATCATAGGAAATAAATACATCTAAGTAAGAAGAGATACAATGTAACAATTCTAGAGAACGCTGGAGGGAAATAAATGTGACCATTAATACTACAGGATCCTCATTCATTGTTACATTGGAGGAGATTTACTAAAACTGGAGGATGTGAAATCTGATGCAGCTCTGCAGGGAAACCAATCAGCCTCCAGGTTTTATTTGAGAAAGCCTAATTGAACAAGATGAAGTTAGAAGCTGGTTGGCTCCAGTGGCGGCTGGTGCTCATATTTTTTTTGGGGGGCGCAAAACGAACTGAAAAATTCTGAAGAATACTGAAACAAAAACTTCAAATGCAGCCACTGTGCCCGTCATATGCAGCCACAGACCGGCCCTGGTGATAGATTCATGCAATGCATAGTGAACAGAGGGGGTGTCTGGAGAGAGGGGGCGGCGCCCCTAATGGACGCACCGCCACTGATATCTCTTCTTAGATGTATTGATTTCCTTTGATCCTCAACTCCATCTAGTGGCCATAATGTAGTATTTTTCGGATTCTCTCTTCACTATGAACCATCCAATCTCTCCTGCCGATGTAAAAGGACAGTTGAAGTGGCAGTTGGAGGGTGTGTGAGGTTGTAGTGATGAGGAATATCGCTGAAGATCTCCATCAGACCCGGAAATTTCCGATTCCTCGTGAAATTGAAGACAGATTTGCGGCACACAATGGAGGTCTATGTGGGAATTCCCGGGTGACGCTCCGCTATCATCTCCTCTGTTTGTTATGTAGAGGAAAACAAATCATCAGAAAGCGGATCCGCCCCTCCCCCCCCCCCCGAGCCCCGGGAAATCCTCCAATAAAGAGGACCTGTCATGGCCGGAGTCCTCATTCCCGACATCATCCCCACCCAAATCCTGGGAGTATTTATAAATACATCTTCATGCGGCAAATCCTCGTGTACATTCCTTCACCAGCCGCTGTGAGAATCAGGCGAAATCCATTGTCCTCGGGGGTATTTTCTCTTCAGGTCGAATGTACTTTAACCACTTCAGCCCCGGACCAATTGGCAGCCAAAGGACCAGGCCCCTTTTTGCGAATCGGCACTGCGTCGCTTTAACTGACAATTGCGCGGTCGTGCGACGTGGCTCCCAAACAAAATTGGCGTCCTTTTTTTCCCACAAATAGAGCTTTCTTTTGGTGGTATTTGATCGCCCCTGCGGTTTTTATTTTTTGCGCCATAAACAAAAATAGAGCGACAATTTTGAAAAAAAATGCAATATTTTTTACTTTTTGCTATAATAAATATCCCCAAAAAATATATAAAAAAACATTTTTTTTCCTCAGTTTAGGCCGATACGTATTCTTCTACATATTTTGGTAAAAAAAATCGCAATTAGCGATTATTGATTGGTTTGCGCAAAAGTTATAGAAGTTTACAAAATAGGGGATAGTTTTATAGCATTTTTATGAATTTTTTTTTTTTACTACTAGTAATGGCGGCGATCAGCGATTTTTTATTGTGACTGCGACATTATGGCGGACACATCGGACATTTTTGACACATTTTTGGGACCATTGTCATTTATACAGCGATCAGTGCTATTTAAATGCATTGATTCCTATGTAAATGACACTGGCAGTGAAAGAGTTAACCACTAGGGGGAGGGGAGGGGTTATGGGCTGTGACGTGTGTTGTGTTTTTTTTACATTAGGGGGCGGGGCTGACGTCTGACATCATTGATCGGCTTTCCCGATGACCGGGAACAGCCGATCAATGACAGGCCGTGTAGGAAGCGCGGGGAGAGGTTTGTTCACACAGACCTCTCCCCGTTCTTCAGCTCCGTGACCCGATCGCGGGACACCAGTGGAGATCGGTCCGCTGGTCCCGCGGCCGGGGTCACGGAGCTCCCGACCGGGTCGCGAACGCGCCACCCCACGGCCAGGCAATTAAAGGGCCACGTACCGGTACGTGGTTTTGCCTGTCCGTGCCATTCTGCTGACGTATATATGCAGTGGGCGGTCGGGAAGCGGTTTAAATATTATGAGCAGTGCTTTCATAACAAACAGAATCAGGAAAATGCCACTTAATGGCCACTAGATGGAGCTGAGGAGCACAGGAAACAAATACATCTTAGTAGGAGATACAATGTAACAATACTAGAGAACGCTGGAGGGAATGAGCAAATCAATGTAAACCACTGCTACTACTACTCCCCATTCATTGAATAATTCCCTAGAGTTATTACATTGTATGTCTTCTTACTAAAATGTATTTGTTTCCTATGACACTCAGCTCCATCTAGTGATCATATGGCAGTATTATCAGGAAAATACCACTTAATGGCCACTAGATGGAGCACAGGAAACAAATACATCTTAGTAGGCGATACAAAGTAACAATTCTAGAGAATGTTGGAGGGAATTAGCAAATAAATGTAACCATTGCTACTACTACTACTACGGGATCCCCATTCATTTTATCATTCCCTCCAGTGTTCTCCAGAGTTATTACATTGTATGTCTTCTTACAAAAATGTATTTGTTTCCTATGATACTCGGCTCCATCTAGTGGCCATATTTCAGTATTTTCCTGATTCACTCTATGCTCATTATATGTTTTGTTATGAATGAACCTGAGTGAATCAGGAAAATACCACTTAATGGCCACTAGATGGAGCCGAGGAGCACAGGAAACAAATACATCTTAGTAGGAGATACAAAGTAACAATTCTAGAGAATGTTGCAGGGAATAAGCAAATAAATGTAACCATTGGTACTACTACTATGGGATCCCCATTCATTTTATCATTCCCTCCAGCGTTCTCTAGATTTGTTATAATGTATCTCATCCTACTAAGTATATATTTTTTTTCCTGTGACTTCTCAGCTCCATCTAGTGGTCATATTGCAGCATTTTCCTGATTCACTCTATGTTCATTATATGTTTGTTATGAATGAACCTGAATGAATCAGGAAAATACCACTTGATGGCCACTAGATGGAGCTAAGGAGCACAGGAAACAAATAAATCTTAGTAGGAGATACAATGTAACAATTCTAGAGAATGAGGGAGTTAGCAAATAAATGTAACCATTGCTACTATGGGATCCCCATTAATTTTATCATCCCCTCCAGTGTTCTCTAGAATTGTTATAATGTATCTCATCCTAATAAGTATGTATTTTTTTTCCTGTGACCCCCCCAGCGCCATCTAGTGGTCATATTGCAGTATTTTCCTAATTCAATTGATGTTCATTATAGACGTGTGCAGAACAAAGAAATGTGTTTAGTTTCATTTTGATTCGTTATTTACATTTAGTTAAATTAGATTCATTCGTTTAAAAGGTTTTCGGAATTTGTTTTGTTTATTCGTTTTCAAATCGATTCAAATTTTTCGAATTCGGATTGATTTGAAAAATAAATTTCAAATCAATTTCGAATAGTTTTCGAATTACCAAAATATAATGGAAATGAAAGAAATAGAATAGAAATTTTTTTTTTCTATTTTATTCTTTTATTTTATTTTATAAGAATAGAATATAAATGAAAGGAATAGAATAGAAAAAAATAAAAAAATATATTTTTCTATTTTATTGTTTTATTTTTTATTTCTATTTTATTGTTTTATTTTTTATTCTATTTTATTGTTTTATTTTTTATTCTATTTTATTCTCTTTGGAAATTGAATAACTATTCGTATTCAAAAACGATTTGAAAACTATTAAACAATTTGGTGTGAATTTTCATTTTGGAATTTTTCAATTTCGGTTCTATTCTAATTCGGAAATTTGGATACAAAATTCGGATTACCAAAGAGAATAGAATATAAATGAAAGCAATAGAATAGAAAAAAATAAAAAAAAATATTTTTCTATTTTATTCTTTCTTTTTTTTTTATTCTATTTTATTCTTTTTTTTTAAATTCTATTTTATTCTTTTATTTTTTCTTTTCTTTTATTCTCTTTGGAAATTGAAAAACTATTACAATTTGGTGTGAATTTTCTTTTCGGATTTGTTCTTATTCTAATTCGGAATTTCGGATACAAAATTCAGATTAGCAAAGAGAATAGAATATAAATGAAAGGAATAGAATAGAAAAAAAATGTTTTTTTCTATTTTTATTATTTTATTTTTTATTCTCTCTCTATTATATGCTCTTTGGAAATTGAAAAACGATTCGTATTCGAAAACTATTTGAAAACGATTACAATTTGGTGTGAATTTTCTTTTTTCTTTTATTTTTTTTATCCTATTTTATTCTTTTATTTTTTATTCTATTTTATTCTCTTTGGAAATTGAAAAACTATTCGTATTCAAAAACTATTTGAAAACTATTAAACAATTTGGTGTGAATTTTCTTTTCGGATTTGTTCAAATTCGGTTCTATTCTAATTCTGAAATTCGGATACAAAATTCGGATTACCAAAGAGAATAGAATATAAATGAAAGGAATAGAATAGAAAAAAAAAGTTTTTTTCTATTTTATTCTTTTTTTTTTTTTATTCTATTTTTTTTATTATTTTATTTTTTATTCTCTCTCTATTATATGCTCTTTGGAAATTGAAAAACGATTCGTATTCGAAAACTATTTGAAAAGGATTACAATTTGGTGTGAATTTTCTTTTCGGATTTGTTCAAATTCGGTTCTAATCTAATTCGGAAATTTGGATACAAAATTCGGATTACCAAAGAGAATAAAATATAAATGAAAGGAATAGAATAGAATTTTTTTTTTTTATATTTTATTCTTTTATTTTTTATTCTTTTATTTTTTATTCTATTTTATTCTTTTTTTTATTCTATTTTATTCTTTTATTTTTTTATTCTTTTATTTTTTATTCTTTTATTTTTTATTCTCTCTCTATTATATGCTCTTTGGAAATTGAAAAACTATTCGTATTCAAAAACTATTTGAAAACGATTACAATTTGGTGTGAATTTTCTTTTCGGATGCGTTCAAATTCGGTTCTATTCTAATTCGGAAATTCGGATACAAAATTCAGATTACCAAAGAGAATAGAATTTAAATGAAAGGAATAGAATAGAAAAAAAATGTTTTTTTTCTATTTTATTCTTTTATTTTTTATTCTATTTTATTCTTTTTTTTTTATTCTATTTTATTCTTTTTTTTAATTCTATTTTATTCTCTTTGGAAATTGAAAAACTATTTGTATTCAAAAACTATTTGAAAACAAATTCAATTTGGTGTGAATTTTCTTTTCGGATTCGTTTCAAATTCGGTTCTTTTCTAATTCGGAAATTCGGATGTATACGAATTTCCGAATTAAATTTAATTTCTTCAGAATTTTAATTAGAAACGAACCGCACATTTCTAGTTCATTATAATGTTTGTCGGGAAAATACCACTTTATGGCCACCAGAGGGTGCTGAGGATCATAGGAACTAAATACATCTTAGATAGAAGAGATACGATGTAACAATTCTAGAGAACGCTGGAGGGAATTAGCAAATAAATGTAACCACTGCTACTACGGGATCCTCGTTAGTTTATGTATTTATTTCCTATGACCCTCAGCCCCATCTTGTGGCCATAACGTGGCTCTTGGGAGGAGTACTGAGGTGGGGGGCTGGGATGTTTTCAGAAAGCTATGTATAGCCCCCTGCAGGCCCCTTCCACCAGCCCCTCCCACCAGCCGGGATCTGCTTGCATTGCATAGAGAAGCACAGAGATCCAGTGATGACATCACTGGTAAGGTATGTAAGAAAAATGGAAAGGCTGTAATGGGGGTGCGTTGTCTCAGTGCGTTTGGGGCGCCATTCGGAATGAATGTTATCCACTCCCGCTGCAACATGCGATTCCGCGCATAACACGCGTTGCGGCGCCATTCACAATGAATATCACAGCAGTGCATATTCTGTGCATTATCACATATAACGCATGTCTCACTGCGACATAGGAGTGTAAAGGGGCCTTCGGGTTCCATTTGCGGCGTGTCAACGCATGCGCGGTAACATGTCGTTTATAATGAACCCCCGAAAATCACACCTCAACCTCTATTTGCAACGCATGTCACAGGGGGCTCTGCTGGACATGCGCATTGACGAAAAATTTGTTCGTTTTCGTTTTATTTGTTTTTAAAAAAAATATATATATTTTTCAGGTCATTCGTTACGATCTTAATTCGTAAATTCGAAAATTAGAAAATCCGAAAATAAGGAAGAAAATTCGAAAGAATAACTAACTAATAATAACTATTAAATTACAGGCGTTGGAATTTCCGAAATATTCGTAAATTCTAAATTTCGAAAATCCAAAAACCCGAAAATTCTAAAATCTGAAATAATAACGGCAACTCGTTTTTTTCCTAATTCGTTTTTTTCAACGAAATTCTTTAATTCGGAAATATTCCAAATAACGAAAACCCGCTTAATTATTTTTTCCGAAAGTTTGTAGATTTGTAAATTCGAAAAATTCAAAGATTCAAAAATCCGAAAATTTGAAAATCCGAAAATTTGAAAATCCGAAAATTTGAAAATCTGAAAACCCCGAAAATTCTAAATAATAACTAACTAATAATAATAACTATTAAATTACAGGCATTGGAATTTCCTTTCAAATTTGGCTGTTAGTGAACGTAACGAATACGAATTTATCCGAAAATCACAAATTATCCGAAATTTTTTTTCTTTTTCGGGTCATTTGTTACAATCTTAATTCGGAAATTCGAAAATTGGAAAATCCAAAAATGAGGAAGAAAATTTGAAAATTCTAAAGAATAACTAACTAATAATAATAACTATTAAATTATAGGTATTGGAATTTCCTTTCAAATTTGGCTGTTAGTGAACGTAACGAATGTGAATTTATCTGAAATGATGAATTATCCGAAATAACGAATGCCGTATCTAAACAAATGAAGCGGAACGAATTAATAATAAATAATAATTTTAAAAAAATATTTTTTTTATTGATGTTATTTATTATTAATAATTTGTTTCGTTCCATTTGTTTAGATGTCATAATTTCAGATAAATTCAGAATTATCCGAAATAACGAATGCCACATCTAAACAAATGAAGCGGAACGAATTAATAATAAATAATAATAAACAAAATATTTTTTTTTATTATTGTTATTTATTATTAATAATTTGTTCCGTTCCATTTGTTTAGATGCAGCATTTATTATTTCGGATAATTCATAATTTCAGATAAATTCTGAATTATCTGAAATAACAAATGCCGCATCTAAACAAATGAAGCGGAATGAATTAATAATAAATAATAATAATAATAAAAATATATTTTTTTTATTATTGTTATTTATTATTAATAATTAGTTCCGTTCCATTTGTTTAGTTGCGGCATTCGTTATTTCGGATAATTCATAATTTCAGATAAATTCGGAATTATCCGAAACAACGAATGCCGCATCTAAACAAATGGAACGGAATGAATTAATAATAAATAATAATAATAATAAAAATAAAACGTTTTTATTATTGTAAGTTATTATTAATAATTAGTTCTGTTCCATTTGTTTAGATGTGGCATTCGATATTTCGGATAATTTGTGATTTTCGGATAAATTTGTATTCGTTATGTTCACTAACAGCCAAATTTGAAAGGAAATTCCAATGCCTATAATTTAATAGTTATTATTATTAGTTATTATTTAGAATTTTCGAATTGTCTTCCTTATTTTTGGATTTTCAAATTTTCGAATTTACGAATTAAGATTGTAACAAATGACCTGAAAAAGAAAAAAAATTTCGGATAATTCGTGATTTTCGGATAAATTCGTAGACATGTGCAATTTGTTTCAAAATTGTTTTTTCAACGAAATTCGACAAATTAGTTAATTCAGAAATATTCTAAATAACGAAAACCCGATTAATGAATTTTTCCAAAAATTCGAAAATCAGAAAATTAAAAAAATTAAAAAAAGTTTGGATTTTCAAATTTTCGGATTTTTGGATTTTCGGATTTTATTTCTTATGTTTGGATTTTCAAATTTTTCGATAAGAATGAAAATTCGAAAACCCGAAAAAATTTGAAAACCCGAAATAATAACTAACTAATAAATTATAGGATTTGGAATTTCCTTTCAAATTTGTCTGTTAGTGAATGTAACAAGTACAAATTTATCCGAAGTTACAAATTATCCGAAATAACGAATGTCGCATCTAAATGGATGGAACGTAACAAATTAATAATAATAAATAATAATAATAATTAATAATAATAAATAATAATAATAAAAATGTTTTATTATTATTATTATTTATTATTATTAATTTGGTTATACTTTCAATTTGTTTAGATGCGGCATTCGTTATTTCGGATAATTCGTAACTTCGGAAAAACTCATATTCGTTATGTTCACTAACAGACAAATTTGAAAGGAAATTCCAATACCTATAATTTAATAGTTAGTTATTCTTTAGAATTTTCTAATTTTCTTCCTTATTTTTGGATTTTCAAATTTTCAAATTTACGAATTAAGATTGTAACAAATGACCTGAAAAAGAATTTTTTTTTTGGGATAATTTGTGATTTTCGGATAAATTCGTATCCGTTACGTTCGCTAACAGACAATGAAATTCCAATGCCTGTAATTTAATAGTTAGTTATTATTTTAGAATTTTTGGGTTTTTGGATTTTCGAATTTTGAATTTGTGAATATTCAAGAAAAATTTGTTAAAAACGGGTTTTCTTTGATTCGGATGTTTCCGAATTAACAAAATTTGTCTAAATTTGTTAAAATTTTTGAATTCGTAACGAAACGAATTGCACATGTCGCAGTGACGCACGTCGGGTGCATTATTGTAACGCGGGGGTGTAAAGGCGTCCAGGTAGACGCAGGCGATATTTTAATGACCAGAATCCCTGCCATGATTTTGGTCCAAATCCTCCAATAATGGATGGAGGGGGGCGGACAAAGAGGACGCAGAGCTCATTATGCTGACAGCTGCCCATCCCCCTTCTCCATGAAGTGACAGATTATTATATATGCAATCAGCTGTACACCCCCCCCCCCAACCAGCTGTACACCCCCCCAACCAGCTGTGCCCCTCCCCCACCCCCCATAGAGTGACAATGGGGGGGGTCTTCTCTGTATGATGTAGTCGCTCTTCTATTTATACTCCGGAGATAATGATGAGGGAGGGGGGGTCACAGATAGTGATGGGGGGGTGGCAGATAATGATGGGGGGGTCGCAGATAGTGATGGGGGGGGTGGCAGATAATGATGGGGGGGTCGCAGATAGTGATGGGGGGGGTGGCAGATAATGATGGGGGGGTCGCAGATAGTGATGGGGGGGTGGCAGATAATGATGGGGGGGGTCGCAGATAGTGATGGGGGGGTGGCAGATAATGAAGGGGGGGTCGCAGATAGTGATGGGGGGTGGCAGATAGTGATGGGGGGGTCGCAGATAGTGATGGGGGGGTGGCAGATAGTGATGGGGGGTGGCAGATAATGATGGGGGGGTCGCAGATAGTGATGGGGGGTGGCAGATAATGATGGGGGGGTCGCAGATAGTGATGGGGGGGGTGGCAGATAATGATGGGGGGGTCGCAGATAGTGATGGGGGGTGGCAGATAGTGATGGGGGGGTCGCAGATAGTGATGGGGGGGTGGCAGATAGTGATGGGGGGTGGCAGATAGTGATGGGGGGGTCGCAGATAGTGATGGGGGGGTGGCAGATAGTGATGGGGGGGTGGCAGATAATGGACGCAGTGAAGGGCCCTTATCCCTCCTAATGGCTCCACTTCAAGACTCTCCTCCATTACCCATCATACACCGGGTTCCCTAGACATGCGTCTATATAGAGACTTTCCAATGGGTCCATTCAGATACAATAGAGAGATCCCGATCCCAGGAAGTCGCTCCTGCCGGACAGCGCAGCCAACCTGAGTCCCGCTAATATGAGGCTGCAGAAGGGGCGTTGCCAGGTCTGTAAAAGATCTGGGGCTCGAGCCCATGGCAGCGGTCACCAAACTTTTTGCAGGCCCGAGGAGGGGGGGGGGGCACACCGGTGGCCACAAGATGTGGATTGTCACTTGCCATGCCAGCCAGTGCCACCAAATGTGCATTGACCCTGCTTAGGTGGCAGGCTGGCAGCACTGGTCCATTTAGTGAGGGCAGGTGATGTGGGGCGGGCAGTGAGAGATGATGTCATCTCTATGTTCCCCGCCGCACCTCTGACATTGACGCAAGGGGGTGTGGCTGCAAAGTGGAGCTCCACCGATGACAGGAAGCACGTGACCTCCACTCCACCGCGTTGTGAGGGCAGGAGAGAGGTGATGTGTGGCGGGGCGTGAGGGATGATGTGATCTCTCTGCTCCCCGCCGCACCTCACATTGAAGAAGCCCGGCTGTGAAGAGCGCTGATATGTGCCGGGCGGAGAGAGACGTCATCTCTGCTCGTCCGCCCGCTCGCTTCTCTCCTCTCCTCCGCTTGTCTCATGCAGCCAGCCCGCCTGCCGCAGCAGCCACGGCCGCGACCCGCTGGTTACTCAGGGACCCTGTGGCAAGAGACTCGGGGCTATGGGCCCCAGATAGCCACCCCCTAGTGACGCCCCTGGGCTGCAGAAGGAAAAATCCATTTGAATTGGGAAACAAAAAATATGTACATTCACCTTTTCTGGTGCATTTTAGTGCTTTAGGTCTCATTTGCACCCTCCCCCCCCCCCCAACGCCGTGGGCTGCCATTGATGTGCGTTACGTCCGTTAATGGCGGCACACGGCACTGGAGGGGGGGAGGTGCAAATGAGACCTAAAGCACTAAAATGCACCAGAAAAGGTGAATGTACTTTTTTACTTTGTCCATGGCATCCCAGCAGATTAACCCGACGCATCTCCTCCGACACGCGTGTCCTTAACGTGTCAATAGGTGCCCCATCACAACGCATGTTAATGTGCACAACAACGTTTTAACGCACCGTAATACATATTGAGGGCTCATTGACACCACAATGCATGCGCACTGCGATTATTTTGTATTGCATTCGTGAGTAATTTGCGCTGTGCGTTTGGCCTTGATTCGCCTTGCGATGCGTTACGTTTCTGCACATCTGTGCACATTGGCACGCGTTTGCATTGCGCCGAAAAAAAAAAGTAGTGCGTGCCGCAACTTTTCTCAGCGCTGAGCAAATGCGATTCAACCCAAACCCCACCCTAAGGGTTCGTGCGCATCAGAGGCGCCGGGTGGTGCGTTATTGCGAGCGCATTCCCAACGCACGGCAATCAAAAAACAATGAATGAAGTTCACAGCAGTGCGTTGTTACATTGTTCCAGACTAAACTATGTAACAACAATGTAACAACGCACTGCTGTGAACTTCATTCATTGTTTTTTGATTGCCGTGCGTTGGGAATGCGCTCACTAAAGCACCTCCAGCGCATCTGGCTAGCGCACTTTTTTGTGCGTTTTTTTTTTGCGTGTGCATTTTTGCGCTACACCCACATTTCCAATAAAACGCACCACGGAAACTCCTGGACCTTTTCGAGTCGTTGAGCTTTGTGCATTTTTTTTTAAGCGAGTCGTTCGATTTGAAAACGCACATCCGCCTGCTGCCTTTAGCAAAGAATGGCGTTGCGAGTGCGATGCGTGTTTTTTATTTTTTGCGTGTTCCGTGATTGCGAGTGGAGCCTGCTTCCCCCAAAAAAATAAAAAATGAACGCACTTTTTATGGTGCAGATTAGTGCGTTGGGAGCCATTAGAAATGAATTGCCCCCCCCCCAACCCAACGCACATTAACAAGCGAAAGTCCATGTTCCCGTTTTACGCACCGCCTAGGCGTGAACGTCTTCATTGAACCTTCACACACGATGCTGATTGGAGGAGAAGGTAAGCCCCCCTCCTCCCCCCCCCCCCCCAGCCAGGGGACAGTCCCAGTGTCACTCCTGGAGGTGACCCCCCTGGGGGCCCCTTGAACCTGTCGGGTGGATAAGACTCCATTGTTGTCTTATATGGTCATTGAAATATCCGGAGATTTCCTCCCGGGGCCAAAAATAATCGAGCAGCTGATTCCCCACCATCTGCTTCCATTCAGAGCTTCATCACTCGCACCGCCTGCCGTCCCTGCGTCCTCTCCTCCCGTCCCTCACCCGTCCGTCCCTCACCCGTCCCTCGCAAAGCTGCCGCTATGATCTGCTTCTCTTACTCTGAATATTTCTCTCTCTTCCACGCTTGTCGACGCAGTTCCAGGTCCCCCCCGGGAAACGCCGCCGCCAACCAGGACCTGAACCCGGACCGAGGGGGGGCGATCCGCAAGCGATACGATGGCAGCTACTTCCGCACCAACCTGCCCACGTAAGTCACCCGCCTGCCATTGCATGTTGTCTGTTGGGTTTTGTCTTCTTCTGGAATCCACGCAAAACCAAAAAAGGTGCGCATAGACACGAGGCGGGCGATCTGTCCGATCGGCCCGGAGGGAAGAGATCGAACGTCTATGGGGCACCGGCAGATCGCACTGACTGAGGCTTGTCAGGGTAGGCTGGGAAACATTGGAATTCCATACGTGATTTGCGATCAATTTGGAGTGCAAGCGATCGCTAAGAAGCGACAGTTAATTAAAAATATCAATTGACGCGGCGCGTGTTGTATCGTTCCGCGACGGAAAATATTGATTAAAAAAAAAAGATGATCGATCAGTTATAAATGTAACGGATCTATCAGGCGCGGTTCACACCTTGTGCGTGTCAGGAAAAAGTGCAAAAAAAACACGTGCGTTTTTCCTGACACGCGCGGAAACGTGCTGCACTAAATGGCGGCGCTGCAGTTTGGAGCAACGCGATTTCGAGAAAGAGTCCGTCTCCGTTCGCACCCGAACGTTTCGTAAATTCACGCATTTTTACGAAACACGCTAAAAACGTTTGTCCGCTTTTGCAGCGGCGTTCATTAATGCCTCAAACGCGGCGAGCGGGCGCAGGTTTTTTTTTCTGCATGCAGCGACGCACAACAAACGCTACTTTGTCCAATCGTTCGGAAGCGATCAAATAAATTTCCACTCCGACCAATCAGCTTGGCAGAGTTGAAATCAATTAAGAGCTCACTAAAATCGATCGAATGGAGGATGTTTGGTTTTGCAAAGATGATCATTTCAAGGTGACCATAAATGTATCGATATGTTCATTCGATTGATCAATCAGTATAATGGAATCGAATAAGAATAGTAAACCACTGACTCTCCGTGCAATCGTTTTTAGTGGGATTTTGATCAGTTTCAATTCTGGCTAATCAATCGGCCATGCTGGATTTTTATGCATCGTTTCTGATTGATCGAATTCAATTGTCTGTGTCATGTTTCAGACAACACATAATTAAATGATCAATTTCTGGTCTGATTGATCTGATAGGAATAATCAATCTATAATGAACAACCCATTCAATTTTGATTAATAGTTAAATAATAATAACAATAATCCCAATTTTATTAGTAGTAGTATTATTTTTATTATTATTAGTATTGTTGTTATTGTTATTATTAGTAGTAGTATTATTGTTATTACTGTTATTAATATTATTATTATTATTGTTACTGTTATTATTGTTGTTATTATTAGTAGTAGTATTGTTATTATTATTAATATTATTATTATTGTTACTATTGTTATTAATATGATTGTTGTTAATAAAAATAATAATTATAACAACAATAGTAACAATAATAATAACATTAAACAATAGTAATAACAATACTACTACTACTTCTAATAACAACATTATTATTTTTATTAGTATTAGTAGTAGTAGTAGTAGTAGTAGTAGTAGTATTCTTATTACTATTGTTTAATGTTGTTATTATTGTTATTATTATTATTAATATTAATATTATTGTTACTATTGTTGTTATAATTATTATTTTTATTAACAACAATAATATTAATAACAATAGTAACAATAATAATAATATTAATAATAATAATAACAATAATAACAACAACAGTAACAATAATAATAATATTAATAATAATAACAATACTACTACTAATAATAACAACAACAATAATAATAACAATAATAATAACAATAATAAAAATAACAATAACAATAGTAATATTATAATAATATTATTATTATAATAATAATAATAATAATTGTTATAACTGTAATTTACAACTGAAAGTCATCAATTCCACAATGCAAATCTTATAATCGAATCAATCGAAATGCAATCGTATTCATGAAGAAAAATACCAGGGCTGACGATCAATACAAAACGTTCATCACCAGATTTCCTCTGACTTCCTGTTGTCTCTCTGGGACAGGAAGTGGAGGGAAATCTCCCCAATAGTTCTCTATCCAAAGCTAAAAAAAAATAACTTTTGTCTTTAGATACACTTTAAGGTGTTTGCTCCGTAGCAGTGATATGGGTGTAGGCCACGCCCCTCCAATCTAGTGATTGTGGGGTGGTCCTCTGATCATCATGTCTGTAGATAACCTGGGGGCCCCTTGTGCAGAATGCAGAGCGCACACGGACTGCATACAGCTAAACATTCAGTGCATTACCTGCTCTGTGTGTGTCGCACCAAGAATGTGATTGATCTTGTTTTGCTGTTGCCCGCATTCTCCACCATTTCTCTGCCTGCTCTGATAGGTGAGGATGCTCAATGCTCTACACATTAATACATGTTGTGTTGCCTTTTACCATTCGTTACCTGTTGGGCCCACCCAAAAAATCCACCGGACCGATTTTGGCCAACGCACCAAAAATTTGGCGTTTTAACATTTATGGCGCCAGGCATACAGGTGTAGAACATGAATGGAGCGCAAATAGCCTGGGGAAGGGAGCCACAGGTGCAGTATACAGTCTCCTATTGCAATGTCTATAGGTTGCTATACAAGAGTTCATTGCAATGGGAGGCTATACATCGCACCAGTGGCTCCATAAGGCCAATTTATGCTCCATGCACCCTGTGCTTCCCCCTTGCCGCAGTATGCATGAAGCCAGAGATCTGAAAACACACGAGCGTTGGCCAAAAATCGATCAAGTGCGTTTTTTTGATGTGTCCAAAAGGAAACAAATGTTATGTTATGTTTGTATGAAAAGGAAATGATCGGGCAAATGCAACGCAACAAGCATTAGTGTTCTAATGACGGGTCCCGCAAGGGCGTGTTCTAATGACGGATCCCGCAGGGGCGTGTCCTAATGACAGATCCTGCAGGGGCCAGTTCTAATGACTGATCCCGCAGGGGCGTGTTCTAATGATGGATCCCGCAGGGGCGTGTTCTAATGACGGATCCTGCAGGGGTGTGTTCTAATGATAGATCCTGCAAGGGCGTGTTCTAATGGCGGATCCTGCAGGGGCGTGTTCTAATGACGGATCCCGCAGGGACGTGTTCTAATGACGGATCTCGCAGGGGCGTGTTCTAATGACGGATCCTGCAGGGGTGTGTTCTAATGATGGATCCTGCAGGGGCGTGTTCTAATGATGGATCCTGCAGGGGCGTGTTCTAATGACTGATCCCGCAGGGGCGTGTTCTAATGGTGGATCCCGCAGGGGCGTGTTCTAATGACGGATCCTGCAGGGGTGTGTTCTAATGATGGATCCTGCAGGGGCATGTTCTAATGGCGGATCCTGCAGGGGTGTGTTCTAATGACGGATCCCGCAGGGGTTTGTTCTAATGACGGATCTCGCAGAGGCGTGTTCTAATGATGGATCCCGCAGGGGCGTGTTCTAATGACGGATCCTGCAGGGGTGTGTTCTAATGATGGATCCTGCAGGGGCGTGTTCTAATGACGGATCCTGCAGGGGCGTGTTCTAATGACGGATCCCGCAGGGGCGTGTTCTAATGACGGACCCCGCAGGGGTGTGTTCTAATGACGGACCCCCGCAGGGGTGTGTTCTAATGACGGATCCCGCAGGGGTGTGTTTTAATGACGGATCCCGCAGGGGTGTGTTCTAATGACGGATCCCTCTGGGCGTGTTCTAATGACGGATCACGTGGGGGCGTGCTCTAATGACGGATCACACAGGGGCGTGATGGCAGCTGTTCCATGCGTGTTCTGAATATAACAGATTATTCTCTCCGGCCAATCAACTCAGTCAGAGTTTCCTATGATGGGATCTCAGGGTGGATGGAACGAGGAGGATGAATTGTTTTTTATTCTTAAATTGGAAGATGAAGCCAACAAATAATGAAGACTTGTGTCCCCGCCCCTCCATGTCATGTGACATCAGGGGGACCAAACATGAAGCCCATCTCCAGACAGATAGAAAAGGAACAAACAAACATCACTGACTCAGGGACAGTTTTTCTTTTTAGTGACATCACTGACTCCGCAATATATTTTATTTCCAGGGTCACCGTCTCCTTCTGTACTCCAAATAAAATCGGTTTTGGCTGCACAGACCCTGGAAGGTCCCAGAGCACCGTCCCAGGCGGCACATGTGATTGGTCACAGGAGGCAGATTATTTTTGGGGTGAATGTCCCTGTCTATGTATGTACAGTGGGGGAGGTCGGAGGTCGTGTCTCTCGGAATCTATATGTCTGATTAAAGGGAAGCGGCTTCCTGTGTGAAGTTCATATATGTCCGCTAAATCCTCATTAATGAGAGCTCTCATCCAATCAGAATCCTTTCCCAGGAGAAGATTAAACAGAGTTTTGGCAAAGACAACCAAGAGAAGGAAATGGAAACTCCGTCTGCTATCTATCTATATACTGTATATACCGATCCCCTGTATACTGTATATACTGATCCCCCTATATACTGTATATACTGATCCCTCCTATATACTGTATATACTGATCCCCCCTATATACTGTATATACTGATCCCCCTATATACTGTATATACTGATCCCTCCTATATACTGTATATACTGATCCCCCTATATACTGTATATACTGATCCCTCCTATATACTGTATATACTGATCCCCCTATATACTGTATATACTGATCCCTCCTATATACTGTATATACTGATCCCTCCTATATACTGTACATACTGATCCCTCCTATATACTGTATATACTGATCCCTCCTATATACTGTACATACTGATCCCTCCTATATACTGTATATACTGATCCCCTATATACTGATCCCCCTATATACTGTATATACTGATCCCCCTATATACTGTATATACTGATCCCTCCTATATACTGTACATACTGATCCCTCCTATATACTGTATATACTGATCCCCTATATACTGTATATACTGATCCCCTATATACTGTATATACTGATCCCCCTATATACTGTATATACTGATCCCCCTATATACTGTATATACTGATCCCTCCTATATACTGTATATACTGCCCCCCCTATATACTGTATATACTGATCCCTCCTATATACTGTACATACTGATCCCTCCTATATACTGTATATACTGATCCCTGCTATATACTGTATATACTGGGTGTGACCCCTCCTATATACTGTATATACTGGGTGTGATCCCTTCTATATACTGTATATACTGGGTGTGATCCCTCCTATATACTGTATATACTGATCCCTCCTATATACTGTATATACTGATCCCTCCTATATACTGTATATACTGATCCCCTATATACTGTATATACTGATCCCCCTATATACTGTATATACTGATCCCTCCTATATACTGTATATACTGATCCCCTATATACTGTATATACTGATCCCCCTATATACTGTATATACTGATCCCTCCTATATACTGTATATACTGACCCCTCCTATATACTGTATATACTGGGTGTGACCCCTCTTATATACTGTATATACTGGGTGTGATCCCTCCTATATACTGTATATACTGGGTGTGATCCCTCCTATATACTGTATATACTGATCCCTCCTATATACTGTATATACTGATCCCTCCTATATACTGTATATACTGATCCCTCCTATATAATGTATATACTGATCCCCTATATACTGACCCCCTATATACTGTATATACTTATCCCTCCTATATACTGTATATACTGATCCCCCTATATACTGTATATACTGACCCCTCCTATATACTGTATATACTGGGTGTGATCCCTCCTATATACTGTGTCAGTGGCGGCTGGTGCTCAACATTTATTTTTTTGGGGGGGGGGGGGGGGGCACAAACTGAAAAATACTGCCCCCCCCATCAATTGCAGCCACTGTGCCCATCATATGCAGACACTGTGCCCATCAATTGCAGCCACATGTGCCCCGTCATATGCAGCCACTGTGCCCATCAAATGCAGCCACATGTGCCCCGTCATATGCAGCCACTTATGCCCGTCATATAAAGCCACTTGTGCCCATTAAATGCCGCCACTCGTGCCCCATCATATGCAGCCATTGTGCCCGTCATATCCAGCCACTTATGCCCGTCAAATGCCGCCACTTGTGCCCCACATATGCAGCCACTGTGCCCATCATATACAGCCATTGTGATCGTCATATGCAGCCACTTATGCCCGTCATAGGCAGCCAATTGTGCCCGTCAAATGCTGCCACTTGTGCCCGTCATATGCAGCCACTTGTGCCCGTCATATGCAGCCACTGTGCCCATCATATAAAGACACCGTGCCCATCATATGCAGCCAGTTATACCCGTCAAATGCTGCCACTTGTGCCCGTCATATGCAGCCACTGTGCCCATCATATAAAGACACCATTCCCATCATATGCAGCCAATTATACACGTCATATGCAGCCAATCGTGCCCATCAAACGCAGCCACTGTGCCCATCATATGCAGCCACTTGTGCCCGTCATATGCAGCCACTTGTGCTCTTCAAATGTAGCCACTTGTGCCCATCAAATCCCTCCTATATACTGTATATACCCGGAAGACAGCTTCACCGGGACTGGGGTCTAAGATGAGGGACTATCCCAGCAGATCCGGGACGGTTGGCATCTAGGTGAGAAGATATTGATTCTCATGGATGATTTGTGTCACTCATCAAGTTGGCAGGAGGCACCTGGGATCTCTATTCAGAGGGATGACCCAGCCGGGGAGGGGGGTTGTCGGTGTCACCGGCTCGGATGATGTGTGGAGAAGGTGGGAAGGAGTCACATTCTCAGGTGGGTACAGAGGAGCCTCCGATGGGGAATGTGATGAGGTGGGGGAAGGGAGGATGGGAAGGTGATAAATGCTGAGTGCCATGTTGGGGGGAACAGCTGCCCCATAGGCTGGCCAGGCCTGCTCAGACCAGCTGAACCTCCGAGGTCAGGCTGGCAGTCCACACCGGTGTCCATCTGTCATACGTCCCCGATCCCCAGTGTGGACGGAATTCCTGGGACAGGGAGGAGGGATTGTATTGGGGGATGAATGGAGGGGATTTCAGCTGTCACAGCAGCTGCGGAATTCACAAAGACACCGAGACATGTGTGACATAATCACAACACTGCCACTGACACCCCACCGACACCAAGACCCCACTGCCACCAACACCAAGACCCCACTGCCACCGACACCAAGACCCCACTGCCACCGACACCAAGACCCCACTGCCACCAACACCAAGACCCCACTGCCACCAACACCAAGACCCCACTGCCACCGACGCCCCACTGCCACCGACACCTCACCTACACCAAGACCCCACTGACACCAAGACCCTACTGACACCAACACCAAGACCCCACTGCCACCGACACCTCACCTACACCAAGACCCCACTGACACCAACGCCCCACTGCCACCGACACCCCACCGACACCAAGACCCCACTGCCACCGACACCCCACCGCCACCGACGCCCCACTGCCACCGACACCTCACCTACACCAAGACCCCACTGACACCAACGCCCCACTGCCACCGACACCCCACTGACACCAAGACCCCACTGCCACCGACACCTCACTGCCACTGACACCCCACTGATACCTCACTGACACCGAGACATGTGTGACATAATCACAACACTGCCACTGACACCCCACCGACACCAACACCCCACTGCCACCAACACCAAGACCCCACTGCCACCGACGCCCCACTGCCACCGACACCTCACCTACACCAAGACCCCACTGACACCAACGCCCCACTGCCACGACACCTCACTGCCACTGACACCCCACTGATACCTCACTGACACCGAGACATGTGTGACATAATCACAACACTGCCACCCACACCAAGACCCCACTGACACCGACGCCCCACTGCCACCGACACCCCACTGACACCAAGACCCCACTGACACCAACACCCCACTGACACCAACACCCCACTGCCACGGACACCTCACCTACACCAAGACCCCACTGACACCAACGCCCCACTGCCACCAACACCCCACTGACACCAAGACCCCACTGCCACCGACACCTCACTGCCACTGACACCAACACCCCACTGCCACCGACACCCCACTGACCCCAAGACCCCACTGCCACCGACACCTCACTGACACCCCACTGATACCTCACTGACACCGAGACATGTGTGATATAATCACCCCACTGCCACTGACACCGACACCAAGACCCCACTGACACCAACACCCCACTGACACCGACACCTCACCTACACCAAAACCCCACTGACACCAACGCCTCACTGCCACCGACACCCCACTGACACCAAGACCCCACTGCCACCGACACCTCACTGCCACTGACACCCCACTGATAACTCACTGACACGAGACATGTGTGATATAATCACCCCACTGCCACTGACACCCCACTGATACCAAGACCCCACAGCCACAGACACCCCACTGATACCAACACCCCACTGATACCAACACCCCACTGATACCTCACTGAGACATGTGTGACATAATCACAACACTGCCACTGACACCCCACCAACACCAAGACCCCACTGCCACTGACACCCCACTGCCACCAAGACCCCACAGCCACAGACACCCCATTGACACAGACACCAACACCCCACTGACACCTCACTGCCACTGACACCCCACTGATACCAACACCCCACTGATACCTCACTGACACTGAGACATGTGTGACATAATCACCCCACTGACAGCCCACTGAAACCGACATCCCACTAACACCTAACTGACACCCCACTGCCACCTAAACCCAACTGATACCATCACTCCACTGACACCCCACTGATACCGACACCCCACTGATTACTGGGGGAGGGGAGAAATGCTGTGAAGTTACAATGTTGCAGTCGGGATCCCCCCGGCCTCCTATACCCGGTGTTGATTCTTTATAAGTCTATAAGGACCTCACTCCCCAGAAATGCAGCCCCCCCCCCCCACCCCCACACACCCTCAGGGATGAGCAGATTGGAATGTGCTACTGGTTACTGTCAGATGAACTTATCTTCCCGATTGTTCAATTATATCTCAGTAGCTCTTCTTTGTGGCCCCTCCCCCTTCAGTCTTGCACAGTAGTACCGGTGTTGTGTCGAATACTGTCCCCCGTCGGATAGTGTTTGCCCTGTATTGCGCTTGCGCAGTACGGAGGACAACGAGACGCCGAAGGTCTCCGAAGATGAACGGCGCCTGCGCCGTGAGTCCAGGTTCAAGCCCCACCATCCAAGTGGACATAGAATTAGAAAAAAAAATAGCTGAGCGAAGCGAGGCCGCGCCCAAAGCGTGGCGAGCGAATCGACCCCGCGAGGGGCCCTGTTACTATGTGCTGCCGTATGTCCACTTGGTTGGTGGGGCTTGCAGCTGGACTCAGTGCGCAGGCGACGTTCTTCTTCGGAGACTTTCGGAGTTTCCTTGTCCGCCGTACTGCGCAAGCGCTGCACCTGCGCAGTACGGGGCGGACACTATCCGATGGGGGGACAGTTTTTGGCAGAACACCGGCTCCTCTCCTGGACTGAGAGGTCTTCCTCTGATTTCACTGCACACTGTGAGCTTCTCATAATGTGCATTAGAAGCTGCAGCAAGTCAGCACTGCCTCATTTCCTGGCCGGAGGACAACCAGCATCATCTAGTGCTCTCCTCCCCAGTCTGATTGTCCCTGGCCCCGCCCCTTTCATTCATGGGATTTCAGTCCCTTTAATTATGGAGGCTCAGCATCACATGTGGGCGTTACCTATGCAAATACCACCCACTCCTCCAGGCGGATCTCCAGCCATCACGGCCCTGTGATATTTGCATAACTCCTCCCAAGAGCCCGCCCACTGCTTGTATCAGGACTGAGGGCTCTGTAGAGGAGTACTGAGGTGGGCGCTGGGATGTTATCAGGAAGATATGTACAGCACCCCCTGCCCGCCCCTCCCAACATGGCCACTAGAGCCCATCAAAGATGGCTGCCTGCCCATGTATGAGGCGGCATATTATGGATCCCTGAGCTGTCTGAAGATGTTAGGAATCATCTATCATTGAAGTTATGAAGTAATTATTTATAAAATAATAGGGCCAATACCGCATATGGCCACTAGATGGAGCTAATTATTATAGCATTTTCCTATGATCTTTACTGCCATCTAGTGGAGCTATATATTATAGGACATTCCAATGTTCTTTATCGCCATCTAGTGGAGCTAGATATTATAGGACATTCTAATGCTCTTTATCGCCATCTAGTGGAGCTAGATATTATAGGACATTCATATGCTCTTTATCGCCATCTAGTGGAGCTAGATATTATAGGACAGTCTTATGTTCTTTATCGCCATCTAGTGGATCTATATATTATAGGATATTCTTATCATCTTTAACGCCATCTAGTGGAGCTAGATATTATAGGACATTCCAATGTTCTTTATCGCCATCTAGTGGAGCTAGATATTATAGGACATTCTTATATTCTTTACCGCCATCTAGTGGAGCTAGATATTATAGGACATTCTAATGTTCTTTATCGCCATCTAGTGGAGATAAATATTATAGGACATTCTTATGATCGTTTTCGCCATCTAGTGGAGCTATATATTATAGGACATTCTTATGCTCTTTATCGCCATCTAGTGGAGCTAGATATTATAGGACATTCATATGCTCTTTATCGCCATCTAGTGGAGCTAGATATTATAGGACATTCATATGCTCTTTATCGCCATCTAGTGGAGCTAGATATTATAGGACATTCTTATGTTCTTTATCGCCATCTAGTGGAGCTAGATATTATAGGACATTCTTATGTTCTTTATCGCCATCTAGTGGAGCTAGATATTATAGGACATTCTTATGTTCTTTATCGCCATCTAGTGGAGCTAGATATTATAGGACATTCTTATGTTCTTTATCGCCATCTAGTGGAGCTAGATATTATAGGACATTCTTATGTTCTTTATCGCCGTCTAGTGGAGCTAGATATTATAGGACATTCTTATGTTCTTTATCGCCGTCTAGTGGAGCTAGATATTATAGGACATTCTTATGATCTTTAACGCCATCTAGTGGAGCTAAATATTAATGGACATTCTAATGTTCTTTATCGCCATCTAGTGGAGCTAGATATTATAGGACATTCTTATGATCTTTACCGCCATCTAGTGGATTTAGATATTAATACAGTAATACCTTGAGCATAATCCGTTCCAGAAGAATGCTTGTAATCCAAAGCACTCATATCAAAGCGAGTTTCCCCATAGGAATCAATGGAAACTCAGATAATTTGTTCCATTGTCACTGCTAGTGTATGCAGTACTGCATGTGGCCAGAGGGGGGAGGGGGGCGCCGGAGACACTCAGAAACACTTGGAGACGCTCTGAGACGCTCTGAGACACTTGGTAACCAAGTGTGTCTGAGCATCTCCGAGCTTCACCGGTGCCCCCCGCACCTATGGCAACATGCAGTACTGCACACCCCAGAGGCTTGAATCCTGGTTGGACAACGCTCACAAATCGAGTCAGTATTTAAAAAAATAATAATAATTGCTCTAATTGCGAAACGTTTGTAAACCGTGTTACTCGCAATCCCAGGTTTTACTGTATAGGGCCTATTTATGATCTTTACCGCCATCTAGTGGAGATAGATATTAGAGGGCATTCTTATGATCTTTACCTCCATCTAGTGGCCAAATGCGTTATTTTCCATTTTAAAATCAATGCAAAACATTTGACCAGAACAGGAACTAGCCGACTAACATTCGGGATTTTTTGCCCGAAATTGAAATTATACAAGAACTTTCACTGCGGAAAATTGCAATTTTTTTTTTTAATAAATAGACTCTACAGTGTGGGGGTAACATTTGGCAATCCCCCCAAAAAATGCAGCAACTGCAGGAGAATTAGGAAATGATGCAATTCACAACAAATGAAATGTATCGTTATAAAATTATTCGATGTATATCCGCTCACCGACCGCCTAACTTGGAAAATACATCATGATTTTGCCGTTAAATATCAGAGTTATGGCTGCCGCTGGATGCCAAAATCCCAGTAATAATATTTCCCTCAGGCGCCGGACATTCTGCTAAAAGTGATCCGAGCGGTGAAGTCGACGCTGGATCACTTTTAGAAGCAGCGGGAGGGGTTGCCCCCCCCCTGCTTCTTCCCAGTGGTTCCCGGGCTTACCTGGACGATTGGTAGCTCCGGGAACCGATCCGGCGCTGGCTGATCACAGAGGTGAGTAAAGGAAAGATGGCCCCTGATCATCTCCATGACCTAGGAGGACCGGAGTGACCTCATTATGTCACTTCTGGTTCCAGTCCCATGTAAACAAGGCCATTTTTTTTTTTTAAAAGCAAAAGATCAAAAAAAAAAAATTTGATCTTTTGCTTTTGTATTTCTTTTTTATTTTATTTTTTTTATTTATTTATGTATTTATTTATTTATGTATTTATTTATTTATTTATTTATGTATTTCAATCTAAATTTATTGAAAATTATTATACAAACATACAGAAATTGATACATAGATGGCATAGATGTTCCATCAAACATAATACAAAACATAATACTAAACATTACACACATCAAAAACAAAACAAAAACAAACAAAAAAAAAAAGAAAAGAAAAAAAGGGAAGAAATCTTTTGCTTTTAAATGTAGAGGAGAAATTTGGGGTCTATTAGACCCCAGATCCCTCCCTAAAGAGGACCTGTCATGCTGTTATTGCAACGTATGTTTACATTTCTTACGATAGCATTAAAAGTGCTAAAAAAAATTCGGGGAAAGGAACAGTGTAAAAATAATAAAAATGTAATAAAATAAATATTATTAACATTTTTTTTTAAAGTGCCCTCATCCCCCCCCCCCCCCCCATGTTTGCATGCATACGTAGGTCACGCCCACATTTCTTGCCACAGTTTAAAAATCAAAAAAATGCAATAACAATTTTAAAAGAATGTTTAAAGCGCCCCGCTCCCCCCACGCTCACACGCATATGTAGGTCACGCCCACATTTCTTGCAATGGCAATAAAAGTGATCTAAATTTTTTTTTGAAGGGACAGTGTAAAAATAAAAAAATGTAAAAAAAAAAATTATATATTTTTTTTTAAATTTCAAGCGCCCCCACCCCTCCATGCTCGCATGCGTATGTAGGTCACACCCACATTTCTTGCGATAGCATCAAAAGTGATCAAAACCTTTTTTTAAAGGGACAGTGTAAAAATAAAAAAAATGTAATAAAATGAATAACAATTTTAAATAAATGTTTAAAGCGCCCCGCTCCCCCGCGCTCGCACACATACGTAGGTCACGCCCACATTTCTTGCAATGGCAACAAAAGTGATCAAAAACTTTTTTGAAGAGACAGTGTAAAAATAAAAAATAAAGAATGTAAAAAAATAAATAATATATATTTTTTAAAATGACAAGCGCCCCGCCCCTCCGTGCTCGCATGCATATGTAGGTCCTGCCCACATTACTTGAGAGGCAATAAAAGTGATTACAATTTTTTTTTTTTTTTTAATGGGACAGTGTAAATTAAAACAATAAATAAATAAATAAAATGTAAAAAATTGCTGCCACACATATGTAAAACGGTGTTTGCGCCACACATGTGAGGTATCGGCACGAACGTTAGAGCGAGAGCAATAATTCTAGCACCAGACCTCCTCCATAACTCTAAACAGGTAACCTGTAGAAATTTTTAAAGTGTCGCTCATGGAGATTTTTAAGTACCGTAGTTATTGTCGACTTGTCGCCATTTTACGAAGGTGCGCAATTTTAAAGCGTGACATGTTAGGTATCTATGTACTCGGTGTAACATCATCTTTTATATTGTACCAAAATATTTAGGTATACAGTATCTGACAAAAGTAAGTACACCCCTCAGTGACATTTCTGTAAATCTTTTCTTCTCTCTTTTCATGTGACAACACTGAAGAAATGACACTTGTCTACAATGTAAAGTAGTGAGTGTACAGCTTGTATAACAGTGTAAATTTGCCGTCCCCTCAAAATAACTCAACACACAGTCATTAATGTCTAAACCGCTGGCAACAAAAGTCAGTACACCCCTAAGTGAAAATGTCCAAATTGGGCCCAAAGTGTCAATATTTTGTGTGGCCGCCATTATTTTCCAGCACTGCCTTCACCCTCTTGGGCATGGAGGTCACCAGAGCTTCACAGGTTGTCACTGGAGTCCTCTTCCCCTCCTCCATGATGACATCACGGAGCTGGTGGATGTTAGGGACCTTGCGCTCCTCCCCCTTCCGTTTGAGGATGTCCCACAGATGATCAATAGGGTTTAGGTCTGGAGACATGCTTGGCCAGTCCATCACCTTTACCCTCAGCTTCTTTAGCAAGGCAGTGGTGGTCTTGGAGGTGTGTTTGGGGTGGTGATCATGTTGGAATACTGCCCTGCGGCCCAGTCTCTGAAGGGAGGGGGATGATGCTCTGCTTCAGTATGTCACAGTACATGTTGGCATTCATGGTGCCCTCAATGATCTGTAGCCCCCCAGTGCCGGCATCACTCATGCAGCCCCAGACCATGACACTCCCACCACCATGACACTCCCCCCACCATGACACTCCCCCCCACCATGACACTCCCACCACCATGACACTCCCACCACCATGACCCTCCCCCCACCATGACACTCCCCCCACCATGACACTCCCACCACCATGACACTCCCCCCACCATGACACTCCCACCACCATGCTTGACTGTAGGGAAGACACACTTGTCTTTGTCCTCCTCACCTGGTTGCCCCCACACACGCCTGACACCATCTGACACCAAATACCTTTATCTTGGTCTCATCAGACCACAGGACGTGGTTCCAGTAATCCATGTCCTTAGTCTGCTTGTCTTCAGCAAACTGTTTGTGGACTTTCTTGTGGATCATCTTTAGAAGAGGCTTCCTTCTGGGACGACAGCCATGCAGACCAATTTGATGCAGTGTGCGGCGTATGGTCTGAGCACTGACAGGCTGACCCCCCACCCCTACAACCTCTGCAGCAATGCTGGCAGCACTCATACGTATATTTCCCAAAGACAACCTCTGGATATGACGCTGAGCACGTGACCTCAACTTCTTTGGTGGACCATGGCGAGGCCTGTTCTGAGGGGAACCTGTCCTGTTATACCGCTGGATGGTCTTGGCCACCGCGCTGCAGATCAGTTTCAGGGTCTTGGCAATCTTCTTATAGCCTCGGCCATCTTTATGTAGAGCAACAATTCTTTTTTTATAATCCTCAGAGAGTTCTTTGCCATGAGGTGCCATGTTGTACTTCCAGTGACCAGTATGAGAGAGTGAGAGCGATAACACCTAATTTAACACACCTGCTCCCCATTCACACCCAGGGCTGGACTGGGACAAAAATGTGGCCCTGGACTTCATCCATACCGGCCCAGGGCACAACACATCAGGGAACGGTACATCAGGGCACAGAGCCCAGCACATCAGGGCACAGCACATCAGGGCACAGGACATTGGGGCACAGATCACAGTACATCATGGCACAGGACATCGGGGCATATCAGGGCACGGGGGACCAAACCACATCGAGGCACGGGGCACATTAGGGCACAGGGCACATTATGGGGCACATCAGGGCACATTATGGGGCACATCAGGGCACGGGGCACATCAGGGCACAGGACATCAGGGTACAGAGCCCAGCACATTGGGGCACAGATCACAGTACATCAGGGTACAGGGCACAACACATCAGGGCACAGGACATCATGGCACAGGACATCGGGGCACATCAGGTCACGGGGCACATCAGGGCATAGGACATCAGGGCATATCAGGGCATGGGGCACATTAGGGCATGGGGCACATAGCACATCGAGGCACGGGGCACATTAGGGCATGGGGCACATAGCACATCAGGGCACATGGCACATCAGGGCACGGGGCACATTATGGGGCACATCAGGGCACATTATGGGGCACATCAGGGCACATTATGGGGCACATAGCACATCAGGGCACATTATGGGGCAGATCAGGGCACGGGGCACATCAGGGCACGGGGCATGGGGCACATAGCACATCAGGGCATAGGACATCGGGGCACATCAGGGCACGGGGCACATTATGGGGCACATCAGGGCACATTATGGGCACATAGCACATCAGGGCACATCAGGGCACGGGGCACAGGGCATGGGGCACATAGCACATCAGGGCATAGGACATCGGGGCACATCAGGGCACGGGGCACATCAGGGCACATTATGGGGCACATAGCACATCAGGGCACATCAGGGCACGGGGCACATAGCACATCAGGGCACGGGGCACATCAGGGGGCACATTATAGGGCACATCAGGGGATCTTACTAGCCAGCATGCAGAGTAGCGCAGGAAGCACCTGTCTGTAATAAGTTCTCTCTCATGTCACGCAGCGCTGCTCACTCCCCGGTGGCCCCTCCTCTCTTCTCGTTTATCCCAGATGATCTTACAAGCCAATGGAAATAGATGAGAAGAGAGGAGGGGCCACCGGGGAGCGAGCAGCGCTGCGTGACATGAGAGAGAACTTACTACAGACAGGCGCTTCCTGCGCTACTCTGCATGCATCTCGATCAACCCGTCAGGCGCCAGCTGGCGGCGGTTGACAGGTAGATCGCTGCGGACCGCAGATGTGTCTGAAACCGGCCCACACTGGCCATCGGCCCAACGGGAATCTCCCGGTAGTCCCGATGGCCAGTCCATCCCTGTTCACACCTGAGAGCTTATAACACTAACGAGTCACATGACACTATGTGACACCAATGGCTAATTGGGCCCCAATTTGGAGATTTTCACTTAGGGGTGTCCTGACTTTTGTTGCCAGCGGTTTAGACATTAATGGCTGTGTGTTGAGTTATTTTGAGGGGACGGCAAATTTACACTGTTATACAAGCTGTACACTCACTACTTTACATTGTAGACAAGTGTCATTTCTTCAGTGTTGTCACATGGGGGGGGGTCTGAGTCATTTTCTAGCACAATATGCGGATTTCTTTACACAATCGCTGTGCACTTTGTATTGGGACGATTCGCTCGGTCACTGATGTTCATTCTGCGGCCGCAGCATCTGTGAGGACTTAGCGGCCATGTTTGTCTTGGCTCCGCCGCGCTCTTCGCTCCGCCGCGCTCTTCGCGCTCCGCCACACACAAGCGCCAATTAACTCCGGCAATGAAATAATAATGTCTCCGGAGGTGTTTATGTAATGTGTGTGCGCTCCGCGCCGATTACAGCCATCGGCCGTCCTAATTGCCGCGCATTAAGTTACCAGGAAACGCCGCGACTTCTCCCTAGAAAGGCGGCGCGGCCTTTCCGTGGGATCCGCAGAGAAAATGTTTACAAAGCAAAATAAAAAAAGACAGAAAAAAAAGTTCAACTTGTCGGGAGTTGAGGAATTTGTCGGTGGTGTCATCTCTCCAGGCACCTCCGAAGCGCAAATCTGGCTTCCCGCCCATCCCCCGCCTGACTCATTATTCCTCTCAAGCATAAAAGTAAAAGGATTTGAACTTATTTAAAGGGAACCTGCACCGGGGAGGAGGGGGGAGGGTGAAGGGGGGGCATCGATTTTCTGCTTCTGAAAATGCCGGTTTCCTGGCTGCCTCGGATGGCGATCCAGAGAGTCGGAGGGGCGGGGTCAGCGAATGAAGACGTGCCGGAGCCGCGGGACCAGCATGTTCAGAGGAGGTCCGACACGGAGCGAAACCCATCGATCGCATTGTTTCCCCTAAACAGTGACAATCAAGGGAATGAATAACTGTCACAGTTGCTTGTGCTCTCATCCGAACTGTCATTAAATGTCCGGTGTCATAACTGATCACATGTGCAGCACCGCGCCATGCAGATCAAACAGAGGCCAAGATGGCGGCTTCCTTGGCTACAAAGAGGAGGAGGGTTTAGTTCCGCTTTATTAGTCGGGATCTCTCATATAGAATTGTATCCGAACTCTCCGTATAAGAGGCGGATTTCTGGGAATTTGCCAAAATGTTCGCTACTTTAATTTGTCCGATAGATTCACCATACGGAACCTTTTTCCCATTTTGCATTGCAAATTGTGTTTTTCTACTCATTTATTCTAATTTTCTATTTAATTTGTTATTAATAATAATAAAAATAATAATAAATAATATTTATTATAATTTTTTATATTTTTATATTTATAAAATAATATTTATTATTGTTATTATTAAATATTATTATTATTATTATTATTATTATTATGTGATTTATTTAATATTGTTAATAATTAACAATTATATCATTTTTTTTTATTTAACAACAATAATATTATTATTATTTTTTATATTTTTATATTTATAAAATAATATTTATTATTGTTATTATTAAATATTATTATTATCATTATCATTATTATTATTATTATTATGTGATTTATTTAATATTGTTAATAATTAACAATTATATCATTTTTTTTATTTAACAACAATAATAACAATAAATATTGCTATTATTTTTTTTGAATTATTACTCATATTATGTTATTTAATATTGTTAATAATTAACAATTAAATAATCATTTTATTTTACAATAATCTTGGGAGATCAGGAAGGAATTTTTTCCCCTGCAGTAGCAAATTGGATCATGGCTTTGCTGGGTTTTTCCGCCTTCCTCTGGATCAACTGTGGGTATAGAATTGTGTACTGTATACGGGATTGTATGTTTGTTTTTTTGTTTTGTTTTTTGGGTTGAACTAGATGGACTTGTGTCTTTTTTCAACCTGGCTAACTATGTAATTATATAATAATAATAATAATAATAATAATAATAATAATAGTAATAACAACAATAATAGTAAATATTGCTATTATTTTTATTATTTTTATTATTATTATTATTGGTAATAATAATTAGAAATTAAATAATAACTTAAATAATAATTACTGTTTAAAATAATAAATAATTAAATAACAATAATAATATTTAATTTATTCTTATTGTTAATAATTACTTATGTGAAATAGTGTCACTGGCGCAAAAAATTATGTATATATATATATATATATATATATATATATATATATATATATATATATATATATATATATATATATATATATATATTAAATGGAAATAAAATAAATCGCAAAGTGGATCTGCTCTAGTCAATATGTCCTATAACATGTATAGGAAGAAATGTATTCAAAATAAGGTGACTGCGCTAATCCGAATAAATACATATATATATTGTTACATATATTACTGTTAATAATTATTAAATTCCTTTTTTTTTATAATAATAAGTTATTAATATTATTTAATTAATTCTTATTGGTAATAATTAACAAACATTCGATGTGTTATTTAATTTGTTATTGCATTTTTTTAATATTGGTAAAAATGAACTTGTTATTTATTTTTTAAATAATAATAATAAATTATTAATATTATTTAATGAATCATTTTTGTTAATAATTAACAAACATTCGATGTGTTATTTAATTTGTTATTGCATTTTTTTAATATTGGTAAAAATGAACTTGTTATTTATTTTTTAAATAATAATAATAAATTATTAATATTATTTAATGAATTATTTTTGTTAATAATTAACAAATATTTGATGTGTTATTTAATTTGTTATTTAATTTTTGAAATTACACTACCCCATAGTGTAATAAAAAAAATGATATATATATATATATATATATATATATATACACATATATATATATATACACACATATATATATATATATATTACACTCGGGGGGTCTTTGGATATGTTTTGTCTGATGATCCTCCATTGACTCTCATAGAGAATCGAACCCCATCGAGGAGATGATCAGGGAGGGGGACGAGGACGGACTGACCACCGCCATCAAATCCGGCAAGAGGCTCAACCAGCCCAGCAAAGATGGTTGGCTGCCCATCCACGAGGCGTCGTATTACGGTTCCCTCGGCTGTCTGAAGGTCTTACTCCAAGGTCTGTAGCAGCTCACAGCCCTCAACATCCTTCATTAACCATTGGTAACATTATGAGGAAATTACCACATATGGCCACTAGATGGAGCGAAGTATTGTAGGACACTCCTGAGCTCTTTGCCTCCGTCTAGTGGCCAAATGTGGTACTTTCTGTTTAAATCAATAATTTATATTCAAACAGAAAACAGGGTATGGCCTATTTACATTCGTAAATACATTCAGAACGAACGCACATGCATTGACTATGCGAATTATTATGGGGGGAGATTTCACCTCACTTCCTGTCCTGGTGATCACATGGAAAGCGGGGGCAACTAGACCCCTTTCACACTGAAGGCCTTTTTCAGGAGTTTTAGCGCTAAAAATACCGCCTCCTAAACCGCCCCCGCCATTTAAATTAATGTGCAATTCGTTTCGTTCCAAATTTTTTTTTTTTTACGAATTTCGACAAATTCGTTAATTCGGAAAAATCCAAATTAACAAAAACCCATTTAACTAATTTTTCAGAATGTTCCTAAATTCGTAAAAATCCTAAATTCGGAAATTCGTAAATTCCAAAATTCATAGATTTGTAAAATTTAAAAAATTTGTAAATTTGAAAATTCATAAATTCATAAAATTCATAAATTCCAAAATTAGTAGATTTGTAAATTCAAAAAATTTGAAAATTCGGAAATTTGGAAATCTGAATTAATAACTAACTATTAAATTATAGGTTTTGGAATTTCCTTTGAAATGTGTCTGTTAGTGAACGTAACGAATAAAAAATTTATCCGAAGTTACGAATTATCCGAAAAAATGAATGCCGAATCTAAACTAATGGAACATAACTAATTATTAATATTAATAATAATAAAATTTTTTATTATTAATATTATTATTATTATTATTATAATAATAATAATAATAATTTGATCCGTTCCATTTTGTTTAGATGAGGCATTCGTTATTTCAAGTAAATTCGTAACTTCGGATAAATTCGTATTCGTTACGTTCACTAACAGCCAAATGTCAAAGGATATTCCAATACCTATGTTATTCTTTGCAAGTTGAATTAAAAAAATATTGAACTATAAATAAATAAAATAATAATAAATACATAATAAATACATAAAATAAATATAATAAAAATAAGTAAAATAATAATAATAATAATAATAATAAATAACCCTAATAAAAAATAAATAAATCATAAACCAATACAAAATTTAACAAATAACTAAATTAAACCCTAGCAAAAATAAATAACTAAATAATAATAACTATGTGAGCAGAACTGTTGCTCACCATGTTATTCTTTGCAAGTTGAATTAAAAAAATAATAATAAACTAGAAATAAATAAAATAATAATAAATACATAATGAAATAAAAAAATAATAATAATAATAATAATAATAAATAAATAAATCATAAACCAATAAAAAAATGAACAAATAAATAAATTAAACCCTAGCAAAAATAAATAACTAAATAATAATAACAATGTGAGCAGAACTGTTGCTCACCATGTTATTCTTTGCAAGCTGAATTAAAAAAAATATTTGAACATATATAAATAAAATAAAAAATAATAAACCAATAAAAAAATACAAATAAATAATTAATCTAAATAATAAAATAATAATAATAATAATAATAATAAATAAAATAATAAAATAATAATAATCAATAAAAAATAAATAATCATAAACCAATTAAAAAATTTAACAAATAAATAAATTGAACCATTACAAAAATAAATAACTAAATAATAATAACTATGTTAGCAGAACTGTTGCTCACCATATTATTGCAAATTGAATTAAAAAAATATTGAACTAGAAATAAATAAAATAATAATAAATACATAATGAAACAATGAAATAATAATAATAATAATAAATAAATAAATCATAAACCAATAAAAAATGTAACAAATAAATAAATTAAACCCTAACAAAAATAAATAACTAAATAATAATACCTGTGTGAGCAGAACTATTGCTCACCATGTTATTCTTTGCAAGCTGAATTAAAAAAAATATTGAACTATAAATAAATAAAATAATAATAAATACATAATTAATCAATAAAATAATAATAATAATAATAATAATAATAATAATAATAATAATAATAATAATAATAAATAAATAAAAATAAATAATCATAAACCAATAAAAAAAATTTAACAAATAAATAAATTGAACCATTACAAAAATAAATAACTAAATAATAATAACTATGTGAGCAGAACTGTTGCTCACCATGTTATTCTTTGCAAGTTGAATTAAAAAATATTGAACTAGAAATAAATAAAATAATAATAAATACATAATGAAATAATAAAATAATAATAATAATAATAAATAAATAAATAAATCATAAACCAATAAAAAATTTAACAAATAAATAAATTAAACCCTCACAAAAATAAATAACTAAATAATAATACCTGTGTGGGCAGAACTGTTGCTCACCATGTTATTCTTTGCAAGTTGAGTAAAAACTATTGAACCAGAAATAAATAATAATTATTACATAATGAATAAATCAAATAAATTTCAATAGTAAATAAATGATCATAAATCAATAAAAAATTAATAAATAAATATACCCCTAACCCTAACAAAAATAAATAAATACATAAATTAATAAATAAATAATAAATAAAAGCAGATGAAAAAGCTGCAAAACATAGCAACGTATGATGAAAGATATAATATTTTTCTCTACTGGCTAATAAAAAATAAAAAAACGCCAAAACTCAAAAAAGCTCAAAAAACTTTGTACAAAACGACTCAAAAACACATGACGAAACCCCTGAAGAAATGCTCATAGATGCAGCAATGAGGTGTGAATGCAGCCTTAGGGACACATTACCTGGAAGTATTATCATTGCTCTTTGTATCCCTCCTGAGTAGATTTCCCTGTACTTCCTGTTTCGGTGACCACACAGGAAGTGAGGGTAAATTTCCCCCAATGTGGGGCACAGTTATACAAATGAGCCCCTCCCCCACTCTATCCTGGATTTAGGCTCTATGGGAACATAGAAGTATTTACCCCGATTGAATTTTCCTTCACACAGCGTACCCTACGAGCATCGACCAGCGCACTCTGCAGGAGGAAACGTCGCTCTTACTTGCGGCTGTACGGGGAAATTTGGATTGTTTGCATCACTTGCTGGAGCACGGAGCCGAGCCGGACATTGTGAACAAGTCGAGGGAGACTCCTCTGTATAAAGGTAAAAGGTTCTAAGAACTCCCCTCCCCCTCATCAATATGCTTGATGTCATTACTGGGTCTCTGTGCTTCTCTATGCAGACACTTTGTGCCCACAGACCCCCCCGGCGAAGGCTGGATGGCATTTTTCAGGGCGGACTTCTTGCCGGGATCATTTTTGAAAACGACCTTTGATCTCTCGGCAGATATAAAAGGCATAAAAATAATGCAGCTCTGTATTCACTAAATCTATTAAATACAATCCATCCCTGAATGCAACTACAGCAGGGCTGGCGTGTGGAAAGAAGGAGCAGCACAAGGAGCCAATCAGCTCATGTGCCGGGACAGAGGCACGCTGATAGGAGGAGAGAGCGGAGTGACGGAGAGATGAGCTCATCATTGTGCTGCTTCTCCTTTCACTGTCCCAGCTGGGCTCACAGTCAGACTGAGGACATCTAGTGGCAGAAGAAAGTACTGCAGGGGGGGGGGATAATTGAAGGTGAATATTGCAGCCAAAGCTTATTTTATTTCATTTTTTTGGGGGCTTTTTATTTTTATCTTAACTGGAGTTCTGCTTTAACGTATTGAAACCTATATGGGGATTTTATTGATTGGGGGTCACATTTAGTTTAAGTTAAAGAGGGAGTCCGGCGAAAAAATTTTTTTTTTAAAAGTCAGCAGCTACAAATACTGCAGCTGCTGACTTTTAAAATAATGACACTCACCTGTCACAGGGTCCAGCGACGTCGGCACCCCGAGGCCGAACCGACCCTCGGTCCTCGGGTGCTGCCGCCGCCATCTTGGGTGTGGGAATCAGGAAATAAAGCCTTGCGGCTTCACTTCCCGGTTCCCTACTGCGCATGCGCGAGTCGCGCAATGCAATAGGAATGCTCCGCGCTGTCTCTGGGACCCGTGTGTGTCCCGGCAGACAGCGGGACAGGAAGAGGCATAGACTCCCCGTGTCTTAGACAGGTATCTGCACCCCCCTCCCCCCTGAAAGGTGCCAAATGTGACACCGGAGGGGGTGGAGGGTTCCGATGAGCGGAGGTTCCCCTTTAGGGTAGTCAATTGTACTTAGCAAGTAGATACTCTTTGATCGCCTCTATGGCCTTGGAGGACCCGAGCGACGTCATGACATCTCTATGGCCTTGGAGGACCCGAGCGACGTCATGACATCTCTATGGCCTTGAAGGACCCGAGCGACGCCATGACATCTCTATGGCCTTGGAGGACCCAAGCGACGTCATGACATCTCTATGGCCTTGGAGGACCCGAGCGACGTCATGACATCTCTATGGCCTTGGAGGACCCGAGCGATGTCATGACATCTCTATGGCCTTGGAGGACCCGAGCGACGCCATGACATCTGAAGTACGCGCTACAATACTTATATCTATGTATTAATTTGTCTAGTCCCTATAATGTTATTAGTCTGTTAAACCTATGAGCGCATGCTACTGTTAATATCACAATAATACGAGGTTAGCTATGAAGCCAAACACACGGCTAGGAATAATCAAATATTATTTATTTCCCAATAATCAAGAACGCTAACATAAAGTATTAAAAGACATTACAATATCACAAAGCTTACAATCAAATCATATAATATAAGAATATCAAAGATACTTATCACAGGGCCCTCCTTGTAGTCTCGAAAGATGGCCGCCAGACCATGAGGTGACTAGAGACATCCTCTCATGACCCCATTCCCAGCAAAACAGGAAGAGGAGCTCTCTGCGAATTCCTTTTACCAAGCTCACTCATTCAAACTCCCACACCCATTCAAAGTCACCCCCCCTTTGCCTTTCAGGTATCCATAGCGACCTTATAGTAACCGTCTAATTACACATGTCACAGCAGGTGGGCTACAAAGCTTTTGGTGTGTCTTCCAGCCTGGCTACATTCCAATCCAGGGAATGCCTTCTGTCCTCAAAGATATTGGGAATGTGATATTACATGAGTTCATATTGAATCCAACATATGCCGCTTTGCGACTGAAAATCGCATAAAAACCCTTCTTCAGACACGGTTCCTATTGAACAGTCCATAACTGTTTTGTCCCTGACATGCGTTTCCAAACCAGTATCCATAGAACAGTCCTTTAAACGTCTTAACGTGTTGTATTTTTACAACGTGTCCCTGACATGCGTTTCCAAACCAGTATCCATAGAACAGTCCTTTAAATGTCTTAACGTGTTGTATTTTTACAACGTGTGCAGAAACAGCTCCTATGGAACAGTCCATTGTGGTCTTACCATGTTATGCTTCCCAACACGTGCCGCTTTGCCACTGAGTAACACATCCTTCTTCAGCGACAGCTTCCATGTCACCAGTATGTATCTTTGGTATCTTCTCCTTTCCGGTATCTTCAGGACGGATGCAGTACAGGCAAGGGGTGTCCATTCATTCACCATTCACCAGTATACATTCAGAGCAACATATCAAACAGCTCTCAAACACTGATCTATTATCTAGATAAGTCTTGAGGAGGGCCTTATTACCATAATATAAATCAACTTCTTATCACACTATATACATATATCTGTATCCCATCCCTTTATGCACCCCGCTCCCAATCCTATAACCCTTTACTGTACATATGGGTCGGGATTAGGCAGGCTTGCTCACAGCGGTATTGCAGGGCTCTGACTTGGCAGCAAGGTCTCTAATTTGAACACAGAGACCCTACCGTCAATTCGTCCCTCAACTTGCATAGACAAATGGGAGGTCCTTCTATATAAATACCGAGTCTAATATCACACATATAAATCTGCAAAAATGATTAAACAAAAAAAAAAAAACACACTTCCATCCCTGTGCCTGGATTTCAGAGACCATGCCCAGGGTATACCATGCACCTCTACCTATGGTTAGGTTCAAGGAACCTTCCAGTTTTATGACTAGCGTTACATCGGTATTCTTTAGGACAAAGAAATAAACTCGTCTATGTCCCAAACGACACCCAGGTGCTTCCTCCCCAGCAATGATCCCTGAAATAACTTCCCAACATTTTTATGTTCACCACCATGATGTATTGACCCGGCATACAAAGGACATCATGGTCAGGCTTCCGACCGAGGGAAGTATCAACCTGCTTCCATCTCCTCTGATCACATGTGGGTGATTTAGCCTCAAATGCGACAAGATAGAATCCCCAATCAGTAAGCCCATTGATGCCACCAAATATACAGACCAAGTCCGCACTTCTGTATATGGGATCATACAGCCCAACACCTTTCACCATCCAAACTGGTACAGCCCATCCAGGCATTCGACCACCATTTTGGATTAGTGTAAGCGACGTGTTGTGGCAGAGTCTTACTGAGCGGTGATGTTAACTCATCAGGCCACTGCCCTTTAAACAGAGATTGCCCAATCAGCTTGATGCTGGTTGACACTTCCGCCCGTCACTGCGTGTACGCTAGAGCCCATAACCGATTTCTATCCTGTACCCTCACACCCTCCACCAACCTCTCAATATGGTTCACCAAATCTGGAGCTAATTTACCCTGGGTATTTTGTGAATGTTATTAAGGATGCCACCAATCTCTCTGAGTGACAAAGTCCCGCTCAAGCTATGGCTGAGAGTTTGTTCCTCAGGATACCGATGTCTACTCCATTACCAACACCCATCCCAGCTCCTATTCCCCCAATATAGTGCTGAATACATGCCTCCTCTTGTGGTTACTCCTCAGAGATAAGCATCCTGCATGCACCTTATTCCGTGTCCGCACATCTCTGGGAGTAAGTCACTGGTACGATGACAGCACTTGATTCAGCGTATACTCAGCAAATATAGGGTAATAAAACCACTGTGAGATGTCGCCGCACCATGTGGTGAAGGCATATTGTACTCTGGTAGTCAGCGTTTGCTCCCTTTATCTATCGGAGCATGCTCCTGTGTGTATACACTGGCATTCCCTGTGCAGGGTTTCAACTTCTCAGGTGAGACCTCAACCAGGCGCATCTCCCCCAGACAAGGAAATGTTCACCCCCTTGATGTGTCACCTGACACCCTCTAGTCCGGCCAACAGACACCTTATTATGTATAAGTGCTCGCCTCCTGGGTACCTGCACCATATAAACTCCGTTACGTCAATACATGTCATACATTACACAACTTTCCTTATTTCAACTCCTCCCTCCAACAAAAAAAAAACATATATATTTTACATTTCCATGTTCTGATGGATTGGATGTGTTATATTCCTTTCCCAACCTCCAACCCATTGTACGTATATTAATAACACGTTTGCATTCATCAGGAGAGAGTCCAGCAAAAAAAATGTTTCAAGTCTTATTGATAGGCCCAGTCTTTCAGATTCAGCACCAGATCGTCCATAGGAAAAGAAAAGTGTTAAAGTGAATCTTTTTGTTTGTCCCGTCTCTCCTGATATTTAGTGGAATAAATTTGGGGCGTGGTATGGCACAGACAAACTGCCAACCAGATGATCATCTGTCATCCATTTTTCCAGAACCTTTCCAATCTCGCTCCACCAGGATTCTGGAATTGAAAAACAAGAGCAGAATCAAATTCTTATCCATAATATCTGCTTGCTTATTATATTTACTCCTATTTCCTATTTACTTAGTATTCCTGGCTTCTGCAACTTGATCAAACTATCAAAACAACCCTGACCTCTTTAGGCAGACTCCACTCTAAAATGAATCCGCATGGTATGATCAAAAATTAAAAAAACGAACGTCACTGTTGTTTCTCAAAAATTCTCAATTTAAAAACGCAAAAGAAAAACAACCAATGCATTTATCTTTATCTTACGATCTATGCACTAACTTTACCTTACGATCTATGCACTTATTCCCCTTTCAGGTGTATAAAGCCTAAACCTTTTGGAGCTTTTTACACCTGAACAAAACAACAATAAAATAGCTGACTAAGCCAATACCCAAAAACAAAAAAAAAATATGTTTTTTTTTTTTTTTTTTTCCAAAAAAAACAAAAATTTAAAAAAGAATAAACATTAAAAGTCTGGCCATTATCACCCAAGAACAACATGACAAGACAACCACCATACAACAATGACAAACACTCAACTTTTAAAGACATCCATGGATTTTCTCCTGAGAAGAGTACACGTTTCTTTTTTTTATCTGAAAGACAATAAGTTAATGGGAAAAACAACACAAACAAAACAAACAAAACATTTGTAACTTCATCACAACATTTGCTACCTCATTTGTAACTCTTTAGTTTTGTCAGATTATTGTTTAAATATTTTCATTGTTTGCAAACAATTACTAATTAATGAGCTCATGGTACCATGTGATAATCGATTATGCATTTACAATAACCTAACCCCCGTGTTGGTCTCACTTTGACGGACCTGCAAACAAAACACAAATGTTTAGTATCCCAAACCTGTTCTCTCCCTGGTCTCTGGAAAAGGAACACAAAGACAATGATTAAACACGATTATCATGACAATTGACTTTAAGTGCCCCAAGTCTCTTCTCATTAATTGTACTGCTAGGGGAACACCGAGTTGTAGTATAAACAACTAAACTAAAAAAATAAAAATTACAAACATTAAAACTAAAACAGAAATTAATAAAAAAAAAAAATTGAAAAATGAAAAATTGGAAAAAAAAAATTAATAAAAAAAAGAAAATATGAAAAAAAATAAATTCATAATAAAAAAAAAAACATTAAAAATTAATAATAAAAAAAAATTGAAAAAATTAATGGAAAAAATAAAAAAATTAATAATAAAGAAAATTAAAAAACCTAATAAAAATTCATTAAATAAAACATTAAACCTTATAAAAAAATTACAAAAATACTTAAAACCTTATTCATAGGAAGGAAGCTTTGATCAGAGTATTTTTAACATACTTGCAGCTGACTAAGTGCTGCTAGCATTGCTTCCCCCAGTGCTATGTTTGAATAACCATTCGGCTACTTCCATTTTGATTTTATGCAACTGTCCTACATATTGCTTTTCAGTTTGTAGACTCCGTAATTGGGTCTTAACGGGGAATTGGGTTTGCTTACTATGGGCTCCATGCTTTGGATTGCTACCCCACCTGGCCGAATAACATTCATAATGCCTTGGGGTAGTTTTCAGGTATGATCTTTTTTTGATATCGTTACTCGCCCAACAATACTTTGCGATGTGACCTCCCCTTTTACACAAACAACATTTTAGCTCTGGTTTCTCTGCATAGGCCCTTTTCTTAACATCTTGTGCTGGAAATTCGCATTGCTGGATAATATTACTGTGATTGGAATTAACAGACTTTACACTTTCATCGTCTGAGGAGTCATCAGAAGTTTCCATTTCAACTCCTGAATCACTTTCAAGCGCAGTTATCACGTTTGTATTTACGTCTCCAGCATCAATTCCCATCATAGTAATATGATTTGCAGCAACAATAGTATATGGGTCCTCTTTATGTTCCACTTCTACTTCTGTACACTGAGCATGTGCGGAGGGTACCTCCACCATTGCATCTTCGGCTATTGTAGGTTTGGAGGATAAATCCATTATGGCTGCCTGTGTACCCTGTAACTCCTCCTTAAGCATTGCGATAACCTGCAAATTCTCAGCCTCCCTTTGATTCAAAAAGACGATGCAACCTTCTCTTAACTCACACGTTTTTCCTAATTCCTCCAATCTCTGTTCTAATTCGCATTTTTCCGTCACTAATTGTTCAATCTGACTACGCACTTGTGCATCTGCATTTTCAACCCTAATTAATATATCTTTTGTTATATTTTGTAGCTGCTGCATGAATTGCTTCCTTTCATCTATCCATTCTGATTCCTTCCGTTCAGAAATGTCTCTAATTTTTAAAAACATGCACATCAAATTTGCTAATCTCTGTTTTCTGCCTTTTCTTGATTTATTACTTATAAGGCTGTTATGTGTATTACATTGTGTCAAAAGTTCATAAAATTGTTGTGTCAACCCACCTTCTTGTGTCGATTGAAATGTAATAGCCCCATGTTTAGCGATGAATAGCTCGATGGCCTCCATTGATATGCTAACTAGCAACTAGCTACACTGAACAGTTGTTAAGACAATACACACACAGATGAACAAACAGATAAGCAACCCCCCACAAGCTGCTCAAATTCTAGTTTTCACCTCTATTCCCACACAGAAGACCCAAAAACAAAACACAACACAAAAAAAAAAAAATACAAAAAATCCGTTTAAACTACGAACTTTTCCAGAAAAGACACTCTTAATGCTGTCTCCTCTTAAATTGCAGGCCACAGTGAACTCCTATTGGAACTGAGAGCTATCACACTCACATGGGTAACAAAAAAACTAAAAATATATAAAAAAATTTAAATAATTCCCACTTTTTTCCTCAGCGCTGTGTGGCTTGTCCTGTCAATTTATCGATTATATAATATAACCCCAGGGGTGATCATCCCCTTACTCGCCAGTCACAATGACCGGTTACCTGGCCAAACTTACAAACATTTAACATACATACATATATCAGCCACAGCTCTCACCAGGTTCTACGCGTCCGCTTCACCGATGAGATCTTTCACAGAATTTTTATGATCATCCAAGCGTGGTTTCAGAATTCGCGAGCCAGCGCCAATCTTGTCCACACGAGAGACGATTTTCAGTTCTGGGTGTCTTTGATTACCCGGACTCAAAACAAAAATACATTAGTTTGTGGATTCTGTGTAAAAATACATTCTACACGCCTTGGTGGGTGCCATATGAAGTACGCGCTAAAATACTTATATCTATGTATTAATTTGTCTAGTCCCTATAATGTTATTAGTCTGTTAAACCTATGAGCGCATGCTACTGTTAATATCACAATAATACGAGGTTAGCTATGAAGCCAAACACACGGCTAGGAATAATCAAATATTATTTATTTCCCAATAATCAAGAACGCTAACATAAAGTATTAAAAGACATTACAATATCACAAAGCTTACAATCAAATCATATAATATAAGAATATCAAAGATACTTATCACAGGGCCCTCCTTGTAGTCTCGAAAGATGGCCGCCAGACCATGAGGTGACTAGAGACATCCTCTCATGACCCCATTCCCAGCAAAACAGGAAGAGGAGCTCTCTGCGAATTCCTTTTACCAAGCTCACTCATTCAAACTCCCACACCCATTCAAAGTCACCCCCCCTTTGCCTTTCAGGTATCCATAGCGACCTTATAGTAACCGTCTAATTACACATGTCACAGCAGGTGGGCTACAAAGCTTTTGGTGTGTCTTCCAGCCTGGCTACATTCCAATCCAGGGAATGCCTTCTGTCCTCAAAGATATTGGGAATGTGATATTACATGAGTTCATATTGAATCCAACAACATCTCTATGGCCTTGGAGGACCCGAGCGACGTCATGACATCTCTATGGCCTTGGAGGACCCGAGCGACGTCATGACATCTCTATGGCCTTGGAGGACCCGAGCGACGTCATGACATCTCTATGGCCTTGGAGGACCCGAGCGACGCCATGACATCTCTATGGCCTTGGAGGACCCGAGCGACGTCATGACATCTCTATGGCCTTGGAGGACCCGAGCGACGTCATGACATCACTTCCGGTCAGCAAAAGATTAAATATATTTTTTTTAAAAGATAAAGAAGAGATTTGGGTTATTTTTGACCCCGGATCTCTCCATAAAGAGGACCTGTCATCCCTTATTTCTATTACAAGGGAAGTTTACATTTCTTGCAATAGGAATAAAAGTGATCAAAAAATAAATAAATTAAAAGGAAAGTGTAAGAAAAAAATAAAATAAATAAGAGAAAAAAAATGAAAGCACTCCCATCCCTCCGTGCTCACACACAGAAGCAAACGCATTTGTAAGTCGCACACGCCCCGTACCGCCTTTCAGATTTAAAATAAAAATTGTATTTTTTTTTTTTTTAATCATTAAGGTGTATTTTTTCGCTGCGACATAAAAAAATTGCAACAATGGCCATTTTATTCCCTATGGTCTCTGCTAAAAAAAAAAAAAAAAAAAAAAGTATAATGTTTGCGTGGGTTATAAGTAATTTTCTAGAAAAAAATACTTATTTTTACTTGTAAACAAAAATTGCCAGAAAAGGGCGCGATCCTTAAAGTGATTTAAAGGTTCGTGTTTTTTTTTTTGTAAAATAACGACTTGTCATACCTACCTGCTCTGTGCAAAATGGTTCCGATCCTCCTTTTCTGGGATGTCCCCACTCCTGGCTCCTCCTCTTCATCGGGTGCTCCCCCCGCGGAGAGCCACATTCCATGGAGGCACTTGTGAGGGGATGCTCCCGGGTCCCGCTGCTGCCTCCATTGACACAGACAGCAGGACTCGGCCCCGCCCCCTGACTCCCGCATCACTGGATTTGATTGACAGCAGGGGGAGCCAATGGCTGCTGCTGCTATCAATCTATCCAATGAGGACCCGAGACAGCGGCTGGAGCTCCTGGGCTCGTTCTCGTTGCTGGAACATTTGGGTTCGGGTAAGAAAAAAAGGGGGGCTCTGGGGGGGGGGGGGGGCAGCTGCGGCACAAAATGTTTTTCACCTTAATGCATAGAATGCAAACCTCAAGACTTTACAACTCCTTTATGTGGTTAAAATATTTTGTAGCAGTTCCCCTTTAATAAACGGGACACAAATTTCCTTTGCGGTAGACATGTGCACTGCGTAAAAAATCATTTGTTTTAATTTTTGTTTAATTGTTTTTTTTTTTTTTTTTTTCGGGTCATTCGTTATGATGGAAATCCAAAAATTCGTAAAATTCTAAAATTTTTATTTCTGAAATTCCGAATTTCCAAATATTCAAATTTACGAATTTATGAATTTTCGAATATTCTAATTTACGAATTTTTAAATATTTGAATTTACTCATTTTTAAATATTCGAATTTACAAATATTTGGAAAAATGTGTTATTTTTTTTGTTTTTGTTTCAGTCGTTTTTTTTTTTAGGTCAAATTTAAATTTTCGAATTTACGAATTTTCGGATTTCCATCATAACGATGGAAATCCGAAAATTTGTAAATTCAAACATTTAAATTTCCGAAATTCAGAAATATTCAAATTTACAAATTTTCGAATTTACATATTTTCAAATATTCGAATTTACGAAGTTTCAAAAATTTGAATTTACGAATTTTCGAATATTAAAATTTACGAATTTTCAAATATTCGAATTTACTAATTTTCAAATATTCGAATTTATGTTTGATTGTTTTCATTTTTGTTTCAATCGTTTTTTTTTTTCAGGTCATTCGTTATGATGGAAATCCAAAAATTCGTAAATTAAAAAATTAGAATTTCTGAAAATTAAGAATTTACGAATATTCAAATTTACGAATTTTCAAATATTCTAATTTACGAATTTTTGAATATTCTGATTTACGAATTTACGAATTTTCAAATATTCAAATTTTCAAAAAGAATATTCAGAAAAATTCTTTCGACCTTTTCTTGTCCAAATTTTGAATATTCAAATTCTGAATTTCCGAATATTGAATTGTACAAATTTATGAATATTCAAATTTACGAAAAAATTTGTTAGACGTTTTTTGTGGAAATTTGTAACAAAACTAATTTGTAACAAAACTAATTGCACATGTCCACTTTGCGGTGTCATGAATAGAGCAGGTTGCACCGCGGTCATATTAATCTGATCGTTAGCTCATGTGTCTACTGTTTTTGTTCTGCGCAGCCTGCGAACGGAAGAACGCCGATGCGGTTCAGATGCTGGTGGCATTCAGGGCCGACGTCAACCACCGGTGTAACCAGGGCTGGACGGCGCTTCACGAGGCGGTGGCCAGGAACTCTCTGGACATCATGGACATCCTGGTGAAAGCCGGCGCCAAGGTCGAGGCCAAGAACTGCTACGGCATCACCCCATTGTTTGTAGCGGCGCAGAGCGGGCAGCTGGAAGCGCTGCGGTACATCCTGAAATGCGGTAGGTTACCGCTCCCCAGATCGCCAGGGAGAGGATCTACTTACTATGTGAATCTAATGCTCCCACCCAGGTCCTTATGGTCTGGTATGGATTTTAAGGTGAACCCCCACGCCAAAAAAAAAAATGGTGTGGGGTCCCCCCCCAAAATCCATACCAGACTAGGGTTGCCACCTCATCCCTTTAAACCCAAACACATATTAATTACACGGGTTCTGTGGCTGATTAAGGTGGTAATTAAACTCACTTGGTGCCTTATCTGCATTAACTCAGAACCCGTGTAATTCATATGTGTTTGGGTTTAAGGGATGAGGTGGCAACCCTATACCAGACCCTTATCTGAGTCTTTTTCAAAACTTTTTTTGGTGAATGAGTAAAGGGGGGGGGGGGGCGGGATCTGGGGATCCTCTTATTAAAGGGGGCTTCCAGATTCCAATAAGCACCCTGCCTGCAGACCCCCACAACCACCGGACCAGGGCCCCCTGCCCCAAAGCACGCTCCCCATGTTGAGGGCATGTAGCCTGGTCTGGTTTGTGGGGGGGGGCCCACACAATTTTTTTAAATTTTTGGCATGGGGTCCCCCCCAATCCATACCAGGGCCTGGTATGGATTTTGAGGTGAACCCCCATGCCAAAAATGTAAAATAAGCGGTGTGGGGTCGCCCCCAAAATCCATACCAGACCCTTATCCGTATCTGCCTTTTTATTTACTTTTTCAACATTTTTTTTGTGAATTAGTTGGGGGGGGGATCTGGGGATACCCTTGTTAAAGGGGGCTTTCAGATTCCGATAAGCACCCCACCCCCCCACCCACAGACCTTCACAACCACCAGGCCAGGGTTGTGGGGAAGAGGCCCCCTTTCCCCAAGTTGAGGGCATGTGGCCTGGTATGGTTCGGAACCAGGGGCACTCCCTTGTCCCCCCCCTTTATGACCTGTTGGGCTATATGCTCGGATAAGGGTCTGGTATAGATTTGGGGGGGCACACCATTTTTTATTTTGGCGCGAGGGTTTCCCTTAACCTCCTTATCAGACCCGGAGGGCCTGGTATGAATTGGGGGAACCCCCACGCCGCCAATGTTTCTGGAGCTGTGTGTGGCCACGCCTCCTCTGCAGCATAGTGCTACTGTATACTGATGAGTGGACTGTTCCTTTAACAGGAGCCGACATTAACACTCAGGCCAATGACAACGCCACCGCCCTGTTCGAGGCAAGTAAGAATGGGCACGGCCATATCGTGAAATTCCTGCTGTCGCAAGGGGCGGACGCCAACAAGCCGAACAAGGACGGATTTCTTCCCATCCACATCGCCGCCAAGAAGCGGGATAATGACGAGTAAGTGCCACCTTTCCCATACTGCCCAACCAGATGCCATTTTCCCCGCCCCTCCGTTTCTCTCCGCCCCTCGTTCCTCCTGGGTTGTCCCTCTTTGTGGTCGGATGTGTAGCCTTCATTATAGAAAGATCTCCTCTACACGGGGGTGGGTGCTCACACACATTACCAGATCCCATCACATGATCATAGCAATAGCCAATCATAATCTAAAATAGAAAAGTTTTAGGCCCCGCCCCCGCACTGTGTCTCCTCTGTGTTGATACTTTATCTGTGTAAACAAAATAAAGTAAAAATAAAAGAATTCCATCCAGGTCAGTCCCCCGATCACGCCATCGGAGCGCACATGCGGTTCCGCCGCTCACATGTAGGGTAGATCATTCACTTCACCGAAACGCATGAGAACACACTCACAGATGTGGGGGCAGGGGTGTAAAGAAGGTCCCAAACGTCCAATGAGGGGGGGACTCTGCTGGAAACATGTGGCTATAAGGGGGACTCTGCAGGGAACATGTGGATGTAAGGGGGACTCTGCTGGGAACACGTGGATGTAAGTGGGGACTCTGCTGGGAACACGTGGATGTAAGGGGGACTCTGCTGGGAACACGTGGATGTAAGTGGGGACTCTGCTGGGAACACGTGGATGTAAGGGGGGACTCTGCTGGGAACACGTGGATGTAAGGGGGGACTCTGCTGGGAACACGTGGATGTAAGGGGGGACTCTGCTGGGAACACATGGATGTAAGGGGGGGACTCTGCTGGGAACACATGGATGTAAGGGGGGACTCTGCTGGGAACACATGGATGTAAGAGGGGACTCTGCTGGGAACACATGGATGTAAGGGGGGACTCTGCTGGGAACACATGGATGTAAGAGGGGACTCTGCTGGGAACACATGGGTGTAAGAGGGGACTCTGCTGGGCACACATAGATGTACGGGGGACTCTGCTGGGAACACCTGGCTGTAAGGGGGGACTCTGCTGGGAACACTTGGCTGTAAGGAGGAACTCTGCTGGGAACACATGGATGTAAGGGGGGACTCTGCTGGGAACACGTGGATGTAAGGGGGGGACTCTGCTGGGAACACGTGGATGTAAGGAGGGACTCTGCTGGGAACACATGGATGTAAGAGGGGACTCTGCTGGGCACACATAGATGTAAGGGGGGACTCTGCTGGGAACACTTGGCTGTAAGGGGGGACTGTGCTGGGAACACTTGGCTGTAAGGGTGAACTCTGCTGGGAACACGTGGATGTAAGGCGGGAGCTCTGCTGGGAACATGTGGATGTAAGGGGGGACTCTGCTGGGCACACATAGATGTAAGAGGGGGCTCTGCTGGGAACACTTTGGGAGGTAAGGGGTGGGAGCTCGGATGAACATTTCGGGAGGGGGAGCTCTGATGGACACTTCAGGAGGGGAGGGGGGGCTCTGATGAACAGTTCGGGAGGTAAGGGGGGCTATGATGGACAGTTCGGGAGGTAAGGGGGGCTCTGATGGACACTTCGGGGGGAGGGGGGCTCTGATGAACACTTTGGGAGGTAAGAGGGGGCTCTGATGGACACTTCGGGAGGGGGGGCTCTGATGGACAGTTCAGGAGGTAAGGGGGGGGCTCTGATGGACACTTCGGGAGGGGAGGGGGGGCGCTCTGATGAACACTTCGGGAGGTAAGGGGGGGCTCTGATGGACACTTTGGGAGGTAAGGGGGGGCTCTGATGTACACTCCGGGAGGGGAGGGGGGCTCTGATGTACACTTTGGGAGGTAAGGGGGGGCTCTGATGTACACTCCGGGAGGGGAGGGGGGCTCTGATGGACACTTCGGGAGGGGAGGGGGGGCTCTGATGGACACTTCGGGAGGTAAGGGGGGGGGGGGCTCTGATGGGCATGCTTAATGCAGTCACCACATCTAAGGACTGATAATCTGCGATAGGAAGTTTTTTTCGGGGTACAGATCCCCTCTCAGGACGCCCCTCTTTCTCCCCTCATTGGGAGGAATGTTCTCCCCTCGTTCCTGCGCTGTGATCTCACCCCCCCTCCATATTTAATGCTCGTGAGGGGGGGGGGGAGATTAGGCTGACAGGTCTTGAAGATCTTACAAATAATGAGTAATGGATCTGGCACTGCAAACACTAACAGCAGCGCCTGCACTGGGGGTCCGATGTCACTGCTCAGGAATCTCAGGCAATCTGCGTCTCTATCACCCCGGAGCGACCTGCCGACCTCCAGCTTAGGAGGGGGGGGGGTCACCAAGGGACCATTATGCTGGGACTTGTAGTTCCCCAATGGCTGAAAAAGTATGTAACCCCCGTCAATGGACATCGCTGGGTGTGCGCGGTTTGGCGGCATCGTGTGCGTATCAGCGGTTCCTGTGCGCGTTTTAGCCGCAGTTCCATCGATTTTCCATTAGGTTGCACCCTTGTGCTGCGTTTTCTGCACCGAAAGTCCTGCATGCCGCATCTTGGGCGCTCTTTCAGAAAATGCGGCAAAAAAGGCGCAATGTAATAGAAAGTCCATGAGACCGCCGCTAAAACGAAAAAACGCAGAGACACCCACGTTGCAGCCAAATCGCAGTGCGCCAGTGTGAAGCCGGCCTCATTTACACAATATACGCGCTCGCGATTTTCAAGGTGCGATTCTCATGCGATTCCACGTGTCCTGCTCAGCGCAGCCCCCGTTCACTTCAGTGTGTTTGTTGCCCAAAAGACGTTCCGGCTCCTTTTTGGGGGCTATATGCTTCATGCGATTTTTTTTTAAAAGGTGCATTTTCACCACGAAACAGTCGTGGCGCAACAGTCTTGGCAAAATGGCGCCGCGTTTGGGGTTACTGTTTAGAACGAACAGCCCAAATGTGCGTTGTTTTTAAATCCGTAATTTTTCGCCAGAAAATTACTTATAACCTCCAAACATTATGTAGTTAATTTTTTAGCAGAGACCCTAGAGAATAAAATGGCGATCGTTGCAATTTTTTTATGTCGCACCGTATTTGCGCAGCGGTTTTTCAAAAGCTATTTTTTGGAAAAAAAATACACTTTAATGAATAAAAAAAAAAAAACACAATATATACCCCAATTTCTTGGCTCTGGGCTTTGGGGACTCTGATGTAAGGGGGAGCTATGGGGACCCTGATGTAAGGGGGAGCTATGGGGACCCTGATGTAAGGGGGCTATTGAGACCCTGAAGTATGGGGGAGCTATGGGGACCCTGATTTAAGGGGGGCTATGGGGACCCTGATGTAAGGGGGAGCTATGGGGACCCTGATGTAAGGGGGAGCTATGGGGACCCTGATGTAAGGGGGCTATTGAGACCCTGAAGTATGGGGGAGCTATGGGGACCCTGATTTAAGGGGGGCTATGGGGACCCTGATGTAAGGGGGAGCTATGGGGACCCTGATGTAAGGGGGAGCTATGGGGACCCTGATGTAAGGGGGCTATTGAGACCCTGAAGTATGGGGGAGCTATGGGGACCCTGATTTAGGGGGGGCTATGGGGACCCTGATGTAAGGGGGAGCTATGGGGACCCTGATGTAAGGGGGAGCTATGGGGACCCTGATGTAAGGGGGAGCTATGGGGACCCTGATTTAAGGGGGGCTATGGGGACCCTGATGTAAGGGGGAGCTATGGGGACCCTGGTGTAAGGGGGAGCTATGGGGACCCTGATGTAAGGGGGCTATTGAGACCCTGAAGTATGGGGGAGCTATGGGGACCCTGATTTAAGGGGGGCTATGGGGACCCTGATGTAAGGGGGAGCTATGGGGACCCTGATGTAAGGGGGGAGCTATGGGGACCCTGATGTAAGGGGGAGCTATGGGGACCCTGATTTAAGGGGGGCTATGGGGACCCTGATGTAAGGGGGAGCTATGGGGACCCCGATGTAAGGGGAGCTATGGGGACCCTGATGTAAGGGGGAGCTATGGGGACCCTGGTGTAAGGGGGAGCTCTGGGGACCCTGATGTATGGGGGGCTATGGGGACCCTGATGTATGGGGGGCTATGGGGGCCCTGATGTAAGGGGGAGCTATGGGGACCCTGATGTAAGGGGGAGCTATTAAGACCCTGATGTAAGGGGGAGCTATGGGGACCCTGATGTAAGGGGCAGCTATGGGGACCCTGATGTAAGGAGGGCTATGGGGACCCTGATGTAAGGGGGAGCTATGGGGACCATGATGTAAGGGGGAGCTATTGGGACCCTGATGTAAAGGGGGGGCTATGGGTACCCTGATGTAAGGGGGAGCTATGGGGACCCTGATGTAAGGGGGAGCTATAGGGACCCTGATGTAAGGGGGCTATGGGGACCCTGATGTAAGGGGGAGCTATGGGGAACCTAAAGTGAGGGGGAGCTATGGGGACCCTGATGTAAGGGGGGCTATGGGGACCCTGATGTAAGGGGGGCTATGGGGACCCTGATGTAAGAGGGGGCTATGGGGACCCTGATGTAAGGGGGCTATGGGGACCCTGATGTAAGGGGGCTATGGGGACCCTGATGTAAGAGGGGGCTATGGGGACCCTGATGTAAGAGGGGGCTATGGGGACCCTGATGTAAGGGGGACTCTGGGGACCTTGATGTAAGGGGTAGCTATGAAGACCCTGATGTAAAAGGGGCAATAGGGACCCTGGTGTAAGGTGGAGCTATGGGCACCCTGATGTAAGGGGGAGCTATGGGCTCCCTGATGTAAGGGGGAGCTATTGGGACCCCGATGTAAGGGGAGCTATGGGATTCTAATGTGAGGGAAGACTTTGGAGATCCTAATGAAAGTGGGGTCTCTGTTGTAAAGGTGAACTCTGGGGACTCTGATGTAAGGGGAGGGGACTCGAGCCGATCCATAAAGAAGAGGTATCCAGCCAATGAGGTGCCATGCAAGTCGTGCTGCAACATCTCTTCCTCCCAGCTCCCCAGTCAGTCTGCACATGGAGCCAACAATGGCAAGGAGGGGAGAAAGCATTCCTGTACAGGCGGCATTTGGAGCCTTTATTTTTTGGGGGGGGGGGGTTGGGTGCTAGTAGTTGGTCTTGCCTAGGGCGCAAAATAGTCTAGCAGCGGCCCCTGTATATTTAAGGCCCCATTCACATCAGAATGCTGGGGCTTTCGAGCAACGCGTTTCAAAGGCTGGACACAGAGGAAGGAGGCGTGTCCAGCTTACGCGTTTCCTGACATCCTCAGTGTTCTGACTGGTGTCTTGGTGGTGTTCCTAAGGTCTCCTGGTGGTGGCTTGACCCCAGGGCTGGACTGGGACAAAAAATGTGGCCCTGGACTTCAACCAGACCGGCCCACTTTAAGTTTGTAAACGCGCACAAAAACAGTATATAAACTGTACGCAATTGCGCAAAAAAAGCCTCCACTTTACATCAGAGTCCCCAGAGAGCCTCATTCTTGCATCAGAGTCCCCAAAGAGCCCCCCTTACATCAGGGTCCCCAGAGAGCCTCCCCCTTACATCAGGGTCCCCAGAGAGCCTCCCCCTTACATCAGAGTCCCCAGAGAACCTCCCCCTTACATCAGGGTCCCCAGAGAGCCTCCCCCTTACATCAGGGTCCCCAGAGAGCCTCCCCCTTACATCAGGGTCCCCAGAGAGCCTCCCCCTTACATCAGGGTCCACAGAGAGCCTCCCCCTTCCATCAGGGTCCCCAGAGAGCCTCCCCCTTACATCAGGGTCCCCAGCGAGCCTCCCCCTTACATCAGGGTCCCCAGAGAGCCTCCCCCTTACATCAGGGTCCCCAGAGAACCTCCCCCTTACATCAGGGTCCCCAGAGAGCCTCCCCTTACATCAGGGTCCCCAGAGAGCCTCCCCCTTACATCAGGGTCCCCAGAGAGACACCCCTTACATCAGAGTCCCCAGAGAACCTCCCCCTTACATCAGGGTCCCAGAGAGCCTCCCCCTTACATCAGGGTCCCCAGAGAGCCTCCCCCTTACATCAGAGTCCCCAGAGAACCTCCCCCTTACATCAGGGTCCCCAGAGAGCCTCCCCCTTACATCAGGGTCCCCAGAGAGCCTCCCCTTAGATCAGGATCCCTAGAGAGACCCTCCTTACATCAGAGTCCCCAGAGAACCTCCCCCTTACATCAGGGTCCCCAGAGAGCCTCCCCCTTACATCAGGGTCCCCAGAGAGCCTCCCCTTACATCAGAGTCCCCAGAGAACCTCCCCCTTCCATCAGGATCCCTAGAGAGCCCCCCTTACATCAGAGTCCCCAGAGAACCTCCCCCTTACATCAGAGTCCCCAGAGAGCCTCCCCCTTACATCAGGGTCCCTAGAGACCCCCTCCTTACAGCAGGGTCACCAGAGAGAGGGCAGGCAGTGAGAGCTGCCTGCCCGCGGTCCAGCTCTCCCGTGCTGCCCGCCGCATGGCTGCAGAGAGCCCATGGCCCGGTAGTGGGCCAGGACCCTGTGGTTGGGGACTCCTGGTCTGACTCGGGGCTATGGGCCCCAGAATCTGGGCTATAGCCCCAAACGTCCCCCCCTAGCGATGCCACTGGATGTCACTGAAACCGGCCCACTGAGCCATCGGCCCACCGGGAAACTCCCGGTAGTCCTGATGGCCAGTACATGCCTGCTTGACCCGGAAGCGATGTGTAAAACAAAAGTGCCCCAATATCTCATTGGGTCCCATTCATACTTGGCAATTTGGAATAGTGGGCGAAATCGGCGGGATTCTACCTGTGATTCCCCGCAAAATAATGACACCCAAGCACTTAAGACACACCCCATAAATCTTTAAGCCCCCCCCCAACATACATGCACATAAAAACCTTTTGCCGCAATCACGCACGCTTATCCCTGCCAATGATAGTCACAGTTACATTGTTACCACATTACATCCCACATTCTATTTCCTATAGGATCGTGTCCATGCTTATCCCGGTGACGAGCCGCACGCGGGTGAAGAGAAGCGGAATAAGCCCCCTCCACATTGCGGCCGAACGAAACAGCGACGATATCCTGGAGGAACTCATCGAAGCCGGCTACGACGTCAACTTCCCGCTCTCCTTCGACCGCGCCAGGCTGTACGAGGACAGGCGCAGCACCGCGCTTTACTTCTCCGTCATGAACAACAACATTTACGCCACCAAACTGCTCCTGGAAGCCGGCGCCAACCCCAACGTGGACATCCTCAACCCGCTGCTCATCTCCATCCGGCACGGCTGCCTGACCACCATGAAGATGCTCCTGGACCACGGCGCCAATATTAACGCCTACATCGCCACCCACCCCACCTCCTTCCCGGCCACCATCATGTTCTCCATGAAGTATCTCAGCTTGATGAAGTATCTGATGGATCTGGGCTGCGACGCCGACTCCTGTTTTCAATGCGAATACGGAAACAGGCCGCACCCGCCTATCGAGGACGGGAGGCGCCGGGACGACGACCCCCAAATCCAAAAACAGCCCAAAATTGTTCAGGTACGAGATTTGTTTTTCTGGCACTTTTACTTGTTAGATCGAATTTCGATTAAAGTATAAACCTCATTCACATGGATGTACTATAGCGGGTGCCTGTGCGGGGGCTGGGTGAGGGGTTCCATGCGTACCGCTGCGAGCAGTCCCATTCATGTCACTTGGGATGCACCAACGTTTCAAAAACCTTTTCTTAATCACGGCACCCTATAAAAGTATCTCAAGGCGCCCAGACATGAATGTTCCTTATCAATGGGAAGCCTGAGCCGGGGGTGGTGCACACAACTGCTTTGATTACATTTACATCACATGAGAACCCCCCCATCACATCAGAGGTCCCCCTTCATATCAGACCAGAGCCTGTCCTTCACATCAGAGCCCCCCTTCATATCAGAGGTCCCCCATCACATCAGAGGTCCCCCCATCACATCAGAGGTCCCCCATCACATCAGAGGTCCCCCATTATCTCAGAGGTCCCCCTTCATATCAGAGATTCCCTATCATCCCAGAGGCTCCCCTTCATATCAAAGCCCTCCTTCACATCAGAGGTCCCCCATCACATCAAAGATCCCCCTTCATATCAGAGATCCCCCTTCATATCAGAGCCTGTCCTTCACATACGAGGCCCCCCTTCAGATCAGAGATCCCCCATCATCTCAGAGGCCCCCCATCAAATCAAAGTCCCCCCTTCACATAAGAGGTCCCCCATCATCTAAAAGGCCTCCCAACACATCAGTGGTCCCCCATCACATCAGAGGTACCCCATCACATCAGAGGTACCCCATCATCTCAGCGGTCCCCCTTCGTATCAGAGCATGTCCTTCACATAAGAGGTCCCCCATCATCTCAGAGGCCTCCATCACATCAGAGATCACCCATAATCTCAGAGGCCCCCCATCAAATCAAGGTCCCCCCTTCACATCAGAACCTGTCCTTCACATCAGAGGCCCCCTATCACATCAGAGCCCCCCCATTACATCAAAGTCCCCCCTTCATATCAGAGGTTCCCCATCACCTCAGAGATCCTCCCATAATCTTAGCGTCCCCCCATCATATCATAGCCTGTCCTTCAAATCAGAGGCCCCCTATCACATCAGAGGTTCCCCATAATCTCAGAGGTCACCCTTCATATCAAAGTCCCCCCTTCACATCAGAGGTCCCTCATAACATCAGAGATCCCCCATCATCTCAGAGGCCCCCCATCAAATCAGAGATCACCCATAATCTCAGAGGCCCCCCATCAAATCAAGGTCCCCCCTTCACATCAGGACCTATCGTTCACATAAGAGGCCCCCTATCACATCAGAGGTCCCCCCATCACCTCAGAGGTCCTCCCATAATCTCAGCATCCCCCCATCATATCATAGCCTGTCCTTCACATCAGAGGCCCCCTATCACATCAAAGTTCCCCCTTCACATCAGAGGTCCTTCCCATCACATCAGAGATCCCCATCATCTAAGAGGCCCCCCTTCACATTAAAGTCCCCCCCAACACATCAGTGGTCCCCCCATCACATCAGAGATCTCCCATCATCTCAGAGGCCCCCCATCAAATCAAAGTCCCCCTTCACATCAGAGGTCCCCCATTCACATCAGAGATCTCCCATCATCTCAGAGGCCCCCATCACATCAGAGATCGCCCATAATCTCAGAGGCCCCCCATCAAATCAAGGTCCCCCCTTCACATCAGGACCCATCGTTCACATAAGAGGCCCCCTATCACATCAGAGGTCCTCCCATAATCTCAGCATCCCCCCATCATATCATAGCCTGTCCTTCACATCAGAGGCCCCCTATCACATCAGAGGCCCCCGATCACATCAAAGTTCCCCCTTCACATCAGAGGTTCCCCCATCACATCAGAGATCCCCATCATCTCAGAGGCCCCCCTTCACATTAAAGTCCCCCCCAACACATCAGTGGTCACCCTTCTCATCAGAGCTCGTCCTTCACATCAGAGGCCCCCATCACATCAGGGGTATCACCTGTACTTACCCCATCCAGGTCGTGGGCATCACTTCCTCCGGGCAGCGTCTCCTCCTTGGCTTCATGGCGGCTTCCCCTGCATCTCCTCCTTGGCGGCCAATAGGATCGTTTCTCCTCTCGGCCAATCGGGTCTCAGCACCTACTTCCTGATTAGCCAGGAGGAGAATCAGGAAGACAATAGTGAATTGATATTCACTATTGTCACACAACTAGGTGGCCTCAGGGCGCAGTGCTCTGCGCCCCGAGGCTGCCCCTTTATTAAGCCAATCAAAGCCTCAGGCTCTAATCATGTGCTTCTAATTGGAATCCATTGCGTCTGGCAACCCGCATGTAGATTAGGGGCCGGACGCATGGATTGGGAGGGGGGGGCGGCGCCCCTGGGCCTATGTGGACGGGCCGCCTCTGGTGGCAGCTGGTGCTCAATTTCTCAACCCTTGGTGGGGGCGGCCCGCGGACACCATTTTTGAAGCCAATTAGAGCCTCAGGCTCCAATCATGTGCTTCAGAAAAAAAAAACTATTGGAATCCATGCGACCGGCGTCCTGCATGGAGATTAGGGGCCTGGGTCGTGGTTAAGGGGGTGTCGGAGCAGCCGCCACTGATCAGAGTCCATCCATCACAGACTCCCCCCCCCCCTCCCCCATCATCAGAGCCCGACCTTACTCCGCAGTATGGCAGAGGGTGGAAGGCGGTGCAGGCCCCCCCCCCCACCTCACAGTGCCCAGGGCAGCTGCCCCTCTCGCCCGCCCCCTTGCCCCGTCCCTGAGTGTAGTCTTCATCCACGTCACCAGGACAGGAAGTGATGGGGAATCTCCCCAATGGGGACACAGAGAAGAGTTCTCACCCCTCAATACTAAAATATTGGGCCTCGTCTTCTACTCAATGGACTGTTGTGCGGGGATTCGATTGTCAGCTCCTCTTTTAGGCCAGGATCTGATTTAGGTGCTTACAATAAATATTGGTGATCGATCTTTTTTTCCTCCTTAGTTTTGTGAGATGGTGTCCACCTCCGAGTTCAGCCGCTGGGCCGGTCCAATCATCGACGTCCTCCTGGATTATGTAGGGAATGTCACGCTCTGTTCCCGGCTGCAGGAACATTTGGACAGCTATGAGGACTGGGAAAGCATCAAGACAAAATCACGTAAGTCTATCGATCGTTCGATATAAATGTCCTGCAGTTTGGTATTCGGAGGGGAATCCCTCTGTAGCTTTACATTTCTGACTATATAGAGCAATAGTATCACTATTTCACAAAAGCTCCACCTTCTTTTTAGCTATAAAGGCACCCTTGAGCTCCACACTAATAGCTTTGCGTAGCCTGCAGGCCGGAGGAAGCATTTCCTCAGTCTCCAGTGATCGGACCAATCACTGATCCGAGGTGGGAGGCTGCAGTAGGGGCTGATCTGTGTCCGACTGTTGTGAACACAGACAGGAACTGCACAGGCACCAGGATTTATATCTTAGATTTGTCATCTCGGTCCAGGAAGTAGATGATGACCCTGGAGGATCTGGTCTGGTCCCTCAGGAGGGAAAAGCTGATTGTCAGGGGAGTATTGTGTTATTACTAAGCATGAGTGTGCTTAACATAAAATATATCAGGTGCTAAAACCACTTTAAGTCCACTTTAACGACTCCACTATGAATTTTTCCTTTCACTATTGTTATTTCGTATTTACTAAATATTATTTAGTAAGTTTTAACTATTATTAAATGTTATTATTATTACAAAATATTATTTAGTACATTTTAACTATTATTAACTGTTATTATTATTATTATAAATATTATTTAATAAATTGTAACTATTATTAAATGTTATTATTATTACAAAATATTATTTAGTACATTTTAACTATTATTAAATGTTATTATTATTATACATTTTTTATTTTCTATATAATATTTTAATTAATTTATTATTTATTTTTTATTTTATTATTAGTTAGAATTATTGTTAATTCTATTATCATTATTATTATAATTATTATTATTATTTAATGTATCATTTATCATTTGAATTTTATTTATAATTGTTTTATTTATTGTTAGTTATTATTGTTAATATTATTATTATTATCTTGTTATTATTATACAGGATTTATGTAGCGCCAACAGTTAGCTCAGTGCTTTACAAAATGAAGGCAGACATTACAGTTACAAAAAAAATTTGGTACAAGAGGAATTAGGGGGCCATGCTCTATTATTATATAACTATTATTACCAATTATTATTATTATTATTATTATTATTATTATTATATATATTTTTAATGTATTATTTTGTTTATTTATCATTTTAATTCATTTATTATGTATGATTTAATTTAATTTATTATTAGTTATAATTATTGTTAATATTGTAATAATAATTATAATTATTATTATAAATGTTATTATATAACTATTATTTATTATTATTATTATTATTATTATTATTATTATTAATATTATTATTATTATAATTAATAATAATACTAATAATAATTAATAGTTATACAATAATATTTATTATTATAAATATTATTTTATAACTGTTATTAAATATTATTACTATTATTATTATTACTAATATTAATAATAATAATTAATAATATTTAATAGTCATATAATAATATTTATAATAATAATAACAATTATTAGTATTGCAATATTAACAATAATTATAACTAATAATACATTAAATAAAATAATACATACTAAATTAATTAAAATGATAATTATACATTAAAAAATATATATATTAATAATAATTCTAATAATATTTAATAATAGTTATATAATAATAGAGCATATTTTTATTTTAACTGTAATGTCTGCCTTCATTTTGTAAAGCACTGTTGGCACTTTATAAATCCTGTATAATAATAATAAAATAATAATAATTTTTAAAATAATATTAACAATAATTATAACTAACAATAAACTTTAAATAATAAATAAAATGAAAATGATAAATAATACATTCAAATAAAAATAGAAAGAATAATAATATATAATACTAGCTATATAATAATATTTTGATAATAATTGTAATTTTAATGTATTATTTAATTTATTATTTATCTTTTTAATGAATTTATTATTTTCATGTCATTTATTATTAGTTTTATTTACTGTTATTATTATAATAGGTATTATTAAATATTAACAAACTATTAGCTTTAAAAAAAAAAAACGATAGCATTTTTAATGCTTTGACCCTCTTGCTTCACTTTCAGAACCTCCTAGGCCTCTCACTCACTTGTGCCGCCTGACAATTCGCAGCATGCTGGGCAGGAACCGCCTGAGGCTCTTGGACTCTTTACCTCTCCCGTGTCGGCTGATCCGGTATTTAGGCCACGACAACTCCAGCCAGTGATCGCTCTCTGACAGACATTGATACGAAGGTATCCGGAACATAATTCAGTGGCCACTGAAAAACTAAAGACGGGATTTGTTTTGATCAAACAAGAGGCGGTTTGCTGCGAAGTGGCGACTTCGGCTTGGTGATGTTTGCAGAAGTCTGGGAGTGGCAGGCGAGCCCCCCTGTGAGGGAGCGATTCACTGTAAAGTTATCAAAAAGTTACAAAAGTTTAAAAGTTATAGGACAGCCTTCCAGGGTATGTGGAACCCGATAATTCCTCCAGAGGTTGCTAGGGGTTTCTTGAGCTGAGTACTCCCATCTGATGGAGCCCGTTCTGTGGGCCAACACCACTGGGAGAGCCAACAGTATGACATCAATTTAGCCATCTGTAAGGTGGATATTATACTCCCTGACCTCCAATGTAAGGGGCATTCTTCCCACTGACCACCAATGTAAAAAGCATTTTCCACTGACCACCAATGTAAGTAGCATTGTTCCCACTAACCACCAATGTAAGGAGCATTCTTCCCACTGACCACCAATGTAAGGAGCATTCTTCCCACCGATCACCAATGTAAGGAGCATTTTCCTCTGACCTCCAATGTAAGGAGCATTGTTCCCACTGACCTCCAATGTAAGTAGCATTCTTCCCACTGACCACCAATGTAAGGATCCTTTCCACCGATCACCAATGTAAGGATCCTTCCCACTGACCACCAATGTAAGTAACATTCTTCCCACTGACCACCAATGTGAGGAGCATTTTCCCACTGACCACCAATGTGAGGAGCATTTTCCCACTGATCACCAATGTAAGGAGAATTCTTCCCACTGAACACCAATGTAAGAAGCTGGTGTTGGGTTGCCCTGTTGGTGTTGGGATAGCCTATTGTTGTTGGGTTAGCCTATTGGTGTTGGGATAGCCTATTGATGTTCGGTTGTCCTGTTGGTGTTGGGATAGCCTATTGGTGTTGGGTTGTCCTGTTGGTGTTGGGTTGTCCTGTTGGTGTTGGGTTGCCCTGTTGGTGTTGGGTTGTCCTGTTAGTGTTGGGTTGCCCTGTTGGTGTTGGGTTGCCCTGTTGGTGTTGGGTTGCCCTGTTGGTGTTGGGTTGCCCTGTTGGTGTTGGGTTGTCCTGTTGGTGTTGGGTTGTCCTGTTGGTGTTGGGTTGTCCTGTTGGTGTTGGGTTGCCCTGTTGGTGTTGGGTTGTCCTGTTGGTGTTGGGTTGCCCTGTTGGTGTTGGGTTGTCCTGTTGGTGTTGGGTTGTCCTTTCGGTGTTGAGTTGTCCTATTGGTGTTGGGTTGCCCTGTTGGTGTTGGGTTGTCCTGTTGGTGTTGGGTTGTCCTTTCGGTGTTGAGTTGTCCTGTTGGTGTTGGGTTGCCCTGTTGGTGTTGGGTTGCCCCTGTTGGTGTTGGGTTGTCCTGTTGGTGTGGGGTTGCCCTGTTGGTGTTGGGATAGCCTACTGGTGTTGGGTTGTCCTTTCGGTGTTGAGTTGTCCTATTGGTGTTGGGTTGTCCTGTTGGTGTTGGGTTGTCCTGTTGGTGTTGGGTTGTCCTGTTGGTGTTGGGTTGTCCTGTTGGTGTTGGGTTGCCCTGTTGGTGTTGGGTTGTCCTGTTGGTGTTGGACGTTGGGTTGTCCTGTTGGTGTTGGGTTGCCATGTTGGTGTTGGGTTGTCCTGTTGGTGTTGGGTTGGCCTATTGGTGTTGATATCCAACAGTATTATAATGGTGTTTGTAAAGGTTTTCTGGTTACTTGGCTGGTAACATCCTTATAATAATGACCTGTTTCTGAAGGGCGGGCCAGGGAACAGCCAACTTCTTCTTCCTCTCTTCTTGGTAAATTGCTGACCCTGAGCAAGCAGTACATAGAGGGTGTCCGGACACAATACACACCTTCTCGTTCCAGGTCAGTGACTTGGTAAGTAGTGAATAGGAATAAATCATAATTCTGATTTATACTCATATTTTTTTGGGCTTCAGCTAAATCTGTGGTCACCAAAGGGTCACCGAGCAATAGATAAGGAAGTCATCAGTGGATAAATAGGTGAATGTTTTGGAAAGGAGAACATAATGGAGAACTGCCATGTTCTAGCTTCGTCCCCGAAACTCTACAAAATAATGCTGTCAGCTGTCATGTTTAAAGGGAACATATAGAGGTTTTGTATATTTTGCTTTATTCATTGGAACATGAACACTTTAAAACAATTCTTCCTTCTTTTTGTGGTCAGGTAGATATAAAATATTGCATATTAAATTATATGTATTTTTATATTCAGCCTACAAGTGGACCTGTGGGCCCTGTTTTTTTTTTCAGGCTTTTTCTCAGGCTATCCCTATCTGCTGTACTGAAAACATCATGTTGTTTAGAAAGCCCAATAGCTCAAGCGGAAATTTACACACAGCTCAATGACTCTGAACAGTGGCTCCTCCTCCCACTGTGTAGCAATTTACAATACATACAGAGAGCCTGAAGGAAAACAGCTACTGCTGTGCTCTCTCTCGGAATCTAGTGTCCTGTATTGAATATTTATTTATAAAACAAATATTTTATATAAATAATAATACAAATAGATATATACAAATAGACAATAAATATAAATAGACCCCCCAAACCATTATAATTTCCCTTTAAGCCTCCTGCAGCATAAAATGGCAGCTAGCAGAGAATAGGCTGGGTGTTAGGAACTGGATCACCTGCTGGTTGCACTGTGATTCCCTGGGTGGAGGGATTTAGTTCCAGTGTCCACCAGTGCGGCGTCTCCTAGCAGCCAACAGATTCCAGTAATCAGTCTCCACCTGGTGCTGGATACTGGTACTACAACCCTCTGCCCATGGAACCACAGTGCCACCAACAGGTGATCCAGGTCCTGACACTGGGTGACAGTTTTATAGGCTTCACGTATCTGTTATCGTCCTGAAAGCTTTTACATACATCATATTCTGTGGAGGTTCTCGTGTCTATATATTAGTGGCCACATTGTGCTGGACTTGTGTGTAATGTTAAGGTTCTCATTCTGGACAGATAGGACGACTGGTTCATAAAAGATGTGGAAGAACCCATCTATTCTCGAAAATGGGGTGGTGGCCTTCACCACCACCTCGCACACACGATACGGATTTCATGTCTCTACTCTTGGCAAGCTGACAGCAGTTTACGTTTTCAACCATGTGACTCAGAGAGTGTTAAGTACTGTCCACACTTTTATTGGACCATGCTGTTTGGATTATAGGAACAGGACGGGAGGGGTTCCCAAATGTTCCACACCTCCCATCCTATTCTTGGTCGATCAACATCCCGTCTTCACAAATTCCATGGTGATCATGGAAGGTGTTACCTGCCTGGCTATGAATCTTGAAGAATGTTTCTGACAATCATCTAAGATCAGGAGGCCAGGAGAATGAATGGTGGAACATCTTCAACATTACAGAAGTCCAACTCAATGTTATGAGATAGTACTTTACACATAGCTTTGTGAATGTCATTAGTAGATGTTTTATATCACAGTTTCCAAGTGTTTGGTTGATGTACCCAGGGTGGTCAATGTACCCAGGGGGTGGTCAATGTACCCAGGGGGCGGTCAGTGTACTCATGGTGGTCAGTGTACCCAGGGGGCGGTCAGTGTACTCATGGTGGTCAGTGTACCCAGGGGGCGGTCTGTGTACCCAGGGGGTGGTCAGTGTACACATGGTGGTCAGTGTACCCAGGGGGCGGTCAGTGTACCCAGGGGGTGGTCAGTGTACAGATGGTGGTCAGTGTACCCAGGGGGTGGTCAGTGTACCCAGGGGGTGGTCAGTGTACACATGGTGGTCAGTGTACCCAGGGGGTGGTCAGTGTACACATGGTGGTCAGTGTACCCAGGGGGTGGTCAGTGTACACATGGTGGTCAGTGTACATAGGGGGAAGTCAGTGTACCCATGGTGGTCAGTGTACCCAGGGGGCAGTCAGTGAACCCAGGGTGTGGTCAGTGTACCCAGGGTGATCAGTGTACCCAGAGAAGTCACTGTACCCAAGGGGGTGGTGGCTTACCTCCCACCTGTCCCTGATTTCGAGGGACTGTCCCGGATTTGGAACAATGTCCCACTGTCCCTCATTCCTCCATTTGTCCCTCATTTTGGTCTAAACTCTCTAGTTGTATATAAAATGCACTATTTATCTTTCAAAAAGTGTTTTCCAGCGCTAAACCTTTCATCCAATTTCTAAATTGCTGCATTTGTACATTTTAAAAGCCAATATAACGGAATAGTAGTGGTAACAAAAGCCCTTGTGGATTAAATTAACCTTTTTTTTTTTTCCAGTTAATTTTCCTTTAAGGGGGCGTGTCTTATTCCTACATACATTTGCTAGTAGGTGTCCCTCATTCCCATCTCAAAATGTTGGGGGGTATGGTGGTGGGTGGGCTTATGAAGGTCTCCCGTAGTAGGCAGTGGCGGCCCGTCCATTAGGGGTGCACGGAGATGCCCCCCGCCCCCTATCCATGCATCCGGCGACCTAATCTACATGCAGGGTACTGGATGCATGTATTCCAATGGGGGGGGGGTAATTTTTTTTTAAGCACATGATTAGAGCCAGAGGCTAACAGCGGGGAGCAAGGGGGTGTTAACCGACTGGGGGGGTGGTTGTTTGCCGCCCCCCCCCCCCCCCAAAAAAAAACCACCAAGTGAAACTGGAGTCTAGATGGAAGATGCAGACGCATAAAGTGTGACCCTGGTCTGTCGTGCCTCCTGCTTGTTTGGTAAACCTGCCGCTCCTCCGCAAACAGTTTGGTGGAGCGGTTTGATGTCATGGTGGGATCAGGTGTGGTCCAGGTGCCACAGTTTATTTTGTAGAGCAGATTTTATGGCCGGTCTCCCCCCCCCTTCGCGGCACGGAATGCGTCACACCTCAAGGAGGTCCCCCTCCACGGCAGCACGGACTGCGTCACACGTCAGGGAGGTCTCCCCCCCTCTGCGGCGGCACGGACTGCGTCACACGTCAGGGAGGTTTTTCCCCCCTTTGTGTCGGCACGGACTGCGTCTCGCATCAAGGAGGTCTCCCCCCCTCCGCAGCGGCATTGACTGCGTCACATGTCAAGGAGATCTCCCCCCTCCGTGGCGGCATGGACTGCATCACACGTCAGGTAAGTCTCCCCCCCCCTCTGTGGCGGCACAGACTGCGTCACACGTCAGGGATGTCTCCCCCCCCACCGCGGCGGCACGGACTGCGTCACACGTCAGGGAGGTCTCCCCCCCTCTGTGGCGGCACAGACTGCGTCACACGTCAGGGATGTCTCCCCCCCCACCGCGGCGGCACGGACTGCGTCACACGTCAGGGAGGTCTCCCCCCCTCCGTGGCGGCATTGACTGCGTCACATGTCAGGGAGGTCTCCCCCCCCCTCCATGGTGGCATGGACTGTGTCAGACGTCAGGGATGTCTCCCCCCCACGCGGCGGCATGGACTGCGTCACACGTCAGGGAGGTCTCCCCCCTTTGCGGCAGCATGGACTGCGTCACACGTCAGGGAGGTCTCCCCCCCCCTCCATGGCGGCACGGACTGCGTCACACGTCAGGGAGGTCTCCCCCCCTCCATGGCGGCACGGACTGCGTCACACGTCAGGGAGGTCTCCCCCCTCCATGGCGGCACGGACTGCGTCACACATCAGGAAGGTCTCCCCCCCCCATGTGTTGGGTTCATTCTTCGTTTTTGCAAAGTAATCTTTTACAAAGCACGCTACTGGAACCACATATCACTAATGAACACAATGTAACAATGATCTCTACATTTCCCGGCTTTCTGATGATCGTATTTATATAGAAGCACTTAAGAATCTCCACCTAACATTACCTATTGTATCACATAGTATCACACGGACAAAGGTTTTCTTTATGTACAAAGATGTTTTCATTGTTTTATGGATCTGCAGAGTTCACAGATACATTGTATTTTATTTTGTTTATTTTGTTTATTTTGTTGCCAAGAACTGACTTTTGTTTTAGGCGTCTTGTAAATAGGCGGCACACAGATAAATTGTACATACATTGTATACAGAATTTATAATAGAGAAGAAATAATGAGGAAGCAGGGACCCCTGGTGGCAAAAAACGAGCACTGCAAGCACAGGCCGAATGAATAGGGGGGTCAACTTATACTTTCCCCCAAACATTCGCTGGTGGTGAAACCAATCACTGCGTATTTAGAACACACGCAGACAGATGATTCGCCCGCCTTTGATGAATGTCAGACTGATCCGTATCCCTTCTTAAAGGAGAAGTTCACTTAAAAAAAAAAAGGGGGGTCTTTCACGTGGGTTTTCCGATCGGGTCCACCTGTCAGTTTTTCAGACCTAACCTAAAAACGGGTGGAACATATAACCTGTTCCCAAAGGTGAATTTATCCTTTAAAGCAGAGGGGGGGGCTCAAACTGGCGGCCCTCCAGCTGTTGCAGAACTAGAATTCCCATGAGGCATTGCAAGGCTGACAGTTACAAGCATGACTCCCATGGGCAGAGGCATGATGGGACTTGTAGTTTCCGCAACAGCCTAAGGGCCGCCAGTTGGACCCCCCCCCCCCTCTGCTTTAAAGTGTTTGTAAACCTCAGGCATGAAATCTGAACAAAGCATATCCCTCTATAGTGTGTACTTGTCTCAGTCCAGAGCACTGAGTGTCATTTCTGTCTGCTGCCCCCCCCCTTCCTCTGCTATCAGCACGAGTCACTTCTGACAAGTTTTTCCTGACACCAAGAGATAAAAGGTGACAGGGCGGCTCCAGCACACAGCCTGTGATTGACAGCCTCAGCTCTGTCCCTGTTAGTGTTGCCACCTCATCCCTTTAAACCTGAATTACACGGGTTCTAAGGCTAATTTAATGCAGATAAAGCACTGAGTGAGTTTAATTTACACCTTAATCAGCCACAGAACCCGTGTAGTCCATATGTGTTCGATTTTAAAGGGATGATGTGGCAACCCTGGTCCCTGTATGCTGTACGAAGGGGGTGTCCCTTCTCTCCAATCGGCTCTCACTGAGCTCTGCAGAGTCTAACATCAGCTCCCCACCCCCCCATGCCTTCTGAAAGCTCAGAAAAGCTGTATAAATTCTGCATTTTGAATGGCTGTAGAGGTGAGATGGCAGCAGATAAACAGGTACAACTTATGTAGGTGAATTTGTTTAATATCTGAGACCAGTCACCTCTCTGGGTATTAGACATGTGCCATTCGTTTCGTTCCGAATTCGACAAAATTTGACAAATTCATTGATTTGTAAATACTCTAATTAAGAAAACCCTGTGGGGTGTGTAAAGGGGGCGGGGGGTGTCTCTTCCCTCCAATCCGCTCTCACTTAGCTCTCCTCACACAGCTGTGCAGAGTGTAATTTCAGTTCTCTGCCCCCCCCTTTTTTTTCCTGATAGCTCAGACAAGCTGTATAAATTCTGCACTTTGAATGGATGTACAGAAGAGAGGGCTACAGATAAACAAGTACAACTTATGTAGGAGGATCTGTTCCATCTCTCTGTGTCACCTGAGGATAGTCCCTTCACTGGGCATATGGATGCTCCCCCCCCCCATTGTGCCCATTTATTACCTGTCTGGTACCTTCTGATAGCGGAGTGCCCCTTTTACAATAGTGATTGTGTTGTATCTTTGTGTGTTTTTATTACACTGGTTTGTTTTATTTAATTTTTTTGCACCTATGAAGGAGAAGTTTGTGTTGTATTATATTGCAATGTATACATTTTAGGAGGAAATGTTTAGGAGGAACTCCGGAGAAACTTAGGAAAGGGAAAAAACAAGAAAGGGGGGTGAAGCACATCGTATGAAATGTGATATTTTCCCTCCAGTGCACACCAGCTGCAGGTTCAAGTGAGGCTGGCAGAGAAATGTCTGGCACTGGGATTGGCTGCTTTTTCTTTGTGGGCCCTAAGACAATAAATAAATAAATAAAATCACACAAACTCCATCAAAATCAATGAAAGTGCCCAGCGATTCCACCAATCATATCCACTAATCGTATCAACCAATCGTATCAACCAATCGTATCAACCAATCATATCAACCAATCATATCAACCAATCATATCAACCAATCATATCCACCAATCATATCCACCAATCATATCCACCAATCATATCCACCAATCGTATCCACCAATCGTATCCACCAATCGTATCCACTAATCGTATCCACCAATCATATCCACCAATCGTATCCACCAATCGTATCCACCAATCGTATCCACCAATCGTATCCACTAATCGTATCCACTAATTGTATCCACCAATCATATCCACCAATCGTATCCAACAATCGTATCCACTAATCATATCCACTAATCGTATCCACCAATCATATCCACTCATCGTATCCACCAATCATATCCACTAATCATATCCACCAATCATATCCACTAATCATATCCACCAATCGTATCCACTAATCATATCCACTAATCGTATCCACCAATCATATCCACTAATCATATCCACTAATCATATCCACCAATCGTATCCACCAATCGTATCCACCAATCGTATCCACCAATCATATCCACTAATCATATCCACTAATCGTATCCACCAATCATATCCACTCATCGTATCCACCAATCATATCCACTAATCATATCCACTAATCATATCCACTAATCATATCCACCAATCGTATCCACCAATCGTATCCACCAATCGTATCCACCAATCATATCCACTAATCATATCCACTAATCGTATCCACCAATCATATCCACTCATCGTATCCACCAATCATATCCACTAATCATATCCACCAATCATATCCACTAATCATATCCACTAATCGTATCCACCAATCATATCCACTCATCGTATCCACCAATCATATCCACTAATCATATCCACCAATCATATCCACTAATCATATCCACCAATCGTATCCACTAATCATATCCACCAATCGTATCCACCAATCATATCCACTCATCGTATCCACTAATCATATCCACTAATCATATCCACCAATCATATCCACTAATCATATCCACCAATCGTATCCACCAATCATATCCACTAATCATATCCACCAATCATATCCACCAATCATATCTTCCAATCATATCCACTAATCGTATCCACTAATCGTATCCACCAATCATATCCACTAATCATATCCACCAATCATATCTTCCAATCATATCTTCCAATCATATCCACTAATCGTATCCACCAATCATATCCACCAATCATATCCACTCATCATATCCACTCATCATATCCACTCATCATATCCACTCATCGTATCCACCAATCATATCAACCAATCGATCGTATCCACCAATCATATCCACCAATCGTATCCACTAATCGTATCCACTAATCATATCCACTAATCATATCCACGATTTCAGCCAACCATATTACAATGTGCCTTAGAAGCTGCGGCAAGTCAGGTAGAGCCCCGCCTCATTTCCTGGCTGGAAAACATCCCGTATCATCTATCTCCCCCCCCCCCCCCTGCCTGAATGTCCCTGACTTGCCCACTGGATTTCAGCACATTTAACCACTTTCAGCCCCGGACCATTTGGCTGGCCAAAGACCAGAGCATTTTTTTGCGATTCGGCACTGCGTCGCTTTAACTGACAATTGCGCGGTCACGCGGCGTGGCTCCCAATACAAAATTGACAGCCTTTCCCCCCCCACAAACAGAGCTTTCCTTTGGTGGTATTTGATCACCTCTGCGGTTTTTGTTTTTTGCGCTATAAACAAAAAAAACTGCGACAATTTTGAAAAAAAAATACATTATTTTTTTACTTTTTGCTACAATAAACATCCCCCAAAAAATATCTAAAAAAAGTTTTTTTCCCTCTGTTTAGGCCGATACGTATTCTTCTACATATTTTTGGTAAAAAAAAAATCGCAATAAGCGTATATTGATTGGTTTGCGCAAAAGTTATAGCGTCTACAAAATAGGGGATAGATTTATGGCATTTTTTATTAATAATTATTTTTTATTAGTAATGGCGGCGATCAGCGTTTTTTATCGTGACTGCGACATTATGGCGGACACATCGGACACTTTTGGCGCTATTTTGGGACCATTCACATTTATACAGCGATCAGTGCGATTAAAAATGCACTGATTACTGATAATGTGACTGGCAGTAAAGGGGTTAACCACTAGGGGGCAGCGAGGGGGTTAAGTGTGTCCTAGGGAGTGATTCAAACTGTATGGGGGCGTGGCTGTGTGTGACACAACACTGATCACCGCTCCCGATCACAGGGAACGGTGATCAGTGTCCTGTCACTAGGCTTGTTTACATCAGCATCTCCCCGTTCTTCAGCTCCGTGAGACGATCGCGGGTATCCCCGCAGACATCGAGTCCGCGGGACTCAAACTCACGCAAGTGTCGCGGCGCGCCCACAAACCGCTTCTTAAAATGGCAACGTGCAGGTACGTTAATCTGCCTGTTACGTGCCCTTCTGCCGACGTATATCGGCGTGAGCGGTTAAAGATGGAGGCTCAGCATCACATATTATACAATATTTGTTTTAGCAGAGACCCTAGAGAATAAAATGGCGGTCGTTGCGATATTTTATGTCACACCGTATTTGCGCCAACGCAATTTTTTTGGGGGAAAAAACGCCCCTGTTGCGGCGCTTCCGAAGTGATTTTTACTCATTGCAATGGGCGGGTCGTTTTGGGAGGGGTGTATACAACGTTCCCAACCCGCCCCAAAGACGGTGCTTGAAGGACTTTTTTCTAGCGTCCCGCAAGCGCGCCGCCCCCTGGTGTGAAAGCACTCGGGCTCTTACATTTGGGTGCCATGGGTGCAGTTTTCAGGCGCTTTACAGACGCTATTTCCAGCGCTAAAACGCCTGCAAACCGCCCCAGTGTGAAGTCTAAAGTTAGCCCATTTTTGTATAATATGAAAGATGATGTTATGCCGAGTAAATAGATACCAAACACGTCACGTAACACAGAGGAGGTCTAGTGCTAGAATTTTCGCTCTCGCTATAACGATCGCGGCGATACCTCACATTTGTGGTTTGAGCTCCATTTACATATGTGAGGGGAACTTACGCAATGCGTGAGCTCGGCAGGACGGGGCACTTTAATTTTATTTTATTTTTTTCTTATTTATTTTAACTTTTTATTTTTACACTGTCCCTATAAAAAAAAATTTTGATGGGGCATTTTAATTTATTTTATTATTTTTTTCTTATTTATTTTACTTTTTATTTTTACACTGTCCCTATAAAAAAAAGTTTGATGGGGCATTTTAATTTATTTTATTTTTTTTTCTTATTTATATTTTACTTTTTACACTGTCCCTTTAAAAAAAAATTTTGATGGGACATTTTAATTTATTTTATTTTTTTCTTATTTATTTTACTTTTTACACTGTCCCTATAAAAAAAAAATTGATAGGGCATTTTAATTTATTTTATTTTTTTTTCTTATTTATTTTACTTTTTCCTTTTTATACTGTCCCTATAAAAAAAAATTTTTGATGGGACATTTTAATTTATTTTATTTTTTTCTTATTTATATTTTTATCTATTTTTTTTCTATTTTTATCTATATTTTTATTTTTACACTGTCCCTATAAAAAAAAATTGATGGGGCATTTTAATTTATTTTATTTTTTTCTTATTTATTTAACTTTTTACACTGTCCCTATAAAAAAAAAAAAAATGATGGGTCATTTTAATTTATTTTATTTTTTTTTCTTATATATTTAACTTTTTACACTGTCCCTATAAAAACAAAATTTCATGGGGCATTTTAATTTATTTATTTATTTTTTTTTATTTATTTTTTTACTTTTTACACTGTCCCTATACAAAAAAATTGGATGGGGCATTTTAATTTTTTTTTTTTTCTTATTCATTTTACTTTTTACACTGTTCCTATAAAATAAATTTTGATGGGCCATTTTAATTTATTTTATTTTTTTTCTTATTTATTTAACTTTTTACTTTTTACACTATCCCTATAAAAAATTAATTTGATGGGGCATTTTAATTCATTTTATTTTTTTTTTCTTATTTATTTTACTTTTACACTGTCCCTTTAAAAAAAATATTTTTATTCCTATTACAAGGGATCTAAACATCCCCTTGTAATAAATAAAAATAAGCATGACAGGTCCTCTTTAATGCGAGATCTGGGGGTCAGGACATATCGGGGGGGGGGGGGGGACGACACTTTTAAAAAAATTTTTTTTTTTCCAGAACCCTAAACTATTTTATTCTCTTTATTTTATTTTTTTACTTTTCTTCACCGGAGTTCCTCCTTAATAGGTACGCCTTCTGTGATTGGCCGGGATTTACAGAATTAAAGTATTTCTAGAATGTGCAATTCACTTGTTTTGCTGAGAGCACTTCCCCCCCTCCCCCTCCCCCACCAGAGTGTTTATTGTAGGATTTAAATAAAACATTTTTTACCATTTTTTTTTATTTGGTATTTGTTTGTTTACAGATCTAATTATAAATAAATGTTTACAATGTAAAAACTCCGTGTGAATTTGTCAAGATAAATGGATAAAAAGCGGGGGGAGAGGGAGCCAAGATACACAAAGACCCCCCCCCCCCCCCCCCGAGGGGTATATAAGGAGAATCTGGAAATTACTTTATCTGATGGAAATAAATAAATCTCCGATGGATGTCCTCGTTCTACCCCGGGGGTGGGGGGGGGGGGCACAAAGGGGGGGACTACGGGGCATTTATTGTGACGTATTACTATGTGGAACCTAAAACGATCGTAAACGATCACCATGTAAAACAACGCATTCAGTTTAAAATAGAAATAAAAGCTAAAACAAAAAAAATGATCTAAAAATAGAAAAATAGATATAAATATACCAAAAAATATAATAAAAAATACCAAATATAATAATACCAAATATAAAAAATACCAAATATAATAAAAATACCAGAAAATACCAATTTTTTTTTCCAAAAAATATAAAAATAGATATAAAAATACATTATAAATACCTTTTTCTCCCCCTTTTTTATTCCCTCGGTTCTAAGCTGCATGAGAGCTGGGGGGGGGGGGGGAAGAGAAACAACAGTACACTGATCTTCCCAGTGAATGGGGAGGCGTGTCAGGACCAATCTGATCGTTGAAAGAGGAGGGGAGCCAAGATACACAAAGACCCCCGAGGGGTATATAAGGAGATCTGGAAATGACTTTATCTGATGGAAATAAATAAATCTCCGATGGATGTCCTCGTTCTACCCCCGGGGGGGGGGGCACAAAGGGGGGGACTACGGGGCATTTATTGTGACGTATTACTATGTGGAACCTAAAACGATCGTAAACGATCACCATGTAAAACAACGCATTCAGTTTAAAATAGAAATAAAAGGCAAAACAAAAAAAATGATATAAAAATAGAAAAATAGATATAAATATACCAATAAATATAATAAAAAATACCAAATATAATAAAAATACCAGAAAATACCAATTTTTTTCCCCCAAAAATATAAAAATAGATATAAAAATACATTATAAATACCTTTTTTTTCCCCTTTTTTATTGAGCTGGGGGGGGGGGGGAAGAGAAACAACAGCACACTGATCTTCCCAGTGAATGGGGAGGCGTGTCAGGACCAATCTGATCGTTGAAAGAGAGCAGGCTGAGTTCCCAGCATAGCTAGAGAACTGACCACGATGTGCTCTCCTGCTTAGTGTGGTCAGTTTTTTTAAAATGAAATGCCGGGATAACAAAGGCTTCAAATACTTAAAGTCGGAGGAATAACTTGAACCTTCGTGGTCCTGGTGCGAAAAGCCATGAAGGGCTCCCCTGGCCACCGACCAGGGGCCCTTCCCAGTAATTCCAGGGCCCTTCCCACTGATTCCTGGGTCCTTTACTCCCATCATGGGACCCTTCGTTCCGGTCCTACAGCGGGCCCCTCCTTTCCTGCCATCTTGAGGTTCCCCCATGCTGTCCAAAGTTGTCTCTGTCAGATCTCCTCTGAAAAGCAATCCAATGTGGATCACTCTTCATAGGGCACTGAATGTATGGATGAGGCCTTAAAGACATACTCTACTTTTGGGTGTGACCTGAAACGTGGTCACATTCCTCACCCCCCCCCCCCTTTTCAGCTCCTCCCTCCTCTTACCTGAATTGTGGGTGCTTCTTCCTGCAACAATGTGTTTCTTTCAAGCGTAGTATGGCTCCGCCCACAAAGCCACGTCATCCATTCACAGGGATCTGTAAACTGGGGAGGTCCCATCGGCCATTGCCACACAGGGACTTTTTTTATTAACAATGTGGGTGCATTTACTGCATTTTTGGAAAAAAGTGGGCGGTGCCTTGGCTCCATATTCCGTTCTGACAAGGGTAACATAAAAAGAATCGTTTTTTTTTCAGAGATCACTTAAACAATTGAAAAGATGGGAGCCCAACACTAGTTCATACAGCCCATAAAAGATTTTATTCTGCAAAGTGTTTCGGGGCTCCATACTCCTTCATCAGGGCTTGAAGAGCAATACCCATAGGGTGATGGATATCAACCTGGACTGTGCGTTGGACCCCAGGTAGGCTTCTGATGTATGTGTATGAAAAGGATGGGAGCCCAACACTAGTTCATACAGCCCATAAAAGATTTTATTCTGCAAAGCGTTTCAGGGGGTCAATGCTCCTTCATCAGGGCTTGAAGAGCAATACCCATAGGCTGAGGGATATCAACCTGGACTGTGCGTTGGACCCCAGGTAGGCTTCTGATGTATGTGTGTATGAAAAAGATGGGAGCCCAACACTAGTTCATACAGCCCATAAATGATTTTATTCTGCAAAGTGTTTCGGGGCTCCATACTCCTTCATCAGGGCTTGAAGAGCAATACCCATAGGGTGAGGAATATCAACCTGGACTGTGCGTTGGACCCCAGGTAGGTTTCTGATGTATGTGTATGAAAAAGATGGGAGCCCAACACTAGTTCATACAGCCCATAAAGATTTTATTCCGCAAAGTGTTTCGGGGGGTCAATACTCCTTCATCAGGGCTTCAAAAGCAATACCCATAGGGTGAGGGATATCAACCTGGAATTTGCGTTGGACCCCAGGTAGGCTTCTGATATATGATAACGCTGGACAAGTAGAGGTGAGGTTAGGTATTGGTAACTACACAACGAAGGAAGCCCTCCTTCAAGGGGCCTCAAACACAGGCAAGGTGCAGTATAGAGGGACTTTATTCCAGTCCCAGGCTGTTACCTCTCAAAGGAACGCTCAGCAGATGACAACAAGCTCTGGGGTGGATATCGAGGAGCACCCAGTACAAATGTCCATATCATTTAGAGGTATCAAGTATATCCAACACGTTTCAGGGGAAGGGCCTCCCCCTTCCTCAGGCCTAATGTAAGAGAACAATAAAAACTGAAACATGCCATAAATATCTCTTGCAAAATATTATACACTTGCCGACCGCAGTATGTTTATACACTATATTACCAAAAGTATTGGGACACCAGCCTTTACATGCACATGAACCGGGTTGAGGTCAGGGCTCTGTGCAGGCCAAGTCAAGTTCCTCCTCCCCAAACTCGCTCATCCATGTCTTTATGGACCTTGCTTTGTGCACTGGCCCCCTTAGTTTCAGTGAAGAGAACTCTTAAGGCGTCAGTTTAAAAATAAAAAGTAAAATGAATAAGAAAAAAAAAAAATGAATAAGAAAAAAAAAATATTTTTTTATAGGGACAGTGTAAAAATAAAAAGTAAAATAAATAAGAAAAAAAAATAAAATAAATTAATTAAAATGCCCCATCAATTTTTTTTTTATAGGGACAGTGTAAAAATAAAAAGTAAAATAAATAATAAGAAAAAATAATTAATTAAAACGCTCCGTCCCTCCGAGCTTGCGCACAGAAGCGAACGCATACGTAAGTCACGCATGCATTTATAAATGGTGATCACACCGCACATGTAAAGTATTGCCGAGATCAGCAATAATTCTCCTTTGTACCACTAAACTGGTAACCTGTAGACATTTTTAAAGCGTAGGAGATTTTTAAAGCACCGTAGTTTGGCGCCATTCCACAAGTGTGCGCAATTTTAAAGCATGACATGTTAGGTATCTATTTACTCAGCGTTACATCATCTTTCACATTATACAAAAAAAAAAAATTAGCTATATATTGTGTTTTTTTTTTTTTTTTTATTCATTAAAGTGTATTTTTTCCTAAAAAAAATTGCATTTGAAAAGCCGCAAATACAGTGTGACGTAAAATATTTCAACGACCGCCATTTTATTCTCTAAGGTCACTGCTTGGAAAAAAAAAAAAATATATATATATATATATAATATTTTTTTTTTTTTTTAATTCATTAAAGTGTATTTTTTCCTAAAAAAAATTGCATTTGAAAAGCCGCAAATACAGTGTGATGTAAAATATTTCAATGACCGCCATTTTATTCTCTAAGGTCTCTGCTTAAAATATATATATATATATATATATATAATATTTTTTCTTTTTTTAATTTATTAAAGTGTATTTTTTCCTAAATAAAAATTGAATTTGAAAAACCACAAATACCGTGCAAAACACGAAATATTTCAACAACTGCCATTTTATTCTGCTTAAAAAAAAAAAAAAAAAAATATATATATATATATATATATATATATATATATATATATATATATATATTTTTTTTCTTTTTTTAATTCATTAAAGTGTATTTTTTCCTAAAAAATATTGTGTTCAAAGAATGTGTAAAATTTTTCAACGACCGCCATTTTATTCTCTAAGGTGTCTGCTTAAAAAAAAAATATATAAAATATATATATATATATATATATATAATATATATATATAAATATTTTTTCTTTTTTTAATTCATTAAAATAAATTTTTTCCTAAAAAAAATTGCGTTTGAAAAGCCGCAAAAACAGTGTGATGGAAAATATTTCAACGACTGCCATTTTATTCTCTAAGGTCTCTGCTTAAATATATATATATATAATAAATATTTTTTTCTTTTTTTAATTCATTAAAGTGAATTTTTCCTTAAAAAAAAAATTGCATTTGGAAAGCCGCAAATACAGTGTGATGTAAAATATTTCAACGACTGCCATTTTATTCTCTAGGGTCTCTGCTTTAAAAAAAAAAAATATATATATATCTATATATAGATATATATATATATATATCTATATATATATATATAATGTTTGAACGTTATAAGTAATTTTATAGAAAAAAAAAATACGGATTTAAACTTGTAAAATAAAAAAAGTGTCAGAAAAGGGCGGTTCAGCAAGTGGTTATAGATCATTGATCGCCGTACATCACATTTATATTTTGTAGGAGATATTTATGGAATGTTTTGCATTTTATAATTCCCTGGTACGCTAGCCCTGAGGAAGGGGGAGGCTCCCCCCCCCCCGAAACGCGTTGGTTTTACACAATACTTGAATTTTGGTATGGGGCGCACCTCAATACCCACCCCAGAGCGTACCCAGGTAGGTACAAGTCATGCCAGTGATTGGACAGAGATAGACTTTTTTTTTTTCCGGTGATGGCAACAATCATAACTTTAATGATCATACACAGGAAACATTCACAGTCTGTACAATATCTACACAGTGACCAATCACAGGATCCGTCTATATACAGCAGCAGGGAAGATCCTTGTAGAGAAAGTCAACTCCTCCCCTCATGTTCAACAATCAGCAACAATGATCCGTTCTATTAGGATACAATATATTCAGCTGTAAATGGCACAAATCACAGATTGTGAATTCAAGACAAGGTTAAAGGTCATGTCAGGGCAAAAAAAAAAAAAAAACGTTTCATAAATCCGTCCCTCTTCCTCCATGTTCAGGCCGTGTACACCTTGTCATGGAGGTCAGGCATCCAATCAAAATGAACCGGCTGCCAGCGCACCCTAAAGGGCCTCAAAAAGCACAGGTCCCTTTTTTATTTAATGCAACACAACTGTGCATTGAGTCCCCATCAGAGTCCCCCCCCTTACATCAGAGCCCCCCCCCCCTTACATCAGAGCCCCCCCTTACATCAGAGTCCCCCCCTTACATCAGAGCTCCCCCTTACATCAGAGTCCTCCTTACATCAGAGCCCCCCCCCCCTTACATCAGAGCTCCCCCTTACATCAGAGTCCTCCTTACATCAGAGCCCCCCCCTTACATCAGAGCCCCCCCCTTACATCAGAGTCCCCCCCCCTTACATCAGAGTCCCCCCCTTACATCAGAGCTCCCCCTTACATCAGAGTCCTCCTTACATCAGAGCCCCCCCCTTACATCAGAGTCCCCCCTTACATCAGAGTCCCCCCTTACATCAGAGTCCTCCTTACATCAGAGCCCCCCCCCTTACATCAGAGTCCCCCCTTACATCAGAGTCCCCCCTTACATCAGAGCCCCCCCCCCTTACATCAGAGTCCCCCCTTACATCAGGGTCCCTCTTTACATTGGAGTCCTCGTCAAAGTCCCCCCTTACATCAGGGTCCCCATCACAGTCCCACCTTACATCAGAGTCCCCATCGGAGTTCCCCCTTACATCAGAGCCACCATTGCATCAGAATCCCATCTTACATTAGAGTCCCTATCAAAGTCCCCCTTACATCAGGGTCCCAATCAGAGTCCTTTCTTATATCAGAGTGCCCATCAGAGTCCCTCCTTTCATCAAAATTCCCATCAAAGTCCCCCTTCAAATCAGGGTCCCCATGAGAAGCCCCCCCCCCCCCCCTATATCAGAGTCCCCATCAGAGCCCCTCTTACATCAGAATTCCCATTAAAGTCCTCCTTATGTCACAGTCCACCCTTACATCAATATCCCCATATTTTTTAAGCAGATTTTTACATACTGTCCCTGGTTTTACTGAGGCTGGCAACCCTGATGGGGCCCCCTAGTGGCCCACGGCCAAATGGTCAGTCCGCCCCTGGCTGAAACTTGTCCTGCCCGTCTTTACAGTATCTAAGATCACAATGGCAGGATTAACCCTTAAAGGATTAGTAACCCTGAAGCACAGGTCCCCTTGTATTAAGAAAAAAAAGAATAACCCCCCCCCCCCATGATAAAACGGACGTAAGCAATTTATAGGGACCAGTGGAGGGGTTCTGTAGACGTATGAAGAGGTGACAATACTGCCTGGGATTTCAGTGCAGCAGAGGCAGCGTTGTCAGCTCATGCAGGAAGTGAGGAGCTCACTGGATTTCTGGCAGGTCAGCAGGTTTTTTTTTTCAAGTATTTTCCGGTTGTCTGACAACAGAGATCCAGTTGTCCATTTCCCTGCCAGTAAGCAGAGCATGGCAAGCTTTGCTGGTAATGACTGGTAACGTGAAAGACGAGCAGAAGACCTGCATGAGAAGCCTCGAATGGAAGCAGATGATGCAGACAATCCAGGGCTCAACTGAGAGACTAAGTACATCCATCAGAAGCTTCTCACACAGGCATTCATAACATATTCCATGGTAATATGAAATTCAACAACCCCAAAAAATGGATTAGTCTACCAGAAGGTGATGTGTCAGCTATGGGGGGGTCATTTCCCCCCTTGGCTTCTTGGGGATTCCCCCAGCAACATTCCCCGGCTGTAGATGACATCTCTGTTCCCTGTGCACCCTGGTTACTGCTACCCCCATGGGAGTCTCTGCTTCTACATGGGTGTCTCTGCTTCTACAGGGGTGTCTCTGCTTCTACATGGGTGTCTCTGCTTCTACAGGGATGTCTCTGCTTCTACAGGGATGTCTCTGCTTCTACAGGGGTGTCTCTGCTTCTACAGGGGTGTCTCTGCTTCTACAGGGATGTCTCTGCTTCTACAGGGGTGCTTTTTGCTTTTACAGGGGTGTCTCTGCTTCTACAGGGGTGCCTCTGCTTCTACAGGGGTGTCTCTGCTTCTACAGGGGGTGTCTCTGCTTCTACGGGGGTGTCTCTGCTTCTACAGGGATGTCTCTGCTTCTACAGGGATGCTCTCTAATTCTACAGGGGTGTCTCTGCTTCTACGGGGGTGTCTCTGCTTCTACGGGGGGTGTCTCTGCTTCTACGGGGGGTGTCTCTGCTTCTACGGGGGGTGTCTCTGCTTCTACAGGGGTGCCTCTGCTTCTACAGGGATGTCTCTGCTTCTACAGGGGGGCGTCTCTGCTTCTACAGGGGTGTCTCTGCTTCTACAGGGATGTCTCTGCTTCTACAGGGGTGTCTCTGCTTCTACGGGGGGGGGGGTGTCTCTGCTTCTACAGGGGTGCCTCTGCTTCTACAGGGGTGTCTCTGCTTCTACGGGGGTGTCTCTGCTTCTACAGGGGTGTCTCTGCTTCTACGGGGGGGGGGGGGGTGTCTCTGCTTCTACAGGGGTGCCTCTGCTTCTACAGGGGTGTCTGCTTCTACGGGGGTGTCTCTGTTTCTACAGGGGTGTCTCTGCTTCTACAGGGGTGTCTCTGCTTCTACGGGGGTGTCTCTGCTTCTACAGGGGTGTCTCTGTTTCAAGGAAACATGAGGCAGCCTCTACTACAACAAGGGTACCTGAACCCCGAGACTCTGCTACATCCTCCAACATCTACCAAAAAACAAAAAATGAATTCCCAGATGAATAACCATTGAGGGCCCCTTTACACCATTACAATGCAGTAACTTGTGCATGACCGCAACGCATGGGATGCACGTCACATGCTTTATGACATGGGGGCTCAACCTGTGGCCCTCCAGCTGTTGCGGAGCTACAAGTCCCATCATGCCTCTGCCTTTTTTGAGTCACGCTTGTAACTGCCAGCCTTGCAATGCTTCATGGGACTTGTAGTTCCACTGAAGGGCCATAGGTTGAGCACCCATGCTTTATGGTGTCATTCATTTTGAAAGCAGGAAGGCAGCGCTCAAGTGTTGCAGCATTCACTGCATTGTGCGTTACAAAACGGCATGTCCGATGTTTGGGACATTCTGGTGGCCGTAATGTGACGTCACGACGTGCAACATATCGCATGTGTAATAACGCACAATAGTAATGTAAATGGGCCCTCAGAGCTATGCAGTGACCATTAGGATAATGGGAAATAGCTGAGCAGGAAACCTCATCAGAGTACCCCCTTACATCAGGTGTCCCCATCAGAGTACCCCATTACATCAGGTGTCCCCATCAGAGTACCCCATTACATCAGGTGTCCCCATCAGAGTACCCTATTACATCAGGTGTCCCCATCAGAGTACCCCATTACATCAGGTGTCCCCATCAGAGTACCCCTTACATCAGTTGTCCCCATCAGAGTACCCCTTACATCAGTTGTCCCCATCAGAGTACCCCTTACATCAGGTGTCCCCATCAGAGTGCCCCTTACATCAGGTGTCCCCATCAGAGTGCCCCTTACATCAGGTGTCCCCATCAGAGTGCCCCTTACATCAGGCGTCCCCATCAGAGTACCCCCTTACATCAGGTGTCCCTAGGGTTGCCACATCATCCCTGTCCCCAGAGTACCCCATTACATCAGGTGTCCCCATCAGAGTACCCCATTACATCATATGTCCCCATCAGTGTACCCCTTACATCAGGTGTCCCCATCAGAGTACCCCTTACATCAAGTGTCCGCATCAGAGTGCCCCTTACATCAGGTGTCCCTAGGGTTGCCACATCATCCCAGTCCCCAGAGTACCCCATTACATCAGGTGTCCCGATAAGAGTACCCCTTTGCATCAGAGTGCCCTTCAGAGTACCCCTTACATCAGGTGTCCCCATCAGAGTACCCCTTACTATAAGTGTCCTCATCAGAGTACCCCTTACATCAGGTGTCCCCATCAGAGTGCCCCTTACATCAGGCGTCCCCATCAGAGTGCCCCTTACATCAGGTGTCCCTAGGGTTGCCACATCATCCCTGTCCCCAGAGTACCCCTTACATCAGGTGTCCCCATCAGAGTACCCCCTAACATCAACTGTCTGCATCAGACTAGCTCATGGAACAGTGGATGCACTCTCAGAGACTTGGGGGGCACAACTAAAATATTGGGGGGGGGGCACAGCCACCCAAACCCCCCCTCTAGATCTGGCCCTTTCCTGGTGGAGACTAGAATCAGCCATGCCGACACACTTTATGGTCCACTGTTGTCACTATCAGCAAACCAGTGCAGAGCAATGATGTGCATTCAACCCCCGGAAAGAACACGTGAACACGTGGAGTGGCTGAAAGCATCTGCAGAAGATCAGCAAAGAAAAATAAAGATCTTTATTTATGGGTCCTGTTTATAAAGGTGATCTCCACCGAACATCGGGGCCCATTCACTATGAGATCAAAACCGCGTGAAACAACTAGTGAGGTCTTCATCCCAGAAGTAGCCAATACTCCAAAAAGCGCCAATTAACCGAATGAGTTCATTATTTATGTTTTACCGTATTTATCACTTCAATTTTGCGTTATTTTTGGTGTTTTTAATTTTTTTTTTTACATGCGAACACCACCAGAGGAAGAAATAAATACAGAAATACTATGAAAGAGGGAAATCATTCAACTAACATCTTCCTCTGGTGAAATGTTATCATTTATTATTATTCCGGAACTTGTATTCTCTCACTGATACGTTGTATCCTCTCACTGATACGTTGTATCCTCTCACTGATATGTTGTATTCTCTCACTGATACGTTGTATCCTCTCACTGATATGTTGTATTCTCTCACTGATACGTTGTATCCTCTCACTGATACGTTGTATCCTCACACTGATACGTTGTATCCTCACACTGATACGTTGTATCCTCTCACTGATACGTTGTATCCTCTCACTGATACGTTGTATTCTCACACTGATACGTTGTATCCTCTCACTGATACGTTGTATTCTCACACTGATACGTTGTATCCTCACACTGATACATTGTATTCTCTCACTGATACGTTGTATTCTCTCACTGATACATTGTATCCTCTCACTGATACATTGTATCCTCTCACTGATACATTGTATCCTCTCACTGATACATTGTATCCTCTCACTGATACATTGTATACTTTTAATTTACTGCCCAGTGCAGAGTTCCCCTCATTGTTATTTTGTACTTTGCTAGAATATTGACTTCCTC